>OW240912.1:252588000-252609923 GCA_933207985.1 Pelobates cultripes | reverse complement strand
CTCCCTCAGCAAAGGTAAGAAGGGAGGGGGGTATATAAAAATTATTTATTTTAATAAACAAAATGTATATATTTATTTATGTCCCCCCAACCCACAATAACTCCCCACACACAAACTGCCCATCAATACACACACACACTGCTCCCCAGTATATACACACATACACACTGCCCCAATACACACACACACCGCTCCCCAATATATACACACACACACTGCCCCCAATACACACACACACTGTCCCCGAATATATACACAGACACACACAGGCACACACACTGCCCCCAATATCACTGCCAGAAGAGGGCACAACATTCGCGACCTGCTAGTACCGAGCCACCTGTCTATCAAATCACATCCAAAAGACACATGGCTAGGCAATCCACCCTGTGGCTCCTATGGCTGTGGCAGGTGTGTGGCTTGCAGGTATATCTCTAAAGAATCCAAGATAGTGAGTGACAGCACAGGCCAGGGCTCAATAAAAATTAAAAACTTTAATTGTAATACAAAGGGCCTGGTATACTTGTTGTCCTGCTCCTGCGGACAAAAATACGTAGGCAAGACATTTAGAGCCTTCAAAGAAAGGATCATGGAGCATGTAAGGTACCCTAAGAATCGCCTCGAGACACCTATTTCAAGACACCTCAAGGAACACCATCAGGGTGATCCCAGTAATTTGATGTTTTGTGGCTTGGATCCGAGGCGCGGGGACTATGATCGATTATTAAGACAGAGGGAGTCAAGATGGATATATAGGCTTAAAACACTGCAACCTTTAGGCCTTAATGAGGGGTTCTCCTTTGTTCCTTTTATTTAATTTACTTTACTTTAGTGGGGCTATTTTACTATCCGTTTGTCTCCTGGATATATATATATATCATATATCCAGGAGGGGTATTAGATGATACAGGATAGATGAAAGCTCCATGTAGGATCTGAAACGTTGACACTTTTATATGGATTAAATAAAAGTTAAGCTTTATTTGAAAATTTCTACGAAGTCCCTGGAGTGTAGTTCTTTTTACTCTATCTATCTATCTATCTATATATATATACATAATAATTTTTATCGCATTATAATATATATCATTTTTTAGAGCTAGCTGTTATTTATTAATGAGCAGGGGCAGACTGACCGGTCGGGCACTTCGGACACGATCCGAGGGCCCGGCCGGGAGGGGGGCCCGCCGCCAGGGCCGCCTTCAGGGGGCCCGGCGGCAGGGCTGGATTGGGGGCGGCATTTGGGGACTGCAGGTGCCACCGGGTGGCCGGTCCGGTGGCACACTGTGGGGGGGCCGGCCGTTTCATGCTGCAGCCGCCGGACCGGGTAGCAGCCTCGCCGGTCCGGCGGCATTCCTCTCACTAACACTGAAGGAGGAGGAGGAGGAGCATGTGTCTGTCATGCTCCCTGCGGTTCCCACAATTCCCAGCACAGGATGTGGGAACCACAAAGGAGCATGACAGACACATGCTCCTCCTCCTCCTTCAGCGTTAGTGAGAGGAATGCCGCCGGACCGGTGAGGCTGCCACCCGGTCCGGCGGCTCCAGCATGAAACGGCCGGCCCCCTCAGACTTGAGTAAGGGGGGAAACAGAGAGATGGGGAGGGGGGAGAACAGAGATATGGGGAGAGGAGGAACAGAGATATAGGGGAGAACAGAGATATAGGGGAGAAAAGGGAGAACAGAAGATATGGGGAGGGGAGAAAGAGGTAAGAAAGAGATATGGGAGAGGAGAACAGAATATGGGAGAACAAGAGATATGGGGAGAGAACAGAGATAATATAGGAGAGAAAAGAGAACAGGAATATAGGAGAGGAGAAAGAGGGAACAGAGATGGGAGGAGAAAAGAGAACAGAGATGGGAGGGAACAGAGGGGACAGAGATAGGGGAGAGAAAGAGAGAAGATGAGGGAGGGAGAAAAGAAAGAGGGAAGATGGGGAGGGGAGAGAGAGGGGAAGATGGGGAGGGGGAAGAGAAGAGAGGGGATGAGATGGGGAGGTGGTGGGGAGAGAGGGGGGGGCAATAAAGATAGGGAAAGAGAGGGAAGAATGAGACACAAGGGGAGACAAGACAGAGAGGGAAGAATGAGACACGGGGAGAAAGAGGGGGAATAGAGAGATGGGGAGGGGGAGAAAGAGACAGAGAGGGAAGAATGAGACACAGGGGGAGGGGGGAATAGAGAGATGGGGAGGGGGGAGACAGAGAGGGAAGAATGAGACACGGGGAGAAAGAGGGGGAATAGAGAGATGGGGAGGGGGGAGACAGAGAGGGAAGAATGAGACACGGGGGAGAAAGAGGGGGAATAGAGAGATGGGGATGGGGGAGACAGAGAGGGAAGAATGCCCCCCCTCCCCTGTCCGCAGGCACCGTGCGGGCAGGGGAGGAAGAGAGGACCTGGGGGCTCACCCTGCAGCTCCTCTGGGTCCTTCTTGCGCGAGCACAGAGCGTTGCCGCGGTTACCATGGCAACGTTACTGCTCTTGCGAGAGTCAACTCTAGCCCTGGAGCTACGGGCTAGAGTTCACTCAACACTGTAACCCCCATGGATTCCTGGTGGTCGCAGTGGTGAGAGTGAACTCTAGCCCCATAAACACACTGCCCCCAAACACACACCATACACATTCACACACTGCCCCCATACACACCATACACATTTACACACATTGCCTCACACATACACTGCCCACCCATATACACACAGACCCCCATACACAGCCCCCCATACTAACATTGCCACACACATACACTGCCCACACACCCTACACATTCACACACTACACCCCCACACACACACTGAACCTTTCACACATTGCACCACTGCTCCTATTCCCTACTACAGCCTCATATCCCAGCAGACCCCAGGTAAGTTGTCAAACTGTTCTTAAACGGTTTGACTACTTACTCTGGAGCAGTAGTGGTTATTGTGCATGGATTATTTCTTTAAATAATCTACAAGTGCCCCAGTAGCCAGCCAGCCAACCCACAGGCTGGCCAGTAGCCAGCCAGTTAGCCAGCCCACAGGCCAGTAGCCAGCCCACAGGCCAGTAGCCAGCCCACAGGCCTACAGCAAGCCACAGGCTTACAGCCAGCAAGCCACAGCCTGCCAGCCGCAGTCAGCAAGCCCACAGCCTGCTGGCAGTAGCCAGCAAGCCCACAGCCTGCCAGCCACAGCCAGCAAGCCCACAGACTGCCAGCCAGCAACAGTAATTAAGGTAAGAGGAGCCAACTTGGCTTAGGTATCAGCGAGCTATGTTGTGTTGCTATATTGTGAATAGGAACCAGAGTGTTGGAGAGACCACCTTCCAGGCCCCATTAGACTCTAGCCTCTGCTAGAAATCCCCTCCATGGCCCATTAGCCCTCAATTGTAGTTTCTACTGGGGCCTGGAGGCGACTGTTTCCAGCAGGGGATATCTAATGGACACTGAGATGGCCTCTGTTAGAAAGACCCCCTTCCAAGCCTTTTAGACTCCATTGTAGTCTCTAATGGGGCTTGGAGGGGATTCTATCTAACACACTCTCTAAAGGACACTGAGATAGCCTCCGCTAGAAAGACCCCCCTCCATGGCCCATTAGCCCTCAATTGTAGTCACTACAGGGGCCTCGAAGGGCTTATTGCCCTTCTGTTCCTTGTGTCTAAAGATTGTGTAGGGTGTGGCTGGAGGCGGTGCATGGAGGCGGGACAAGGGTGGCGCTTGCTGCAGAGTATGGGTGGGGCCTGTAAGGGGGCCCTTGATTTATTTTGCCCGGGGGCCCTGAGGGTTCTCAGTCCGCCCCTGTTAATGAGCATATATGATGTGATCCAGACATGTTGACCAGCACTGTGCAGTGCTACTAGAAGCTTTGGCCTTTTTAATTCCCTCATCTTCTGATAATGTTATGCTGATATAGAAGCTTGGGAGATAGTAGCAGCTTGAATCACTCTCCCTACATAATTAAATGGAGATGGCTGAATTAAAAACAGAAAGCAGGTAACTGTATAGTATGGACCTAATGCCTCACAAGGGGCTTAGTGGTAGTACATTCTCTTGGCACACTAAATATTCATGAAGATATGGAAGGATTAAAAAGTAACAAAACAGTTTTCTTATGTAAGTGATTTCTCAAATATACTGCTAAGGATCATGTATTTACAAAACATAAAGCAGATGAAATGCTTTATATTTTTTTGCATAGCTTACATAGTTCTCTGAGAACAGTATAGGAACAATGTTTCAAGCTGTTGCTCCTATGGTTTGTATTTTTTAATTGCCTTATGAAATGTGAATGTTACACAGCATTATATATATAAAAAAGAATTTACACCAAACAACTTTGTTACTTTTCTATCTCACCAAAATGTATAAATTATTATGCTTCAATAGTGTCAGCATTACTCATTTAAGAAGTGTAGAATATTGGTCTACTCAACAGAAGATCATAAATTACAAAATTAAATCCACACCACTGGACAAGCATTTTAGGTCACTAAATTAGCACTTTTTAAATTAACATTGATACACTCCCCAGCTTTCAATCAGGCAACTGGTTCCTGGTTGTTTATCTCAGTAAAGCTAATCTCAGGAGTCAGGCAACTGCTCAGAGCACCTGCCTTGAGCTACATTGGGAAGTCTATGATTGGACAGCCACAGAAAGTCTGGGCGAGGTTAGAAGGGTAAGGCTTGCAAAGGCTTCAGACAGGAAGTCTGCAAGCTGTTTTAGATAAATAAATGCATAACTAATTGCATACATGGTTTTAATTTGGAGTATATTTACCAAGTTGTGGTATATATAACTCAGGTTCCCTGGTCTTGTGGATGCCCTGGTGCTTACTCCAGCCACAATATACACAAACAAGACGAGTGCACTCTAGCGTCTTAATTAAAAACAAAGTTGATGCTTTTTATTTAGCACGATAAAAAAGTCGATGATTCAGTCCACATGGACTTTTATCTAGACAAAGTGCAAAGTGAAAAATAACCGTTATATACACATAAAATGATATCATTGGAGGGTGAACACGTGAAAACGAGACTTGTGATGTCAGAGATGACGTCTCACAATTTGAAATTCGTCATCAAGCCAAATAAAGTTAACTCTAGATGTGAAAAAACTTTGTAGAGCAAACCCCAGCAGGATATGAAAACCATGAAAATACATTCAATTTCTAAACATAGAAGATATGGAGATGGATGGGAGACAGGAAGAGGACAAAAAGTAAAGGACCCTGTGAGTCGTGAAAGAAAGTAATGACAAATGTGAGCAAAGATGAATAAATACTTCTGTTACAATTCAAGTCCCCCTCCTACTACATAAGGTAGGAAGATCTCACACCATGAAAAAGATTACTATGTACATCATATTAAACTTAGAAATCATTTGATACATTAGTCTCAGTCGCTTAGTAGATACAGTGTATCATTTTGATGTTGATCTAGTAAGTATGATAGGAGAGGCAAGTCAGTGCGCACCTATACAAAGGCCACACATATGGGATTAGAGCTTTGTCTTTTTGGCAAAAAGCAATAGAGCGGGTTCTTTTCATTAAGTCCATTGGGGGCTAGGGTCCCCAATGTGTAGATCTTGTTCACCCTCTAATGTTATCACTGTATGTGTATATAAGGGTTATTTTCCACTTTGCACTTTGTCTTGATAAAAGTCCATGTGGACTGAAATGTCGACTTTTTAATTGTGTTAAATAAAAAGCATCAACTTTATTTTCAATAAAGACCCGAGAGTGCACTTGTCTTGTGTGTATATATTAATATATATATGTGTGTGTATTTTGGTACTATATATGTGTATTTTGGTACTGGAGTGTCCCTTTGGTATGTTCAGTGAGGTTTGCTACAGCTAATGCAATGTCTTTCAGGAATTATACATTGTGTGAATAAAACATTATACTGGATACTTCTCACTTTGCATAATAGGGAAAGGTCAAGAATGCATTGTGAACATGCCAAGGTAAGTGCACTCAAAAAAGCTTTAGATACGTCATGCAAAAACAATACCTGGATTGAGCTGCATTCCCTTTAAAATCTTACAATGCAACAACCAAAAAAACTTAAAATATACACATTTTAGGATAAAATAGAGAGAAATTGTCATAATACACCTAATATCAAAAGGTTAGCAGGAGTTTGATAGGACGTGTCAGTATGACAGTTTCTTACACCTTAAAAATTTACTCTGATGAAAAAAAACATAAGCAATACATATATAGCTTGCTATCAAATAATAAAGGGGAAGATGACCAAACAGTAAATTACCAAGAAACAGCGGAAAAATGAAAAAGAACATAAAAATAATTATTTAAGTAGATCAGAGTAGAGTTAAGCGAATCCGGACTGTAAAGTTCAGGTTCGTACCGAACATTAAGTATTTTGGACCCTGGACCCGAACACGGACATATCACTGTATGTTCGGGTTGGAGTTCGGTGTTCGGCCATTTAATGGCACATTTTGAAAGGCTGCAGGGCAGCCAATCAACAAGCGTTTGACTCGTGTGCCCTTAGAAGCCATCACAGCCATGCCTACTGATGGCATGGCTGTGAATAGCCAGTGCAGCATGTGACCCAGTCTCTATTTATAAGCTGGAGTCAAATAGCGCCGCACCTCACATGAGCTCTTATTAGTGTAGGGAGAGGATGCTGCCGCTTTCAGGGACAGATTAGGAAAGAATTCTGCAAACTAGTACATTAGTGTGGTGCACTTCATATCTGAGAGTCAAATAGTGTCAAATACTGCGGTTACATCAGAGTTTTAAAAAGTAATTTTTTTGGGGTGCTTAATAGTACATTTGGGGTGTGCACTTCATATCTGAGAGTCAAATAGAAGCATCAAATACTGCTGTCACATTGCAGTTTTAAAACTTTAAATTTTTTGGGTGCTGAAAAGTACATTAGTGGGGTGCACTTCATATCTGAGAGTCAAATAGAAGCGGCAAATACTGCGGTTACAGCGCAGTTGTAAAAATTCTAATTGTTTTGGTGCTAAACTGCTAAATAGTAAATTTGGGGCCTGCTCTTCATATCTGAGAGTCAAATAGAAGCGTCAAATACTGCGGTTACAGCGCAGTTGTAAAAATTCTAATTGTTTTTTTGCTAAACGGGTCAGTTGCTCTGCGGAACAGCACCACTTCACCACCAATTAGTAGGCCATTTTGCACTGTTTCGAGTACTCCACCAACATGGCCAGTGCCGATGACACCGTTCTCAGCCTTACTATCCCGCTTCTATGTCTCTTTGAAAAAACGCTTCGGGCGATGATGGAAGAGGATGTGGCACAGGAGGAAGAGGAAGAGGGGTCATTTGTCTGTACCTTGTGCAGAATAGACATTTATACCGGCCTCACCCAACCATTGTTATACTCAAGTGCACTTATTCTTTGTTTTCTTTTTTTATATGTCCCAATAATTTGGGGGCTACCCCAATAAAAAAAAATTAATAAAAAAACAACAACAAAACAAACAAATAAAAAAAGTGTTGGCTACCTCCTCCTCCACCGCCGCTTCCACCTACACCGCCACAGTGTATACCCAGATGTATCAGAGCTGCTGCAGAAAGTGTGGGCTGTCTGTACGCGCTTTCGGCGTTCACACCCTGCTGCTGCTCGCCTGTCTGCACTGCAGCGTAACTTCGCCTTCACGCTCACCGCGAGTTTCAGCTGCAGCACTCACGGGTCAGTTGCTCTGCAGAACAGAGTTTTCTTTTTTTTATATGTCCCAATATTTTGGGGGCAACTCCAATAAAAAAATTAAAAAAGTAAAAAATAAAAAACAATGTTGGCTACCTCCTCCTCCTCCACCGCCGCTTCCACCTACACCACCACGGTCACCGCCTACTCAACCTATGGGTCACTTAGTATAAACTATGTACACAATAGCAGAGGCTTGTGAAGGCCTTTTCTCCATGCATTTGGAGTTGAGCATTTCTCCATGCATCAGGACTGCAAGAAACGCAACGCAGGCCGCAAATGTTTCTTTTTTTTTTATGTCCCAATATTTTGGGGGCTACCCAATTAAAAAAAAAAAATACATATATATATATATATATATATATATATATATATATATATATATATATATATATATATATATATATATATATATATATATAAAACAGTGTTGGCTACCTCCTCCTCCACCGCCGCTTCCACCTACACCATCACGGTCACCGCCTCCTCAACCTATGGGTCACTTAGTATAAACTATGTACACAATAGCAGAGGCTTGTGAAGGCCTTTTCTCCATGCATCAGGAGTTGAGCTCAGTTTGAACAATGAAAGAGAATACCCTGCACTCCAACCCTCTCTCAAATGGATAATTCTGGTGATCCTCCTGGCAGCCATGCTTTAGATTTTCATTTATGTTCTTCCAAAGCTAAAATCAAAGATTCCATCTTCTGCTATTTTATGGCTCAGCTGTATTTTAAATTTTTATGTTATTTTAAGTGATTTCCCTATCCACATTTGTTTGCAGGGCACTTGTCCTACTCTTACCCCCATTTTACTTCCTTTTGCAGTCCTCTAGCCCTTTCCAGGACTTTTTTAGAGGCATTTTAATACTCAAAAGTTCGGGTCCCCAATGACTTCAATGGGATTCGGGGTCAAGTTCGGGGTCAAGTTCGATCCCGTACCCGGACTTTTTTTCAAAGTTCGGCCAAACCCGCCAGACCTGAACATCCAGGTGTCCGCTCAACTCTAGCTCAGAGTCCTATCTATTAAAGGGACACTATAGTCACCTGAATAATTTTAGCTTAATGAAGCAGTTTTGGTGTATAGAACATGCCCCATGCAGCCTCACTGCTCAATCCTCTGCCATTTAGGAGTTAAATCCCTTTGTTTATGAACCCTAGTCACACCTCCCTGCATGTGACTTGCACAGCCTTCCATAAACACTTCCTGTAAAGAGAGCCCTATTTAGGATTTCTTTATTGCAAGTTCTGTTTAATTAAGAGTTTCTTATCCCCTGATATGTTAATAGCTTGCTAGACCCTGCAAGAGCCTCCTGTATGTGATTAAAGTTCAATTTAGAGATTGAGATACAATTATTTAAGGTAAATTATATCTGTTTGAAAGTGAAACCAGTTTTTTTTTTCATGCAGGCTCTGTCAGTCATAGCCAGGGGAGGTGTGGCTAGGGCTGCATAAACATAAACAAAATGATTTAACTCCTAAATGACAGTGAATTGAGCAGTGAAATTGCAGGGGAATGATCTATACACTAAAACAGCTTTATTTAGCTAAATTAATTTAGGTGATTATATGTTCCTTTAAGATCCCAAACCTTTTTCACTGCTGTTCATTTGGAAAAAAGTTGGATGACATTACACTGCTGTGTGGATGGTTTGGCAGGAAGAGATGTTCCATCAATGAAGATGCTCAAAGCTCTCGAAAAAGGAAGAAGCATCAGCTACAGGCAAAACTTTATACATCCTTAGTGATCCCTGGCCCAAGTTAAGTCTCATGGAAGGGGGGGGGGAATACACTTTAGTTGTTTATTTTATTATCCTCTTCAGCCCCTGTCCACCTCCTCAGTCCCTATCTCCCCTCCACAGCCCCTGCCCTCCTCCTCAGCCCCTGTCCCCCTCACTCAGCCCCTGTCCCCTTCCTCAGCCTCTGTCCCCTTACTCAGTCCCTATCTCCCCTCCACAGCCCCTGTCCCCCTCACTCAGCCCCTGTCCTCCTCCTCAGCCCCTTTCTGTGGCTCAGCCCCAGCCCCCCTTCCTCAGCCCTGTCCCCTTACTCAGCCGTTGTCCCCCTCCCTCTGCCCCTGTCTCCTCTTTCATCCCCTGTCCCTCTTTCTCAGCCCCTGTCCCCTTACTTAGTCCCTGTCCCCTTACTCATCCCCTGTCCATCCCTCTTTCCCAGCCCCTATTACCCTCCTCAGCCCTGCCCCCTGTATTTCTTTGATTGTGTGCCTCCATATCTCTGTGACTGAGTGCCTGTATGGGTGTGTGTTGCTATATATCTATGTCTATATCGCATGGAAAAAGCCACAAAATGTGCTTAGGGGAGAGAGCCACAGAAAGGGGCTGGGAGGGAGAAAGAGACATGCAAAAACAATGGGGGGGGGAGACACACAAAGGGGCTGGGGAAAGAAAGATACACAAGGGAGGTTATAAGAGACATACAAAATGGTGTAAGAAATAGTAAAGGGGGGATAAAATACACTAAAGAGGGTAAGAAAATCTAAATCAAAAGGGGGATTACTAGACACACGGGTATAGACACATTTTTTTAAGGGGGTGGCGAAAAATGCTTCTTTGCCTGTGTAGCCAAAAATCCTTGCACCAGTCCTGACTGTAATCCACCCTGTAGGAAACTGGAGAGTGGTTGAAAATGTGTACATTTAATAACTACTGGGTATTTAATTTACTATTTATACAGTGATTAACGCCAAAGGAATACCAATTGATAGAGAATGATACAACACCTAGAACTTCAAATTGTAAGCCCTGCCTACATCGTTCAGTCTATTTTGCTATATGTTATTACACAGAACAAGCATCATGGACCCTCTTTCTCTAGTCATAGCTATTTGTGAAGAAAATAGGCTGTTTTATTCATGGTGGAAACTAAGAATATCTATCTTTAACACCACTAGATATTGTTTCTTGTTTAGCCAAAGGATAAAGCTGTCACACTGAATGCCAAAAATGGCATTAATCCACATTATAATCAGTGCATATTTAGTAATATACTTCTCATTTAATCTTTGGACAAAACAACAAGAGATATAAAAAGCATCAATAAAATGGATTTATCATGGGGCTTCTCTGTAGTCCTGATAATAGTTTTAATATAATGTGGTTTTAATATAAAATGAAATATCCATAGAATCTAATTTTACCCTGATTAGCATGCCAAATAATAGTTTGGAAAATCTAAGTCTCTGTAAAATTAAATGCAAAGCAGTGCTTAGAGTACTCTTTTATGGCCACACGCCTAAAAAGAATGTCTATAAATATAATTTTTCATACAGGGCTGCCAAATAGCTAGATCTCCATACATGGTGGGACTACAACTCCCATGATGCTTTGCATGCCTTTAGAATGACAAAGCATCATGGGGGTTGTAGTTCTACCACATTATCTACCTATTGGTAAGCCCTGCTTTAATACATTTAATAACCAGGCATTCCCAATTATATTTTCCAGTGGAATCCTTTGACATAGTGTACCAACATCGTGGAACCCCCCTCCCACGCCCCCAAAAAATGTTGCACCATAGCACAAACCTTTTAATTAACAGAGGGTAATGTTTACTTGTTTTGCCACATTTCTACACATAGTAAACAGATTGTAATACTTAGGAGCAGGTGCCGACAAAGGGGACAAAGTGGCTTCTTCACAGCCAACAATCAGCCATCGAAGATCTCAAGCCCACAGGACTGTGAACAAGCAAGCAAGCTAAGGTGACAAGCTGGAATGTTGAGCAGATAACCCCCAATGACAACTCAGCTCAAAAATTACCATGCTCCCACATGGTACCTGGATTACGGTACATCGCGCATACTTGGGCATCAATAGTGCGAACTACTCAACTTTTTTGCTGTTATTCTTGTTTCTTCAACCCCCCCTCCTCTGTTACTCCTTCCACCCCCCTTAGTGTGGAATCTGCTGGTTCTAAGCTCAATATACCAGACTATAACCACTGTATAACATGCCCAGTTGGGGTGACATCTTCTGACAGAAAATATCTGACTCTAAGGCCGCAGCAAACAGACGGCCAGACGTGTTCACCCATGGAGTTCCCAACAAGGGACTTGAACCGGGGAACTTCTCAGTCCTGGTCCTGCTTCCTTCCTCTAAGGGGCTGTAAACTCAGCCTCGCCCTGTGATCAGCATCAAGTCTTTGATCCTGTTGTGT
Source organism: Pelobates cultripes (assembly GCA_933207985.1). Classification (NCBI taxonomy): domain Eukaryota; kingdom Metazoa; phylum Chordata; class Amphibia; order Anura; family Pelobatidae; genus Pelobates; species Pelobates cultripes. The sequence goes on along the minus strand of OW240912.1, from coordinate 252,598,077 downwards.
GCTTTGTACCAGTGTTCCTGTCGTTTGAGCTGCTACTTGTTATTGACCCCGGCTTCTGACTATGTTTACTCTGACCTCTGGCATCCCTTGACTTCGGTTACTCCTCGTTGTTCCTGTCTTCTGGCATTCTTTGACTTCGGCTATCCTTTGACGATCCTGCTGTTTGAGTCCTTGCCTGTCCTGCGACTTGGTACTTCATCCTGCACAGCCCCCGTGCACAGACTCACAGGCCGGGTGAATTCTTATCTGACCACCTTGGCCTGTGGCTATCTGCAAGGGTGAGCAACATATCTGCGCTACAGACTCCCAACCCAGGTAAGACCCTGACAAAGGACCATAGATCGAAGGCAAAACAAAACCACTGAATCCAGAAAAACGAGAGTGAGGGATCTGGCTTATCACCTTCTCTTGACCAATACAAGTGCACACTAGAGATGTCGCGAACTGCTTGCCGAACTGTTCGCTAACTGTCCGCCGGCGAACAATAGCGTGTTCGCGTTGGGCGAACATATGCGATTTCCGGTCCGCCCCCTATTCGTCATCATTGAGTACACTTTGACCCGGAACCTCACAGTCAGACACATTCCAGCCAATCAGCAGCAGACCCTCCCTCCCAGGAAGTGTCTGCTGACTGTGAGGTTCCGGGTCAAAGTGTACTCAATGATGACGAATAGGGGGCGGACCGGAAATCGCATATGTTCGTCCACAGCAAACACGCTATTGTTCGCTGGCGGACAGTTCGCGAACAGTTCGGCGAGCAGTTCGCGACATCTCTAGTGCACACCTGTTTCAACGCACAAGGGGAATGTATGCAGTTGACAGATGGGTATTATTAGCGAAATGTTATGACACGATAGTATGAAAATCCATTGCCATAATGTACGGGGCCTCAATACCCCTCTCAAACGCCACTGCCTTTTTTGCGACCTGAAATGCACAAATCCAGATGTAGTATGTCTACAAAGGTGAAACTCAAAGCATCCCCTAACTTTAAACTCTCTCTGCCCGTTTCAATATCACGCAGTGACTGGACATAAAACCTGAGGTGTCTCTATCTTGAAATGTCACAATGTAGCATTCCAGCATCATGATTCACATCTGGACCCTGAGGGCAGCTTTTTAATTCTAATATTCACTATAAACAACACAAAATATACGACAGATGTATATGCCCCTAACACAAATGAGAGGAACTTTTTACATAGAGTGCTACCTAAGATCTCGCCAGTCCAGGAGGGAATGCTCATTCTCTGTGGAGACTTCAACCATATACTAGACTCTTATTGGGACACTACTGCCAGGGCATCCCCGGCTACATGAATATGTCAACAGAAAACCTGCACTAAGTATAAAAAACTCCTCAGCACACACCACCTATATGATGTGTGGAGAGTGACACATCCACAAGAGAGAGACTATACATATTTCTCCTCTCCCTACAACACGTACACAAGAAAAGATAGAATCCATGTGGAAGGAGAACGCCTTGATCAAAATCTAGACTGCTCCATAGGATCTAAACAAACGAAGAGAATGGGATGGAAGGGCCACTCACATATAGTGGGTGGAGTCCATGCTCATTCACAAATATATACCTACAGATGTAAACATAACATAAAGAGGGGGTATAAACCTTTATTAGAAAAATAATGCTAAAAATTGGTAGGAGACTACCAAGAGTAGATACACCAAACCGGTGCTTGAATAAGGTGAAATTAGACAATCTTAATAAAAATCTGGGAGAAAAGTTTATATGGACCGTTAAAGACACCTATGACTACAAACATAAAAGCCCCTGGTGTCTTAATGAATCTATCCTGCAAAACCCCTCCTTTACAACTGAAGTAGAAAACTCAATGAGGGAGTATTTCCTACTTCAGCAAACCCAATACATTTCTGTTAGTTCTACATGGCAGATGCACAAAGCGGTCATAAGAGGCCTTTTCCTGAGGAAGATGTCACAACTGAAAAGAGACAGCCGAGCCCCATGGATGCTCTGGCACAAAAACCTACATGATCTCACAATCAAAAATAAAGCCCAACCTAGTAGCATGTTGCAGAAAGAGATAAATGACATACTGAACAAAATTAAAACACATACCCTAAAACAAGTAGGGTTTGCCGCCGTAGACTGAAAGCCAACTAATACTTACAGGGCAACAAGGCAAGCAAAACACTAGCACTAAGACTGAAACAAAGAGAAAACAATACTAAAATCCCTTACATTATAAACACCAACAATGAAAAAGTGATATCACCCGTAGACATTAGCAATGCCTTTGCACCATACTACGAAAATCTCTATAATCTAGAAAAATATGATCATCAACCTACACCAGCTGAACAAGAGATAGCAAATTGAGCTACCGCACCTCAATACTGAACAAATTGAGGTCCACCAAAGCCCTATCTCCCCTGCTGAAATTGAACTTGCCATACAATCTTCTGCCACCCCACAAAGCCCCAGGCCCTGACGGGTTCACAAATTTATATTAGAAAGAATTCAACTTAGTGCTGGTGCCCCCCCCCCCGTTAGCATCCCTGTTTAACTCAGCCATGCACGAATGTTCCTTGCCCAAAGAACTCCTGCTAGCACATGATGTCACGCTCCCAAGAATAAGAAAACAAGAGCAGCCACGAAATTGCTACATTGGCACCCGGCCGCGGGAGGATTGTGGTACCCAGACCTCCTAGCATACCAAAGAGCAGCAGCGTTAACTATAGTATCGCAACTCAAATCACAACCAGACTCACCTCAATGGCTACACATCAAAAACGTCTGGGCAAAACCTTTAGATTTACATACCCTCTTCTGGACACCTGAGTCACACAGACCAGACACACACAACCTACTTCCCACAACCAAATTAGCTCTACTCACCTGGGACACCACAAAGGCACAAATGGTTCCTCACAACCCAATCCCCCTGGCGACCCCCTTCAAGTCAATGGCAAACTTTATCCCTACCTTTAACACAAAGGCATGTATAGCATATGGAATCACTACTGTTGCACAAGTATACCAAGATAAGAACCTTACGGGACTTACAATTGCAATATGACCTCCCTTCACACCTCATCTTCTCCTATCTCCAGCTGAAGTCCTGCTTAGCCTCAAATAAACACAACAAACAGAAATCCAACTTGAGGGTAACCATTTTAGAATTCGAACAATTATGCATGGGAAAAAAAAACCTTAAAAAAGCTGATATCTCTTGAAACACAGTTGCTCACACACCCAAGAGACATTTATAGCGACAGGCACATTTTATCTTGGCATGCGGAACTAGATAGAGAAATAACAGAGGAAAACTGGTCACTAGCCTACTCATCACATAAAGGGGTAACCTCATTTTCTGGTGTGAAGTGGGAAACATAATCAACGCAGTCACTCACACTCAAATTTCCTTAACACTAGAAATGTGTTTACTATTTATTCCACCAGGAAAAAAAGCTCAAAGACCACTGGGCCGCTATATACCATGTCATCATACCTGCTGCTTTAACAATATCCAGGCTATGGAAATCCACTGTTGCATCCTCACGCTTAGCACTCTTGAAACAGATTGCCCTGAACTGGCAATATGAGGAGATGTTTGCTTCCCAATTTGGCATTAAGAAACATATAAGAAATGCCCACAACCTATGGACTGATTACCTACAGATGATACATGACCTTAAATCCTCCCTACCTTAAGAATCTAACCATAGGAAAGGTGACCCGCAAAGACAGCAAAGGGAAGTGATATGGTAAAGGTTGCGAATTGCTGACAGAAATACACACAACTTTCCCTCCCTTAAATGTCCCTCCCCCTTTCCTTTCCTTTCCTTTCCTTCCTCTCCAACAGCATTCCCCCTCTCTTCCCAACACTCACTCCCATTCCTTCTGCCCCCCCCCTCCTTTTTTCCTTTCACATTTGATTTATACCCGAATGTTAAGGTGATGTTTAATAAAAATACATATGGTTCAGAAATGTAACTATACACGCTGTATAAATGTGAATGACATCATGCACAAAAGTTGTCACACTGTTGCCAAATGTATTCCACATTGTTATGTGTGAATCACTAATACCATGAAGAACTGTTGAAGATAAAATGGTGCTGAACCAATATAAATAGTCAAATTTAAAAAAAAAAATACATATTGCACTCAGTGTTGTAACCAAATACACTGTGTCACAAATCTTAAACAAGTTTTCTAATTTATGTATTTAGATTAACGACATAGCACATAGCATTTAGATAAATAATAATAATAATAATTATCAGTATTTCAAAGTGACTGATAGAGGCCACCAATTATACCTTATATTTATAAGCAGGATAGAAAAAATAAATTGCATGCAATCCACTTTAATTCATTTAAATAGAGATGAAGAACCATGATTATATAGAAAAGTCTGGTACTTGAAATATAAATTATACAATGAAGGGACAAAAGAAATCCGCCCATATAAAGAGCTTTGGCAGCAGCAATGTTGGGCGAGAAATCAATACCCTGCATTTTCATGAGTTGTTCTGGAAAGCAATCTGTTTATTTTTAGCTATTCAGTACTGCATTTGCTTGCCGATGACTGTAACCTTCAGTGCATCAGCGTTAAACATCACATTTCAAAGTACTCACTTAAAAAAGTAAAGAAATGTAAAGATCTCACCTTGAGGATAAAGAAAAAAATGTTTACATTACTCAATATTATACCTGTGATTTCAAAGAACAACTCGAGTGACACTGTAACAAAGTACTGCAATTTGCAAATTGCTGTAGTTAATCATTGCATTCACTAGCAGTGCCATTTAAAAGTAACATGCTGTTTTGGCTTCATCCACAAATCCAGCTTTTGTGGTCTACGTGTAAAATAGGGTAAAAACATGTTAATAGTTTCCATCAAAAAAACAACATATCTATAAAATAGGTCACCATGTTATGGTCTTTTTATTTCCATTTTCCCTGGGAAATACAAAACAGTAAAATGTCATGTTTCAGCCTTTCAAGTGCTCAGGTACTGAAGGGGTAAATGCAGAATCTCACTTATGCTATATTTTAAATGGGGCCTCTACGATGTACCTACTGCTAATTATATATATTGAAGCTCTACACATTTGACTTTGTGTTCAGCCTCAGTAATTGAGTGCATCACTGAATGTATTGATATTCACTATAAGTGCTTCATTACACTTTTATAATGTAGCAATACATCATATGATTTCTGTAACTGTACAGTTATCTCTTTAACCCTCTATATGTGCAAAGCACATGGACACACTCACACCCTGCTTTTAAAATAGCATCTCTATATTTTGGGTAAAAACATAGACTGGTTTCATACTATCTGTGACTTAGGGCTTCTTGTCATCACTAATCTTTACTGTCATCTCATGTGAAAAAAATAATAATACGTTTACCCAATATATGAAAACACTTTTTAGTAAAAATCAAGTATTGACCAATTGCCATGAACAAAGTTGTTTTCTGTGTGCACATCAACACTTGGATATCTGATATGAGTAACAGTTTTTTCTGCGGCACTATCCATATTAGCATGCATGGATTTTAACCCCTTAAGGACCGGCCTGTTTTTGCGAAGTTGTACGTTAAGGACCAGAGCAGTTTTGACACTTTTTTAGTGTTTGTGTTTAGCTGTAATTTTCCTCTCTCTCATTTACGGTTCCCATACAAGTTATATATATTTTTTTCAGGACAAGAAGGGCTTTCTTTACATACCATTATAATAAAATATGGTGAAAAATTGAAAAAGAAAACATGTTTTTGGACTTTTACTTGAAAAATCTTTTACTTATCTACAAAAGCTAATGAAAAAAACTGCTAAATAGATTCAAAATGTTGTCCCGAGTTTAAAAACACCCAGTGTTTACATGCTTTATTGCTTGTTTTTGTAAGTTATAGGCCTATAAAGTAGGAAATTGCTGTTTCAATATATATATATATATATATATATATATATTAAAGTTATCAATAGTGACATTGTAACACCGTTATCTGTCATAAATCCCCGCATCACACCTCACATGTACATATTTTTTTAAAGTAGACAACCCAGGGTATTCAAAATGGGTTATGTCCAGTCTTTTTTAGTAGTCACCTAGTCACAAACACTGGCCAAAGTTAGCATTTATATTTGTTTGTGTGTTAAAAATGCAAAAAACGCTAACTTTGGCCAGTGTTTGTGACTAAGTGGCTACTAAAAAAGGCTGAACATACCCCATTTGCAATACCTTGGGTTGTCTTCTTTTGCAAATGGTATGCCATCATGGGTCTAATTCTCATTCCTGGGCTACCATACACTCTCAAAGGCAACCTAACCAATCTGACAAATTTCAATAAAAAAAAAGTAAAATCAAGCCTTATATTTGACCCTGTAACTTTCACAAACACTATAAAACCTCTACATGTGGGGTACTGTTATACTCAGGAGACTTCACTGAACACAAATATTAGTGTATCAGAACAGTAAAATGTATCACAGCAATAATATCATCAGTGAAAGTGCCGTTTGTGTGTGAAAAATGCAAAAAACTTCACTTTCACTGACAATATCATCACTGTGATATGTTTTACTGTTTTGAAACACTAATATTTGTGTTCAGCGAAGTCTCCCGAGTAAAACAGTTCCCCCCATGTACAGGTTTTAGGGTGTCATAGAAAGTTACAGGGTTAAACACAGTGCTAGCAAATTAAATTCTCTGGACTTTCGGTCTGGGTTGGCAGGCAGGTCCCTCAAATTGCAATCATTAAAATTACTTAATTAGGTAAAAATATTACATAAATACGTAGAATTTTAATATATATACATATTTACATATTTGACGTCTACGTGTATATTTATGAAATTATTTGTGTAATTATGTATATGGACATATGTATATTTCGTATTATTTGTATTTATTTATTTATACATAGATATATATATCATTACATTCTAAGTGTATTTTGATATAAATATATATATATTAATATCAAAATACTGTTAAAATAAAATTCAATATATATATATAATTGTTTTAATTATTAAAAATAATTTTTTACTTTTTGTTATTTATTTTTATTAACATGTTATTTATAATTTATAATATATATATATATATATATATACACTATATATATAGTTATTATATATATTGTATATATACGTGTGTAATTTAAATTAAAAGTGTATTTTTATATTAATATACGTATATATAAATATAAAAATACACTTAGTATGACATTATATATATATGATATATATACATATATTATATATAGATATAATACATGTATATATATATATCATATATATATATATATACATATATATATATATATATATATATATATATATATATATATATATATACATATTGGTTATTTTTACACTGATTGCTTTATTTTTTTACTTTATTTTTGATTTTTCACTTGCAGGGAGACTGCCTGTCAGCACAGACAGTCCCCCTGCAGGCAGATACACAGCCACCTATCGAGTGATCACGTGGCCGCGGGGTCCTGATCTGCCGTGGGGAGACTGTCTGGGCAGACAGGCAGTCCCCCTGGACCGGGAGGAGAGCTGATTTTCTGATATATTTTATATGTAAAATGTAGTTACCTTCAAAAACTTTATATATTGCATTGATATCCTTGAGCTAACTCTCACCTTAAAGGAACACTATAGTGTCAGGAATACAAACATGTATTCTAACACTATAGCTGTAAAAATATATTTTAGGTGACCTGCCCCCCGGTTAGAAGAGGAGACGTAATTTTACTTACTTTTATTTCAGTGCTGTGTGGATATCGTTGCGGCTGGCTCCCCCTCCTTGCCTGAAATCATAAAAATTGATGATCGTTGCTTATCAAATGTATTCCCACAGGAAAGAATAGGGAGGTTGTTTAGGGGGAGCATTCAGCGTCTCCATACAGAGCGTGGAGACACTGAATGTCAGTGCTGCACAATGTGCACCACTGACCCATGAAGCACATCTAGTGTCTGTCTGAGTGACTGTACTTAGAGGTGTTATTAGGCAGTAATGTAAACACTGCCTTTTCTCTGAAAAAGCCTTGAAATTGTGAATTAGAATAGTGTTTCTCAAGACAATCTTTGTCAATTGCAAATGATCCATATTTCACTAATACCCCTATTATTACTGGGAAACCCCCTAAATTCTGAGCCATAGAGAGCGCATGGGGAGTGATAACATTGTATTGGCAATGACAGCAGAAAGTGAGCATTATTTTATGATTGTCATAGTGTTGAGAACAATATTAGGAGTATGTTTGTTAAACTAGACAGCAGGTGGAGCTGTAGTTCTCTTAATAACTCTAGGATAAATTGTCTCTCTGGTTTTAACTGACAACCTTGTTTTTTCTTTTGTTCTGATCTAATCACTGCCATTGCAAGCATGAAGCTATATATTTAAATGCTACAAACATACTTCCTTCTGGCACAACTCTTCAGCATACTTCCTTCTGGCACAACTATTAGGGTTATTCAGTAATGTTTAAACTGTCCGAAATGTAAACTGAATTTCAAATTTTAGCCCAAAATAAAGAAAACTAAAACATAGATTAGTTTGAGAATCTTCCATTTCTGCTACTTTGGCCTAACACCTTAAGTCAACTTTGAATTTACTTTGAGTTCCCTAGAATTCACACTGAGCTTAATTCTGAGATGCTCCAAACCCATAAGTCAGATAGTATAGCAATGGGATCTGTATCTTAGCAGGATGGTATATGATCTCATTATTATTATTATTATTATTATTATGTTATTTATATAGCGCCGTCAAATTCCGCAGCGCTTTACAATGGGTGGACGAACAGACATGTAGTTGTAACCAGACAAGTTGGACACACAGGAACAGAGGGGTTGAGGGCCCTGCTCAATGAGCTTACATGCTAGAGGGAGTGGGGTAAAATGGCACAAAAAGGTAAGGATAGTATTAGACTAATGACAGTTGCAGAAGAGGAATCAGTCAGGAGCTATTAACAGTTTAATTGATACGCTTTTATGAAGAAGTGTGTTTTTAACGATTTTTTTAAGGAGTGGAGACTGGGTGAGCATCTAACGGAGGAGGGAAGCAAGTTCCACAGGAACAGTGCAGCCCTCGAGAAATCATGAAGGCGAGCATTAGAGGTGGGAGTACGGACAGAAGATAGACATAAGTCTTTAGCAGATCGTAAGGGCCTAGACGGGACATACTTGTGTATAAGGGAGGACAGATAGGTGGGAGCAGCATTATGTAGAGATTTGAAAGCAAGAACCAGAATTTTAAATTGAGCTCTATATTTTATAGGAAGCCAATGTAGAGAATGACAGAAGGGTGAGGCGTGGGAGGTGTGGGCGGACAGGAAGATGACACTCGCCCCCCATTCATAATGGACTGTAATGGCGCAAGGTGGGAGCGCGTAAGACCACTGAGAAGCGGATTACAGTAGTCAAGGTGACTCTCAAGTCTGACTCTCTCACTTACAGTCTACTTTTAACAAAACCCTCTACTATATTTCCCTGGTGTTTCATCCATTCATTCTTTCAAGTAAAGAATGTTCCTATTATTGTACTGCTAGATGGATTGTTCTTAGTTTAAAAAAAAAATATTTACGATGGTCATATCCCCAATCTCTGACAATCTCTAAGGTTTAGAATGTGCACACGTCCAGATTTTATGGATCAAAAGTCACACGATCCAGGGAATAAAAAGGCAGTAGGAGTGCCTATCAAATCTTTTACATAGTTACCTTTTAAAATCAATAAACTCTATGCTAAACATCTCATTGCCCACCTCTTTCGGTGTTCTAGCAAAGAGATTAATTAGCTCTCAGAAATAGCTCTGTAATTTGAGAGGCACAAATAATTTCCAATTAATGTTTTGTTTTTTTCATTAGTCCAGATGTCCCACAGTTGAATGATTAGGCTTGAAGTAAAAAATCTATTGAAGTTTTCTATCTTAATTTTTTTTTTTTTTACTTCCTTTTCTTTCGGTTATTCCTACAATCCAGGCTGGGCAGATGATCTTTAATTGGGTTTCTTGTTCTGCAGATTAGAGCAGCTTTTATTCTTCAGGAGCTGATTAGTGGCTTTT
>OW240912.1:252314718-252587900 GCA_933207985.1 Pelobates cultripes | reverse complement strand
AATAGAGATGGGGAGGGGGAGAAAGAGACAGAGAGGGAAGAATGAGACACAGGGGGAGAAAGTGGGGAAATAGAGAGATGGGGAGGGGAGAAAGAGACAGAGAGGGAAGAATGAGACACGGGGAGAAAGAGGGGGAATAGAGAGATGGGGAGGGGGGAGACAGAGAGGGAAGAATGGGACACAGGGAGAAAGAGGGGGAATAGAGAGATGGGGAGGGGGAGAAAGAGAGGAAGGGCATCCCCTCTGTCCTGAGCACCCCGATGCGGGGCAGGAGGAAGAGAGGACCTGGGGGCTCACCCTGCAGCTCCTCTGGGTCCTTCTTGCGCGAGCACAGAGCGTTGCCGCGGTTACCATGGCAACGTTACTGCTCTTGCGAGAGTCAACTCTAGCCCTGGAGCTACGGGCTAGAGTTCACTCAACACTGTAACCCCCATGGATTCCTGGTGGTCGCAGTGGTGAGAGTGAACTCTAGCCCCATAAACACACTGCCCCCAAACACACACCATACACATTCACACACTGCCCCCATACACACCATACACATTTACACACATTGCCTCACACATACACTGCCCACCCATATACACACAGACCCCCATACACAGCCCCCCATACTAACATTGCCACACACATACACTGCCCACACACCCTACACATTCACACACTACACCCCCACACACACACTGAACCTTTCACACATTGCACCACTGCTCCTATTCCCTACTACAGCCTCATATCCCAGCAGACCCCAGGTAAGTTGTCAAACTGTTCTTAAACGGTTTGACTACTTACTCTGGAGCAGTAGTGGTTATTGTGCATGGATTATTTCTTTAAATAATCTACAAGTGCCCCAGTAGCCAGCCAGCCAACCCACAGGCTGGCCAGTAGCCAGCCCACAGGCCAGTAGCCAGCCCACAGGCCAGTAGCCAGCCCACAGGCCAGTAGCCAGCCCACAGGCCAGTAGCCAGCCCACAGGCCTACAGCAAGCCACAGGCTTACAGCCAGCAAGCCACAGCCTGCCAGCCGCAGTCAGCAAGCCCACAGCCTGCTGGCAGTAGCCAGCAAGCCCACAGCCTGCCAGCCACAGCCAGCAAGCCCACAGACTGCCAGCCAGCAACAGTAATTAAGGTAAGAGGAGCCAACTTGGCTTAGGTATCAGCGAGCTATGTTGTGTTGCTATATTGTGAATAGGAACCAGAGTGTTGGAGAGACCACCTTCCAGGCCCCATTAGACTCTAGCCTCTGCTAGAAATCCCCTCCATGGCCCATTAGCCCTCAATTGTAGTTTCTACTGGGGCCTGGAGGCGACTGTTTCCAGCAGGGGATATCTAATGGACACTGAGATGGCCTCTGTTAGAAAGACCCCCTTCCAAGCCTTTTAGACTCCATTGTAGTCTCTAATGGGGCTTGGAGGGGATTCTATCTAACACACTCTCTAAAGGACACTGAGATAGCCTCCGCTAGAAAGACCCCCCTCCATGGCCCATTAGCCCTCAATTGTAGTCACTACAGGGGCCTCGAAGGGCTTATTGCCCTTCTGTTCCTTGTGTCTAAAGATTGTGTAGGGTGTGGCTGGAGGCGGTGCATGGAGGCGGGACAAGGGTGGCGCTTGCTGCAGAGTATGGGTGGGGCCTGTAAGGGGGCCCTTGATTTATTTTGCCCGGGGGCCCTGAGGGTTCTCAGTCCGCCCCTGTTAATGAGCATATATGATGTGATCCAGACATGTTGACCAGCACTGTGCAGTGCTACTAGAAGCTTTGGCCTTTTTAATTCCCTCATCTTCTGATAATGTTATGCTGATATAGAAGCTTGGGAGATAGTAGCAGCTTGAATCACTCTCCCTACATAATTAAATGGAGATGGCTGAATTAAAAACAGAAAGCAGGTAACTGTATAGTATGGACCTAATGCCTCACAAGGGGCTTAGTGGTAGTACATTCTCTTGGCACACTAAATATTCATGAAGATATGGAAGGATTAAAAAGTAACAAAACAGTTTTCTTATGTAAGTGATTTCTCAAATATACTGCTAAGGATCATGTATTTACAAAACATAAAGCAGATGAAATGCTTTATATTTTTTTGCATAGCTTACATAGTTCTCTGAGAACAGTATAGGAACAATGTTTCAAGCTGTTGCTCCTATGGTTTGTATTTTTTAATTGCCTTATGAAATGTGAATGTTACACAGCATTATATATATAAAAAAGAATTTACACCAAACAACTTTGTTACTTTTCTATCTCACCAAAATGTATAAATTATTATGCTTCAATAGTGTCAGCATTACTCATTTAAGAAGTGTAGAATATTGGTCTACTCAACAGAAGATCATAAATTACAAAATTAAATCCACACCACTGGACAAGCATTTTAGGTCACTAAATTAGCACTTTTTAAATTAACATTGATACACTCCCCAGCTTTCAATCAGGCAACTGGTTCCTGGTTGTTTATCTCAGTAAAGCTAATCTCAGGAGTCAGGCAACTGCTCAGAGCACCTGCCTTGAGCTACATTGGGAAGTCTATGATTGGACAGCCACAGAAAGTCTGGGCGAGGTTAGAAGGGTAAGGCTTGCAAAGGCTTCAGACAGGAAGTCTGCAAGCTGTTTTAGATAAATAAATGCATAACTAATTGCATACATGGTTTTAATTTGGAGTATATTTACCAAGTTGTGGTATATATAACTCAGGTTCCCTGGTCTTGTGGATGCCCTGGTGCTTACTCCAGCCACAATATACACAAACAAGACGAGTGCACTCTAGCGTCTTAATTAAAAACAAAGTTGATGCTTTTTATTTAGCACGATAAAAAAGTCGATGATTCAGTCCACATGGACTTTTATCTAGACAAAGTGCAAAGTGAAAAATAACCGTTATATACACATAAAATGATATCATTGGAGGGTGAACACGTGAAAACGAGACTTGTGATGTCAGAGATGACGTCTCACAATTTGAAATTCGTCATCAAGCCAAATAAAGTTAACTCTAGATGTGAAAAAACTTTGTAGAGCAAACCCCAGCAGGATATGAAAACCATGAAAATACATTCAATTTCTAAACATAGAAGATATGGAGATGGATGGGAGACAGGAAGAGGACAAAAAGTAAAGGACCCTGTGAGTCGTGAAAGAAAGTAATGACAAATGTGAGCAAAGATGAATAAATACTTCTGTTACAATTCAAGTCCCCCTCCTACTACATAAGGTAGGAAGATCTCACACCATGAAAAAGATTACTATGTACATCATATTAAACTTAGAAATCATTTGATACATTAGTCTCAGTCGCTTAGTAGATACAGTGTATCATTTTGATGTTGATCTAGTAAGTATGATAGGAGAGGCAAGTCAGTGCGCACCTATACAAAGGCCACACATATGGGATTAGAGCTTTGTCTTTTTGGCAAAAAGCAATAGAGCGGGTTCTTTTCATTAAGTCCATTGGGGGCTAGGGTCCCCAATGTGTAGATCTTGTTCACCCTCTAATGTTATCACTGTATGTGTATATAAGGGTTATTTTCCACTTTGCACTTTGTCTTGATAAAAGTCCATGTGGACTGAAATGTCGACTTTTTAATTGTGTTAAATAAAAAGCATCAACTTTATTTTCAATAAAGACCCGAGAGTGCACTTGTCTTGTGTGTATATATTAATATATATATGTGTGTGTATTTTGGTACTATATATGTGTATTTTGGTACTGGAGTGTCCCTTTGGTATGTTCAGTGAGGTTTGCTACAGCTAATGCAATGTCTTTCAGGAATTATACATTGTGTGAATAAAACATTATACTGGATACTTCTCACTTTGCATAATAGGGAAAGGTCAAGAATGCATTGTGAACATGCCAAGGTAAGTGCACTCAAAAAAGCTTTAGATACGTCATGCAAAAACAATACCTGGATTGAGCTGCATTCCCTTTAAAATCTTACAATGCAACAACCAAAAAAACTTAAAATATACACATTTTAGGATAAAATAGAGAGAAATTGTCATAATACACCTAATATCAAAAGGTTAGCAGGAGTTTGATAGGACGTGTCAGTATGACAGTTTCTTACACCTTAAAAATTTACTCTGATGAAAAAAAACATAAGCAATACATATATAGCTTGCTATCAAATAATAAAGGGGAAGATGACCAAACAGTAAATTACCAAGAAACAGCGGAAAAATGAAAAAGAACATAAAAATAATTATTTAAGTAGATCAGAGTAGAGTTAAGCGAATCCGGACTGTAAAGTTCAGGTTCGTACCGAACATTAAGTATTTTGGACCCTGGACCCGAACACGGACATATCACTGTATGTTCGGGTTGGAGTTCGGTGTTCGGCCATTTAATGGCACATTTTGAAAGGCTGCAGGGCAGCCAATCAACAAGCGTTTGACTCGTGTGCCCTTAGAAGCCATCACAGCCATGCCTACTGATGGCATGGCTGTGAATAGCCAGTGCAGCATGTGACCCAGTCTCTATTTATAAGCTGGAGTCAAATAGCGCCGCACCTCACATGAGCTCTTATTAGTGTAGGGAGAGGATGCTGCCGCTTTCAGGGACAGATTAGGAAAGAATTCTGCAAACTAGTACATTAGTGTGGTGCACTTCATATCTGAGAGTCAAATAGTGTCAAATACTGCGGTTACATCAGAGTTTTAAAAAGTAATTTTTTTGGGGTGCTTAATAGTACATTTGGGGTGTGCACTTCATATCTGAGAGTCAAATAGAAGCATCAAATACTGCTGTCACATTGCAGTTTTAAAACTTTAAATTTTTTGGGTGCTGAAAAGTACATTAGTGGGGTGCACTTCATATCTGAGAGTCAAATAGAAGCGGCAAATACTGCGGTTACAGCGCAGTTGTAAAAATTCTAATTGTTTTGGTGCTAAACTGCTAAATAGTAAATTTGGGGCCTGCTCTTCATATCTGAGAGTCAAATAGAAGCGTCAAATACTGCGGTTACAGCGCAGTTGTAAAAATTCTAATTGTTTTTTTGCTAAACGGGTCAGTTGCTCTGCGGAACAGCACCACTTCACCACCAATTAGTAGGCCATTTTGCACTGTTTCGAGTACTCCACCAACATGGCCAGTGCCGATGACACCGTTCTCAGCCTTACTATCCCGCTTCTATGTCTCTTTGAAAAAACGCTTCGGGCGATGATGGAAGAGGATGTGGCACAGGAGGAAGAGGAAGAGGGGTCATTTGTCTGTACCTTGTGCAGAATAGACATTTATACCGGCCTCACCCAACCATTGTTATACTCAAGTGCACTTATTCTTTGTTTTCTTTTTTTATATGTCCCAATAATTTGGGGGCTACCCCAATAAAAAAAAATTAATAAAAAAACAACAACAAAACAAACAAATAAAAAAAGTGTTGGCTACCTCCTCCTCCACCGCCGCTTCCACCTACACCGCCACAGTGTATACCCAGATGTATCAGAGCTGCTGCAGAAAGTGTGGGCTGTCTGTACGCGCTTTCGGCGTTCACACCCTGCTGCTGCTCGCCTGTCTGCACTGCAGCGTAACTTCGCCTTCACGCTCACCGCGAGTTTCAGCTGCAGCACTCACGGGTCAGTTGCTCTGCAGAACAGAGTTTTCTTTTTTTTATATGTCCCAATATTTTGGGGGCAACTCCAATAAAAAAATTAAAAAAGTAAAAAATAAAAAACAATGTTGGCTACCTCCTCCTCCTCCACCGCCGCTTCCACCTACACCACCACGGTCACCGCCTACTCAACCTATGGGTCACTTAGTATAAACTATGTACACAATAGCAGAGGCTTGTGAAGGCCTTTTCTCCATGCATTTGGAGTTGAGCATTTCTCCATGCATCAGGACTGCAAGAAACGCAACGCAGGCCGCAAATGTTTCTTTTTTTTTTATGTCCCAATATTTTGGGGGCTACCCAATTAAAAAAAAAAAATACATATATATATATATATATATATATATATATATATATATATATATATATATATATATATATATATATATATATATATATATAAAACAGTGTTGGCTACCTCCTCCTCCACCGCCGCTTCCACCTACACCATCACGGTCACCGCCTCCTCAACCTATGGGTCACTTAGTATAAACTATGTACACAATAGCAGAGGCTTGTGAAGGCCTTTTCTCCATGCATCAGGAGTTGAGCTCAGTTTGAACAATGAAAGAGAATACCCTGCACTCCAACCCTCTCTCAAATGGATAATTCTGGTGATCCTCCTGGCAGCCATGCTTTAGATTTTCATTTATGTTCTTCCAAAGCTAAAATCAAAGATTCCATCTTCTGCTATTTTATGGCTCAGCTGTATTTTAAATTTTTATGTTATTTTAAGTGATTTCCCTATCCACATTTGTTTGCAGGGCACTTGTCCTACTCTTACCCCCATTTTACTTCCTTTTGCAGTCCTCTAGCCCTTTCCAGGACTTTTTTAGAGGCATTTTAATACTCAAAAGTTCGGGTCCCCAATGACTTCAATGGGATTCGGGGTCAAGTTCGGGGTCAAGTTCGATCCCGTACCCGGACTTTTTTTCAAAGTTCGGCCAAACCCGCCAGACCTGAACATCCAGGTGTCCGCTCAACTCTAGCTCAGAGTCCTATCTATTAAAGGGACACTATAGTCACCTGAATAATTTTAGCTTAATGAAGCAGTTTTGGTGTATAGAACATGCCCCATGCAGCCTCACTGCTCAATCCTCTGCCATTTAGGAGTTAAATCCCTTTGTTTATGAACCCTAGTCACACCTCCCTGCATGTGACTTGCACAGCCTTCCATAAACACTTCCTGTAAAGAGAGCCCTATTTAGGATTTCTTTATTGCAAGTTCTGTTTAATTAAGAGTTTCTTATCCCCTGATATGTTAATAGCTTGCTAGACCCTGCAAGAGCCTCCTGTATGTGATTAAAGTTCAATTTAGAGATTGAGATACAATTATTTAAGGTAAATTATATCTGTTTGAAAGTGAAACCAGTTTTTTTTTTCATGCAGGCTCTGTCAGTCATAGCCAGGGGAGGTGTGGCTAGGGCTGCATAAACATAAACAAAATGATTTAACTCCTAAATGACAGTGAATTGAGCAGTGAAATTGCAGGGGAATGATCTATACACTAAAACAGCTTTATTTAGCTAAATTAATTTAGGTGATTATATGTTCCTTTAAGATCCCAAACCTTTTTCACTGCTGTTCATTTGGAAAAAAGTTGGATGTTGGTGACATTACACTGCTGTGTGGATGGTTTGGCAGGAAGAGATGTTCCATCAATGAAGATGCTCAAAGCTCTCGAAAAAGGAAGAAGCATCAGCTACAGGCAAAACTTTATACATCCTTAGTGATCCCTGGCCCAAGTTAAGTCTCATGGAAGGGGGGGGGGATACACTTTAGTTGTTTATTTTATTATCCTCTTCAGCCCCTGTCCACCTCCTCAGTCCCTATCTCCCCTCCACAGCCCCTGCCCTCCTCCTCAGCCCCTGTCCCCCTCACTCAGCCCCTGTCCCCTTCCTCAGCCTCTGTCCCCTTACTCAGTCCCTATCTCCCCTCCACAGCCCCTGTCCCCCTCACTCAGCCCCTGTCCTCCTCCTCAGCCCCTTTCTGTGGCTCAGCCCCAGCCCCCCTTCCTCAGCCCTGTCCCCTTACTCAGCCGTTGTCCCCCTCCCTCTGCCCCTGTCTCCTCTTTCATCCCCTGTCCCCTTACTTAGTCCCTGTCCCCTTACTCATCCCCTGTCCATCCCTCTTTCCCAGCCCCTATTACCCTCCTCAGCCCTGACCCCTGTATTTCTTTGATTGTGTGCCTGCATATCTCTGTGACTGAGTGCCTGTATGGGTGTGTGTTGCTATATATCTATGTCTATATCGCATGGAAAAAGCCACAAAATGTGCTTAGGGGAGAGAGCCACAAAAAGGGGCTGGGAGGGAGAAAGAGACATGCAAAAACAATGGGGGGGGGTAGACACACAAAGGGGCTGGGGAAAGAAAGATACACAAGGGAGGTTATAAGAGACATACAAAATGGTGTAAGAAATAGTAAAGGGGGGATAAAATACACTAAAGAGGGTAAGAAAATCTAAATCAAAAGGGGGATTACAAGACACACAGGTATAGACACATTTTTTTAAGGGGGTGGCGAAAAATGCTTCTTTGCCTGTGTAGCCAAAAATCCTTGCACCAGTCCTGACTGTAATCCACCCTGTAGGAAACTGGAGAGTGGTTGAAAATGTGTACATTTAATAACTACTGGGTATTTAATTTACTCTTTATACAGTGATTAACGCCAAAGGAATACCAATTGATAGAGAATGATACAACACCTAGAACTTCAAATTGTAAGCCCTGCCTACATCGTTCAGTCTATTTTGCTATATGTTATTACACAGAACAAGCATCATGGACCCTCTTTCTCTAGTCATAGCTATTTGTGAAGAAAATAGGCTGTTTTATTCATGGTGGAAACTAAGAATATCTATCTTTAACACCACTAGATATTGTTTCTTGTTTAGCCAAAGGATAAAGCTGTCACACTGAATGCCAAAAATGGCATTAATCCACATTATAATCAGTGCATATTTAGTAATATACTTCTCATTTAATCTTTGGACAAAACAACAAGAGATATAAAAAGCATCAATAAAATGGATTTATCATGGGGCTTCTCTGTAGTCCTGATAATAGTTTTAATATAATGTGGTTTTAATATAAAATGAAATATCCATAGAATCTAATTTTACCCTGATTAGCATGCCAAATAATAGTTTGGAAAATCTAAGTCTCTGTAAAATTAAATGCAAAGCAGTGCTTAGAGTACTCTTTTATGGCCACACGCCTAAAAAGAATGTCTATAAATATAATTTTTCATACAGGGCTGCCAAATAGCTAGATCTCCATACATGGTGGGACTACAACTCCCATGATGCTTTGCATGCCTTTAGAATGACAAAGCATCATGGGGGTTGTAGTTCTACCACATTATCTACCTATTGGTAAGCCCTGCTTTAATACATTTAATAACCAGGCATTCCCAATTATATTTTCCAGTGGAATCCTTTGACATAGTGTACCAACATCGTGGAACCCCCCTCCCACGCCCCCAAAAAATGTTGCACCATAGCACAAACCTTTTAATTAACAGAGGGTAATGTTTACTTGTTTTGCCACATTTCTACACATAGTAAACAGATTGTAATACTTAGGAGCAGGTGCCGACAAAGGGGACAAAGTGGCTTCTTCACAGCCAACAAACAGCCATCGAAGATCTCAAGCCCACAGGACTGTGAACAAGCAAGCAAGCTAAGGTGACAAGCTGGAATGTTGAGCAGATAACCCCCAATGACAACTCAGCTCAAAAATTACCATGCTCCCACATGGTACCTGGATTACGGTACATCGCGCATACTTGGGCATCAATAGTGCGAACTACTCAACTTTTTTGCTGTTATTCTTGTTTCTTCAACCCCCCCTCCTCTGTTACCCCTTCCACCCCCCTTAGTGTGGAATCTGCTGGTTCTAAGCTCAATATACCAGACTATAACCACTGTATAACATGCCCAGTTGGGGTGACATCTTCTGACAGAAAATATCTGACTCTAAGGATGTCACGGTTCTCGCTGCAGCAAACAGACGGCCAGACGTGTTCACCCATGGAGTTCCCAACAAGGGACTTGAACCTGGGAACTTCTCAGTCCTGGTCCTGCTTCCTTCCTCTAAGCCACAGCAGCTTTTGTATTTCTATGTCATTCTGGTCCTGTTCATCCTGGCATGTCTATTTCTCTGGGGGCTGTACCTTGACTTTGGCTGTGCTTCACCTAACCCTGATCAGACATTAGCAGGGTATTTAAACTCAGCCTCGCCCTGTGATCAGCATCAAGTCTTTGATCCTGTTGTGTGCTTTGTACCAGTGTTCCTGTCGTTTGAGCTGCTACTTGTTATTGACCCCGGCTTCTGACTATGTTTACTCTGACCTCTGGCATCCCTTGACTTCGGTTACTCCTCGTTGTTCCTGTTTTCTGGCATTCTTTGACCTCGGCTATCCTTTGACGATCCTGCTGTTTGAGTCCTTGCCTGTCCTGCGACTTGGTACTTCATCCTGCACAGCCCCCGTGCACAGACCCACAGGCCGGGTGAATTCTTACCTGACCACCTTGGCCTGTGGTTATCTGCAAGGGTGAGCAACATATCTGCGCTACAGACTCCCAACCCAGGTAAGACCCTGACAAAGGACCATAGATCGAAGGCAAAACAAAACCACTGAATCCAGAAAAACGAGAGTGAGGGATCTGGCTTATCACCTTCTCTTGACCAATACAAGTGCACACTAGAGATGTCGCGAACTGCTTGCCGAACTGTTCGCTAACTGTCCGCCGGCGAACAATAGCGTGTTTGCGTTGGGCGAACATATGCGATTTCCGGTCCGCCCCCTATTCGTCATCATTGAGTACACTTTCAGCAGCAGACCCTCCCTCCCAGGAAGTGTCTGCTGACTGTGAGGTTCCGGGTCAAAGTGTACTCAATGATGACGAATAGGGGGCGGACCGGAAATCGCATATGTTCGCCCACAGCAAACACGCTATTGTTCGCTGGCGGACAGTTCGCAAACAGTTCGGCGAGCAGTTCGCGACATCTCTAGTGCACACCTGTTTCAACGCACAAGGGGAATGTATGCAGTTGACAGATGGGTATTATTAGCGAAATGTTATGACACGATAGTATGAAAATCCATTGCCATAATGTTCGGGGCCTCAATACCCCTCTCAAACGCCACTGCCTTTTTTGCGATCTGAAATGCACAAATCCAGATGTAGTATGTCTACAAAGGCGAAACTCAAAGCATCCCCTAACTTTAAACTCTCTCTGCCCGTTTCAATATCACGCAGTGACTGGACATAAAACCTAAGGTGTCTCTATCTTGAAATGTCACAATGTAGCATTCCAGCATCATGATTCACATCTGGACCCTGAGGGCAGCTTTTTAATTCTAATATTCACTATAAACAACACAAAATATACGACAGATGTATATGCCCCTAACACAAATGAGAGGAACTTTTTACATAGAGTGCTACCTAAGATCTCGCCAGTCCAGGAGGGAATGCTCATTCTCTGTGGAGACTTCAACCATATACTAGACTCTTATTGGGACACTACTGCCAGGGCATCCCCGGCTACATGAAAATGTCAACAGAAAACCTGCACTAATTATAAAAAACTCCTCAGCACACACCACCTATATGATGTGTGGAGAGTGACACATCCACACGAGAGAGACTATACATATTTCTCCTCTCCCTACAACACGTACACAAGAAAAGATAGAATCCATGTGGAAGGAGAACGCCTTGATCAAAATCTAGACTGCTCCATAGGATCTAAACAAACGAAGAGAATGGGATGGAAGGGCCACTCACATATAGTGGGTGGAGTCCATGCTCATTCACAAATATATACTTACAGATGTAAACATAACATAAAGAGGGGGTATAAACCTTTATTAGAAAAATAATGCTAAAAATTGGTAGGAGACTACCAAGAGTAGATACACCAAACCGGTGCTTGAATAAGGTGAAATTAGACAATCTTAATAAAAATCTGGGAGAAAAGTTTATATGGACCGTTAAAGACACCTATGACTACAAACATAAAAGCCTCTGGTGTCTTAATGAATCTATCCTGCAAAACCCCTCCTTTACAACTGAAGTAGAAAACTCAATGAGGGAGTATTTCCTACTTCAGCAAACCCAATACATTTCTGTTAGTTCTACATGGCAGATGCACAAAGCGGTCATAAGAGGCCTTTTCCTGAGGAAGATGTCACAACTGAAAAGAGACAGCCGAGCCCCATGGATGCTCTGGCACAAAAACCTACATGATCTCACAATCAAAAATAAAGCCCAACCTAGTAGCATGTTGCAGAAAGAGATAAATGACATACTGAACAAAATTAAAACACATACCCTAAAACAAGTAGGGTTTGCCGCCGTAGACTGAAAGCCAACTAATACTTACAGGGCAACAAGGCAAGCAAAGCACTAGCACTAAGACTGAAACAAAGAGAACACAATACTAAAATCCCTTACATTATAAACACCAACAATGAAAAAGTGATATCACCCGTAGACATTAGCAATGCCTTTGCACCATACTACGAAAATCTCTATAATCTAGAAAAATATGATCATCAACCTACACCAGCTGAACAAGAGATAGCAAATTGAGCTACCGCACCTCAATACTGAACAAATTGAGGTCCACCAAAGCCCTATCTCCCCTGCTGAAATTGAACTCGCCATACAATCTTCTGCCACCCCACAAAGCCCCAGGCCCTGACGGGTTCACAAATTTATATTAGAAAGAATTCAACTTAGTGCTGGTGCCCCCCCCCCCGTTAGCATCCCTGTTTAACTCAGCCATGCACGAATGTTCCTTGCCCAAAGAACTCCTGCTAGCACATGATGTCACGCTCCCAAGAATAAGAAAACAAGAGCAGCCACGAAATTGCTACATTGGCACCCGGCCGCGGGAGGATTGTGGTACCCAGACCTCCTAGCATACCAAAGAGCAGCAGCGTTAACTATAGTATCGCAACTCAAATCACAACCAGACTCACCTCAATGGCTACACATCAAAAACGTCTGGGCAAAACCTTTAGATTTACATACCCTCTTCTGGACACCTGAGTCACACAGACCAGACACACACAACCTACTTCCCACAACCAAATTAGCTCTACTCACCTGGGACACCACAAAGGCACAAATGGTTCCTCACAACCCAATCCCCCTGGCGACCCCCTTCAAGTCAATGGCAAACTTTATCCCTACCTTTAACACAAAGGCATGTATAGCATATGGAATCACTACTGTTGCACAAGTATACCAAGATAAGAACCTTACGGGACTTACAATTGCAATATGACCTCCCTTCACACCTCATCTTCTCCTATCTCCAGCTGAAGTCCTGCTTAGCCTCAAATAAACACAACAAACAGAAATCCAACTTGAGGGTAACCATTTTAGAATTCGAACAATTATGCATGGGAAAAAAAAACCTTAAAAAAGCTGATATCTCTTGAAACACAGTTGCTCACACACCCAAGAGACATTTATAGCGACAGGCACATTTTATCTTGGCATGCGGAACTAGATAGAGAAATAACAGAGGAAAACTGGTCACTAGCCTACTCATCACATAAAGGGGTAACCTCATTTTCTGGTGTGAAGTGGGAAACATAATCAACGCAGTCACTCACACTCAAATTTCCTTAACACTAGAAATGTGTATACTATTTATTCCACCAGGAAAAAAAGCTCAAAGACCACTGGGCCGCTATATACCATGTCATCATACCTGCTGCTTTAACAATATCCAGGCTATGGAAATCCACTGTTGCATCCTCACGCTTAGCACTCTTGAAACAGATTGCCCTGAACTGGCAATATGAGGAGATGTTTGCTTCCCAATTTGGCATTAAGAAACATATAAGAAATGCCCACAACCTATGGACTGATTACCTACAGATGATACATGACCTTAAATCCTCCCTACCTTAAGAATCTAACCATAGGAAAGGTGACCCGCAAAGACAGCAAAGGGAAGTGATATGGTAAAGGTTGCGAATTGCTGACAGAAATACACACAACTTTCCCTCCCTTAAATGTCCCTCCCCCTTTCCTTTCCTTTCCTTTCCTTCCTCTCCAACAGCATTCCCCCTCTCTTCCCAACACTCACTCCCATTCCTTCTGCCCCCCCCCCTCCTTTTTTCCTTTCACATTTGATTTATACCCGAATGTTAAGGTGATGTTTAATAAAAATACATATGGTTCAGAAATGTAACTATACACGCTGTATAAATGTGAATGACATCATGCACAAAAGTTGTCACACTGTTGCCAAATGTATTCCACATTGTTATGTGTGAATCACTAATACCATGAAGAACTGTTGAAGATAAAATGGTGCTGAACCAATATAAATAGTCAAATTTAAAAAAAAAAATACATATTGCACCCAGTGTTGTAACCAAATACACTGTGTCACAAATCTTAAACAAGTTTTCTAATTTATGTATTTAGATTAACGACATAGCACATAGCATTTAGATAAATAATAATAATAATAATCAGTATTTCAAAGTGACTGATAGAGGCCACCAATTATACCTTATATTTATAAGCAGGATAGAAAAAATAAATTGCATGCAATCCACTTTAATTCATTTAAATAGAGATGAAGAACCATGATTACATAGAAAAGTCTGGTACTTGAAATATAAATTATACAATGAAGGGACAAAAGAAATCTGCCCATATAAAGAGCTTTGGCAGCAGCAATGTTGGGCGAGAAATCAATACCCTGCATTTTCATGAGTTGTTCTGGAAAGCAATCTGTTTATTTTTAGCTATTCAGTACTGCATTTGCTTGCCGATGACTGTAACCTTCAGTGCATCAGCGTTAAACATCACATTTCAAAGTACTCACTTAAAAAAGTAAAGAAATGTAAAGATCTCACCTTGAGGATAAAGAAAAAAATGTTTACATTACTCAATATTATACCTGTGATTTCAAAGAACAACTCGAGTGACACTGTAACAAAGTACTGCAATTTGCAAATTGCTCTAGTTAATCATTGCATTCACTAGCAGTGCCATTTAAAAGTAACATGCTGTTTTGGCTTCATCCACAAATCCAGCTATTGTGGTCTACGTGTAAAATAGGGTAAAAACATGTTAATAGTTTCCATCAAAAAAACAACATATCTATAAAATAGGTCACCATGTTATGGTCTTTTTATTTCCATATTCCCTGGGAAATACAAAACAGTAAAATGTCATGTTTCAGCCTTTCAAGTGCTCAGGTACTGAAGGGGTAAATGCAGAATCTCACTTATGCTAAATTTTAAATGGGGCCTCTACGATGTACCTACTGCTAATTATATATATTGAAGCTCTACACATTTGACTTTGTGTTCAGCCTCAGTAATTGAGTGCATCACTGAATGTATTGATATTCACTATAAGTGCTTCATTACACTTTTATAATGTAGCAATACATCATATGATTTTTGTAACTGTACTGTTATCTCTTTAACCCTCTATATGTGCAAAGCACATGGACACACTCACACCCTGCTTTTAAAATAGCATCTCTATATTTTGGGTAAAAACATAGACTGGTTTCATACTATCAGTGAGTTAGGGCTTCTTGTCATCACTCATCTTTACTGTCATCTCATGTGAAAAAAATAATAATACGTTTACCCAATATATGGAAACACTTTTTAGTAAAAATCAAGTATTGACCGATTGCAATGAACAAAGTTGTTTTCTGTGTGCACATCAACACTTGGATATCTGATATGAGTAACAGTTTTTTCTGCGGCACTATCCATATTAGCATGCATGGATTTTAACCCCTTAAGGACCGGCCTGTTTTTGCGAAGTTGTACGCTAAGGACCAGAGCAGTTTTGACACTTTTTTAGTGTTTGTGTTTAGCTGTAATTTTCCTCTCTCTCATTTACGGTTCCCATACAAGTTATATATTTTTTTTTCAGGACAAGAAGGGCTTTCTTTACATACCATTATAATAAAATATGGTGAAAAATTGAAAAAGAAAACATGTTTTTGGACTTTTACTTGAAAAATCTTTTACTTATCTACAAAAGCTAATGAAAAAAACTGCTAAATAGATTCAAAATGTTGTCCCGAGTTTAAAAACACCCAGTGTTTACATGCTTTATTGCTTGTTTTTGTAAGTTATAGGCCAATAAAGTAGGAAATTGCTGTTTCAATATATATATATACATATATATATATTAAAGTTATCAATAGTGACATTGTAACACCGTTATCTGTCATAAATCCCCGCATCACACCTCACATGTACATATTTTTTTAAAGTAGACAACCCAGGGTATTCAAAATGGGTTATGTCCAGTCTTTTTTAGTAGTCACCTAGTCTCAAACACTGGCCAAAGTTAGCATTTATATTTGTTTGTGTGTTAAAAATGCAAAAAAAGCTAATTTTGGACAGTGTTTGTGACTAAGTGGCTACTAAAAAAGGCTGAACATACCCCATTTGCAATACCTTGGGTTGTCTTCTTTTGCAAATGGTATGCCATCATGGGGCTAATTCTCATTCCTGGGCTACCATACACTCTCAAAGGCAACCTAACCAATCTGACAAATTTCAATAAAAAAAAAAAGTAAAATCAAGCCTTATATTTGACCCTGTAACTTTCACAAACACTATAAAACCTCTACATGTGGGGTACTGTTATACTCAGGAGACTTCGCTGAACACAAATATTAGTGTATCAGAACAGTAAAATGTATCACAGCAATAATATCATCAGTGAAAGTGCCGTTTGTGTGTGAAAAATGCAAAAAACTTCACTTTCACTGACAATATCATCGCTGTGATATGTTTTACTGTTTTGAAACACTAATATTTGTGTTCAGCGAAGTCTCCCGAGTAAAACAGTTCCCCCCATGTACAGGTTTTAGGGTGTCATAGAAAGTTACAGGGTTAAACACAGTGCTAGCAAATTAAATTCTCTGGACTTTCGGCCTGGGTTGGCAGGCAGGTCCCTCAAATTGCAATCATTAAAATTACTTAATTAGGTAAAAATATTAAATAAATACGCATGTAGAATTTTAATATATATACATATTTATATATTTGACATCTACGTGTATATTTATGAAATTATTTATGTATATGGACATATGTATATTTCGTATTATTTTATTTATTTATTTATACATAGATATATATATCATTACATTCTAAGTGTATTTTGATATAAATATATATATATTAATATCATTACATATCTACGTGTATTTTGATATAAATATATATATTAATATCAAAATACTGTTAGAATAAAATTACATATATATAATTTTTTTGTAATTATTAAAAATAATTTTAACTTTTTGTTATTTATTTTTATTAACATATTATTTATAATTTATAATAATATATATACAATATATATAGTTATTATATATATTGTATATATACGTGTGTAATTTAAATTAAAAGTGTATATATAAATATAAAAATACACTTAGTATGACAATATATATATGATATATATACATATATTATAATATATATAGATATAATACATGTATATATATCATATATATATATATATATATATATATATATATATATATATATATATATACATATTGGTTATTTTTACACTGATTGCTTTATTTTTTTACTTTATTTTTGATTTTTCACTTGCAGGGAGACTGCCTGTCAGCACAGACAGTCCCCCTGCAGGCAGATACACAGCCACCTATCGAGTGATCACGTGGCCGCGGGGTCCTGATCTGCCGTGGGGAGACTGTCTGGGCAGACAGGCAGTCCCCCTGGACCGGGAGGAGCGCTGATTTTCTGATATATTTTATATGTAAAATGTAGTTACCTTCAAAAACTTTATATATTGCATTGATATCCTTGAGCTAACTCTCACCTTAAAGGAACACTATAGTGTCAGGAATACAAACATGTATTCTAACACTATAGCTGTAAAAATATATTTTAGGTGACCTGCCCCCCGGTTAGAAGAGGAGACGTAATTTTACTTACTTTTATTTCAGTGCTGTGTGGATATCGTTGCGGCTGGCTCCCCCTCCTTGCCTGAAATCATAAAAATTGATGATCGTTGCTTATCAAATGTATTCCCACAGGAAAGAATAGGGAGGTTGTTTAGGGGGAGCATTCAGCGTCTCCATACAGAGCGTGGAGACACTGAATGTCAGTGCTGCACAATGTGCACCACTGACCCATGAAGCACATCTAGTGTCTGTCTGAGTGACTGTACTTAGAGGTGTTATTAGGCAGTAATGTAAACACTGCCTTTTCTCTGAAAAAGCCTTGAAATTGTGAATTAGAATAGTGTTTCTCAAGACAATCTTTGTCAATTGCAAATGATCCATATTTCACTAATACCCCTATTATTACTGGGAAACCCCCTAAATTCTGAGCCATAGAGAGCGCATGGGGAGTGATAACATTGTATTGGCAATGACAGCAGAAAGTGAGCATTATTTTATGATTGTCATAGTGTTGAGAACAATATTAGGAGTATGTTTGTTAAACTAGACAGCAGGTGGAGCTGTAGTTCTCTTAATAACTCTAGGATAAATTGTCTCTCTGGTTTTAACTGACAACCTTGTTTTTTCTTTTGTTCTGATCTAATCACTGCCATTGCAAGCATGAAGCTATATATTTAAATGCTACAAACATACTTCCTTCTGGCACAACTCTTCAGCATACTTCCTTCTGGCACAACTATTAGGGTTATTCAGTAATGTTTAAACTGTCCGAAATGTAAACTGAATTTCAAATTTTAGCCCAAAATAAAGAAAACTAAAACATAGATTAGTTTGAGAATCTTCCATTTCTGCTACTTTGGCCTAACACCTTAAGTCAACTTTGAATTTACTTTGAGTTCCCTAGAATTCACACTGAGCTTAATTCTGAGATGCTCCAAACCCATAAGTCAGATAGTATAGCAATGGGATCTGTATCTTAGCAGGATGGTATATGATCTCATTATTATTATTATTATTATTATTATGTTATTTATATAGCGCCGTCAAATTCCGCAGCGCTTTACAATGGGTGGACGAACAGACATGTAGTTGTAACCAGACAAGTTGGACACACAGGAACAGAGGGGTTGAGGGCCCTGCTCAATGAGCTTACATGCTAGAGGAAGTGGGGTAAAATGGCACAAAAAGGTAAGGATAGTATTAGACTAATGACAGTTGCAGAAGAGGAATCAGTCAGGAGCTATTAACAGTTTAATTGATACGCTTTTATGAAGAAGTGTGTTTTTAACGATTTTTTTAAGGAGTGGAGACTGGGTGAGCATCTAACGGAGGAGGGAAGCAAGTTCCACAGGAACAGTGCAGCCCTCGAGAAATCATGAAGGCGAGCATTAGAGGTGGGAGTACGGACAGAAGATAGACATAAGTCTTTAGCAGATCGTAAGGGCCTAGACGGGACATACTTGTGTATAAGGGAGGACAGATAGGTGGGAGCAGCATTATGTAGAGATTTGAAAGCAAGAACCAGAATTTTAAATTGAGCTCTATATTTTATAGGAAGCCAATGTAGAGAATGACAGAAGGGTGAGGCGTGGGAGGTGTGGGCGGACAGGAAGATGACACTCGCCCCCCATTCATAATGGACTGTAATGGCGCAAGGTGGGAGCGCGTAAGACCACTGAGAAGCGGATTACAGTAGTCAAGGTGACTCTCAAGTCTGACTCTCTCACTTACAGTCTACTTTTAACAAAACCCTCTACTATATTTCCCTGGTGTTTCATCCATTCATTCTTTCAAGTAAAGAATGTTCCTATTATTGTACTGCTAGATGGATTGTTCTTAGTTTAAAAAAAAAATATTTACGATGGTCATATCCCCAATCTCTGACAATCTCTAAGGTTTAGAATGTGCACACGTCCAGATTTTATGGATCAAAAGTCACACGATCCAGGGAATAAAAAGGCAGTAGGAGTGCCTATCAAATCTTTTACATAGTTACCTTTTAAAATCAATAAACTCTATGCTAAACATCTCATTGCCCACCTCTTTCGGTGTTCTAGCAAAGAGATTAATTAGCTCTCAGAAATAGCTCTGTAATTTGAGAGGCACAAATAATTTCCAATTAATGTTTTGTTTTTTTCATTAGTCCAGATGTCCCACAGTTGAATGATTAGGCTTGAAGTAAAAAATCTATTGAAGTTTTCTATCTTAATTTTTTTTTTTTTTACTTCCTTTTCTTTCGGTTATTCCTACAATCCAGGCTGGGCAGATGATCTTTAATTGGGTTTCTTGTTCTGCAGATTAGAGCAGCTTTTATTCTTCAGGAGCTGATTAGTGGCTTTTTGACATGTTCATCACTTTGAAATAATGTGATTGATGTATGCATTATTGTTGGCTATTTAAATATGCTTCTACTACTTAATGATGGTTTGTTTTTAGAACGTGTACTGTACTTAGCATGCCAACAACTGAAATGCAAGCTTGCCAAAATGTATGATAACAACACTTAGTGCTATGCATCGTAATATGGTCCATTCCTTTTAAAACAACTTTGTTTGGGTTATTTAATAAAACAATTTAGTTTTGGACTGTTATTGTTGGCATTTAGTTTCTAATAGTTTCTTTTTCCAAATAACATTGTAGCAAATTTAGGATATTAACAAAATGTTAGAAATGTCCTAATTTTATACATTTAAAAAATAATTTAAGTCCTAATGTGAGCAAAAGTGAGCCATACATTCATATGATCCATGCCAAGGCAATCACAATATCATCAATGATCATATTCCAACTATCAATTAACACCACAGTTCATACTTTTAACTTATTTTGTAATGTAAATATTGATCTCATTCTAGAAAACAAAAACACAAAAATAGTGGATTTCATGATAGGAAAGTATATAATGTGTGCCTTGTTGGCCATTAGAATAGTAATGCAATAATTAACAACTATAAATTCATTAGTGGCATGTGTGCTATGGAGTCTTTGCATGATGGGGGGTAAAATAGAGAACCTACAAAAAGATTTCAAATTACATTGGAGATGTTATATTAATCTTCAATGTGTGCCATATCTATGTCATCCCCGACTTCTCAGTTCAATGAATAGATTAGCCTCGATAATATTGTCCGATGCATTGATCAAGTTTTTTTATTTTTTTATTTACATTTTAGTTGCAGTGATTAATTTCTATTTGATTGTGTCCCAGTGCTGTCATGCAGTATTGCAACCAGGTTCCTATATGACCATATAATTTTCTATTCCAATAATATGTGATACAAGGCAACAAAACTAAAAATGTTTTAACAGTTAAAGGGACTCTATACACTTTTTAGTGTAGTGATTCTGGTGTCTATAGCATGTCCCTAGAGGCTGAGCACTGCAAACAAAGAATGTTCAATAATATAGTTAGTAATATAGTGTGCAGCACCAACGTTCAGCGTCTCCACACTCTGCATGTAGGCACTGGATGTTTCCCATAGAAATGCATTGATTCAATGCATATCTATGAGGAGATGCTGATTGGAGCAGTGTGATGTTTTGCTGCACATTATGGGAAAGCATTGAATTGGCTCGCCAAATCTGTCTGAGGGTGAGCCACAGCAAGACCAACGCGCGAGGGAGACAAGGTGAGTAAATTAACTTTTTGAAGATGGGCCGGTCAGCTCAAATAGCCTTACCAGCCCACACCTGCACTATAGTGTCAGGTATATGTTTGTAATCCTGAAAATATAGTGTTCAATTAATTTGACACCAATATGAATTATGAAAATTGGAAATGGCGAGTCACAATAATTGGCCTTGAGTTTTGATGAGCATATACTTGAAGTGATAATACACTTTTTTAGTGAATTTAGCAAATAATTCCCAGAACATTTCTTGTTTCTGACAGAGGTTTAAAAGAGCTATCTGCATATGAAGATCAATATGCATTATCTCTCTTTGCATAGTGGAACTAATCGACAAAGATTACTGACATTCTAAAATGATACCATATCATGAACATGCTGAGTGCACAGTCATTTCGATCGTTAATATGTTTTGATTATTTAGTTGTAGGTTGACACTTATTTCACTCAACACATCTCTATATATCAATAATATATCATTATCATAGTTTAGTATAGTAGCATACTGTCATTTTTTTAAATTATTTATGATGTTCCACATGCTTATTCTCTACACAGCTAGCCCACTGAACATTAAAAAAAAAAACACTGTTAGCTTTAGTTGTGCTTTCTCATAAAAATATGCTCTTTTTCTTTGTAAACCTGACATATATTTTTTGGCATGCTTTTGTATGAGATTATGATAAACAAGCACTTTTTTCATCTGATGCTTTTACTAATTGACTGTTCACTAGACTGGAGAGGTGACATGATTTAAAAGCAAATTATTTTCACTCAACTAATTTATCTTCAGATAATGAATGTGCTGGAAAAGTAGGGCATTGTTGAGATCCAATTTCTTAAAGCAAACCAATTTTGGAAAAGAAAACAAGCGAGAATGTTTTTGCTCACCCAAAATACTAATCTGAGGAATTTAGCATAGATCATACGCATTATCTGGGAAAGATTAAGGCCCTAAATTAGGTTAACTTTTTAAAATAAAATCCTTCTGGAAAGAAATTAACTGAGGTCCATTAATCAAACTGTATTAAGGTTATTCATTGAGGGTGTGGTTCCAACTTTATTGCAAAATAGCTTCTGTAATTAATAACAACAGTCAGTAGATAGCAGAGGATATTACCTACTGACTGATTTTCAACCTTATCATTTTTTTACCAGGTTACCGCCAATGATATCAGCAGACAAAGCTATAAATCTCTCGTAGATTAGCCACTCACTAGTAAAGCACATAAACACAAGCTGTGTAAATTGTCACCATAGC
Organism: Pelobates cultripes; assembly: GCA_933207985.1. Taxonomy (NCBI): domain Eukaryota; kingdom Metazoa; phylum Chordata; class Amphibia; order Anura; family Pelobatidae; genus Pelobates; species Pelobates cultripes. Next base: position 252,565,441 of record OW240912.1, on the reverse strand, counting down.
AACTAGAACTAGCTGGTAAAAAACACTCACTATGGCCTTTGTGCACCTCTCCTGCGATTGGCTTTAGCAGGAGTTGTATAGAAGGGATTTTTTTTTAGTCTAGAGAGGTTTTATCACATTGTGTAGATATGATTTAAAAAGTCCAGATGATTTTTGGGAAAAACAGAGAACAATATGCTATACAAATTGTTTGTGATTGATACCATCCTGCATCTGGTTGCCATTTTGGACATGTTTCCCGTGTTTCTGGCACAGTTGGAAATAACTTAAAATGGGGTTCGATCATATAAACAGATGTGAGGAAAGTTGAACTTGATGGACTTGAGTCGTTTTTAAACCTAGGCTACTATGTTACAATATCTTAAACTGTTATTTTATCCAGAATAATTTGGGGAGTTGTTAATTTAAATAATACATACATGTTACATATATAAAGAATCATTTTTGGTTTTTATCATATATCTAGCCTATGCAATAATTTTAGAATAGTTTTATGTGGTTTATAATGCTTTAATATGTACATTTATTTTTCCTATAGGATGTATAGGGAGTTAGATGTTGTTAACTTCTTTTCGTGTGAACAAAGACCGGTGTTAAATTTTGAGTATTAGAGTCTGTCATTAAACAGTGGCAACGGAGTTAGAAACCAGTTCCTAAGTAGCAGTTAGTGGCTCCTATACAGAATAACAAGAGCCATTATCCACTGCTTGGTGACTGGGTTTAAGCAGCAGTAACTGATGACTCCCTGTTGCTACTGGTGAAATGTTGCAGTTTATAAGCTGCTGCTACTCATTGGTAAAAGATAGCAATAACATTGGAAAGAAGCCCTAACTTGAGTATTAACTAAAAAAATAAAAAAATAAAAAAATCTCATTATTAGCCAAAAATGTCTGAGTCTTAATTGAATTTCTCCAGTTCCAACTTTTTTCTCATTTTGACTATAGTTTTATTGTAAATTTGTAGTATATATAGGTCTCAATTTATTAAGCTTTCCAAATGATTCAGTAATGTTAGGAAATGGTTTATCTACAAAACATCCAATAGACTTTAATGGTGACTTCTGTGGATATATAGATGAATCATAATTTTAAAGATTTTTTCTAACAGGATTGGATTACTAGGAAAGTTTATTGAGACCTATGTAGTGCAGCACAAAATTCACGATTCATTCCTTTTAAATGTGCAGGGTTTACTTGCAGATAACAAAGTAGAATAAATCTGGAAATTATTTAAAGGACCACTATAGTGCCAGGAAAACATACTCGTTTTCCTGGCACTATAGTGCCCTGAGGGTGCCCCCACCCTCAGGGACCCCCTCCCGCCCGGCTCTGGAAGGGGAAAGGGGTAAAAACTTACCTTTTTCCAGCGCTGGGCGGAGAGCTCTCCTCCTCCTCTCCGCCTCCGTTACGCCCCGCCGGCTGAATGCGCACGCGCGGCAAGAGCTGCGCGCGCATTCAGCCGGTCTCATAGGAAAGCATTTACAATGCTTTCCTATGGACGCTTGCGTGCTCTCACTGTGATTTTCACAGTGAGAAGCACGCAAGCGCCTCTAGTGGCTGTCAATGAGACAGCCACTAGAGGAGTAGGGGGAAGGCTTAACCCATTCATAATTATAGCAGTTTCTCTGAAACTGCTATAATTATGAAAAAATGGGTTAACCCTAGAAGGACCTGGCACCCAGACCACTTCATTAAGCTGAAGTGGTCTGGGTGCCTAGAGTGGTCCTTTAAGTCCCATGACCTTCCTCAAGCCAAGGATGGTAAGAGAATGTACACTGTGCAAGAAGGAGTTTTATCTGTCATACATATTCCGACTGTTATTTTAATGGGTGGATCATGGTGTCAAACTCTGTGAATTATGTCCTACAATTGCCAATATGGAAATGTACTAGTAATTCACTACACGGCAAAGGTCTCTGCATCTTGATGTTTTGTAAGAAGGGGAGGGATGGCAGCATTTGAGCTGGGGCAAATACATCTGAATGGTCCATTTTGTAAATGCTTTCTGTCACACTCTTTAAAAGTTTTTAAATTGTTGCCACCAGCCCAAACACTGAAAAGCTGCACATTAACCCATTCAATTCTAGCAAACACATCCCCTTCCTGCCACTTCTTTATTTCAGTACTGTGCCAATAAGAAACATAGCACACCTCCCACTCCTTTTAATCAACAGGAAAATGGTCTTCGAAGGCTACCAATCAAAACTTATATATGACTATTTGCTGAGGGTCAATTATCCTCTGCCCCAATTGCTAACCAACCGCTGTACTCTTTAATAATGTACTAAAATATACCTATCCATCCCAGGCTGCCTAAGATGATTGGGAGCCACCAGTTTTACTGCCTTTTTCTCCTGTTAGTGTGATAATCAAATAACCACGAGGTTCAGTGAAGAGTTTTATCGTACAAAGCAACTGTGATCAGAGTGAGACCTTAGCAAGCAAAGTCTAAAAGGGTAATACAAATATGGATTTTTATACATTAGAAAAGAAGGAGATGGAACATAAGGCATCTACTAATATGGTCAATGTTCTTACACTTTAAGTTTAAGTTACCATTAAAAGATATAAAATCTCTACTACACATGTGCCTTTGTAAAGGAAGCTACATCCAAACAAGTATGTTTAGAGATTTAACCCCTTCAGGTTTATTCTGGACATTTAAATTAAACAATGCCCAGGTTAACATGCTATGCACATTATTCAGTACCCCCTCCTGAGGCTACTACTATAGACTCAATGTACATCAAAGCCACACCATCCTGCACCCATCACTGGATCTGCTAACACTTCCTCTCTCTATGTTCCACATGTTAGCACTCCTTACTGCTATGCCGAATGCTGCTGGAACTGCTGGTTAGAGTGGGGCAGTGGGGTTAACAGAATGATGGAAGAAGCTGTGAACAGACAGCAGTTGTTTAAAAACAGCAAAATACTAAGAGACATTGACGCAGCTTGTGAAGGAATGGCAAGCAATGTTTACGTGTCTATGGGTGCTGCATATCTTTTTATCAATTTAGTTAACAAACTGTCTGTGATTAGCTTTAATTGTGTGGGTGTTTGACTAATGATGAAAAAAGGTAATTGTGAAATATGTAGGTGTGCTTTCCTGGGAATGACTATTTTATATATAGATGAGATTATACTAAATAAAGAAACCATTGCACACTATGCCCTTTACAGAGTGTTATTTTTAAATACAAGTTATTTATATATCTTAGGGCTTAAAGGTATTGAATGAGCTGCTTTTGATTCACAACCTGCCTGCAGACTGTCAGTAAAACCACAGACAAACAGGTAGATGTATAATTACTATATATCTTCCTGGGTGTTCTCTCCTTCTAATGAAGGTTTTTTTTGTTTTTTTTTGTATTTCAGATCACTCTGTGTTGTCAATAGCTGAGCTGTGTACATATATTTGTTAAGGAAGCATTTTTCTGGAGTGAGGGGTATGGCTAAGCAGGCAATCTTATGGTATATGTGACAAACGCTCTTTTCCTCAGACGTTTGTCATGAATCCTGGAGGAGTGTGGAAGCTGGCCTCCTGCCCACCGACTATGGTCCAGGTCTGAGACCCCGTTTGGGAGTTACCCTGCCTAGCCACCATTAGCAGCTTTCCCTGGGTGCCCCTGGTTCAGCACTTTCCCTTCATTCAAATGGAACTGAACATTAGCTCTGGGGTGGCCGTTCACATAAACCAAACCTATGAATGGTCTTTAGCGGTACTTAGCTGCAACCACTATGGAACTTATTTTGGCGTGATGACTTCATGGGTCCCCGGTCAAATAAGTGGTACTTAGCCGCGAATGTTATGGAACTGTTTTCAGCGGGAGGTGACCGTGCTGTTCCCGGACAACTTGGTACAGGGTTTTGAACAACTTTGCAATGTTGGAGAGTGCTTTTTGGAGGGATGGTGCCTGAGACTAAGGGGAACAAATGCTACCTGATTGCCAGGTGGAGCACTCCATGTTACGGCTGCAGGAGCTCCCGAAAGTTGACTGGCAAAAGCACTAAATGCCCTGGAACTATTCTTAGCATAGGACCATGTGTGCGGCCGGTCAGAACTTTAACAAGGTGGCATTTCCCCTATACTGCATGGATCTGAGCACTATTTGGAGAACTTGGTTGCTCATATCAGGGCTATTTGGGGATGTATATTATGTAGTGTTACTGTATATCTTTATGATGTTTTGAGGAATTTTTAGTTTTATGTTTTTGTGTTTGCCTCTCTGTTCCTGGGAGATAACTAGCTTACCGTTTTTAAGCTCAATTATCTCCCAGGCACAGAGATCTTTGGGAGGGGCTTGCATTGTGTTGTGTGGAGACCCCCTGCTGGGGGTTGTGTATATAAGCAGGCAACATGGCCATAATAAAGCAGTTCCTTTTCACCCTTCACTCAGTCTGGGCTGAGTCTTCACTCAGTGTTTGTGTGGATCAGCTATACTCTCTGCAGGACAGCTTAATTACTTGAAGCTGTACCCAGGACCCTGTTCCAGGGTGGGAAGCGACAGAGAGATCCTAGCCAAGCTGCAGCAGCTAGGGGCTGAAGCACTCCAGTGTCCCGGTGCAGAGCTAGAAAGTGAGCTTTCCGGAGGTACCCAGTCGTGGTTCCCAGTGTACTGTCACTATACAGCTTTCTGCAAAAAAAATATATATAGTCGGGATGCAAAAAATATAAATATATGTTCAAATATTAATTTGGCCAGAAGTCATCAACTGCATTATAGTGTACCTTTCATAGCATACAGTACATCTTTTTAGGTGTTTGAATCTGAAGAATGTCAAAAACAAATCTTTAGTGTCCCCGTCCCTTTGTAAAAAAATGTAGTTTTAATTCATGATTTTATGTCACACTCTAGAGAGTTGTGTATGTTTTCCATTCATTCCTACATTCTTCCATGTCACTCACAGTCATCATGTTTAGAGGAATGTTATTCAATGAATCTGCCCCCCTTTCTGTAATAAGGTTAACAGAATAGCCTTTTAAATCACTCACAATGTCTACCTTTGGAGCACAGGCTCGTAATCTGCCTATTCTTTCAACAGAAAAATATAACTCTTTAAAATCTTGTTAAATCCCTTATAATGTTTCAATGTTTCCAAAACCTGTCACCTGTCTCCTTTCTTTATTCCACACTACTCTGCATAAAAACACTAGTGTGTGTGTATATATATATATATATATATATATATATATATATATATTGAACATGTAAATCAATACCGCCAAAACAAACCTTTTTCACAAATGAGTCCCAAAATATTTTAATTTAGCTGAAAATTGCCTTTTGCTAGATTGCTAGATAACATCAAAATACTGGCATGCTGTTTCACAGCTTTAATAAGCCAAATCACATCTAATGAGAATAAAACTACCTTTACCTAATAGCCCTCCAAGGTACTTAAAAATAGCTAAGAGAACAACTTTTTCATATTACCAGTTACATAGTTATTCATCTCGTTGTTGTTTGCTTATTACCTGCTGAGCATTTCTGTACCTTGCAAATCTTTGAACAATTAATTATAGAAACTTCAGCTCTGATGCTAGACTTCCATTTGTATTCTTGATTCTCCAAGCATCACTAAACAGAATCATTTTAATACCGATACACATATAGACATGTTCTACTTACATTCACTGAAATTTACCATCAGCATTAATCTATAACAAAACTGTCTTTAATATACTAGAGGGAAAAGCGAAAGTGCCTTATAAGGACAGCTGCTAAAGAAACGGAGACTACTGACATATACAAGACAGCATGCAATGGTACAATTGCTGTAGAAGTGTCAATCAAGAATTACTTGTGTAGGACTTGTAAAGGAGGATTCATGATTGATAAAGTGCACATAGTTTCCCTGAAGAACTTTGCTTTCAGTTTATATTAAAAAAAAAAGGCATGTTAGAATCAAAGTGAATAATAAAATGTTTCTTCTGTTCCTACACACAAGCTAAACATGGTATGGGGTTTAGAAACACTATTTGTCTGTTGCAGGTATTGTGTAATGTGTTCTCCTTTTCTAAATGTCGGAAATCGATTCTCCTCTGCCACTTGTGTCCATAAAGGTTTGAAACTGTGCTACAGAAAACCAAAAGATCAATTAGAATAGTAATTTGACAGAGTTTGTTTTAAGAGTATAGTACTTACTGTAAGCTATTGCTTAGCTGATTACAGTTGTGGAATTAACAATTTTCTCTGTAATGGCAGTGAAGTAAAGGCAATGGCAATTTTTTTGAGGACTTATGTGGTAGAAAAAAATCCACATTCCATGCAGTGACTGCACCCTAACCATACCTGAGCTTAATTTGTTTTATGAGATATGCTGGAGTTTTGATTATTTTTTTTTACCAACCAGTATATTTACCAGTTTGTGTTTTCCTGGAGAACAAATGCGTTGGGACTTGAATGTTTTGAAGATTTTTTGTAAAAAGCACTGGAAAAAGAATAACTTAAATAAGTTCATCTCCTATACATAGTTATATTGGTAGAATAACACTTGTGCTAGTGTGACACATTGAAAAACATTTTTCATACTATTGTTTTTAATAAGTCTTGTTTTTTTATTTTTATAAAAGTTATCAGAAAATATAAAATGTTGCAAATATATTTGCTTTTTTAAAAATCATATTTTGGGCATAATAACTTTAAATATTATATATTCAGGTGATTTTTTATACCGTATGATATTCTTTCACACCAGTCAGTAATAAATGACTGTATTGTATGAATTTATTTTTATGGCAAGTGGATCTCAAGGGTTATTGAAATCATGGTTTATAGATAAGAATATAGATAACATCCTGGAAGGGATCCATCTATTTTTGCTTCATCACTTTATAGACAGGACTCAAGTCAAAGTTCATTATTCCCCTAAGAAGGTAAAAAGTAAAAATCTTAAAATAGTCATACAGTCCAGGAACATCATTAGACAATTTCTAGACTTAATATATTCAATCTCAACCACTAAATATATACAGTTGGAACTAATTTAACGAACTGTAATTACACATATGAATCACCTCAATGATAGATATTAGATAGGTAGAATACCATTAGTCTAGTTTATAGTGTGTACTAAAGATAGATTCTATAAGAACTGTATCAATGTTGCATAGCTCCATCTATAACATTTTCAGTTTGAGTCACTCAGGATTGGATGCATGATAAAATGTCTATATGGCTCCTCCATGAGTCTTCCATGAGGTTAGTGAAAATAGAGCATCTTGGTGACTGATTAAAATAACAGTTTAAACATTATTTAAACTCTAATATTAGCAATTTAGATACTTGCTTCTTTGTGTTTTAGATGTAGTCCCCCTATTATTAGTAAAATAACACAGTCGTACTTACCTTTAATCCCTCACTTTGAGTGTCTCGCCACAGCCAGCAGTCCTAGCCTGGATGAGATCGTTTGGATTATGACATCAGCCAATCCAATACTTCTCCTTTGAGAAGACTCTGGGAGGCAATTACACTTGTGCCAATTAGCATCTCTTCGTATAGATGCATTATCCTAAAGCATTTTCATGCAGAGTGTTGAACGTTTTGAGGATAATGATGAACATTTTGGGCCCTACTCACTTGTTTAAGGCTCACTTTTTCTTTGTGATATTTAGAAACGCATAGTAGTACCGTCTCTCTACACTATAAGCAAACAAACAAAAAAATAAATAAGGTTTACAAAAAAAAAAGAGAAAAACTTCTGCAAAAGAAATACACTATGTACAGCTAAATCGTCACCTATCCACCAGGCTTGTGTTTATCTAGCTTCTCAACATGTTTTTTATACAAACCAAAAATAAAGCACCGCGCTTACAGCAGCAGTGGCTTCGTATCGAACAGCTCAAAATACATAGTAAAAACAAAGTGAAAGTTACCTGCACTCTGGCCTAAATTTAAATGTACATAATGATTTGGGCCAGAGCGCAGGTAACTTTCTCTTGTTTTTACTATGTTGTTTATACAGCTGACCCTACAACAAACTAAACGTGCCTAGGTAACAGCACATCATGCTATTTTATCATTAACAGCAGCTACTCTTGATACTGTTTGTGGAATTAAAATTATTAGTGAACCCAGTGTCCCATTTAGTTGTTAAAGCTGTGTAGTACATATGCTTAGTGCTAAACCACCACTATGGCCTGGCTATACTCACATGTTGAAATATGGCACTTCTCAATGACACCTCTTGGGAGCACCCTCGTTTCCCTTGTTACCTTACTACCATATCAACTAGGGGGATGGTTGCTCCAACCCTTAGGTATCCTCACATTCAGTAATTTCTATGGTCATATGCAATTTCCTATCTCAAATTAAAACCAAAACAAAAAAATCCTTAATTTATAAAGTTACGTCCTGGTTCATAGAAACATAGAATGTGACTGCAGGTAAGAACCATTTGGCCCATCTAGTCTGCCCAATAATGTTCAATGTTCAATGTTATGGCATTTTTCTCCTATGCAAGAGTCTTTACATATATTTACATATCAGTTTTCATTGCATACACCTATATTTTGCTCTTGTGTTGAATGACATTATGTCTTGTCCTCCTACGGACTCTTATATTGCCAAACATATGGCTTTCGGTTCACTTCCTCATTCACAAAGACTGATCTCTCACAATAATTGCTAAATATGCTAACAAAGATGGTCGTGTTTTGATTCTCCAAGGCCCACTTAACATCAAATATTTCATGTTTGTCTCAATCTATGCCCGTAATTCTAAACAACTGCAATTCCTCACCAAAACCATGGCCAAGATTAAAGAGGTGCACCAAGTATGACTGATAATTTGTGGGGATTTCAATTGTGTACCAGACCCAAGGGTAGACACCAAATATGCCCTTTGTAAATAACTACCGTATATACTCGAGTATAAGCCGAGTTTTTCAGCACATTTTTTGTGCTGAAAAACCCCAACTCGGCTTATACTCGAGTCACTGTCTGTATTATGGCAATTTACATTGCCATAATACAGACTGGGGGCTAGCAGAGCTGTTACTTACCTCTCCTGCAGCTCCAGTCAGCTCCATCCTCCTCCGCGCCGGTCCGGTCAGCACCTCGGTCAGCTCCCAGTGTAAGTCTCGCGAGAGCCGCGGGGTCATAGTGCGGCTCTCACGAGACTTACAGTGTGAGCTGAGAGAGGAGCTGCACGGACCGGCGCGGAGGAGGAGAGAGCTGACAGGAGCTACAGGAGAGGTAAGTAACAGCTCTGCCAGTCCCCCTCCTCCCCCCACTGAACTGCCAATGGACCACCAGGGAAGGAGAGCCCCCCTCCCTGCCATGTATCAAGCAGGGAGGGGGGGCAATAAATAAATAAATTAATAATATATAAATAATAATAAAAAATAATAATAATAAAAAATAATACAAAAAAATAATAATATAACAAAAAAATTTAAATAATAAATAATAATATTAATTTTTTATTTTTTTTTATAAAAATGCCCAACCCATACCAAGGCTAGGCAACACAAACACACACACTGCATTCATACACACACACTGCACTCATACACACACACTGCATTCATACACACTGTATTCATACACACACTGCATTCATACACACACACTGCACTCATACACACACACTGCACTCATACACACACACTGTACTCATACACACACTGCATTCATACACACTGCATTCATACACACACACTGCATTCATACACACACACTGCACTCATATACACACACACTGCACTCATACACACACACTGCACTCATACACACTGCATTCATACACACACACTGCATTCATACACACTGCATTCATACACACACTGCATTCATACACACACTGCATTCATACACACACACTGAACTCATACACACTGCACTCATACACGCACTGCATTCATACACACTGCATTCATACACACACACTGCACTCATACACACACACACTGCACTCATACACACACACACTGCATTCATACACACACACTGCACTCATACACACACACACTGCATTCATACACACACACTGCACTCATATACACACACACTGCACTCATATACACACACACACTGCATTCATATACACACAAACACTGCACTCATACACACTGCACTCATACACACACCCTGCACTCATATACACACTGCATTTATACACACACTGCGCACTCATACACACACACTGCATTCATATACACACACTGCATTCATATACACACACTGCACACTCATACACACACTGCGCACTCATACACACACACTGCATTCATCATATACACACACTGTAAATAAATATTCAATTAATATAATTTTTTTAGGATCTAATTTTATTTAGAAATTTACCAGTAGCTGCTGCATTTCCCACCCTAGTCTTATACTCGAGTCAATAAGATTTCCAAGTTTTTTTGGGTAAAATTAGGGGCCTCGGCTTATATTCGGGTCGGCTTATACTCGAGTATATACGGTAACTAGCCAAATCATATCTCTGAGCAATATGTTTTCAGCCCCTTTAGCTCAACATTATTTGCACAACGTGTGATGGGATTTACTGCCAAAGGGATGATTCTTTTTCTCTCCAGCACACAACAAATATGCTAGAATAAATCTTTGCCTCACCAACACACTCACCTTACAAACAGCTACAAGAGCACAGATAGATCTCATTACATGGTAAGACCATGCTCGCCAACATCACTAAATTTTGATAGGTTGATGGTCTATGTTATTTGAGAAAGATTTGGTAAGCTTTGGATGAAGCTATTCTGAGAAGCACCTTGGAACTGCTTGGACCCCATGGACCAACAAGTTTTTCCTTCACATCTTCCACTTCATCTCTTATTACTCACCCCTCTGAGTTGGAGCAGACTAACCCAAATGCACCACTCTCTCGTTCATTCTAACTTTTTTTCCCACTCACAGTAGCAGGGCAAAAGCAAAATATTTCCTTTGATGCATGCTTATTGTCACTTATTATGTATTAGATGTTTTGTGAACTTGTTGCCTTGTTTTACTAATGTTTCTATGCCACTGCCAATTCAAATTCTTCAATAAAATGTTTACATAGTAAAAAATATTTTATATCACAGCACGTGATAAATTTAATGAATTTTTTATTTTAATTCGCATTTTAGGACACTTAAACTAACATATTTGTATTCATTTATGTATTTGTTTAAAGAGCATTCATTATAAAACAGGGTGGACATCACTGCCTTTCCTAAAATATTCACTAAAAAACAGACACAGTGAAGCAGGAAGTAGCTACCAAACATTATGTTCAAAATACTGGCTTAAGCCGAATACTCTGCAAAGGTAAAAAGGACAAGGCAAAATATTAACTGAAGATAACATTTTCAATACATGTTTATCATGTATTTACAAATATATATATACAACAGAGCACTATCAGAGTCACTTTGTTTTCTGATTTTATGGTCATTTTAAGACCCTGACTGTCATATTGCTTGATAAAGTATACCATATAATATCAAAACTTTTGTATTCCATATAATATTTCAATATTTTAATATAATTTAAAACAATTGACAAATAAAAAAATAAAAAATAAAAACTTCACATTTACATTATTTACATTTTAGGTAACAGTCAGCGATGGTCTATGATTGTATCCATTGCATATATGATAACTACAAATTCTATGTTTCATATAGGGCTCGTTTTATTTATTTTAATATGCACTTTTGCACTTGTTAGGTAGCACCTTCTTTTATTTTGTGTTGGAGTTACCTATTTATATTGGGTCTTTGGTTCAGGTAGGCACTAGCTTTGTGCGGTGCTGAGGTATTAGTTTACAGGTGCTAGTTTACTGGCTGTGGGATATGGTGGTTATGGTGGGAATAGAATAGTGGCCGTTACAATAGCCTGGAGATACCTCCCTTCTGCTTTGATCCCGATTAAGCTTCAATTAGTAGACATCTAGGTTTTTTTTTTCTCCTCTTCTATGTGTAGGAATTTAGACCACTTTCACCTTTCCTTATCACCACTTATTGATTCTTCTTAATAGCAAGATATCCCTCTATAGTGGAATGCCTGTCTGCACCCTATGTTGTTTCCCTACACCTCAAATATATACTCTGTTCCTATTTGGGACCCTTTCACTGTGAATAGTAGCTCTATACCTTATGGACTAATAAAGCTACTTATTTAACCTAAGTTGTACCTATTCCTAGACATTCACTTCCATTTGGAGTGAACGCCTTGGATATTGTTTTCATTCCTTTTCTGATTTTAGTAATTTGGGTTATCACCTGTTTATCTAGTACAACTAGGTGACCTCTTTTTTGATTAGGAGATATAGTCATAGGCCTTCCCCAACTTATGGTTTTAGTTGGTAGGAGACACCCTGACCTGTCCCTTGGTCAATATCCTTACTAAATATGTTTTATATAAATTCTCTGCTCTTTTCTAAAAAACAAAAAACAACTTGTTAGTAAAGACGCTACATATCCAGGTTGGATATTATAATGGTTACTAAGCATAAAAGTGTAGCTAGCTGCCTACAATCTTACTTGTTCCCAAGCAAGAAATCAAAGTAGCTTTCCTTTTCTAATTAGGAATTTCAAGTAAGGTGCACCTGAAGCTTACTGACAACATTTAGCTGATATTTATTAACCCCTTAAGGACTGGACTGTTTTTGCGATGTTGTACATTTGCGACCAGGCATATTTTTACACTTTTGTGGTGTTTGTGTTTGGCTGTAATTTTCCGCTCTCTCATTTACTGTTCCCATACAAATTATTTATTGTTTTTTTCAGGACAAAAGGGGCTTTCTTTACATACCATTATTTATATAATCTCATGTATTTTAATTTAAAATAAATAAATAAATATGATGAAAAATTGAAAAAAATACATGTTTTTTGACTTTTACTTGAAAAATCTTTTACTCATCTACAAAAGCAAATGAAAAAAACTGCTAAATAGATTCAAAATTTTGTCCTGAGTTTAAAAATACCCAGTGTTTACATGCTTTTTTGCTTTTTTTTTCCATGTTATAGGGCTATAGGGACAAGTAGGATATTGCGGTTTCAAAACATACATTTTTAAAATTTATCAATAGTGACATTGTAACACTATTATCTGTCATAAATCTCTGATTAACACCCCACATGTACATATTTTTTTTAAAGTAGACAACCAAGGGTATTCATTATGGGGTATGTCCAGTCTTTTTTAGTAGCCACTTAGTCGAAAACACTGGCCAAAGTAAGCATTCATATTTGTTTGTGTGTGAAAAAAGTAAAAAAAATAAATTGAACGCTAATTTTGGCCAGTGTTTGTGACCAAGTGGTTACTAAAAAAGACTGGACATACCCCATTTGCAATACCTTGGGTTGTCTTCTTTTGCAAATGGTATGCCATCATGGAGGTAATTCTCATTCCTGGACTACCATACGCTCTCAAAGGCAACGTAACCAACCTGGCCATTTTCAATGTTAAAATATTTGATCCATATATTAGACTTTGTAACTTTCAAAAATGCTATAAAACCTCTACATGGGGGGTACTGTCTTACTCGGGAGACATCGTTGAACACAAATATTAGTGTTTAAAAACTGGAAAACTTATCACAACAATTATATCATCAGTAAAAGTGCTGTTTGTGTGTGAAAAATGCAAAAAAAGTCACATTCACTGACAATATCATCGCTGTGATATGTTTTACTGTTTTGAATCACTAATATTTGTGTTCAGCAAAGTCTACAGAGTAAAACAGTACCCCCATGTACAGGTTTTAGGGTGTCGTAGAACGTTACAGGGTAAATTAAATTGTCTGGACTTTCGGCCTGGGTTGGCAGGCAGGTCCCTCAAATTGCAATCAATAAAATTACTGAATTATGTAAAAATATTACATAAATACGCACGTAGAATTTAAATATATATGCATATTTATATATTTGAAGTCTACGTGTATATTTATATAATTATTTATGTAATTTTGTATATGGACATATGTATATTTCGTATTATTTTTATTTATTTATATATACATAGATATATATACAAATTCATTCTAAGTGTATTTTGATATAAATATATATATATATATATATATATATATATTAATTTTAAAATACAGTTAGAATAAAATTTCATATAGATATATAATTTGTTTTTAAATTTTTATAATTATTTAAAAAAAATTATTTAATTTAAATTACTTATTATTTATATTTTATAATAATATATATATACAATATATATAGTTATTATATATATTATATATATACACGTGTGTAATTTAATTATTAGTGTATTTTTATATTAATATAAGTACATATTAATATAAAAATACACTTAGTATGACATTATATATATGATATATAGACATACACATATATAATTTTTTTTTATTTTTAATTAACATTAACTTTATTTTTTTTAAATGATTTTACACATGCAGGGAGACTGCCTGTCAGCACAGGCAGTCCCCCTACAGGCAGACACATGGACACCTATTGTGACCATGTGATTGCTGTGTTAAGAGATCACATGGCCACAGGGGTCCTAATTCAGTGTGGGGAGACTGTCTGGGCTGCAGGCAGTCTCCCCACACCGGGAGCAACACTGATCGCCGCCGGGGAACGACGGCGATCAGGTAAGTAACTAGGACCGTCATCGGTCGGCAATGGGAAAAGGCCGATGACGGTCCTGAACCGTCCTCGGTCCTTAAGGGGTTAATCCAAAAATTATACATATATCCAAAACAAACAAACACAAACAAAACAGGCCAACATAAATACAATACAAGAAAATAAATACATAAGAAATATAAACAATGATATTCTGAGTTAGTTTCTTACCAAAATAAACAGAATTATCACACCTACAGTAGAACGTGGCTGCTTATTTTAAACCATTTAATTTACTTCTTCTTAAAAAACTTTCTGTTTGGCATGAATGAAATCAGCGGACAAAAGCACAGAGCACAAACAAGGAAAGATAACTATCATCACATTATTTAACAAACAATCTGTGCTTGTATTCATTTGAAGACGCTCTGAAAAAATAAAAAAGGGTAATTAACCTCTACCCCCAGATAATATTGCCTGAATGTATTTGGTTTTCAAGAATTGCTAACATTATGCTGTAAGTGATAAGGATCATTGCCAAAGGCGATAACAAACATCTGTGTTCTACATTGTGCCTTTCATCTTAATTTTAATGCTTGCTTTTTGGAATTTTTCAAAATTGATTTTTATAACATTAATAATCAAAACAAATGTTTGTGACCTACTGAATACAAACAGTGGACACCACCAGAAAAAACTGAACTATCAATATGCAAAGGCGGTATTCCACTTTCTCTCCCTATTTATCACATCTCTATAAAAACATATATTAATATGGTGTCTGAGTGAGTCATGTGCTAACAATGACAAATCTAGGCTGTTTGCTCAAGGACTGATTCATTTATATAGATTGCTTAACCTCAGCAATGGTACAGTGTTATAAAAAGATGCACATAATATGAAGTAAATGGAACCAGGAGCTTGTATGGGTTCCTTTGTATTAAAGTTTTCATTAAAAAGTGGATGAAGGATGTGTAGTGTTCTACACAATGCCACAAGCTCATTTCATTTCAACTTCTTACAACAACTAGATCTGTAAATGATAAATGAGAAAAGATATATAATCCCATCTGGTACAGTTTGGGCTGTACCAACCTTACACATTGTCTCTTAAAATAGCCAACCTTGGAGAAAACTCTCAGATTGGTACCCCACTGGGAATAAGATTTGAACAAAATGATGTACTGGAATTGATTTATACTAGGTGGGGTATACCAGAAGTGCAGATGTTTTTTATTAAAAAAAAAGGATAGCAAGTTGTTCGCTAACCAGCAATTTGCAATCGGTGTATGAAAATTAAGATCCTTCAAATGGTTTCAGATTTGAAGGATCTTAATGCCGATTTATGAACATTGACACAATTAACATAATTCAAAAATACACAAAATAATAAAAAAAATACATTCAGTTGCATATGGGGGTTCAACTGAAAATCTATTGAGTTTTATGCATATTAGATTGTTGGATAGTGAATCAATTGAAAAGCCTGTTAGGTAAAGCTACATATTATTAGGTAGATTTGCCACTGATGGGCCAGGCAGGGACACGGCAAGTCATCAATAATATACTCTTCATAGAACAAAGAAAGATGTGAAAAGAGCATGGCACTGGTTTGATGGAAAATAGATTACTTTTTCTTTTTGAAAACTTTAACAGTGTATTCATTTGTGAGCTATGTCCTTGATACAAATAATAAATTGTAATATATGAGAATACATATATATGACTTTTTTTTTTTTTAAGTGCTAGAGCAACAACAATAGTTCTACATATGACATCTTGCTTTGTTTCAAAATGGTAACAGTGAGAATTAACTGTGATTGAAATCCATAGTAACAGGCTAACATGCTATTATAAGCACATATTTGTATGCAGATTGGATGTCAAAATCTCAAGAGTTATTGGACAAATGAGGACTGATGTTGCCACTGGGCATTTATGTTGGTATTTTAGCATGAACTCAACATCTGTTATATACTGTACATTTTGTCCAGTTCTGTGCTAAATCTATAAAAAAAAATCTTTACATATAATAAAATATTCCCTGTTTGACATTTTAAGCATCAAGTGTTTAGAAATGTAATATATTTTGGAAGTGGCAAAACTATGTTTTTATAGCAAAAGTAACATTTATCATAAAAAGTAGTAAGTATATAAACTAAATATGTGTCCTGATTGCAGAAAAACATATTAAGATATACACAAGAAAGAACTGTGTTGCATAAGGATTACAAGGGGCTTAATAAATACTCTAAGCTCCATAACAACAACTAAATTAAGTAGTTTTGGTATATTGATCATGCCCCATGCAGTTTCACTGCTCTATTCTCTGCAATTTAAGAGTTAAATCACTTGTTTCTGTTTATGCAACTTTAGCCATACCTTCCAGGGGAAGAGTGGCTGTGACTCACATAGCCAACCTGAAATACATTGTTTAATTTTCAAACGGATCTAACAGCACAGTGTGCTTACCTTAAACTTTTTTTTTAATCTCCGGCTCTGTTAATTGAACTGTAATAACACAAGAAAGTACTACAGCTTCTACCAGGCAATTAACAGAGCAGGGGACAAGAAATTCTAAATTGAGCAAACTGTGGAAAAAAGGAAGTTCAAGAACTAGATCTCTATTTCAGTAAGTGTGCCAGGATGATGTGTAAGTCACATGCAGGAAGATGTGGCTACAGATGCATAAACAAAGTGAGTAAACCCCTAAATGGCAGATGATTGAGCAGTGAGACTGCATTGGCATGATCTGTACCAAAAACTATTTCATTGAGCTAAAGTGCCTAGAGTGTCATTTCAAACTACAAGCTCTACCAGATAACTTTACATGGACATGACTGTGAGTCATGTTTCCATGATATATATAAATGTAGACCTCAATTGTTTTTGGACTCAGACTTCTGAAGAACCTATAGATTATACAAATGATTTAACAAGTTTTTCTACACATTCCTACTTTTAGAAACATTATTAAAAAAAACAAAGCAATGTGTGATCTTGCAGCTGTACATCTTGTTTAAACACATTACATTACATTACATTTATGTAGTTCTCCAGTGCAACAGTTTCATTTGAATGAATTTACATCTGTTTTGTGTCCAATTAAATGGAAATAATTATGCCTAGGGATTAACTTTTAAAATGTCTGAGTACTTAGATATCATAGATTTACTTTAAAATTATTTGAGCTAGATCTTTATTCATCCAACAGATGTCAAATATGGTGACTATTTACATTGAGGGAATGAATAGGATGTAAAGTAATATAGTCATTTAAATTCACCCAAGTGAATCAGAATTAAGTTTTCACATTTTTCTGCCAACAAAATCAGCAAAAAAAATCTAAATTCCTCCCTTTTTTATGTGGAATTGGTTGTCTATATATGTATATACGTGTATCTTTTTAAACCTTTAGTCAAAGTCCTGTTTAAAAAAAAGTAATTTTCTGTTTAACTGTTGCTTATCATTATACTCTAATTTTAGTGATAATATGTGGGTACTTGCAAAAAAATGATGGGCAAAATATCCTAGTAACAAAACAGCAAAAATTAAATGGAGATATTATCAAAAAAGCTGTTTCATTTTTTCCTACAGATACCAACAAACATTTACAGGCCTAAAGTATATTTTGGTGTAAAGCAATAAAGACAATTTTGTACTTGCAAATTAATGTATTAAGAACGTGATGACTTGTACATTTTATTTCACACTACCTTGATGAAATATTTCACATCTTGTGAGAGTATGGCAGTAGCATGTAAAATAGTTTGAATGCATAAAATATGTATGTCTTTTCATGTTAAAAAGTGCAGTAATTAAACTTAAAATATTTCTTTAGATTAGTGAGAAAGAAAAAAAAATAGAATTGTAGTACATGAAACATCTTTAGCTCAAATTTTGAAGCATGCAAAACACAAAGTTGTTCCTTCGGATATCTGACAATATGTAGTTGTTTATGTTCAAATATATCATAGGTTACATTTGTAAAGACAGTGTGTTTGTCAACATATTTTTTCTAAAACATTCCCCAACATTCTTTCATGTATATTTAGCTGTACCTCATCCAACATGGTACAATGATAATGCTGAAAAGATCTGAATTTCTGTGGCACTCCATTCCTTCATGGTCCACTGAGTTAGTGAGATGTAGTGACAAGACTATAATGTGCCATGGTATCTTCATGTCTATTGAAGATGAAAACATAATAACTAGACATGTTTAATTCATTTTGTTTCGAATGTACATTTATACGAATTTCATGCCTTTCAGACATTCGGATGCTTATGAATGTCTGAAGTGCCGAAGTCCCAAAGTGATGAAGTTCGGAGGTGCCGAAGCTCCGAAGCTTCCCCAACAACTACACAGAATGGACTGAATCCACTCCTCCTCCAGCCCAAGCTGACTGTAATAAGAGAGAGAGAGAGAGAGAGTGTATGTGGGTGTGGTGTGTAACTGCCTGCCTGTAACTGTGTGTGTGTGTGTTTGACTGTCTTCATGTGTCTGTGTGTATGTGTGACTGCCTGTAACTGTGTGTGTGTGTGTGTGTGTGAGACTGTCTGTAACTGTGTGTGTGTAACTGTCTGCCTGTGACTGTGTGTGTGAATGCCTGCATGTAACTGTGTGTGTGACTGTCTGTCTGTGACTGTGTGTGTGTAACGGTCTGTCCTTGACTCTGTGTGTGTGTGTGAGTGCCTGCCTGTGAATGTCTGTGTGCGACAGTAAGCCTGTGAGGGTGTGTGTGACTGTCTGCAGGTAACTATGTGTGTGACTATCTGCCTGTAATTGTATGTGTGATTGTCTGTTTAAGGGGGGCTGAGCAGGAGTTTTGTAGAACTGGGGCAGGACATGAGTTTTGTAGAAGGGCGGGCATGGAGAGGGGTTTTGTTGAATGGTGTAGGACAGAGTTTTATTAAAATTTACACATTTGTGCAATTTTAAAAATGAAAATATTAAACATTGAAAATATTGCAGGTGTTTTTTTAATTTTTACAGTTTTTGCATTGCTAAATGCTCTAGGTACGCCCTTGCGCATCACATCGCGGCTGCCAGCGGACCCTGAAGGACGTGCAAGGGAGCTGTGCTGCAAGAGCACAGTAAATACTTTGCTCCCTGGCTGCCTGGTATAGGATGTTTGTCCCATGCAGTTTAGCACAGTCTCTACTGCATATGACTGCATCGGACAAACATCCTTAGCCAATTATTCTATAGGATATATAAAGTAGACATGTGCTATTCGTTTTGTTCCAAATGTACATCTGTACGAATTTCATGCACTTCAGACATTCAGATGCTTACAAATGTCTGAAGTGCTGAAGTTCCAAAGCGCTAAAAAGACGACATTCGGCAGTTCTGAAGAGCCGAACCAAACCGAATGCCATTGGTCCGAATTGCTGAAGCAGACAAATTTGTTTACTTTTTCCGAATTTCCAAACCAAATTTTTTGCCCATGCACATCCCTAATAATATCTAAATATATCAACATATTTGCATAACTAAAGATATCAAAAATAACAAACAAAATCAAATATATTTATACATTTGCTGTGGTAGGGTTTAAATTATCAATTAATATTGTTCAGGTTTTCAATGCTGCCCTCCAGTGAATTAGATTTAATGTGGTTATGATGACATGGAATGTCTTAACATTTTTGTGTGTGCAGGGTTAAATCTCACACTAGGAACACCCGGAGATCAAACAATAACTGGAGCTCTCCTCTATTAACTGTGCTGTATGTAGGGGATTCAGACTGATCAATGAGCTGTTTGCAACACTCCAAGTGAGTACTGAAAGCAGCCCTTTAAATTGGGATTTAAATTTCCATGCTTGACAGTCTGGTGTGAGTAGGGTTAAATTCCTTCCCACAACAGAGAAAGTATGGTATCAGTTGATACCCGGGGCTTACCTTTGTATGCTGGGACCTTATTTAGTGGCCTTAGACTGGTCTGTTTTTAGTGGTTAAAGAATGTATTGCCTTCTCATTTGTGAAGTATTATGTGAGGAATGAGCTTGTTCGTACTCATTTTCAGGGTGTTTTGTTGCTGTCTTGGGAGTTGTTTCAGGCTATTATTCATGTTCAGAGTGCAAGCAGCAGGTAATTACTGTAGTGGTTTTAGTCATTTATTAGTTACCATAAAATTAAATTTGGACATAAAAGGAGATGTAGAGGGAGTAGGGACATGTTTTACGCCTATCTGAGACAGTGATCACAAAAGCACACATTTATCTACATCACCACAGTGGACTGAATATATGACCATTATATCATTAAATCCAAGACAAATTGAGCAAAGCAGAGGCCATTTTTGTCTTAATAAGAAAATGCGCAGTGAAAACTTTCTAGAACTTTTAACTTTCTTTGGCAGTACTAATTTAGAAATATGATGCAACACTTTTAAATAAGTAGTTCAAACACTTTGGAAAACATTCTTAGATTTTCTTGTCTGTTTTACCTGATTACAACCTGCTTTACTTATGCTTTTAATTTATTTTTTTTGGGGGGGGAGAAGGGGATAGCTCAATTGCTCAATATTTACCCATTACATAAACCAAACGTTACCCATTATACAAGGTTAATTCAAAGTCCATGTTTTTCATCTTTGCGTTGAAGAATATAGTCGGTCTAAAAATCCTGATTCTCACAGGGAATCTTCCCACAATAATGCATGCTTTGGTGACATTGTGCCTGGATTAGTAGTATCTGTTATTATGACCCCCATAAAAGTTACTTTACCACCTTTAATTGGCATAAAATGAATGATTATTAATTGCAAAGCCACAAATCTGCCATGTGACACCTAACATCTATTACCTACTTTGGTGGACAGTAAAATAGCACATATCATTGTGTGGTCAGGAACGTGTGGTCCAAATATGCCCTCTTCATTAGCAAATTGTATTAAGATTAAAGGTGCCAAGACTTCACTACACATATGATAGGCTAGTTTTTAGCTATAAACAGTTATAGAGGCTGCTTCTCAGGATATTTTCAAAAGAAGATTCTACGTTTTCATAAAAGCCTGTCTAGAGCAATATTTCTAACCATTATGGGACCCTGATATAAATATGAAAAAAAAACACTCTGCGTCCTGTCCGTAAAAAATGCTCTACACAAGCTGTTGTTATTGTTGTGTCTTTGTCTGTCTTTGTGAGTGTTTATGTCCTCTATGGTTTTCTCTTTTTCCTTCTCTCTCACACTGTCACAAGAAATATTTTGCTCTGGATATGCTTCACATAGTTTGAAGAATATTTTTAGTGCACAAAAAAAGAGAGAAAGCTGTAAGAAGCAACAAATGTGTACAGTAACTTAAGGGCAGATTAAAGGGGTTAACTCTTCACAACAATTAAATATAGAGAATGAGAGAACATAATCTGTCCTGGCTAGTTGGGATCCTAAATAAACTAGACACATAAAATCTAACGTTTAATAGATATTCTTAAAAAAGGTTAAAGGGAAACTCCAGTGCCAGGAAAACAATCTGTTTTCCTGGCACTGCAGGTCCCCTCTCCCTCCCACCCCTCAATCCCGGTTGCTGAAGGGGGAAAAACCTCTTCAGTAACTTACCAGAGGCAGCGATGATGTCCCACATCACTGCTTCTTCCTCCGCCGCTGCTCCTCCCAGTGATTGCGTTGGCCGGTTGGCGAGACTGATCCCGCCCACTGGCCGGGGAGACCTAATGTGCATGCACAGCAATGCCGCACATGCGCATTAGAGCTCCCCATAGGAAAGCATTGAAAATGCTTTTCAATGCTTTCCTATGGGGAAATGAGCGACACTGGAGGTCCTCACACAGCGTGAGAACGTCCAGCGACGCTCTAGCACAGGTTTCCTGTGCTAGGGACACGGAAGTGCCCTCTAGTGGCTGTCTACTAGACAGCCACTAGAGGTGGAGTTAACCCTCCAATGTAATTATTGCAGTTTATAAAAAACTGCAATAATTACACTTGCAGGGTTAAGGGTAGTGGGAGTTGGCACCTAGACCACTTCAATGAGCAGAAGTGGTCTGGGTGCCTGGAATGTCCCTTTAAGTAACCTTAGGACACAGGGATACAGGGAATTGGGAGAATATATACAGGGGGTAAAGGTATATACAGAAAAGGGGTAGTACAAAGTGATAAATACCTTTCCAAGTGCTGGTAAGGCAAATAGATACTTAAGTAATAAGGTCAGTGACTGAAAAAAGTAACTATCTGAAAATATATATATATATATATATATATATATATATATATATAATAGTAACAATAGTAGGATAGGTAAGTATCTCATAAGTTACAAAAATAGAAGTAGAGGGAGGAAGGGGAGATCACCTAAATTTCTAGTTTGGTGAGACCAACTTGTGAATTACTATCTCAAACCTCTAATGAAGATCAACCAAGATCAGTGGTGTATATAGTTATAACATATGATATGTGGTATAAACTAAGGTATCCAAGCATAGAGTTTAGAGGGTTAACTAAAAAAAGTAGCTTGTGCTGATCAAAAAATATCATGCAATGAAGCCCCGATCTATATAACGGTTAATTGTAGGTAAATGCTAATTCCTAACCGTATATACATAACCCTACAACTGTGCCTTCAAGGGCACCTGATATAAAGCTAAGCTGTAGATTTCCCAAGTATAACCATAACTAAAAATACACCAACTGAACTTTACCCTAGCATTTCCTCTAAAATCTTGCCTACCTTTCAGCCCCACATAATGAAATTTTTACAGAAAATCTGAGGTAGGTATGGTGACAAAGTCAGAGTAGGAGAGGGGTAGATTGTAGCTAAGGGTACAGAGTGCAGCTGATCCGTGACGTGCGTTTCACCATCGGGGATCAGCTGCACTCTGTTATTTTTTTACAATAACTATTAAACATTAGATTTTATGTGTCTAGTTTATTTAGGATCCCAACTAATCAGGACAGATTATGTTCTCTCATTCTATATATTTAATATTTTTAGTGGAAACATGTATATGAGATTCAATTCATTTTTAGTGACTTAAATGGAAAAAAAAGAAAATATGTAATTAAATATAGTTTAACTATGTAGCACTAGAATGAGTAGGATATATATATATATATATATATATATATATTGATGTACTTCCGTTCATCAATCTCAGCGAGACATATACAGAAGAACATATTGCTTGACACAAACTGTAAAAAAGGAGGATCAGCCTACTATTAAATGTATCAGAAACATTAGTAAAAGTTTCACATGTGTAAAAGAAATATTTAATGACATTATCAAAATGGATTTATATAGATGATTCATTGTATTTCTGAAGGGAAATCAATATACCAGTTTACTCAAATGAATTACTTCTTAAGATATTTTACTTTTTTTTCTTAAGATACTATTTTTTTTCTATTTTTTTTTCAAGTGACATTTCCAACAATGTCCTGCAAGCAATATTTAAATATACATGGTTACATTAGATAGCTTGAAAGGTGCCAGAGATTTATTTTAAATTTATTTAATTATTATTTAATGATTTATTACTTAATTATTACTCCAGAAGGTAACACTAAAACATGTGGAAGTATTCACTGAAAAGAATGCTACAGTAACTTGAAAACTGACTTGCAGCTTTTTTTAGATAAAATTTGAAGAGTTAGAGAAGCTTAACTCATCTTTAAATGTCCCAACGTTCTGCAAATTGATTTTCTATCCACAAGTAGATATTTAGTGAACAGAATCCTTCAAGTGCCTGCAGGTAAACTGTATAAATGCCTTGTGTACTAATGCTTCTACTTTACTGAAAACTGGCTATTAGCTGTGTACACATACCTCCTCTCAATATGCAGTGCGGGGTTAAACCTCCCTGCTATTGTCAACTCTAACTACAAATAAGTAAATTTCATTGACCAACAAACACCAGAATTCATCCAATTTAAAAATAATCTATATTTGTTGAGATCAAGGTTTCTAGTGCCACAGCATTCTGGAATGTTGATATGAACATAATGTATTTTTAATTTTTAGAAAATCCATTCTTAAGGGGCTTAATGTCTAGTTCCATTCTGTATTAGAGGCAAAAACTCAGAGATTCCAGGCTAGTTCTTGTCATGTGAAATGCTAAGTACTAGTTTTTTATATTCCAATCTAATGTGTGTCCTCAAGTAATGTTCACAATTAAGGCTGAGAAATTACTAAACAATCTCAGTCAGTACTACTATGGTATTTGCTTTCTTATGCTTCATTAATATTTAGAAAACTAAGTGTTGCTTACAATTTTGGTCAGATTACAAAAATTACGTCACCTACAGTATCTGGATGGGTACAAAGCTGAATTGGTCACAAATAGACAAACACATTATGGGACAGGGACTTATATTACTTGAAAAAAGTAATTCTCTATAGCTAGTCAAATTGTCATAAATATGTTTACTTTCTTTTTTCCTTGCAATTATGTGACCATTTACATTTTCACTGTATGCCAAATCTCCATGGTACAATATAGAAATAATAACCCAATTATTATAACACTTGGATTCTCTTTCCTATATATATATATATATATATATATATATATATATATATATATATATATATATATATATATATATATATATATATATATATAACAGGTTGTCATTACAGTCTTATTTGCAAAGCTGACAGTTATATTCATTTTTTGAATGAGTTCAGATGGCAGAATGTCTGAACAGGTGAGTCTCCATACCATTATTAATGGAGAGTTAATCTAAAAACACGTGGCTGCTTTTGTTAATCTCTTATGTGCTACATATGCTTTTTTCCACTGTTTCTTCAAATAGTAACATCTTGCAAGAAAGTAAATGGTGAATAACAAAGTAAGGTCAGAAATTTTTAAAACACTGCAGATGAAAAGACCACAACTAGATGTGATTGGAAGATTTACCAAAAATACAGAAAATTAGGGTTCCTAAGAAATTCTGGCAAGTTAATGGGAAGAACATATTTATTATAGTTTAGTTCTTCCCAACAGAATCAAAAGCAATTTTTAAAAAGCACACAGAGCCCTGTTTTAGATGTTCATTGTGTTTTTAAGAATCCCAAGTGCACTGTATTTGGTTTCTAAAAAGCAAAGCTATTTTTAAATTCAATGGCACTTTAAATGTTCTTTACATGTTCGTTAAATGTTTGTTAACTGTTCTGTAAAACCTGGACTAAACATAATTTAAGTGCTCTCAACCAAACTCATGTGACCTTATTATTTCCTCCCATTCCACCCTTCTCACCCACCAGTGTACACATCACCCCGACCTCTACATGCCCTTCCTAGAGAATCATATGTTTAATGTACTCTTTGATAATGAATGTGCTAATTGCTTACTGTGTTATCAGTATCCTATGCAAAATAGACTGGGTACATAAATATGTGTTATGCAAGGAATATCAACAATGTTATTCTCTATTAGATATTTAAAATATATTTTGAACTCATTCATAAAATATTCCTTAAATATTGTTATAATCCAAGGGGATTGACAAATCATATAATATCATACCAGTCCTGGCACATCACCTGTCAATCCTCAAATGTCTGCAAAAATCAAATATTATAACTAACCCTGTATGTAATATCTTATATTTTAAGTTCAAATGATTTTACTAAGGCATTCAGGAAGTGTGTAATCTCTGCTTTAGCGTCACATACTGAAGGGGCCGGACTGTGGGTGGCCAGGGACTCTTATTTTGTGGCATACTGCATGAACATGGTGCAACACTGAATGGAGGGACAGTGCCAGGGTACTCCAGGCACTATAACCAATTCAAAGAGATGAAATGCTTATAGTGACTACAGTGTCCCTTTAAGTCGTGGGTAGAATTGGTATAGCAGACCTGCAGATTGTTTTCTGGTATAAGAAATGTAATTGGTACATCATCCTAAAATTTCCATAGGGTTTTTCTTATTACTCGAAGACCAAAGGATACTAATTAGTCTGTTCCCCATAAATCCATGTCTAGAGAATTAATATAGACTACAGTCATATCTGGACAGACTTTTTTATCTTGACATCTGCAACATTGACTCTATCCGATCCATCCTGAATGAATTGAAAAGTTTGCCTTTCATCAAAGCCAAGCTAGAACCTTGGTAAAAGTACCAGGCACCTGATGTTTCATATAACATTCTATGTTTATTATTTATTTATTATTGGCATTTATAAGGCGCCAGCACATTAGGGGAGAACGTACAGCTGAGATCTAGCCACGCAGGTTCTTTTATACAAAGTGCATAAAATATTGTTAGAAAGCGTGTGAGCTTACAATCTGAAGGATATAATTAGGATTTAATACATGAGGTAACAGAGGAAATGAATGGAGAGTTGCAGCTCTGGTAAAATGTAAAGGGAATGAGTAGGTGTGCTGTTAACACAGCTAGAGGAACATGCTATACATTTAGTAGGAACCTGGGTTGGCGGGTGGTTGGTAAGTACTTAGAGCAAATGAAGAGATTCACTATTGTTTGGATATCGGTTTGTGAAGTGAGGCCTAAGGAAAAGGGATGGAGATGAGACAGTTATATAAAGGTATTTACAGTGAGGAGGGGCAAAGGATGGAGAGAGGGAATAGATAGCAAGAAATTCAAAAGTTTACCAATCATCGTCTATCTGCCCAAATATTAATAACTATGTGTAGATGTAATATTGACGGAATGCATTAAATAAAAATAGCAATGAAGAACTGCATGCACAGTGACAAACTACTGGTAGAAATGATAACATTGTTATTGTAACAAACAATAATATGGTGAGAAAGGTAGAATAAATTAGGTGGAGTATCTTCCAAGCTTCAGTGAGGGGGAGGAGATTTGGAGAGATTCAGTACTGCTTGGATCTGGGTCTATTATTTAATACACAATGAAAATGCGTTGATTGTACCCATGGGAGGACCGTTTTGGCCTAGGGCAGTCGGCAAATACAAATGAATTGCCTTTTTTTTGCACATGAAACTCACAGGTCCCTGTAGATGGTTCTACTCAGGTAACTACACCTGTTTCAGCATGTATGACCCTTAAGGAAATCAGAATTAGGATCATGTGAACCAAAGTCAATGGATGAAACTATGGATCACATCGAGAGCCGACATACTTGGATTTTCTTTTTTCTTTACAAACACTATAGCATGAACAAACCATACACATGCCCCAGGAGACTACACTTTAGAAGAAAGCTCCTCAGAAGCCATGATAAACTACTTTTTTGAAGGGTAGGCAAAATACATATGGCACAAACACAAAATCATTAAGCCACTGTTTTGTGAAGAGATATATATGAAATCCACTACAACCAAAGGCATATCTAACTGTGCACCTCTCCTGTCTGGTTCCTCAAGAGATTTTATTGCTACCCTGTCAGAATACCTTTTACATTTGGACCTAGGAGGACCACGGGCATTTTAAAGTCAATCTGTGTTTGCTGAGACGATGCAACTCAAACAATAAATAATACATTTTTTCACTTTTTCTAAAAAGTCAATAAGTTATAAATGGAAAAAAAGTAAAAATAACAAAAGTTGTCAGTAGTAAGACTGCTATGTAGTAGTTTGCAGTAAGTTATAAATGAATGCACATGAGTTTAAAAAGACAACATTTTTATTCATACAAATACCAAATATTTCTGAAGGTGTATAACTACTTTTGATTAAATCTATTTTTATCTGTCTCTTAAAGCATTTATAGCTGCCCTTCTACGCACGTGTTGTTAATGTTGAGAATAACAGCTGATGACACTTCGAGAACGTTTGTGATCTTTTTTACATTTGTGAACATTTTATTTCTTAAAAAAAAGAAGCAAAATAATAATAAAATAATGTTTATATCCTAACTATTATGTCAACATGTGGGATGAAATGCAATGCAATTTTTTAAGTTCCCACCATGAGTGCTCTCTGGGTGTTTTTAACATTTACCTCATTTACACATTTACATATTTAATCTCATACATAACTCCAGGACACAATAGTGTTTTCTGACTGTTACCTTTCATTTTTTACTACAAAATGCCACAATGGTTACTCACTGACAGTTTGTTTTCTTTCCTGCCTTTGACAGCATGTGGATATAAAATAAACCTTGCTACCATTTGTATCACAACCCATTGTCTCCAATATAAGATCACAGAACTCCCACGCTGCTTTGCTTTATTATTAAAAGTGGTAAAATAATAATTTCAAATCATACATAACAGTTTAAACAGCCCTATACATCAACTAATATCTAAAACCAATCTAAATATCAAACCCTTGTAGTAATTTAAATCCTGCATCCTTAAAGGGAAACTCCAGTGCCAGGAAAACAATCCGTTTTCCTGGTACTGCAGGTCCCCTCTTCCTCCCACCTCCCAATTCCCGGTTGCTGAGGGGGTGAAAACCCTTTCAGTCACTTACCAGAGGCAGCGACATGTCCCAGGTCACTGCTTCTTCCTCCTCCGCCGCTCCTCCTCTGCATTACGTCGACCGGTGGGCGAGACTGATGCGTAATGCATGCGCATTAGAGCTCCACATAGGAAAGCATTGAAAATGCTTTTCAGTGCTTTGCTATGGGGAATTGAGCGACGCTGGAGGTCCTCACACAACGTGAGGATGTCCAGCGACACTCTAGCACAGAAAATCTGTGCTAGAGACACGGAAGTGCCCTCTAGGGGCTCTCTAGGAGACAGCCACTAGAGGTGGAGTTAACCCTGCAAGGTAATTATTGCAGTTTATAAAAAACTGCAATAATTACACTTGCAGGGTTAAGGGTAGCGGGAGGTGGCACCCAGACCACTCCAATGGGAAGAAGTGGTCTGGGTGCCTGGAGTGTCCCTTTAACTTGAACACTTACACTTAACCATGACCTCTAGATTTAAGCGTGTTCGGCACTTACATTCCTGTCCTGTCCTTATCTCAGTGTTATTTTGTGCCTCAATATAATATTCCTGGAGAAATGCACAGGGCTTGTAATCGTGCGCAATAATAATTCCTTTATTTGTGCAAAGGTGGCACAGTCAACGTTTCAGTCCCTCTCTGACTTTTTTCAAGACATTTATAAATATACTTACATTATGATTTATTTATATTTTATGTTGGGTTATTGTAATGCATTGAGTGCCAAATAAGTGTTTGTGTAACATTTTACACTCTCTACTGACAATTATCTACATATATGATGACAATCCTGTCAGGCTGTCTGTAGCATGCATTTAGGGATATATAAAAACATAAGGAAATAAATCACGCATAATAAAGGTGGGTGAAATATTTAGCTTTGGACAGTTATTCAATAAAAGCAAGTCTATTAGAAAGTCACTAGTTTGAAACAAATTGCACCATTAGCTTAAGTTAAAGTCAGATCAGGTTGGAATATAGAGAAATTTAATCTATTAAAGAATTTAAATACACCAAGTTCTAAACTGAATTTTTTTTTGTCAGCATTAGATTCAGGCTGTTTCAGATCGATCTTTTTCAAGTTTTCCAATCATCAAGCTATTTATTAATTCATGTTGGTTCTAGATGGTTAATATTAAATTCAGCTGATGATAGTAAAATAAATGTACAGATTTTCCTGCTCAAAGCAGTGTAAACAAATTATGCAGGTAGTGCTCCTAAAAGTGTTTTAATAGTCAGTGGCAGGGTGCAGCCAATCAGCAACAAGCTGGTAAAATGCTTATTAAAGGACGTTACTTTGTGAATAGATTGCACAATAGTAATTTTATGAAAAAAGTTGCAGATATGGAGATTTTATTTTCAAATAGATATTTTGTTCACAATTTCGCCATGCTGCAGTGCAAAAGAAAAAAAAAATTGTCTACTTCCTCTGTGTTTCGAAGTTTGTTTTAAACTGACCCAGTTTCTGGCAAACTATTGGCATACTTGGTTTTACAATATTAGTTCACAAATACTTTGAATACTGCCATGGATATACTAAAATAATACTCTACGGGTTTTATTCAATAAAATTGAAATTGTAAATAGATCACTACATAATGACCAAAAAAAAACCTCAACCCACTACCTAGTCTACCACAGTACACCAAAAACAGCCATTCAAACTCATGTTGTTTCAACTTGTATTTTTCATGCAAACATGTACTTGTTTTCTCATTACTTACTCATGCCGGTGGGATGAGTATAAATATAGAATAATAAAAAAAAAAAAAAAAAATCTGAATTGTAGCAAATTGAAAACAAATGGCAAAATGCAGGTTAAAAAATGTGTACTGAAAAAAAAAAATATTCAGCCATAGAAACATATTGACTGTTTTATCCAAAACTGTGTCATTCTGATTTCAGCTTGTTTCAATCAGAGTTTAGAAAATAAACTCATATTAATTTAATTAGGGATACTATAGCCACCATGTTTTCCAGGATACCTATCATTTATACACATTGATGGGCAACATAAAGAAAGTGCTGCCCTGCAGTGGGTAGAATTGAAATTCTGCAGGCAGTAAATCAGTTGATAAATCAATCAGGAATCTTGCAGCATATACATTATCCATATTACAGGGCAGCATTTTCCAA
The DNA here is from genome assembly GCA_933207985.1 of Pelobates cultripes. Taxonomy (NCBI): domain Eukaryota; kingdom Metazoa; phylum Chordata; class Amphibia; order Anura; family Pelobatidae; genus Pelobates; species Pelobates cultripes. The sequence goes on along the minus strand of OW240912.1, from coordinate 252,534,393 downwards.
CATAAAAAAATTGGAATGTATCAACTATTTTACACTATGAGTTGCTACATATACTAAATAAGCAGGATATTTGTTTAAAATAGAGTCCAGATAACGATGATATCATAAAACAACACTTGTCTTTAAACGGTTAAATTAACAATGTGTTTCTTCATAATATAAAATTAGATTGTCATCATTGTTTTAGTCACTTTGTACAACTAATTAGTTTGTTTCTGTGAAAAAAATAACAAACAACAACTAGCGCCATCTGCTGGAAGTTCTAATGCATACATTAAATTAACATGTACCAAGCTACTTAAGCATGACAAATGTAATCGTTTCTAGTCAACTGAGACCTCAGAAAAAGTACATAGGCTTCATTAGAAAGGTTTGAAAATTGGTTTAAAAATTCTGAAAATGCATACAATGGATCTCAACTAAAAACCCCTTCACACTAGCTTGCTTTTAAACATTTCAGCCTTTTCTTTTACAGTGATGTAAAAGTTAATTAGAGGAATAAAAATAACAGTGTCTCACATAAATCATTGAACATGCCACCTTAAGACACAAAGATCATGTAGCTCATATAAACACACACATCACCCTATGCAATAAACTTAAACTCTCTTATTCCACATTTTATTTTTATATGGCTGTCAAATATTTTCATCTTGAACTACTGGTGCTCATTTAGACACAGAAGCTTCCATAGAAAAAAAAACATACATCCCAAGTGTCCCTATTTATGAGGGTCAGTCCCTGTTTTGGTCAAATCCCTCTTTTCAATCCCAATTTCCCTCTTTTCTAGGAGCTCCATATTGTTGGTGTGTCTGAGTGTATAACAGAGCTCCACAATGATACTCCAAGTACGTAATCTATCTTTAAACTACAATAATCTGTTTAGAATTCAATCTGTGCAAATAAATTACATTCTTGTGATTCTAAACTACATCTTACTTCTATAAATTATTAGTAAGTAACCTAACATTTCTCAGGACAGTCCCGTCCCTGGCCCCACCCCAGCTGACATTTGTCCATTTGAAATTTTGTGGAGGTAAGGAAAAATAAATAATCTCTTTATTGACCAAAACTTAGTCACATGTATAAACAAAAAGCAACTGTGAAGTAAAAATGGAGCATAAACCATTAAAATCCACAGAACATTGAGATAACTGTTCCACTTAAACAAGGTTGTCCTTGGATGGCTCCTGTTGCACAGTATGGAGTAACAAGGAACATTTGGCTGTGAAATATCAGGATTACTGTGAGAAAGGGACTCTATGCTGAATGTTGGCCTGGACACATAATAATTCTGTAAATGTAGCTATAAATAGCATAGTACAAAAATTTAACAAAAAAAAAAAAAGCCTGTATTGCAAATTTAAATGTCCACTAGTTGAGTGATAACAGGTGCCACAGTTTTGCTAAAGTAAATTAGGGATGCCAAGTTAAAAAAGCTCAAAGCTGTACAGGCAGCTGTAAAACATGTTAAATAGCAGTACGAGGACTTACAATACAGTGTCATTTTAATGTCTTGCAATATATTAATATTAAGTACTGTATAAATGCAGTTCTGTTTTCAATCAACACCTGTTAAACTTTTTTTTTTGTTCACATAAAATATGCAACGTAACAGAAGGACCCATCAAAATATTTATCAACAAATAAATGCACACATAGAATTTTTTTCTTTTTGGCAATACCGTGGTGTTAAAGCATTCTTCTAGTATAAGTTCAGGAAAGGAAACATGTTCTTTCACAGTGGCCTTAGAGCACAGCCAAGGCTGTCAATTCTCGTTAGCAGCCATCAAATTCTTTATTTAATATAAGCTGATATAGTGAAATTAAGAGCACTAATCAAGTGAGAAGAGCCAGACCAGCTGGGTTGACATCAAGTTGACTAAACGTGAATCCAGTTTAGCAGCTGAAACAGATGCTAGATTTGCAGGAAAACCCTGAAGGATATTAGTGCATTTTTATTCTTTACATTATTGCACTTAAAAACTAAAAATGTCTTGCTGTGGGAGGAATGAATTAAAGCAGAGTGATGATACTGTGTTTCATAAGAGGGGTGCACAAAAGGCAGGTCACCAGGTGTTGCAGAACTGCAACTCCCATGATACCTCTCCAGCCTTGAGGCTTGCAAAGCATCGTGAGAGTTACAGTTCTGTAATATCTGGAAATCTATCTTTTTTTTCCACCCCTGTATTATATTGTCAAACAGAAAAAAAAACAAGCTTTGTGATATTTATTTTTTCCATTTAACAACGGTCGATCAGCTGCTTCATCTGATAATGTAATACAGTGCATTGATTCACAAACCCAGCCTAAACAGGCTCACGCTTTTGTGCTTGGAATTGCACAGTGGTTTCCTGTTGATATTTGTTCTGTCAACCTACAGCGATGCACACTTTCAAGGCACACTTCTTTAACTTATTACATTTAACACATTATTTACACTGCACAAGTGAAAGCATACATAGAAAGTAATCACCATTGTACATAATGCCAAATAATCAAAGCATCCAGAGTTTAAAGTCCTTTTACATCTCACATCCATCAACTATCAATCTGAAGATCGTTTTAACGCAGGTTTTGCCACAGCCAGTTTCTGATTACAAATATAATGATATGACGACTTTGCTAATCCTACCTTCCATGCCAGCTGCTTTTTGCATGTCACTCCATCGTGCCAAGAAGTTGGCTGCTGTAACAAATCAAGATAGTGCAAAACAGCATCCTTTGCCTGCATCTGTCATCTTCCACAAAGCATTCTATTACTGCCGACTTGTGGGAACAAGAAAGTCTATTTGAATTCCAATAGCTCCCCTCACGCATGATTCAAGTTAGGTTAGGTGAGCATGCCTAACATGATTCTCACCGTCATTTATTATGCAGCTGCTACAGCGATCGTCGGTGTGGTAACCACGGACTTTATCTGACACGTCGCTCTTACAGACCCAAAGCTTGCTGCAAACACACACAAGCAGAAAAAAGCATCTTGGATTTAATGATCTTTCCTCCTGTCGGAGACAAACAGGCAATGCATCTGCAAATCTCTTTTTAAATCATAAGATTCTTGCAGTCCTATTGGATGGTATGACTTGCTGCTTTTTTATTGGGGGATGGACATTTCTATGTGCTTAGAGGCAGATATATACCCATAGAGCAGCTAAACTACACAGTGATAAAACTAGCTGTCATCTGACGTCCTCTCGCTCATTTGGGTGTGCAGTGTCTTTAGAATTACTCCATTTCTATTTAGCAAGTGTTTTTTTTTTTAAGATAATACATGGAAAAGCTAGCTGATTTTTTTTTTGTTATTATAATTTACGTGTATTTTTTTTATTGCAAGGTTTTGAAAGATGGGTTGCTATGTTAAAACTCATTAGCAAGGTGAATAGAATACATCCATCGTAACCACTGAAGCAGTGGATTAAAAAAGTGATTGGCAGGGGTAAAATAAAACTAATTAAGATTTCGTAATAAATCCTAAAGAAAGTATATAAAGTCAGAAGCAGCTACATTTTGTTTTTGTTTGTGAGGGGGTGAGTTGTTTCATTTTTTATTTTATTTTTTATTTTTTGGGGGAATTGAAGACTCCTGAAGGTGATTTCAATTACAGCAGGAAAAATCAAAACTGAAACTAAAATATATCAGATATGAAGTCCCAGCAGTTATATTTGATGTGGACAATTAAAAAAAATAAATACAATATTACATATTATGCTATATTATCCTATAACTGTTCTCACATAGGTGAGTATAGGTGAGCAGTGCATAGTTCATATCTAAAAAAAAAAAAGATCATTATTATAATTTGTGTTTAAACCTCTAAGCAGTAGACATGTGTTTCTTAATGACTCCAGTCCCCGCTCAATTCTACTCTTAAACAGCTATGGCTATAAGTGATTTGCTTAACGGGTGTTTTATCCAATGCATATCGGTACTGAAAAAATAGTAATGCTTCTGACAATCAGCTTATAAGTACAAACTGTTCAATTCTTAGGTAACCTGTTAGCTTTCATTAATATAAGTGGCAGCATGTCAAATATATTCACCAGGTACAACATAAAGGCACTGCTTGAGAATGTACGCCAGGGTTCTCATCACATTGGCAAGTATGGCCAGATTATTTCAATGGTAGCTAAAAAGGAAATGTAGTGGCCCCCTCCCATTAAAATCAGTGTCCTAGGTATAACAATGTATATATAATACAATATAAATATATGTAACATTGGTATTGCATTCGACATCTCCACAATGCTCAGTGCCTCGATGCTAATCTTCAGCCAGTTAAATACATAAACTCTATCAAGATTAAATATATATATATATATATATATATATATATATATATATATATATACATATATATATATGTATATATATATATATATATATAAAGGTTGCAAGGCTCAATGCTATAAGTGAAAGCAGCATGTTTTAATGGTGCTGGGGCATGATGTTCAAGCATGAGCAGCATTCTATCACTGCTACGTAAAGGAACGTTAACACAAGGATGGGATGCACTACTGAGAAGGATGGGATGCACTACTGAGAAAAGTCTGGAGCTAAATGAAAAAAAAATCCTATTTTTTCAAATTAAATTACTACATCTGCGGCTTACACTTTCTAAAATGATTTTCATTGTAGTAGTTTCACACTACCTGACTGAATTCTGCATTGTGGCTATGCCTGCTACCATGTGGCCAAATGAGTGGACCATTAATTGCCTGCCAACTTTATTTTCCTTTTCATATTTTTTAAAATACCCTTTTTTTTAAATTAAAATTACTCCTGCTGCTCCCCTTTTTTCATTAATATTCAAGATTGAGAGGAAGCCCCAACCTGCCGCTCATGGGTGAGAGCTGAAGGAGGACATTAGTTCCCCCCTGTTACTATAATTAGAGCATCCACCTGCCGCTCTTGGGTGGGGTATGGACGTTACAATATATGTCCTCATCTCCCCCACTTTATTATTTAATTTGAACTCCACTGTAGGGTCTAGCTGCATATTTTGTAATGGTGATTGAGCAGCAGTAGGTGCCCAGATGCTAGTCTTTTTTGACAGCGAGCAGCCACTGGCTTGCTGTTTAGTAGTCATGACTATACCTGTAGCACAACGTATAGGGCATGAGAGAGGTTGTAAACCTTTTTTATGCTTATATGGGTGTCATATTGACCAACATAGAGTTTTATTTGTTAGCTTAATCCTCAAGGAGCTGGAGTAATAAAGCAATAGGGAACTCTTCTCCCCATCACTTATAGTTTTAACTTCTCACTTGCTTGCAATGACTGAGAGGCTAAAAATGAAATGGTTTTGTCCAAATTTTGTTTAAAATAAAAATGTGCATATGAAATTTGGATAAATTAAAACAAAATATGGACGAAATTAGGTGCGGGCAACTAGGATTTCATTTTCTGACAAAACTATTAATTCAAACTGAATTTTCCTAAATTGAAAAAGAGTACAATGCATTACAAATAAATTAGATTTTACTGTTTAGTCAATAAACGCCCATTTGTTTAATAATTTTTTCTTAATTATTTTCAATTTTGATACCATCTCTTAGGAATAAGAAATGTAAAGTTATGTTTGGTTTCTGTACTAGATGAACACACTACCCATCATCGCATAGAGTTTTCTACGGATTATTGGCAGAATCCTTTTTTTTTTGCAGCAAACATATTCATTGTAGTACACATTTCAATCACAATATTCATTTTATCAAATGCTGACTCATGGACTTTATATTTTCAAGAAAAGATACAGTTAAAGAGTAATCCATATCTTTCAAAGTCCAGTGAGATTCCATAGTCATTCCATTTGATGATTGATTCCTGTTTTCAGCTTTATCTGTGTACGTTATGGATTTGTGAGGTTTATTATTTTTGTATAGACTAATTTCAAAGATGAAGACAAACGCCTCTAGGACAGTATTGCTTTATTTACTCAGATAATTGGGAATTATTGTCAGCCACACAGTCACATTAGATCTTTGTGGACTGGCCATGTTTGTGTATAGCTTTTGAAATGTAGTCTGGATATCCCAAAACCAATTTAGTAATGTGTTTTTTTGTTTGTTTATTTATTAAAGAACCATGTACCTTCCTGATGGCTAGGCCACACCTCAACAGTACAGTGAGTCCGAGAGAGTTTCAAATTTAGGGCCAGAGTAGCCAAGCCGAAAGCATTTGTGGAATTTTTTCCTGTTTAAAATTCACTTTGCATTCTCTCTTTAGTGAATAACCTTATAAGTAACAAAGTGGAAAAAAATCTGCAAAATAGTGTTGTATTATTTTTTATTATTATGTTATTATTTATATATTTATACTAAATTCCGCAGTGCTTTACAGTGGGTGGACGAACAGACATGTAGTTGTAACCAGATAAGTTGGACACAGAGGAACAGAGGGGTTGAGGGCACTGCTCAATGAGCTTACATGCTAGAGGGAGTGGGGTAAAGTGACACAAAAGGTAAGGATAGTATTACACCCTGTTCCAAATTATTATGCAAATTCTATTTAAGTGTCACAAAGATTAAATATTTTGTTTTTCAGTTTAACTTATGGATGGCATTGTGTCTCTTTTGATCACTGAAAACAATCTTGGACACCTGTGATAATTAGATTGCCAAGTGAGCCCAATTTAAGGAAAAACTACTAAAGGAGGGTGTTCCACATTATTAAGCAGAGCACCATTTTCATGCAATATTGGGTAGAAAAAGGATCTCTCTGCTGCCGAAAAGAGTGAAATAGTTCAATGCCTTGGACGAGGTATGAAAACATTAGATATTTCACGAAAACTTAAGCGTGATCATCGCACTAGTAAGAGATTTGTGGCTGATTCGGAGCACAGATGGGTTTGTGCAGATAAAGGCACATTGAGGAAGATTTCTGCCAGATCCATGCATCGGATCAAGAGAGCAGCTGCTAAAATACCATTACATAGCAGCAAACAGATATTTGAAGCTGCTGGTGCCTCTGGAGTCCCACGGACATCAAGGTGTAGAGTCCTGCAGAGTCTTGCAACTGTGTATAAACCTTCTATTCGGCCACCACTAACCAATGCTCACAAGCAGAAACGGCTGCATTGGGCAGAAAAATACATGAAGACTAATTTTCAAACAGTCCTGTTCACTGATGAGTGCCGTGCAATCCTGGATGGTCCAGATGGATGGAGAAGTGGATGGTTGGTGGACGGCCACCCTGTTCCAACAAGGCTGAGACGTCAGCAAGGCGGTGGTGGAGTCATGTTTTGGGCTGGAATCATGGGAAGAAGAGAGCTTGTCGGCTCCTTTAGGGTCCCCGCAGGTGTAAAGATGTTCTCTGCAAAGTATGTGGAGTTTCTGACTGACCACTTTCTTCCCTGGTACAGAAGGAAGAACTATGCTTTCCATAATAAAAGCATCATAATGCATGACAATGCACCATCAAAGAATACCTCTGCATCAATGGCTGCTATGGGAGAGAAAGTCATAGTGTGGCCTCCATCCTCCCCTGACCTCAATCCTATTGAGAACCTTTGGAGCATCCTCAAGCAAAAGATCTATGAGGGTGGGAGGAAGTTTACATCCAAACAGCAGCTCTGGGAGGCTATTCTGACAATTTTGCAAACAAATTCAAGCAGAAACTGTCCAAAAACTCACAAGTTCAATGGATGCAAGACTTGTGAAGCTGAGGGGTCCTATGTTAAAATGTAACGTGACAGATTAAAATGTTTAACAAGTTAAAATTTTGTTATAGGTTTGATTGAAATAACTTTTGATTTCAGTAAATATGCTGCAAACACAACAAACGACAATTTTCAGTTCCTTTACAACCTATAATGTGTATTGAAACTTACTGTGCGTAATAATTTGGAGCAGTGCATTGTAATTTTGCATTGCGAATATTCAACACCAGCTCTTTAGCTCTTAAAAAAGGGGGTTACAAAAGGGGTGCAAATCTGTGAGATATTTTATACAGACTCGTTTACCAGATGTCCAATCCTACTATTAACCCCTTAAGGACACATGGTGGGAATATTCTGTCATGATTCCCTTTTATTCCAGAAGTTGTGTCCTTAATGGGTTAATATACCAGATGCTATAGATGCTTAGGATTTGTCACTTGTGGACATACGATATTAGGGAAAACATTCCACTATCCCCATTCTGATAAAACTTCCCATATTACACACAGGAGCACCTGTATAACTACATAAATAATCTATATGATTGTATGTCTGTTTGGCTTATCCTACATGGGCAAAACCACAAATTCATTCAGAGAAAAAGATCAGATGACACTGTAACGGACCGTTTCTCTCACAAGGGGATAAAATCCGTTTAGGCGATAATCCCCTTTCACATAGACCAGCAGCTATTGCAATCACCAACCTCCCGAACTCCAAACTGTACGAATCCCCAACTCACGAACAAGAAATACACGAACTCTGGAAGCAGCCGAACAGGAAAAGCAATACAAACGGCTTACACTCCTGGCAGTCAGCACACAATCCAATTCCCCCAATAACGAGACGACACTTCGTTTTGAGGGTTAAGCAGAATCTACAGATTTATTCACACAGCCTCCTTTTAAGACATTCTCCCATGCAAGGGAGGGATCCACAACAATTAGTACCCCAGCCAATAAGGTACCAGTTACCTCCCACACATCTCCTCCCCTTAGTGTGACACATAATCCCATTAGTACAGACACAAATTCCATGGGATACTGGATGTACCCCTAAACATAGGAATACCCCTTTAAATGTTACATCCCCTGGTAACCCTGATCTGGGTGAGACACATATCCAAGAATCACCCAGATCGGACCAGGGGTTCAGGAATTATAAAGGGTTAAAGTTTTGACCGACTGCATGGCAAAAGTATCCGAAAATAGTTCCATGTACTTTGGCCCTGCAGTCGGTCACAGAAAAGGGAATGAATCACACGAATTGCCTGGGTTATAGAGCTTGGGGAGGATTCGTATGAATCCCCCTGTTCGTGGGATCCTTTCTACCGAACGGCGGGCCGTTCGGTAGTTTCTGCACGAATTGCTGGAAGTCTGGAGGTCTCAGCGGTGTTTGCTTAGTCGAGTGTCCGATTTTAGTTCCAGACACTCGACGGCAAAACACCGCTGTTCGGGAGTTTAAGATGGCCGCCGCCACGTGTTCGTTTCCCGAATGGCGGCCACCCAGAGGACACAACACACATTACACATATTGCCAATTACCCGTTTGCAACATTGTTGCAAACGGTAATTGGAGGCACACTTACTCCCGGGTGGTCTGGTTGTTCGGTAGTTTCACCCAATATAATGAATGAAGTGATTCTACCGAACAATCAGGGGAATGCTGCATTCACATAACACTTTATACCGAACACATAATATCAGATACAGCCTGAATGCAATTTGCTACACAGTCTTAAAAAGGCATTATTCCTAACAGGCAGAATATGTTCACGGATGGCCCTTAAAGGGCCAGTAGCAGCAATATAAGAATGTCACATGCCCAAATATTGCATACAAAAGTACGAATTCACAAAGGGGCCATAGTCAGATGGCAGGAGGCTGGCAACCAGGCTTCTCCAGTGCATAGTGGCGAGGTTGGTTTCGCCACAGACACCATTACTCAATTAAAGCTACTATGTGAGATTGTTCTATAGAAAAACCCATGGCCTGCCATTCTTTTAAGCTGACATTTCTTGGGTTTATGGAGATGAATAGTATTTTTCAGTTGAATTTGGTGAAACCACTTGAAGCATTGCGTTGAGCTATTTGAATTGCTTTTGTTTGATTTGTTCATTTGCAAACAGCTGAAAGTCTGCACATTTTGACAATAATTTTGATTTTCAATGGGGTTCAGTTAGTGCAGCTTACAAAAAGTAATTCAAAATAAAATAATATAGCTATCCTGATTTACAGAGTACATCGGATGTCTAGGATTTCACTTTTATTTTTGGCTGTTATAGGTCACAATATAGAAAGAGTAAAATGTGGAATGATTTTCTAATCTAGTTTGTTTGTCTTGTACATTTAATAGACATCACAGAAAACAAAATTGACACACAAAAGTATATATTTATATAATGTAGATGTCTTTACCTGAGGGTATTTTGACACAAAATTTGTAGCAATTTAACTGACAATCTCTGATAAATATTCTAGTGAAATTGTGTTTTTCTTCTTTTTTTTGACCTACAGACGTATAGCAAGTTGTTGTTTTTGTTTATGTGCATTTCATACAGCTGATGTGTGCTATTCTTATACAAATCCTCATATTGTGTTCAGCTATGTCTGCTAAGTACAATAGTACACCTTCGGCACTAGCCTGTGAAGCAACAATGCCATATAAAAGACAAGACTATTTCAGTTGTTAGAATTTTCATAGATGGATCCAACTAACTAAATAACACGTTTAAAAATATTAAAATAACAAATGAAAAAATTATATATAAATATAAGTTAACCACCGAGGGTGAAAAAAAAAAGATTCTGTATTTTGATAATTGCAGGTAGCGATCAAAGGGCAGGGAAAGGGTTGTATTTTTAAAGAATAGGGCAAAGGGAGTTCTGATACTTTCATAACACTTTTTACTTTGCAGGGAGATAAGGTAACAGACTGATTTAATCTTTTCTCACTTCACACCTCAAATTGAGGTGGAGGGAGGCAGTTCAGATGTTTTATGAGCACAGTGATCACTATAAACACTGTGGATGACTGCCACAGCAATCACGTGGTTTGGGGCTTCACAATTTGATGCTGCTGGTCTGCCTCAGGCACTGAGGCACCCAGCAACAGCATTAAAGGGACACTATAGTCACCAGAACAATTTCAGCTTAATGTGTTTCTTCTAGTCAGTATAATCAGTTCCTGTAGGCTTTTTGCTGTAAGCACTTTCTTTTCAGAAACACTGACCTCTCCTCTCCTCAGATGGCTACTAGGGGTGCTTCCTGGGGCAGTGCTGCACAATGTGCTGTGTTTGGCTTGTGCTGGCTCTGCCCCTGATCTGTCTCCTTGACAAGCTCAGCCAATCCAGTGCTTTTCAATGATGTCAGCTGATGTCAGCCAAGGAGACCGACCAGGGGCAGAGCCAGCACCAGCAGCAGAATGTAATAAAAGTAAATTTTTACTATATTTATGCGGGCAAGGGGAGGGGATGGGGGGCTAGATGGTGATTTAACACTATGTGGTCAGGAAGACATGTTTGTGTTCCTAATCCTATAGTGTTCCTTTTACTCAACAATCTGCACGGCAATTTGGTGTCACAATCCTGCATCACGAAGAGGTTAAAGTCTTTTTAGACAGAAGCTCCGCTTGTCTGGCCAAATAAACATACAAGTGATAAAAAGCTAGTGTGAGTTCATGAATCCTAACATCATGCGCAAAAATCTGTCATTTCAAAAACTGACTTTTGGATGCTTCAAATTGTGTGTGATCTTAGCAGATAAGTGCTGCTTCAGATCAGATAGGACTAAAAATGACTGCACCATGGAGCAAGGCTAAGCCACAACGTACAAAGAAACTTATTAACTTGTATGTTTTCACTACAAAATAAGAACACAGCTAGCTTATAATACATCTACTCCTATTATCTTATCTTATTACTTTCATAATACTAAAATTGGATGGCCATTTGTCTTTAACTAGGTAGCTAAAGCAAAGGTCTTTTTTTAATATTCAAGTTTTAAAATATTTTTCTCCATCTCTTTTTAGAAAGAGGGAAGGACTAAGTTGCTATCTAGAATAAAAGAAACACACAAACAATATGAGGTGTACAGGGTAATGATCTATGACAAAATGAAGCACTGTGGTGTTGCTTTTTTGTGTTTTTGAATATCGTAATAAAGTTTTTATATTATGAAAATACACACGGCTACTTTGAAAATCATACTTAATTCATTACATTTCCTTTAGGAGTTTATACATAATTCATACATAATGTTACAGTAGGCAAATATTGTGCCTGAACATTTATTCTTAAAAGTTATATACAAAAATTACTGTACATATTTTTCTATTAGTAGTGTAGAAACAAAGGTCACTTTATCATCACTTTGTTTACAACAGAAGTTTTTAAAGATCGCCCTAAGGCCTGCACAACGGGATATATTTATAGAATCTCATGTATGCACAGATGGTACTTTTAATAGCACAGGTGGCTCTTACAATATGACTGGAACACCAACTCATCCACCTATGTTCAAGTGAAGAGACTGGCACAAAGCATCAAGGATCACATTTTTGCATAATGTAGATAGTTTGAGGTGGCATTCCACATTACAGAAATACAAAATAATTCTAAATAAAACTTTTACCAAGAGCATTTAGAGTATTCAATGTATGCAATCAATACATGGAAACATAATGTTCGTATACATAAGGTGCATAGTGGAAAAAGTGAAGATGCAAGTCAGATTAAGAAAATATAAGCATTCGTATAAACAATAAGTGTGCGCGCATGTAGAGAAGTGGTGTATATGCATCTGTAAATGCTGCTTATATCACATGAATAGATTATAAAAAGAGAATAGAGAAAAAAGAGAATTCTATTCAGTTTTCAGGTACCTTGGAACTTGTATCCACACACTCCTGATTCTGCACTTGACACCAGGCTATCTGATTATGTAGTGGTTGTTAAATTGATTCTTGCTCTCTTGTCATGGCATGTAGAAGGACAATGCACATGAACTAGTACATTGCTACCTTGTTTCCCCTCCACCCCCCACATGGATTCTTCAAAGAAAATCAGAAGTCACAGATCAGAGAAACAAATTATATCATGTTGCATATTTATGTGAATGACATTTCTATCAATTTGTCATATATAACCTCTTATAAAGAGGGAAATCAACAAAAGAAATGATACACGGTAAAACGTGGCATACATTAACCTTTAGAAACATGGTTTATAAAGAATGAATGTAACACAAACTAAACTATATGAAATCTTCAGACTAAGTGACTCAACATATTTCAGATTTCAAGTTAACAAAATACTCAGTTTCATCAACTGAGCTTCAACTCAGCATCTGTATATTTGGGTCACTTAATTTTCCTATTACTCGTGTCCCTGTTACGTGCAAGTTCTGATTTTTTTGTTGCACTGGGCTCTGGAACACTTGAGATATCTACTGCCTTACAATTGGAGCACATTTATTAGCAGAGAGAACGGAGACATACAAGTAAATATTATCTGCAAGATTTTGTGATGTAGCTCAGAGATAAGCATTTTTTGGGAAAAGTAAACCTGTTGCTCTGTAAAAAGTATAAAATATTTTTTAATTAGAATAGAATGTTTGCTAGTTACATATGACTAGAGGCCTTGTGGTCTAGGATGTAGGTGAGTATTTAGTTGGTGTAATCCAGTGATGGCTAACCTTGACACCATAAATTGTTTCAGGTCTACATTTCCCATGATGCTCAGCTAGCTTTTAGAGTCTAATCCATCCAGATCTTGGCATTTAGTGGTTTATTTTATCTAGGTTTTATTTGCACTATAGAGTTTTTGTTCTCAAGCAGAAAATATGTGCATTAAAGTCCGTGCCATTTCTGTAATAAAATCATGGTGGAGTTTGTCCATACTGTTTGTGTCGCAATTGTGATAATTTTGTTCACTTCAGCAAAGCAACACTATTAAATATTGTGAAATGTGGTTGGTAATATGCCAAGATGTGTTAGGCTCAGGTCTAATTGTATATCTGCTGGGCACAGTAGGTTCTTTGACAGTCAACGAAACGTCCCACTAACTCTAAGCACCCCTCAACTCTAATCCCATCACACTTACGTCCTCTTATTTTAATGCACCATCTTTTCTTTTTTGTGGCAGTTTAACAGCCCTCTGATAATAGGAGGAAAGAGTGATACGTGTAAAAAATAATACACATATGAACATTGATTGATTCCAATACATAGGAACACATATTTTGTAGTCATAAACTCTCTTTTCTTCAATAAAAAATATTCTAAAAGATCATTTAATCCTCCCCTTAAACTTTATTCAGCTACATTTCCATATGAGAAAAATAATAATAAAGGACCAAAAATAAGGTCCTAAGAGGAGAGTGACAATGAAAAGGAAAGAAAGCCCTACCTTTAATAATTCTAAGGATTAAAAAATAACAGGTAAAAAACAAAGCAAAAATTCAATATATAGGGTGAAACACAATTATACAGCTGGGGAAGGGGTGTATATAAGAAAACCTAGGTCCAGCTAGAAATACATTCAACAAGCCTAAAAAATACAATTGAATGTCGGAACCCCAGCTCAACACAGCCCTAGCGTGCATACTAGCGGCAGGTATAACAGGAGGTAAAAGACCAACAGGGAGGGATGTGAAGGGACTGATCCTCAATAAACCACAAACCAGAAAGGCTTCTAAAAAGTCTATCACTGTGTTACTTCTGCACCGTGGACTAGCCACTAGTGCCTACCTGAACCAATCTCCCTGCCTGAAACAGAGAAACAAGGAACTAGTGCATACTAAATTAATGTGCTACCAAGTGTTGTGAGAAAAAAAAGAAAAAAACTTGACACGCGTTTCGGCGTGTCAGCACGCCGTCGTCAGAAGCAGTGTCTGTGATCTGGCTAACTTGCTTGTATACATACCTTTGTCAATTACTGCAGAACAGCCTGCAGCTGATGAGGGGGTGTGTTTTCCCATTTAGTCTCTATTTGTTGGTGATTATATAGACAATCAATCTGAAGGGGTGTGAATATACATCCAACTTCCTTATTCTGATTGGATGTCAACCACACGGGGGGTGGGATTAGATCAATCTTATTCACTAGGTTACTATGTAGCCAAATGGGGGGAAGGGGGTGTCATCTGCACATCTTATCCCTGTGAGATATCCGGCTAAGTATCTCGGCGTTTCACCAAGCTGCCAGTATAGTGGATCAGTGGTGATTAGTGATGTCCCGAACTGTTCGCCGAACGGTTCGCGAGCGGTTTGCCGTGGTTCGCCATGAACGGTTCGGGCGGACTCCAGTCAGCTGACACATTCCAGCCAACCCTCCCTACCAGATCCTCCCACCTCCTGGACAGCTCACTAAGAATGCAGCTTCAAAATGGATGCTGTCCAGGAGGTGGGAGGGTCTGCTGCTGATTGGCTGGAATGTGTCAGCTGACTGGAGTCCGCGGCGAACCGTTCGTGGCGAACCGTTCGCGAACAGTTTGACGAACAGTTCGGGACATCACTAGTGGTGATGTATCAATGTAAAACAAACCAGTCAGGATATGCACTCACATGGGGTGGCAATGTTCCGTCTCCATGTGGGCATGTCGGAAATCCGAGACTCCCTCTGGTGCTTACGGATTGGACTGTATGTTCTGTTGAGAGACAGCGGGCACACGCACTGCCACTCCCACCACTGTATGTAGTATCAAAGAATAGTGGAATATGCATAATTAGATGTCTCAATGTGCCACCTGGTTTAGTGTTCCGTCGGCTCACCACAAGTACCAGTACCTCTTACAATTCAAAGTAGGCACTGTGGAAGAATGGCAGCATCTTTTATTTTCTGGTACATAACAATTATTTTCCTACATTAAGTATCTTTCCATCCAGACAATTCATTCCCAGTAAGTAAATAAATAAGTAAAAAAATAAATAAAAGTATCAATGAGATTATCAAAACCATCTAACTAATTTCTGCACAAGATATTGCTACATCTGTCATCATACTGTTCAAGTAAAGATCTTGTAACCAAAACCCAAGATAATATTTAGGGGTGCAGCTAATTTAAACCGACTTTTGGTAAAGAACCACATTAAAAAAACTAAATAAAGGAAAGGGTTTTTACGGATGTGGTACTTGTCTTGCGTGTAGGAACACCAACAATAAAAAGAGACATATTAAGACTTTTAAGAACTGCAATAACGATGAGGAATTCCCTATTAAAGAACTTATAACTTGTTACTCAAACAACGTAATATATTTATTGGAATGTCCTTGCGGTTTAAAATATGTGGGACGCACCAAACGGAATTTGCACACTAGGATTGAGGAACACACTAGAAATATAAAGAAAAAAATTTGAAGGACACAGTGTATCACACCACTTCACCCTAGCCCACAATAGTGATCCCACTCAATTACTCTTTATGGGTATACAAAAGGTTAAGGGGAATTGGCGGGGAGGCGACCTTAATAAATTACTGGGACAGAGTGAGATGAGGTGGATATTCAACCTCGGGACTTTAAAGCCCCGGGGTTTGAATATAGACTTCGAACTCTGCCATTTCATTTAAATGGGTATCTCCCTTTTTTGGGGGTTCAATGGAATTTATCCATTGTAATCCACTCTACTCTTTTTGTACCCTTGTTTTTCTTTTATACATTTTTCTTATTCATTTTCAATCAGTGGCATATTATTTATGCCCAAACTTATAAACATTGTGAATACCACTTAAAGAATATTGATTTAACCACCTTTTGGGAAAATACCCAATAAGGATATCTATTCCAGCACATATGTATGTAATATCATCTTTTTAATGTATAAAAATATATGTACCATCGGCACTGTATGCACCTTTAACAATGTAAATATATTAGTCTATATGCACCACAAATTATATTTTATCACTGGGAATGTAATATCTGACATTATGCAATTTTATTGTCATTTCAATTCTGCAGCCCTTTTTGCCTTTTTTTTTTTTTCTTGGCTGGATGGCGATCACATGATTAGATGATGTCACTTCCGCCAACCACCTGGTTGAAAACAAGTACTTCCGCCAACCAATGCTGCCCACCAATGAAAAAAAAAACAAAAAAACAAAACAAAAAAAACCAGCACTATATGCACCTTTAACAATGTAAATATATTAGTCTATATGCACCAACATTTATATTATATCACTAGGAATTTAATATTTGACATCATGCAATTTTACTGTCATTCCAATTCTGCAGCCCTATTTTGCTTTTTTTTTTTTTTTAACTTGGCTGGATGGCGATCACATGATTAGATGACGTCACTTCCGCCAACCACCCAGTTGAAAACAAGCACTTCCGCCAACCAATGCTGCCTACCAATGAAAAAATAGACAAATAAAGGCGTCAACATCATTAACCTATTAAAGGTACACACATACACACACATTATGTGAAATTGAATCTGATTGGACAGAATGAACTTAACTCATTAAAGGGGAAGACCCAGATGACATTTAAAATGGAGGATTCAGAGGACCAACATTACAGCTGACTGAAGAAGCTCTATTTGAGAGTGAAACGCGTATTGGCCATTTTTAAAGGACTTTTATTTGAGGACTTTTATTTGAGGACTTTTATTTGAGGACTTTTATCATCTTTGTTTTTATGTTTATTTTAAACTAATAAATTCACCATTTTTATTCAATACCTCATCCAAGTTCCTTTTGGAGCCTCCAAGGAATCCTCACAGGGGTAGTGCCATCCCCATTCAAACTGGCACAAAATCCACATACCTAGAGCCGGGATTCGTAGGCTCAGGACCAGGTGAGCACCCCATTTATTGAACACATATCTGTGCCATCTATCACCATAAGTCTACACATTGGTTTGCTTTCTTCTCTTTTTTTCGTGTTCCTGAGAAATTCTTCAAGCCGAAGTAGGAGGGTGGTGCTACCATAACAGCACACAAGCCTTTATACGGAGCCAGTGTTTTCTATATACAGGCTCCTTGAAATGTGAGTGTAATATTCAACACAATATTATTATAATCACTGTGAAGCCATTTTTTAGTACCGTCTACACTATATTGTATTTTCTGTATTTTATGTTGACATGTACCCCATATTTTACCATTGAATGAGACTACGTTTTGGTAAGATTTATCTGTGTTTGAGCGCTCCACTTATAGGTGTAGGTCCTTGTCACTTACACCGCACCAATATCTACTAAAGATCTTGTATACTCTATCTGCACAGAATATTGCCTATCCCTTCTTTTACTGCCCTTGCCCCCTAAATTTCAATTCCCTTTCATTCATTTATATCTATCAATTAAACAATTTCTGGATACACTAAACTATTTTAATATAAATATGCTTGTTGGGACCAGGTAAGATAACACTGGGAACTGGAACAATATATGGTAATGGAGGTGTTCCTCAAAAATAGCTAAAAGCCAATTTACGTTATTGTGTCCATGTTAAAAATCCTAAAGCAGACTTTCATACTCAGTCACATACCTGCTGGTTTTCCTTCAAGGAACAAAAACGGAAAAACCCCAAAAATGGAATGCTGTATTCACGTGAGTGTTTGTGAGGGGCAGGGCCGGATTAACATAAAGGCTGATGGAGCTACAGTTTTTGTTTTTTACTACTCTTCACATGCAGATGTAGGAGAACAAAACTGGTATGGACTGGCTGACAATGAAATTAGTTAATATAAAGCGGACTTTGCACACTGTGCAAATGCTTTTGCTGCTTCAGTCTCTCAAACAGTGTGGCATGTTCCCTTTCTTCTACACTCACTACATACATTTTTTTCTCTGTCCCAGACTGTATAACAGGAGCTTCTGCCTGCTAGTAAGAAGGTTAGGAGAAGAGTGGACAAGTGAGTGCTAGGGGACAGTCCCTAGAAAGCATGGAGCATGTGCATCATAAGACACATTTATGCCAGGCTCAGGGTGCTGTCTACATAGTATGCCATTAGTTGGCCAGCCTGCATGATTTGCAGGCAGCCTGACATGCATTCACACCAGGCTGACCTTCTAATTCTTTGGGCATATTTTTTGGGGCATGACTACCCCTTTGGGCGGTTCTGGTTCCGTGACCACCCTTTTACCCTGCCCACTGAAATCCTGCTTCACCGGACCTGTTAGGGGGTATGGATTTACTTGAAAGATGAAAGTGAAACATTAGCATAGGGCATGTGTTTTCTTAAAGCTTTATCCAGCACCATCTCCACCAGATTCATGACGCTTAGGAGGTATAACTGTTTTAGTACTTTCTGTCGATATGATTCTATAATTAGGCCCATCATAATTGTCAGCACCAGGCCCAATGGGCTATGAATATGGCCCTGGCGAGGAGTAATACCAAAATGGTATTTAGATTTTTTTTCCAAATCATTAAGTAGAAGGGGTAAAGGAACACAAAAGGAAGAGTGGGTATTTATTTTGATAGATATATGATGTCTGTGTGTAGTTACATGTGTGAAGGAATCATAGAGGGGAAGAAGAGAGAATGAAATGGAGTTTCGAAACATGTGAATTGTGTTGCGAAGGCTACTGTAATGCGAGAAGAATTATCCAGGAAGATGGTAAACTTTTCTAAAGAAATGTATTTTCACTTAAAGGAATGGAGGTTTGGGGAAATTCTAATAGGATGAGGGAAGACATTCTATAGGATGTGATGTGACCCTTGAAAAATACTGTAGCTGAGAGTTATGTCGAAAGGAATATAAACAAGAGAATGTAATTTGCACAAAGACAGTGAAGAGAAGAAGTGTATTTGTTAATTAACAAGCAAATATGTTGATGTGTGGGATTTTGCAAGCTTTGTAAATTATTGGCAGTAGTTTAAATTGTATCCTGAAGCAATTGGGTAGTCAATGTAAGAATTGGTTGAGGGCTAAGCTCTGAGTGTTGCAGTTAATCAGGATAATAAGCATGGTGGCAGCATTCATAGCAGATTAAAAAGGGGACAATGTGAGAATGTGGAAGGCCAATGAGTAGTGAGTTACCATAGTCAATGTCAGAAATAATATGTGCATCCTATATTAGACAGGGGTGAACACAAGCAATATTTTTAAGGTGGAAGTTACATACGTTAGAAACAGATTTGAAGGGGGCGGGCAGGAGGTATAAGACCTAATTCAAAAGTAATTCCAAGGTTGTGAGCTTCAAAGTTAGGTGATTTGAACATTCAATTGACCTGCAGTGAAATAGATAGAGGTGGAATCATTAAAGGAGGTGAATGATAAAGTTTCAGAAAGATTGAATTGTTGAAAATAGGAAGATTTCCAGTTAAAGAGAGAAGAAAGGCAATTTTGGCAAGTTCCATAAGGGCAGGAGAAAGATAGGAGAGGAAAAGTTAATTTGTGTGCTATCAGCATAATGATGTACTGAGTTTAACAGATTACCAAGAGATGTAGTATTTAAAGACCACAAAGGGGGAGTGCAAGAAATGAGTCTTGGGGGACTTCAACTGAGATGGGTAGTGGTAAAGTAGTGTCATCATAGGAAGAGGTACCAAATGAACATTGAGAAAGGGGTAGGAAGGGAACCAGGAAAGTACATTGCTATGGAGGGCAAGGCTGCAGAGGATGAAAAAGTAGCAAGCAGGTGACAGAGTCAAAATCGGCATAGAAATTACAGAGAATGAAGACAGTAATGACTTTTAGATTTAGCAGAAAATAAATTGTATACGACTTTAATAAGTGCTATTTTTATAGAAAGAATGGAACAGAAACCAGATGGAGGAAGGTCAAGGAGAAAGTTAAAAAAAAAAAAAAAGAAAAAGCACTTATAGGTAAATCGCAACTATTATAATGTAGATGAAAAACACAAAGTGCTCTTTCCTAAAAGTACAAAAAAAAAGTATAAAAACAGACATTTCATGCTACTAATAATGTAGAAATATGTCTGGGAAAAAAATAAATAAATAAAAAATGACATTAATGTTTGTCTACAAAAAATACAAAACGGATCACATCCATTAATCAGATCCACTCAATTAGTATATATTTATATCCAGCCTAATTTAAATGAACTTAAAGCTACCGTAAAAAGAGCAAATGCTGAAAAAGGCTTTAACTAATCCTTTCATGCATGTTTTGGATGGTAAAATTTTGAGGCGGGGAGAGAGATTGAGAAGATGTGGAAAGAAAAAAGTCAATTTGGACGGTGTTAGCAGGAGATGGAAGGTAGAAAGAAAGATATAACTTGTTATGTAGAGAAAAAATGGTAAAAGAAAAGTATAGAGAGGAAAAATTATATGGAAGTTTAATAATAGAAAGGGAAGGGTGGTGTTAGTAGAAGCAAGCACACAGGAATTGGGGAGAATGGGTGATGGAGTGTAAACACTGCAGAATGTGTGATGTAAGCAAGGGAGAGCTAATAGCTGATGACCTTAAAAGGACACTATGGTCACAAAAATAACTTTAGCTTACTGAAGCAGTTTTGAATGTATAGATCATGCCCCTACGTCTCACTGCTCAATTCTCTGCTATTTAGGAGGTAAATTATGTTAGTTTCCGGTTTTGCATCCATAGCCACTCCTTCCCTTGCTGTGACTGACACAGCCTGCATGAAAAAAAGTTAAATTTTCAATCATTTGTTCAATTAAATTCATTTTCAATCAGATGTTAACTTACTTTAGAAGTATTTTATCCCCTGCTCTGTAAACTGAACTTTATTCAAACAGAGGAGGCTCCTGCACGGTCTAGTGCAGGAGATACAATTTTTTTTTTTTTTTTTTTTAAATTAAACTGAATGTGCAATAAAGGAAGTATGAACATTAGATTTTATCACATGAAATGTTTAAGAATGTTGTGCATGTCACATGCAGGGAGGTATGACTAAGGCTGCATAAACAAAGTGATTTAACTCCTAAATGACAGATAATTGAGCTGTGAGACTGCAGGGGCATGATCTATACACCAAAACTGCTTAATTAAGCTAAAGTTGTTTTGGTGACTATAGTGCCCTTTAATAATGCAATCTGGGGACAATATAAAATAAAGAGCATAACTTAGGAATAAATTAGAGTATATTGGAAACTGGGTATAGGTTACAGAAAGTGTGTGTCATGACTTAGGTTGTTATAGATTTGTGACAGTAAAAAAGAGAGTCAAGAGAGTTGAATAGGGGGCATTTAATTGAACCTATTGGTACATATAGAGCTCAGGTGACACAGCACTGAGATAGGCCTGATGGCATCGAAACTATGACATGCCATATCTGAGCTAAGCATGAAACATATAACTATGACATAAAAACATAAACAAAATAAAGCTGCATGCAGGTAATAACAGTGCACAGCAAACGCAAGTGAGGAGAGGCGTTGCTTGAGTATTCCAAGCATTTTAATAATAACCAAGTATAATTTTTGACAGCTAGTGCTGCAGCCTAGCTGACTAAACTTTTCAGGAGCCCTTCTACAAGTGTGTTGCCATGTTGATTGCTTGAAAGGTTTGCATTGTTTAAAGGTAAAGCAGTTTCATAATAACTAAGTGCTGTAGCCTTGCCTTTTTATTCTGCATTTTTTTCTTGGCTCCATCCTGTTTTTGGTTTCAGAATTTCTGAAATGTCTATATAAATCTTGGGATTTTGAAATACGCAACAAAATATATATATTTAGGTAATTGGAATCTCAGTAAACATTTCAGTTAAAAAAGCCTTACAAATGAAGCTCTATGCCCATTACACAAACTTGATATAGTACATACTTAGCATTGTATACACTAACCTAAAAGGTTAAACACTATAATTCCTCAAAATACAAACCTGGACATTTTCTATAAAGCAACATTCTTTTCCTTGATGAACTGCAACACATTGTCTAATAGGTTTTTTTCAACATTTCTACATGAGTTTTGACAATGATATCAGAAAAGCAATTGAAAATCCTATTATACAGTGCCAGGATTCACTTCACTATACAGGTCAGATTCCCCGTTGTCTTGTTCATTTCCTTTTTCATTACTTAGGTGCAAATGTTGTTGCTGTTCAACATTGGTTCAGCATTCAGCCAATCACTTTAGGTTCAATGAATTTGACCAGGTGTTTTTTCCATTGATTGGGTGATTTGTTTGTTATTTTTTTTTTACTCCACTGAATAAAGTGGTTTTATAACAATCAGCTTATTTGATTTATATTAACAAAGGGTGTTCTTGCATTGTAGGTTTGGAATATAGATGCCCTATTTTTAGCAAAGAAATGTTACATCACTAGAATATTAGACATGTGTGTCTAGTCGTGTAAGAAAATCCTTTGCATGTTAATCTAAATGTGCATGTGTCATCGTCTGGTACAACTTAGAGGGTTATTCACTAAATTGAGAATTGCAGGGAATTGAAAGTGAATTGAAGTGCATCAATAGTGTTGTATCCAAGGAAGTGCCTGTACTTACTGCACTGCATTGGCTATTTTACTTTGCATGCTTTGTCCTGCTTGCCTGGTAGAGAGTGAACATATGTTTGGCTAACTTTTAGTTTTGCTATTGGTTTGTGGCTTAATCATAAGTTTATCAGGGAAAGAAAATAGTTTTTAGTTTTTGATATTATCTTACAAGGCTGAAAATATATGTAAAAAACCCCCACAAAAAGATAATATAACAAATAAGGATAGACAATAGTGCATAGTTGCATCATGGGCATATATGTATATATATATATACACTGAACAAAATTATAAATGCAACACTTTTGTTTATGCGCCAATTTTTCATGATCTGAACTCAAAGATCTAAGACTTTTTCTATGTACACAAAAGGCCTATTTCTCTCAAATATTGTTCACAAATCTGTCTAAATCCATGTTAGTGAGCACTTCTCCTTTGCCGAGATAATCCATCCACCTCACAGGTGTGGCATATCAAGATGCTGATTAGACAGTATGATTATTGCACAGGTGTGCCTTAGGCTGTCCACAATAAAAGGCCACTCTAAAATGTGCAGTTTTATCACAGAGCACAATGCCACAGATGTTGCAAGTTTTGAGGGAGTGTGCATTTGGCATGCTGACTGCAGGAATGTCCACCAGAGCTGTTGCCCGTGAATTAAATGTTCATTGTCCACCATAAAAAACAACTGAATAGCCAGCAAAATTGAATATGTTTCAGATTTGTACTGTGACCATACATGGAAAATGTATAATGTGTATAAAAAGAGAATTAAACTAAATGGTTAGAACTTCCAAATTTTGGGGGATCAAAGTACAAAATAGTGCATGGTTAGTAGACAAACCCCAGTAATGTGCACCAAATCCAACCATAATAGGTCTATTGATTTCAACCATATTAGATACAGGAGGGTTTAATATATACCCAATATACAAATAAAGTGCATAGTTCTGATGTGCAGAATAAAAGTGCTTTGAGTCAGAGTGTGCAAAAAATGCCAATAGCATTTATCATAAAACCGTGCAGGATATACTCCAGTAGAGAAGACATGGGTTGATTAGAATACGTGACCCAAGGGCTTAAGCTGCTAGTCGTGTGTGAATAGTACAAACGTAGAGGTGAAACCTCATATGGAGAATAGTATATCAAAAATAAAAAGTGAGCAGTAGCAAGCTAAACTCAATAAAAATTTTTTATAAATATTATAAAATGGAAATGTCTATATATATATATATATATATATATATATATATATATAGCTATAATCATTATAGAAATGGTAAAAAATAGCATTTTTCGTTAAGTCCTTTAGGGGCAGAGTATCCAACTCAAGGATCCAAAATAATTTTTAACCAGCACACCAATGAATACAGAGTATGTATTATGATGTTATCAAACTGAACAGGAAGTAATTAGTGATGCCAATCAGGAACTTGAAGCAACAGCTGATATAATTTATGTTTAATTATTTAACCTATATAAACTAACTTTGTGAACAGAACCTCCACACTTCTGATGAAACCCCAAGGTGAAATGCGTAAAGTGTGTTTTTTTAGTATATTTGGATTTTATATACTATTTGTTGCTTTTTATATTGTAATAAAGTTAATTCTTTTATATTTAATTTATGTTTGATTTATTTTTAACTTTTTTAATGACCTTTCACTTTGAGATGTGCTTTACAGTTTCACTGTGATGCCATATAAACAGCATGCTTTTTTTCCTATACATATCATGATTTTGTCTGTCTATACTAAGCAGAGACAAGTTTTACATTTTGTGAGATAGGAGCTTGTAAATGTTATTGGCAAACTTAGAAACTAGTACTTAACCAGTAGTTAACATCTAACATATTACCTAGTAAAAGTAAATATCAGCTCGGGATACTTAGTTACTAATGGTGAGTTTTGCATTTGAGATACAGTCACTACTTACTAAACCACTAACAAAGCAATTAGTCCCTAAGCCTTAAGTAAAGAAACATGTCAGGTACAGGGGTGTTGATGAATGCTTGAATTCCATATTTTTTTTAAATAGCAATCTTTTGTCAGCTATTATTTCAGTTAACATGTTGGTCCAATTTTTTATGTAAATTCTCAACCTTTTTACAGAATTCTGAATGCTATTTTAAGAACATGACAAATAACTTAATCCAAGCATAAATCAATGAACAACCTAAGTACATTAACCACTACAACCCATGTGGGTGCAATTCCTCCATTTCTTTTTCAAGCGGTTTTAAAAGCTGAGAATTCTTTGGAACCCCAAAAAGTTTAATTTCCTCATACACATCCTCATAATATTATTGACAATTGCAATGACAATAAGCACTGGGATTTTAATAGATTCACTAGCTGCCCAGTCCTTTCTGCACAATTGACATATACTCTGCCAGTGCCACAGTGTCTCTTTGCAATTTATGCTCACACCATACAAACACTTGAACAATTAATGAAGAAAGAACCTGGCGATGAGTCTGACCAGTATTGTTCAACTCCATTGGCTCCATGTATTTGTCCACACTGACTAATAACCACTACAGGCTGTGGTATTCTACACGAATTACATTACAAAATCAATCTTTATATAATTTACTCAGAGGTAAGAGCACTGAGATATATAATTTATAACACAAAGCACAACATATCACAGCCCAAAAGTAATGGAGCAAAAAACTCTTCCTAACTAACCTCTTCTTTAAAAAACATCATAACCTGTATCTCAGCCCCAGGACAATTCTTCAAGCCCAAGGCCTTTTCTATGGTTCCTGTAGTCACACTGCGTTCACCAACATTGAAGATAAGCAAGAGAGACTTTTCTCTTCATGTCTATGCCCTTCATGAAGTGTGATGGAATTTGAATCATCACTTGCTGACCACTTCTACTCCTACCTGTTACCTAATTCCTGATTATTGACCACTCCTGTATAATATGTCATTTCCTATTTCCTAATTTTAGCTGCATCAAGTACAATATGGTCATTGTGTAATTTTGTTAGGAATGAAATGGGGAAGGGATGAAAGCCCCACACAGGTCTTCTTAAAGAATGACAATCAAATAAAGAACTTCTTGTTAAATTTCCCTGAAGAACGTTCTTTAAAAAAAAGCAAAAATAGCTACAAGAACAGATGACAGCAAGAAGCATATGGTAATGCAGATGATAACAGAATTTGTTTGCATAATCTCTGTTTAACCTAGTATGCACATAAAGCGTTTGCTATATTTATGTAACCCTTTTACACTTTCTCAATGGAGGACAACAGGAACTTTGCTTAAACATGCAATATTTTATTGATATATAAGGGTTGCTCACAACCCTTTAACCATTTTAAGTCCTTAAGAAGTTCCATGTCATTCTGGGCATTGTGGGCCTTAGTATCCACTAAGCAGGCATTAGATATCCTGCTGCTTTAGTGGGAGCAGGGCTAAATCACCGTTTGCATTTGGGTGATTCAAGTAGCATTCACTACCTGGGTCATCTCTTTGTCAGCATGGGTTTATGGCCCCATGCTAACCATGTGTCATGCTGAAAGTGAGTTCTGCTACATCCAAGTAAATTACATGGCTGGAATACCTGACACCTGTGACATCATCACTGACATTGCTGGTTGCTGGGACAGTTGTAGGGGACAGGCTCTAAAGAGACAGTGAAGGAATCCCACAGTACAATAGAGTACAATGGAAGGAGTTTGGGTGCAGTACACCTAAAGTGACAGAATGGAGTATGGAAAAAAAAAGCAGCCCCCTGCTGTCTGACACTCTTTGTAGTCTTGTCTTGTAGTAACTTGTTAGATGATCTTTAGTATCCTCTGTTCTGTCTAAAAGGGAGCTAGGGAGTTGTGCAGATAGTGAAAGGGAACACGCTGTTTAGACCTTTTTATCAGATGATTATTAAGATCTGTGGTCTTCATGGTCACACTAAATGAGTAGGTATGTGTGGGGGGATAAGAAACACAAAGGGGGAGGGAAATAACAAATACCAATTGCTATATGGGGATAAGAGGCACACTAGTTTAAAGGGAGGGGGTTAAAAGAGAAACAAAGTGGTAAGAGGTTAAAAGACACACAAGGGGTAAGCAAGGTTAAGAGGTATATATGTCAACAAGAAAGATGAAGAGACACAAAGAGGGATGCTTTAAAAAAATATAGAATATAAAACTTACAGAACAGTGAAATGCGTGTTAAATGTGACATGATTAAAGATAGATAGATAGATAGATAGAATGTGAGTGCAATTCTATCTAGCTATTCTACCAGTTTATACTGCCCTGATATACTGCACTATATAGCACATATTTTTTTAATTTGTTTTGCATAAGCTTTGAACTACTTACTTGGATCAAGAGATATATGATAAATCTGTAAGCGTTAATTGAACGACACAAGTGTATTGATAGCTCTATATCCTGTAAGTGTATCTCTTCTTTCCATACTTCATTTAAAAACAACATACTTCACTATATGCGCCTCCACTGCTCTTCGAGGCACTACTCCTTTCCTTAGAAGTATCTCCTATTTTCCCCGGAAAAGAGAGACTCCGAACAGAAATGTAACTAGAAACCAACTGCCCTGGTGCAAGAATTACCCTGGTCCCCCATGTGTCTCATCCTCACCCAGCCCCTTCATGTGTCTCATTCTCTCCCCCAACCCCTCCATGTGTCTCATTCCCGCTTCCATGTTTCTACATTTTTTTCAGTCCCTAGATGTGTCAATTTAACCTCCTGTCCCTTCCATGTGTCTCAATCCCTCCCCCCAGTACTTTCCATGTGCTGATTCCCTACAATCCCTCCATGTGTCTCAATTCCCCTCCCTTGTCCCTTCCATGTGTCAATCCCTCCCATTCCCTTCAATTTGTCTCAATTTCTCCCCCAGTCCCTTCCATGTGTAAATTTCCCCCAGTCCATTCCATGTGTCAATTTCCCTCTCAGTCTATTCCATGTCTCTCAATCTCCCCACCCATCCATGTGTCTCACTCCCCCAAGTCCTTTCCATGTGTCAATTCCACTTTCCACAGTCCCTCCATGTGCCAATTCAACACTCCCCAGTTCCTCCAATCCCTGTCTCAATCCCTCCCCCCAGTACTTTCTATGTGCCGATTCCCTCCAATCCCTCCATATGTCTCAATTCCCCTCCCTTGTCCCTTCCATGTGTTAATCCCTCCAATTCCCTTCAATTTGTCTCAATTTCTCCCCCAGTCCCTTCCATGTGTAAATTTCCACCAGTCCATTCCATGTGTCAATTTCCCTCACACTCTTCCATGTCTCTCAATCTCCCCACCCATCCATGTGTCTCACTGCCCCAAGTCCTTTCCATGTGTCAATTCCACTTTCCACAGTCCCTCCATGTGCCAATTCAACCCTCCCCAGTCCCTCCATGTGTCAATTCCCCCCACCCTCCCTCCACATGTCAATTCACCCCGTACCATCCTTTTTATGTCTCAATTTACTCTCCCCTCCTTTCCCTTCATGTTTTAATCCCCCTTTCCCCTCTGTACTTGCTCTCTTCTGTAGTGTGGTAGAGTAGGCCGTGGTACCCAGTCTGACAGGAAGTGCTCAGTGCTCAGTGAGCACTTCCTGTCAGACCGGGTAGAGGGGAAACAAAGGGCCCCTATATCCGTGGTCCACTCTGCCCTGCTACTTGTTGTGACCGGCAGGGAGGGGGAACACTGTTGTGGGGCAGGCCCGGTCGCAGTTGCGACCACTATGACCATGGTAGTTATGCCACTGATTGCATCCGTTGCTTCAAAAGCACTCCCAAAGTGTGTATTTTTTTTACTAAAAGTGGGTCCAACTTTCCTCTACTTAAAGGCAGGTTGAAGAAATATTAAATATCTATCTTCTTTCTAACTTGTATAGCTTGTCTGAAATTGTGTAACTCTTTAAAATTGATGGTTTCATTATAGACTCTTTAATGTCACAATATGTAATAAATTATTACTTATTAAACACTGCATTCAAAAATTAATTCCCTGATTTAAAATATAATAGTCATCACTTTATTTTGCCTGCATTGGAATCTAGAGATGTATTTTTTTCTTATTACAACAGATGGAAATATTATTTACAAAATTAAACGCTACAAAAATCTCCACTGAAAGAGAAAATATAACTTACTCAGGAGTTTGCAAAACCCTATAATTGATTATTTTTTTTATTTTTTTTATTGTTCTGGTATCAGCAGCTTATTTAATACACATGGCACTGAGTTTTCAAGATCTTCCTTCCTTTTTTTGTGCTGTCACTTTGGCTGTTAATTTTATATCTTGACACATAGTCAAGCCCCAGAGGTATCTTTCTTTAATAGGCCATTTAGCAGATCAATTAGGTCAGCATAACTGAGTGACTGCAGGTATGAAGAAGATTTAATGTGTGTGGCACTTCCAGCAGGACATATGATAGACAGAAAAATGTAATTCGAATATATAGATAGACAATATTTTTACAGAAAAAAAAGCTCAAATTAATGACTTACATTTACAAATCTGCAACTAAGGCAAATTGTTGAGTTAGTAGCCTCATATAATGTAGGTAGAAATTGTGAATACAAGTTTTAAACTTAACTCCCACCAATCATTTCTACTCTATTCTGAGTACAGTGATGGGCATTTTTCCTTGCTGAGTATTTAGTAATTACTGATTTGCTACTGCTTAGCTCTGTCAGATTTAACTATTTGTGATAAAACACTAAACTGAGCCATGTGAATATAAAAAGTATAAATTAACAACAGATGAGATAAACATGGATCAGGTTGATACACAATAGAATTGTTACCACTAACAATTGGGGAAGAATATAACTAAACCCTGATTTGTCTGAATGGATTGTTGGTTTTTTATAGCAACAGAATTTCTATATATTGATACCATTTATATAGAATAGCTAAAAGGAAAACTTTTGAGCAATGCAATAAGGCACAGTTATTCGGAGCCTCACTGCAGAGCTCTATTGCCATCTTTGTTTACAGGGTCCTATTTAAAACTTTGATCTGCAGAAATGCCAAATTCGATGGATATCTCACATAATGGGTTAGAATAGGACTGGTTAAAAACGGGATACATTGATGGCAGTAAAATGCAATGCATGATCAAATACTGTAACTGAATCTCATTGGGGTTTTCCTTAGGTATTTTTTAATAATTTTGTGGTGTTTAAATTAAAGGGATTCTCTAATGCCAGAAAACAAAGCCGTTTTCCTGGCACTGTAGAATCCTAGAGTGCCCCTTGCCGCCCCACATCCAACGTCGCTGAAGGGGTTAAAACCCCTTCAGTTACTTACCTAAATCCAGCTCCGATGTCTCTCGGTGCAAGGTCAGGCTCCACCAATGCTCCTCCCCCGCCAGCGTTGGCCGACGGAGGAGCCCTAATGCGCATGTGCAGCAATGGCTGCGCTCACATTAGGATTTCCCCATAGGAAAGCAATATTCATTGCTTTCCTATGGGGATTCCAGTGACGCTGGAGGTACTCATGCATAGCGTAGGGACGTCCAACGTTGTTTAGGTGACCAAAAGTCCTCGAAGAACCCTGAAGTCCCTCTAGTGGCTGTCTGGTAGACAGTCAGTAGAGGAGGACTTAACCCTGCGAGGTAATTATTGCAGTTTAATAAAACTGCAATAATTACACTTGCAGGATTAAGGGTGATGGAAGTTGGCACCCAGACCACTTCAATGGGCTAAAGTGGTCTGGGTGCCTACAGTGTCCCTTTAAATCAGAAGTGGAGTGTGCTATGATAGACAGACAGATAATAAAACAGATGCAAAAATATTGCACTAGGCCTCTTACAAGCTAAAAAATTGAGTCTGGTAATATGTTCCACAAAAGTGTACAATGCCAAAAGAATAGCACTCTAAAGTCTTTACAAAATGAACAAAACAAACATTTTTATTTCTGTCAGCATTTCAGTTTTTGTGTAAAGGGGACACATTCCCTTCTTTGTAGCAGTAAGCGATTGAAGCCAATAAAATATAATGAATTTATTGGAACTTTAAATATACAAAAATAAAAGTAATGGACAAAATAGGAAAGTGCACAAGTGCAGAGTGTCCAAATGATAGCTTGAGATCTGAGACGAATTTCGCCCACGTGCAGTGGGCTTTTTCAATCGGTATGGTTGTTTACTTCCCTGTTGATGGTTTTTAAACTTGCCGGGTTCGGGTATGGTAAGTCCTCTCCCAGATCGATCCTCCAATCAGGATCTAGGGTGATGGGAGGTTGGGTTCCACACCTCCAGTTGATTAGAGTAATCGGAAGTGATGTGATGTCCCTATTCACGGCACTTCCGATTCCGTCGCTGCCATTGTCCTTGTCGGCACATACCTACAAATCTATACCGGAAGTGACGTGATGCTATATGGTAAACGTCACTTCCCATATTTGTCACAGTAGCCATTTGGAATGTGGGAAAGAGTGGGGATAATGACATTATTGCCCTTACATCAATGCATACATTCTCACCTCAAGAATAGTAAAAGTAAAAGGGAGAAAAAAAGGGGAATAAAAAAGCAGAAACTAAATAGAGATAAAAACAGTGAAACAGATAGCTTATATGTAGGCACCATGGCAACTCTATCCTTAACCCCTTAAGGACACGTGACATGTGTGACATGTCATGATTCCCTTTTATTCCAGAAGCTTGGTCCTTAAGGGGTTAAACTTTACACAGTTATGTTAGAAGATTGTTCATTGATGCTGGCATCTGGAATCTACTAGAGCCAGTAAATAAGTGGTTGAAGAGATTACTCACGACCAACGTTAAACACTAAAAAAAAACACCAATGTAAAGTTATTTATTTTGAATTTACAATAACTAAAAGAAGCATGACGAGAGTTAGTCACTTAACACCTAACTATAATTTAGGCCAGCTGAGAATATAACCAATTTTTAAAATCAGCTAGTATTGCCTAAATTGTGCAATTTAGTTTTCAATTCACTATAATTCTATCAGTGTTTAGTAAATAAAACCTACATACCTTCCAGATGACAGCGCTCTCACAAAACTGATTATTCTGTGTTCACTCACATTTTTCTTTGCTATTGTTAAATTGCCGTAATAAGAATTCTAAATTTATGCATCATGGCAATTGATTTGGATAGCTTGAAAATGTCTTCAGGCAGAAGTTATGAAATTGGTGAAAAATGTTGTTTGAGGTACTTAGCAAACCCACAATGTTTCAAGGAAAGGAATAGTTAACCTATTTGTTAAACATAGTTACTTACTGGGTTAATTCAAACTCTACAGCAATTAATTCACTCATCTTTAGTACTAACATATTAACTTTACTAAAAATGCTCCAGTTTTCCACCTAATGTATATTCTAAAATTTAAAAATAACCTTATATGGCATGGCAATTTGTATGACTATGTCAGATACATTGTAAAGGATCCTAAAGAAATATGTCAGATATATTTGAACAGCAGTCAATACAAAAACTATCTTTTATTCATTTAAGTAAATTACATGTTTTAAATATATTTTCTGTCTATATTTTGTTTTCAGAAAAGAACTCGGCAGTGAAGAGATTAAGAAGCTAGCACATGTCAATGTCAACATGGAAGGAATATTATAGGTTTTCTAGTTTTGCGTTCATTAGGTGTTTGTTTATTTATTTATATATTTATGTATTTGTAGGTTTAATTTAATTTACATTTATTTATGCATTTATTTGTCAGAAAACAAAATAGATTAAATGAAACCTTTCCAGTTTTATTTTATTTTCTAATATTAAATATATATAAAAAATAGAATTTAACAAAAATTAGATTTGCTGATTAAGGGCACAAACAAAAATACAAAGTCAACATTATAAACAATAAAATGTATAATTATATGATTTAATAACTAATTAAATATGCATGGGGCACCTGCTTGTACCGCAATGCTGCATAATGCATTTCAAAACCTGTTTCAAAGTTCAAAAA
The DNA here is from genome assembly GCA_933207985.1 of Pelobates cultripes. Classification (NCBI taxonomy): domain Eukaryota; kingdom Metazoa; phylum Chordata; class Amphibia; order Anura; family Pelobatidae; genus Pelobates; species Pelobates cultripes. The sequence continues at coordinate 252,501,442 of OW240912.1, read as the reverse complement.
CAAATATTATTTGATGTATAAATAATACATCAGAAACCAGAATGAAGTGTTAATAAGATCAATCTCTACACTCTCTTAATTATTAATTTATAATGAAGTAAATCAAAGAGGTTATACTTTTCTGCGTCTCATAAAGGTCCCCATTCTGGTTTTGACTTTCAAATATGTCTACATGCATAAGAGATACATTTAAATATTGCAATCAAGAAACAGTGGATGTAATCTGGAAGAAGCAATAATCTTAAAGTTTTTATACTTCCATATATTTAAATACATTAATTGAAACAGCTCACAACTGAGCATTATTACATTTCTTATTATGGAAATTTAGTTATATATTTTATTAAAAATGTTTTATCTATCTTAATCAGATTATCACTTATTTCTCCCTTATTTTTTTTTATTTTTTTAATTTCTCTTACTGGTGTTAAAATCTCTTACATAAGAATGGAAACAACCAATGTTCTACATTTCCAGCATTTAAATAATAAAGGTATGTACATATATTTTTAGCAATGGATTTTTCTTAGTTCCTATTAGGTTGAATATATTGCTGGTCACAGTTCCAGAAAATGTCACTTCACTTGTTTAAAAATCTGTGCAGATATAGTGATTTCCAAGATTGACGTACCAGTACTATTCTCAACAGACAAATAACTATAATCGATTGCATTAACACATTGCCAGTGCTTAAATCTAAAACATTATTCAACCCTTGTCTAGACTAGAAAACATTTCATGCGTCCCAATTCACAGTTTAAAGAATAATTCCCTTTTTGTAGGAATGAAAAGTGCACCTATTTTCAATACATTAATAAGGTACAAGGGAAAAATAAGCAGGTATATGCAGAGATAATTGCAGATAGATTAAGGCAGCTGGGCAAGAATATATTTATAATGAAAGAATAAATGAATAGATTATGTTTAAGATTCAATAAAAGCCATAGACATGAGATATTTATGGAAAACGCATATTTTTAATCCAGTGTGGACAAGTGTCCATCAAAAAGTACAACATTATTGTAGAGGAAGCATTTTAAGTGGATTGAGAGGGCTCTTGTGCTGTACTCGTATAAAAGATAATCTGATGACCTGATACATTGTAAATTACACTTTTTATGAATGGAAAATTTAAATTGAACAGCAATAAAGAAGTTTTTGAGTAGTAATTGAAGATAAAAATCAGTTATAATGTTTTATGAAGAATTATTAATGTACACAGATTTCACATATTGACTATATTAAGAATACTACAATTTTGAATTTGTTTAACAGATGATGAATCATGATTTATGTGAAGTCAGGTATGGAATATACAAGTGGTGTTTTATTTTACTCTTGATGATTTGATTAAGCTAATACATCATACTAAAAAACTGTGTCCTGTCAGATTCTATATGCGGGGTTTTATCTTAAGACATAAAAGTTATTTCAGAAAATCAGTGTAATATAATTTATCATACAGCTCAGCTGCTTTTTTCGTTTATCTCTCTACAAAACTATGTCATAAATTCTCATCTCTCAGGGCTAAGGTATGGTATTCAGTTTTTTCCTTTTTTTGTGATAACCTTTTATAAAAATTATTACATCCTAGAGGAACATTTGCAATGTTTTTGACTGAAAGAAAATGTGGTGTAAATACTTCATGGAAAATATATTGTTTCAAAAAGAAAGAACTAGAAATGCTTAAGCCTTTTTATTTTAGTCTGAGATATACAAATCATACATTTTCTGCTCATGAATACATATAATGTCTAATATTAAATCAATGTAGTTATGAATTCTCTTGAGAAGCAAATGGCTCTTCTTTAAAGGTCAAGTTGCACCAACCTTGCAGATGATTTGCAAGACGTCATTTGAAATAAACTTCTTTGGAAGCAAAAAGTATCCAAACTGGATAAAAAAGCTAGTTTATTGTAAAGTCAACTATCACGAGCAGTTGGCTCTTCCTAGAACAGTTATAGTCAGTCAAGTTTGACCAATAGGCTATTTCCTATCAGCTATTCATTAATACAGCTAAAGTTCCCGGTCGATTAGTGAAGATTTTTCCACTGTAGATGCAAATTTAAACATTCATATGATCAAAAAGACGCATTAATCAAATAGTAAAAATAATAACTAAATGGCATGGTGGAACAGGGCAGGGCTAGCTATGCAATGGACCAGACCCGTCTGTGAGAAGCTCCGACTTCACAAACTCATAAATAATCTTATTGCCAAAGAAATAGCAAGACTTACATGAATGGAAAACACTCTGAACCCCCTCATAGACAGATGGGTTGCAAACATAGAAATCTAGCCCACTTGGAGGATCCCATACTGCCTGATATAAGCTGGTCTTTCCATAGGTCGCAGCAGGAGGCCCAGACTAAGATGGCACCTGGGAGGACATGAAGCTCCATGGAGTTGGATAACTCCCAAGAGTTCTGTTGTCTCACAGGCCCCAAGCAGAGTGTACTGGAGGACAGACTTGGACATGGACACTTTATTATCCACTAAAAGGGACATTTAAAAAAAAAAAAAAAAAGCCCATACTCTGCCTACATGCTGTTAGAAAAGCAGATCTGGCTGGGGTACAAACAGAGATAGGTGGCCTAAATGTATGCATTAGTGAAGTGGAGTCCTGAGAAGAGGAAAGGTCAGCTCACAGAGACCTCATCCCAGATGGAAGCAATTTCCCAACCGGTCCAGCGACTTACCTGCACAGTAACTTCACTTGAGGCTCAGCACCTCCAGAGAAATGCCTGGATACATGGGACACCAGAAGCAGTCTGCCATTGCAAACAATTTGGTTTTTGGCATTGGGTGTGAAAGAGAAAGGCAGTGTTTTGTTTATAATGTCAGAAATCAGAATTTGGAAGGCCCCGACTGCCCCTGTGGATGCACCCAGTCACTCAGAACATTTCTGTCAAAACAGCTATTCTGACCTGCTCCAGAAACCACTGCACTGTTAATGTGGAAGATAGTTATATCAAAGTCTTTGATGACCTGCCGTTCTCTGTCCTGTTGGAGAGATGGAGATTTATGCCAGTTACCACATAATTGAAGGAGCACAGCATCAGGTATCATCTTTATGGTGCATCTGGAACCTTAGTGGTGCCCTGCAGAGATACTGTGCTTACCCTATCAGCTACAGGAGATCCAGCAGATTTCTTATGTACCCTATATTGTCCTTGGTGGCAGTGATAGTCTCAGACCCAACTAATAAAAACTCAAGATGTGGAGGCAGAGGAGGAACTTTGGTTGTTACTATTACAAGGCCCTCCATCATACTGAGAGTATTTTAAGTTGCCAATTGGGTCATATAAAGGTTTATCCATAGCCCATCTCCAAGCACTACTTTGTTACAAGCTGCCTTTACTTATTGTTGTTTATTAATCTGCATTTGCATATTATTTTCTAAATGCCTTTGTTTGCACATGTATGTGCGCAGGGCCGGATTAACATAGGAGCTGATGGAGCTGCAGTCCAGGCCCAGGCCCATGGAATAGGCTCATTGATTTGCCAGGTATGTCTCATGTATTTCTTATGGTTGCCAGGTATTTCTCAGAAGTATTTCTCAGTTATTTGAGGCTGCCTAGCCGGTGCTGTTATTAAACCAATAGTAAACAGAGTATAAACAGAGATTATTCTGCAATACCACTGTTTCTGTGGAGAGGCAGGAATAAGAAGTTACAGCATCTGCCTCTCTCTACTCACTGATCCATGGGGGAGCAGCTCTGCACAGAGAGGTCAGACAGCAACTCCGAGCCTGCGAGACATGGGGGCGGTGAGACATTGGGACACTGGGAGACATAGGGACATGTGGAACATGGGCACCCTGAGACACTAGGGACACAGTTGCCCCATGTCTCCCAGTGTCCCCAAGTCGCTCAGTGTTCCCATGTATCCCAGCCAGCATCCCTAGTGTCTCAGTGTCCCCATGTCTCCCAATGTCCCTGGTGTCTCCCAGTGTCCCTGGTGTCTCTCAGTGTCCCTAGTGTCTGTGTCCTTAATCTCCCAGAGTCCCCTAGTCTCTCAGTGTCCCCATGTATATGTGTCCCAGTGACATCGGGACACTGGGAGACATGGGGACACAGACTCTAAGGGATACTGGGAGACATGGGGAAACAAACACTAGGGGACACTGGGTGACATGGGGACACTGAGACATTAGGGGAACCTGAGAGACATGGGGACACTGGAGGACACAGGGAGACATGGAAACACTGGGAGACTTTGAGACCGGGTTGACAAGGGGCACTCCCAGTATCCCCATGTCTCCCAGCCAGTGTCCCTAATATCTCAGTATCCCCATGTCTCCTATTGTCCCTGGTGTCTCAGTGTCCATAGTGTGCCAGTGTCCCTAGTGTCTCAGTTTTTCCTAGCCTCCCAAAGTCCCCTAGTCTCCGAGTGTCTCAATGTCCCCTAGTATTAAAGAAAAAAATCTCAGGCACTCATTGTGATAGATTTAAGCAGCGTTTTGACGTGTACCCGGGTCTTTATCAAGTCTCCAGTGTCCCCTATGTATCACAGTGTCCCCTATGTATCAGGATGTCTCAGTGCCCCATCTCTCCCAGTGTCCCTGGTGTCTCTCAGTGTCCGTAGTGTCTCAGTGTCCTTAGTGTCTCAGTGTCCCTAGTCTCTCAGAATTCCTAGTCTCCCAGTGTCCCCATTTCTCACAGTGCCCCCAAGTATCTCAGTGTCCCCTAGTATAAAAGAAAAACAATCTCAGGCACTCACTGTGATAGATTTAAGCAGGTTTATTGGACACCTGTACCCAGGTCTTTATCAAGTCTCGAGTGTCCCCTATAGGGTAGGTTGTTAAATTTCCACCATCTTTCTCACGCTCCAGTCTTAAGGATTATAGTTCCTTGGGCTTTTTTCCACTTTTCTTGTATGCATGTTTTTGGTGGGTGAGAGGGATTCCAACTAGAGTGTTGTAGTGTTATCAAGAATTATACTCTCTGTATATTTAAGCACCTTTATCACATAGAAATCTGTATTTATATATATATATACAGGGAGTGCAGAATTATTAGGCAAATTAGTATTTTGACCACATCATCCTCTTTATGCATGTTGTCTTACTCCAAGCTGTATAGGCTCGAAAGCCTACTACCAATTAAGCATATTAGGTGATGTGCATCTCTGTAATGAGAAGGGGTGTGGTCTAATGACATCAACACCCTATATCAGGTGTGCATAATTATTAGGCAACTTCCTTTCCTTTGGCAAAATGGGTCAAAAGAAGGACTTGACAGGCTCAGAAAAGTCAAAAATAGTGAGATATCTTGCAGAGGGATGCAGCACTCTTAAAATTGCAAAGCTTCTGAAGCGTGATCATCGAACAATCAAGCGTTTCATTCAAAATAGTCAACAGGGTCGCAAGAAGCGTGTGGAAAAACCAAGGCGCAAAATAACTGCCCATGAACTGAGAAAAGTCAAGCGTGCAGCTGCCACGATGCCACTTGCCACCAGTTTGGCCATATTTCAGAGCTGCAACATCACTGGAGTGCCCAAAAGCACAAGGTGTGCAATACTCAGAGACATGGCCAAGGTAAGAAAGGCTGAAAGACGACCACCACTGAACAAGACACACAAGCTGAAACGTCAAGACTGGGCCAAGAAATATCTCAAGACTGATTTTTCTAAGGTTTTATGGACTGATGAAATGAGAGTGAGTCTTGATGGGCCAGATGGATGGGCCCGTGGCTGGATTGGTAAAGGGCAGAGAGCTCCAGTCCGACTCAGACGCCAGCAAGGTGGAGGTGGAGTACTGGTTTGGGCTGGTATCATCAAAGATGAGCTTGTGGGGCCTTTTCGGGTTGAGGATGGAGTCAAGCTCAACTCCCAGTCCTACTGCCAGTTCCTGGAAGACACCTTCTTCAAGCAGTGGTACAGGAAGAAGTCTGCATCCTTCAAGAAAAACATGATTTTCATGCAGGACAATGCTCCATCACACGCGTCCAAGTACTCCACAGCGTGGCTGGCAAGAAAGGGTATAAAAGAAGAAAATTTAATGACATGGCCTCCTTGTTCACCTGATATGAACCCCATTGAGAACCTGTGGTCCATCATCAAATGTGAGATTTACAAGGAGGGAAAACAGTACACCTCTCTGAACAGTGTCTGGGAGGCTGTGGTTGCTGCTGCACGCAATGTTGATGGTGAACAGATCAAAACACTGACAGAATCCATGGATGGCAGGCTTTTGAGTGTCCTTGCAAAGAAAGGTGGCTATATTGGTCACTGATTTGTTTTTGTTTTGTTTTTGAATGTCAGAAATGTATTTTTGTGAATGTTGAGATGTTATATTGGTTTCACTGGTAATAATAAATAATTGAAATGGGTATATATTTGTTTTTTGTTAAGTTGCCTAATAATTATGCACAGTAATAGTCACCTGCACACACAGATATCCCCCTAACATAGCTAAAACTAAAAACAAACTAAAAACTACTTCCAAAAATATTCAGCTTTGATATTAATGAGTTTTTTGGGTTCATTGAGAACATGGTTGTTGTTCAATAATAAAATTAATCCTCAAAAATACAACTTGCCTAATAATTCTGCACTCCCTGTATATATGTATATATATACAACACACCTCACAGTGCAATTTATCATCAGAACAATGGAACTGCGATGCTGTAGCCCACAAACTCTGCATGCTAGAGTATCTTGGAGACTACTTTTTCACTATACTTGGTGTTTGGTACAGTGAGGAACTGTTTGTTCCTTGCGGCTCAGACAATGTTTTTGTCATTACCTTTACTATTTATTAATAAGAGTGTGCAAAATCGCCTACATTAACAAGCCCTGTGCCCAAACTCCCAATACTCTTGTCAGGCTGCCATGGCTATTGCATCAGCCCAAATACAGAGAACTAAAGAAAAAAAATCTTCCACTCCACTACCAAAAGAAAAAAAAAAGAAAAGAAAAACTGTTCTGCACACGTTAGTAGATTGTTTTATTATATTGGCCTCATTATAAGGCAGAACTTAATAATGGAAATGTGTGTTAAAGGTGTGGAAGCTTTGCACGTGAAGTCAGTGAAAAAGAGTGCTTTCCTATCGGGCTTTACATGACACTACATGTCCTAATGCATAGTGTGAGGACATCCAGTGTCAGGCAACCCACAAATTTCACAGTAATCTGTAGAATACATCACAACAGCTAGAATACAATATTACTTCAAAAAATGTCAAGTAGAACTAGTATGGTTGAAACACGAACCACACCTTACATTTGTCTAAACATTTACAGGCTTACAGGAGATGCTGACACACTACAGATAATTAAAATTAAACTATCTTGTAATTTTCTTCTTCACATAGCACTGGCAAATTCTTCTACAATTAAAATTATATTCTAGCTCTTTTACAGGGACTTTACTTCATGATCTTGAGGCCATGATCTAAAAACGAGTGCTTGACCTGATTAATTACTATAGTGAAACTAGCAAGTCACCTAGGTCCTAACCATTCAAGTTGTGTAAATATGAAGATTGTAATGAAGGGAACGGTCACATTTCATCAAGCAGAAGTACACAAAAATGATCTAGTCTGGGAGGCCACCAGCTTTTCTGAAGAGATGAGTATTGTGAGACTTCTTAAATGATTGAAGACTAGGGGAGAGTGTTATGGGGGTAGACAGGCTGTTCCAAAGGAAAGGAGCCACCCATGAGTTAGCAGTAAGGGTGCAAGCAGCAGACAGGAGAAGGTCACGGCAGAGCAGAGAGACCGAGAAGGGGCATTTTATAGCAATTCATAAATATTGGCAGAACATAGTCAGACAAATGTAAAACTGCACCTACGCGACTACTTATATTTTACAAACTGAGATCGGATGTAGAGAGGAACATAATGTTAAAGAATGTATCACAACCATAAACTTATTGCTTTAATGTAGAAGGAAAGCTTTACTTGTTAAGGAATATTGCACATGGAAAGATGGATACAGTCATTAGATATTAAATCTATGGTCTCGGGGCTGCATATATTAATAGGGGCAGTAGATGGAAAATCTCTAAACATCCTTACTAGCCAATTTATGCAATCTGACATATTAGGAAAATATATTATTTTTATTGTGTGTGTTCATATTTCAGCTCATAATCTGTGTTTCAGCATTTTAGATATTTTTTTTCACTTACAAAAATTAAAATTTTCATTTATAACAATCCTTGTATTTGGAATAATTAATGCAAAACCTAACTATGTTTCATTTGTATTAGCAATAGATAATATTGCATATTTCAGAATAAATATACTGTATAGGTTTATCTTTTTTACTGTTTCTTTTAAGAGATTTTTGTTGTTGTTATTATTAATATGATTCTTTTTAGTTGGAAAATTATCACACATCCAATTGCCTGAAATCACAAATGTTTCTATTTGAATGGATAACAATATAAACCCAGAGGCATTGTGCATTAGTTTGCTGTTAGCACAAACTAAATATATACTCTTTCCGATAATATGACTTTAATATACATGTCCCTGTTTAAAAATAACTAATGTATTGAAAATATATGAATATTGTACATGTGTATTTGAGACTTCGCTTAAATCAGTGGGGAGTTTTGCTATATTACTGCTTGATACTTTCAGAAAGATAACCAGCTATGTGCCAATCAAGATAGCCTTGTTGTTTTGTTGATGATGTTGATGGGTTCAATTGTCTCTTCCTGCCTGCCTGTGAACATTATTGCTACTTTCTGATGATTTATGTGTATGTCTAGTGACACCAACTTGCCAACATTATTTAGGAATCTCCTTTTTCTTATGTTATAACAATATAAAAGCAGCACTTTGCAAAGTTCCTGCAAATTAGACTGACCATAATTCAAGGTCAATATGAGGTCTTCTTACAGAGAAGTGTTGGTGTTAGATCTTCTCCATAATTATCATTCCATTGTCCTAGTGTGGTGACCACACTGCTTCTCTGTGTTGTGATTATCTCCTGGGAGTGGAGCAAACCTGTTAGTAATAACAGTGTCTCACCACTGGATTAGAGGTAGGTAAGCAACACATTTTAGTGGACTTTGTGGAGGCCCTAAACATAAATTAAACGTTTCAACATTCCAGCATTAGAAATAAATGTATTCATTTTTAACAGAGCATTTAAAAAAAAAAATCTACCCTGTTTTACATACAATACTCAGTTAACATTAGTACGTTATCACTGACATAAATATCGCTTGAATTATGTAAATATGGCTTGAGATGATTTACCTCTCTGAAATTGTCAAGTCATAGACTTTCATCCTGTTCTATTAATTTCTCCTAAGTAGCTAATCCAAACTCACATACAAAAGTTTGCATTCAATCTATTTTAAAATCATACTTTCTGGAAATTCTTAGTGGACATTTTTAGGAATGGGTGCCTAAACAACAGATGACAATTAAGCATTGTTCAATCAGCAGAAAGAATTTTGACAGGTTTGAGACTTACAAGCTAATTACTGTTCATTATCATGTTGAATTACCAAAATGTCACACATATTAAAAATCCAATGTGACATTGCCTTGGGCTTTTTTCTTTAGTATTATCTCTGTAATGGTTTTGTATAATTGATTGTTGAAGCAGATTTAGTTATATTATGTTAGAGAAACTTGTGATTGTTTATGAGGTTGTTTTTAGGCTATGGAGACTAAGTAAAAATAATATTTTCCATTTTTTAATGTGTGAACTCATAAAAATGTGTCAGATTTAATAGCTAGTATTAAGCAAAATTGATGTGTTTCCAAAACTTTGAAGATTTTACATTTTGAGTATTATTGTATAGCATTAATTTAGATTGCATGGTATAGATTTTTATATCTAAAATTTGTGAATACACAAGAGTTAATTCTCCTAACATCACATTTTTAGAAGAGAAAGAGTACCTAATGTAACATTGTGGCCAAGATAATTAAGTCTTCAATTTAATTCTTTTGGATAAGCTTTCAAATAATCACTATCTGTTAGGAAAAATTTTCAAATGATTTATCTACAGAAATCATCATTAAAGTATATGGGAAGTTTGGTAGATAAATCATTTGAAAAGTTTTTCTAACAAATTGTGATCATTTGAAAAGCTTTTCTAACAAATTGTGATCATTTGAAAAGCTTTTTCAAAATAATTAACCCATTTCTGACATTAGGGCATGCTATGCTGTCCTATAAAAAGAGGGTGTGGCGAAACCAACCTCGCCACGAAGCATTGGAGAAGCCTGGTTGCTCGCATGTTGCCCTTGTACTATGGCTCCATGTTAAAAAGCCTTCTTTTCCCCTGCAGAAAAGGCTTGTTCGTGCCTTTCTGCCCGACGTTCGGTAGATTCAATCTACCAAACAAACAACCGAATAACTGGACCACCTGTACTGTGAGTGTGTCAGCAATTTACCTCCCAGAGGCTGCTGTTAACCGCAGTTTAATTGACGAATGCTGGGTGGCCTTTGTTCGTTTGCTGAACCCATGGCGGCGGCCATTTTAAAGTCCCAAACGGCCAGCGGTGTTCGGCGCCCAAACTATGGAACTGGAAACGGACACTTATTTGCGCGAACACCGCTGAGCCATCAGCCTCCTTGCGTCTGCATTCGGTCATTTAACCAGATGCCTGTTCATTCGGTAGTTTAACCGTATGAACAGCATTACCCCAGATAGCCATGCCATGGAGCCTATTTGTGTAATGAAAGACTTTTTTTTTCAATTGCGATTGAACTGTATGTATGTGATCTGAGCGCCATCCGGTAATAATGTGCGCTCAGATCTAAGCAATCTGGGGATAGGTAGAATGTATATTTTTTGTGCAACAGTTGTAACTTTATACATTTTTATGTCTTTTACTGTCTTTTACTGCCATGTGGTTAATGGAGTTTTGCCTCTGTCCTGGAAGATAATTGGATTAATTGGAAATTAAGATGCATTGTGGGAATGTTTTACCTCTGTGTGTCTGTCATTGGTTCATGTCTGTCCTTTGTCAAAGTCTCCCATTCGGTCCCCTAGGGGAGTGTCCACCAGGTGGGAGACCTGCATAAATACTGGGCAGGTAACCCACAATAAACCAGACCACTGCTTGACCCTCAACACAGAGCTCTTTCTTGTCTTTGGGGGGATTTACTGTATGCTGTCAGAGACTGATTGCCAGGAGTGTAAGCCTCTTGGGTGCTTTTCCTGTTAGTCTGCTAGCAGCTATTCGTGAGGTTCCAGTTCAGGAGTTTGGAGTGCTACTTTGTATGCAGTTTGGGAGTTTGCAGCATTCCCTTGTATGCAGTTTGGGAGTTTGGAGCATTCCCTTGTATGCAGTTCGGGAGTTTGGAGCATTCCCTTGTATTCAGTTCGAGAGTCTGGTGTTCTGCAGTAGCTGTGCCTGTGTCTCTGGACGGGAAGATCTTCTTAACGGCGGTTTAACCCCTTTTATGCCCGGGGTGCCGTTACAGAGGGCTTAAATGCCAATAGGGCGGCATAGCATGCCATAATGATTGGGCCCTCCCACTAGCCGTCCCCAGTGATCGCAATCAGAGAATCTGCCCGGACAACCCTGACAGCCCTTCTGCAGCCCATCCAGCCGATCCAAGTCATGTGTACACAATGACACCACAATCACATGATCTGAATCGGCTAGATTGCACAACTGCAGGGGACATTCCTGGGTTGTCAGGCAGAACCCCGAATATATCATTCATAAAATAACATAATTATAAATAAATACTTAGAATTAAATTACTTAGAATTAAATTATATATACATTCTTTTTAAGAACGTTAGCTTAGTCTAACTGAGAGATGTAAATGTATTTAAGTGTCCTTGGATGGTGTCTTGGTGGGACCTGAAGGATAACTCAGGCAATCCAGAGAATTTAATTTGCAAGCTTTATATTTGACCCTGTAACTTTCCAAATCTCCATAAAACCTGTACTCGTGAGACATCGCCGAACACAAATAGGAGTAAAATGTATAATAACAATGATATCATCAGTGAAAAGGAAGTTTTTGAAAAACAAATATAAACTTAACTTTGTCCAGGGTTTGTCACTGTCCACTGAAAAAGACTGTACATACCCCATTCTGAGTAGCCTGGTTTGTCTACTTTTGCAAATGGTATGTGAGGTAGATATCCCCAAAACCCCACTAAAAGACTGTAACACTACCTTGGTTTACTGTTTCTTCTCCCCTCCACATGGACACAGTAAGCACCTCTCTCTGCCCCGTTCCCTGTCTATGAAAAAAGCCAGAGTATACCGAACACTTCAGCGGGACTTATCTGTGTTTCCCTTGGAACTCCAGCTTGGCCACAAGTACCACCTTGGCCCAGTCACCTTTAACTACTGTTCTCACCCATTTTCCAATGTCCAATAACAGCCAGTGGAGGCTAGTTACAGGCCATTAGAATGGACAATTGCTACCTATGAGCCAAGTGGATTCCCACTTCCTCAACTGGCCATAGACCCCATTAAAGTTCCATCAGATGGGGGTAGGGGGAAGGCGGGGTTTGGCTGACAAACAGAGAGGAATCACAGGGCACAGGGCTGCAGCTCTGATGAACTGATAAGGTTTATTGACAAATTCCCTAAGCCTAGAGTCCTTTAAGAGATCCCTCACTACATACCTCAAAACAGAATGCACCTGTCATGGTTGATTATATATTTCCTACCTGTTCTATGTTAAATTTTGTATTTATTGTGTATTAATATTGTTTTTGTATTTTATTGTACCCTAATGTAACAATGCAATGATTTGTGGACCCAGGATATACTTGAAAATGAGAGAAATCTCAATGTATCTTTCCTGGTAAAATATTTTATAAATAAATAAATCCAGGAGCTATAAGTGCTATTTCTACATTTAATCAGGCATCCCTGCCTGGGGAATATCTGAGGAACACAAAGATACCAAGCAAGCAGCCCCATCTTACCTCCGTGCAGCACTGCACTATCGATGGCCTACTGGCTGAAATGGTGCAGGGGAGACGGCCACTTTCCTGTAACAAGCATAGCCTGGCAACTACACCTACCAACCTCGTTTCCCCTCCCCACTTTGGACCGGAGGATGTTTTCCCGGTCCTCACCTCAGGGTCCTTCTCAATCACGCACCAAGTTATGGAAATGCCAACAGAGTCTAACAGAACCCCTACTACAATGGCAGATTCCATGTGGTACTCAATATCATCCACATGCCTGAGTAGATTTTGGAAGATATAGATTGTGTGTTTAAAGGAACACAGCGCTGTAAAAATAAAAACAAAAATCACTGTTTAGTAGTTATGAAAACCATGAAAACATGTATGTATTTAATAATGCATTTTTTTATTGTTTTTATATATAAAAACATATTGCAAAAGCTGCATATCTCCTGCCTGATACCTTTGCAAGCCTTCCCCTACTAGCCCACCCAGATTTTCTGTGTCTGTCCAATCACAGCCTTCCCAATGCTCTGGGGAATTGCCTGCCTCATGAGCTGAGCTCCACTGAGTCAACCAAACCAGGAAGTAATAGGACCTTTAGTCTGAGTGACAGCAGGGGGTTGTACAAGGCTAATTTATAACAGTGTCAATTTCTATTGAAATCTGCACTTTTTGTAAGATGGATAAAACAGGACACACTCTTCACACACAGAGCACATTGACAAGCTGAAGTGCTTTGTGTGTCTTGAGTGCCCCTTTAAACAAACCATTGTTTACAAAATTTGTGCCACAATTCTGGTGTAAAGGGAATCATGACATGTCACACATGTCATGTGTCCTTAAGGGGTTAAATCCAATATTTTGATTAAACATGCCTCATGTTTTAATAAAGCTCCTCCGGTATTTGTATATTACACCAGCATTAACACACAATGATCCTGCTTTAACTTTTATCAGCCTCTTACAGTGCTCAGATTACCAAAGTATTTGCTTTATATCCCTTAGTTATGTACATTCATAGGAGGCATTTTAATTACTGAAAAACACTGGTGTCAGTTTGATTTCACATTTTAAATTATATAAATATCTGAATATGGCCACTGTGCAAACTACATTATGGCAAACAAATGTATAGTGCATTTAATATAATGCCAATAAATGCAAAATAATGCATCTGGGACATAAAAGCCATAAGATAACACAGGATTAATTATACTACCCTGCCTGAAGTAGTCAAAAAGGAATCTGGGATTTGCTATATCTAGTGATTTAAAGGTTGGCAATATTGCAAATCATTCTTAAAGGTCAGTAGAAATGTAGGTTACATGGAAAGGATTTATATTAGTAAAAAGGGGAGGTGTTGTATTACTGAAAGAAAACCCTATGTCACATTTTAGGCAAAATGTTTTTTTTTTTTTTCAATTTACCCTTTATTTATTTATTTTTTTGTATCTATCTATCTATACAGTTGCAAGAAAAAGTATGTGAACCCTTTGGAATGATATGGATTTCTGCACAAATTGATCATAAAATGTGATCTGATCATCATCTAAGTCACAACAATAGACAATCACAGTGCTTAAACTAATAAAACACAAAGAATGAAATGTTGCCATGTTTTTATTGAACACACCATATAAACATTCACAGCGCAGGTGGAAAAAGTATGTGAACCCCTAGACAAATGCTAACATCCCTGTTCGCGAATCTACAATACGTAAAATACTAAACAAGAATGGATTTCATGGGAGGATACCACAGAGGAAGCCACTGCTGTCCAAACACGTTTACAGTTTGCACAAAAGCACCTGGATGCTCCACAGCAGTACTGGCAAAATATTATGTGGAGAGATGAAACCAAAGTTGAGTTGTTTGGAAGAAACACACAACACTATGTGTGGCAAAAAAAGGCACAGCACACCAACATCAAAACCTCATCCCAACTGTGAAGTATGGTGGTAGGGGCTTCATGGTTTGGGGCTGCTTTGCTGCGTCAGGGCCTGGACGGATTGCTATCATCGAAGGAAAAATGAATTCCCAAGTTTATCAAGACATTTTCCAGGTGAACTTAAGGCCATCTGTCTACCAGCTGAAGCTCAACAGAAGATGGGTGTTGCAACAGGACAATGACCCAAAGCGTAGAAGTAAATCAACAACAGAATGGCTTAAACAGAAGAAAATACGCCTTCTGAAGTGGCCCAGTCAGAGTCCCAAGAATATTGCTGAACTGAAACAGTTCTGTAAAGAGGAATGGTCAAGAATTACTAATGACCGTTGTGCACGTCTGATCTGCAACTACAGGAAATGTTTGGTCGAAGTTATTGCTGCCAAAGGAGGTTCAACCAGTTATTAAATCCAAGGGTTCACATACTTTTTCCACCTGCACTGTGAATGTTTACATGGTGTGTTCAATAAAAAACATGGCAACATTTTATTCTTTGTGTGTTATTAGTTTAAGCAGACTGTGATGGTCTATTGTTGTAACTTAGATGATGATCAGATCACATTTTATGACCAATTTGTGCAGAAATCCATATCATTCCAAAGCGTTCACATACTTTTTCTTGCAACTGTATATATGTGTATGTATGTGTATATGTGTGTGTGTGTGTGTGTGTGTATATATATATATATATATATATATATATATATATATATATATATATAATTACATATTTGCATTGCTAAAAAACGTAGTTCTTCAGAAGAAAATGTTTTTTTGAGGGGGAGTGCGGCAGAATTGTACTGAATACATCGGTGCCTCTGACTTGTCTGACATGCAAATATCACCGCAATATTTACTAACCTAATTGCTACGCAATAACAGGTATTTTGTAAAGCCAATTGATAGGTCCCAAATTTAGATTATAGTATATCTGGATGAAAACAAAATAGAAAAAATAAAATAAAATGTCAAGCTTAAAGGATCACTATAGGGTCAGGAAAACAAAGCAGTTTTCCTGACACTATAGTGCCCTGAGGGTTCCCTACCCTCAGGGTACCCCTTCCGTGGCACCTCCAGTGTCGCAGATGCGCCTCTAGTGGCTGTCCGGAAGACAGCCACTAGAGGCTGGCTTAACCCCAAATGTAAACATAGCAGTTTCTCTGAAACTGCTATGTTTGCATTTGAAGGGTTAAAACCTGAGGGACCTGGCACCCAGACCACTTCATTGAGCTGAAGTGGTCTAGGTGACTATATTATCCCTTTAAAATAGGAAATGTTTCATGGTGGAGGCAAAAAGATATCAGAAACGTGAGATTGTAAGACAGGGGTAATACGGAAAATGAGTGACTTATGGGAGAAATAAAAGTACAGCAAGAACAAAGTAGACAGAAGAGAACTTACAGACAGCCTCTCTGGCTGCCCCCCCCCCCTTCCCCCCCAAGGGGCATGAGCAGAGAACTTCTGAAGTGCTCTCTGAGCATAAGCCGAATTCGGTGAAGTTAGTCTGTGTATTATGACCATGTCTACTGATACACTAACATAGTGCTTGGTTTCCCTAAATCGCTGGACCAGATTTCAAAACTGGGACTGTTCTAATAAATTGGGGACCATTGGAAGGTATCTCTCCAAATCACCAAATCTCATATTATTGAATCCAAAAAGTCTGCCCTATGAAAAAACCTAGGTTTTACAATAAAATTGTACATTTATAACTCAATCACAAGCAGTACATGGAAGTTGTTTATCGCCACTTATGGTAAGTAGGTATTAGTTCTTTTAGAATGTCTAACATATAAATAAAACATGAATTTTTTTTTTCAGTACTAAACTAGCTGGTAAGCAGAATTAACTGAAATTTCACCTTTTTATTCATCATCAAATTGTATGTCTCTGCAAAAAAAAAATTTTTTTATTGAAGATAAATATTTGCAATATTTTAAAATTAAATCTCTGCTCTCCAAAGGTGAATCCACAAATAGCACTATATGTATGTATGTATGTATGCATGTATATACATATAAAGGGAATTGTATATAAATGTTAAATTTGTCTAATTGTTTGTGTTTCTTTGTTATGTATCTTTGTGAGTACAGTATTTAATTCAACTGTGTCCATTAAAGTGAACATCACTCCACCTAATGACAGAAATGGTTAGTTTGAACATTATGGTTATATAGGATTTGTTTAAAGGGACACTAGTCACCTGAACAACTTTAGCTTAATAAAGCAGTTTTGGTGTATAGAACATGTCCCTGCAGCCTCACTGCTCAATCCTCTGCCATTTAGGAGTTAAATCCCTTTGTTTATGAACCTTAGTCACACCTCCCTGCATGTGACTTGCACGGCCTTCCATAAACACTTCCTGTAAAGAGAGCCCTATTTAGGCTTTCTTTATTGCAAGTTCTGTTTAATTAAGATTTTCTTATCCCCTGCATGTTCATAGCTTGCTAGACCATGCAAGAGCCTCCTGTATGTGATTAAAGTTCAATTTAGAGATTGAGATACAATTATTTAAGGTAAATTACATCTGTTTGAAAGTGAAACCAATTTTTTTTTTTATGCAGGCTCTGTCAATCATAGCCAGGGGAGGTGTGGCTAGGGCTGCATTAACAGAAACATAGTGATTTAACTCCTAAATGACAGTGAATTGAGCAGTGAAATTGCAGGGGAATGATCTATACACTAAAACTGCTTTATTTAGCTAAAGTAATTTAGGTGACTATAGTGTTCCTTTAAAACAAATATATCTGATTATAATTTACTTCACTTATCTTAAGTAATTCAAAGACTGATACACTGCAGGCTGATACATAATTTAGCTGAAACTAGGTTATCATCACACAGGTTGGCACAGTGCATAGTGTGATAAAATGTAGAGAATTTTAGATGTTGTGTCTCTAAAGAATCTAAAGATTATAAACATGACAACAGTATGATTTTATAGAACCAAGTACAACACATTATATGAAACAAAAAGTATTTTAAATGTATCTAAGAAGACACTATTTCTTTATTAACCTTTAATTTATGAATGCTGCCACGTATGACTGTCACAGCTCCCGGTTTCTCTGCTGGCGTGGCTGCACAAAAACTAAGCAGCCATGCCGAAAGATATTTCTGACTTACCTTTATCCCGGCCGGTCTCCCTCCGTTCTGGCCCCCAGTGGGTGCGACGTTCTTAGGAATGCCAGCTTCTGCGGTTCGAATTTTTATAGGAAACTTACCTTCGCCCACATAAAAAATGGCGCCAATGTGCGTGCAACGTCACGTCATAGATGCACACGCACATTTTGGGGTCAGAGGTCAGAGACAGCCAATTACAGCCTAAGGAGGGTTATTTAACTGTCGTGGTTTCCACTAGCTAGTTGTCCGAGAGTGTGTTCCTGATTGCGTTTTTCTGGTATTTGACTTTGGATTCATTTTGACGTCCCTGATTTTCTGGTATCCTTGACTTCTGGCTTTCCTCATCATTGTGTCTCATTCTGTGTCCCTTACCTCGGCAAGTATTTTGACTCTCAGGTAAATTAAGTCTGGACATTCTGAAGGTCCGGTTAGACGTAATCCTTAGTCCTAGGTGTGATACTATTCCGCGTGCTGGATCAACTATAATCCTGACAATAACTTGCTGTTTATGCCAATTCATTGGCTATTCAATGCCAATGAGAGAAACATTTCCCAGATTAATAATTTAAAAAATACAAGTTCTGCCAGGGTTTAAAAAAAAAAAAAAAGGAAAATACTATTAAATAAACAATTAATGCAAAACATTTACAGTACATGTTTGTGACATTTTACAACTTTCCCTGAGATTAAATTCTCCCGCCATAATCCTCTCAATAAGTTTCACATTTTATCTAAATATAAATATATCAGAGACTTTTTTTATTTTTAAAAATTTTTATTATCTAATGTAGTGTAATGCACCCTTAAGGAAAATCTAAGCTGTGAAGTACTCTTACTGATTACATTTTCTAAGAAATGTTCCTGTCATGTTTATTAAGAATGAAATTCATTGACACAGTTGTATAGGCACAGAACTAGAAACTACACGGAGCATTCTACATAATAACTTTTGTCATTTTATATATATAAAGGCTACACAAGGACCATCTAAAATAAGAATGGGGACATCCTATTAAGAGTCCCTATGCACTAACCATGAGAGCCTTATGCTAAGATTTGGCTCCATGCTTATGAGTACCTGCAACCTATAAGACCTTTACATTATTCATATTGGCAATATTCCATGTTATTTTCTTTTTCCTTATAGAATCAGCAGACGTGTGTTCCACCTACTGTAATGTATTTTTATTGTCTTAAACCCCCATCCCTAAGCACTGTAAACATTTTGTCCATTGTTTTATTTAAAGGAAAACTGCAAGCAAGCTGTAATTATGACAGATACAGAAGTGTCCTGGTGTAAACACATTATAAGTAGTTAAACCATTTTTTGATGGTTTGACTTTTTATCAGTGGTCCACTGGGTGCCACACCACCCACCTCCACTAATAATGCTGGAGAACCAGATGTTCATAAGTTCCTTAGCCCATTTATTGAGTAATCACTTTATGCTCTGAGCCAATGTGTTAAGCCCTGTGTTTATACTTGACTACTTATAATGTGAAGGTCCAAGGGTAGTGATGTCGCGAACCGTCCGCGAACTTGCCGCGAACGGTTTGTGGCGAACTCCGGTCAGCTGACACATCCCTGCCAATCTCCGGCAGACCCTCCCTCCCAGACCCTCCTACTTCCTGGACAGCATCCATGTTGAAGGCAGCGAACCGCAGCGAACCGTTCGCGGCAAGTTCGCGAACAGTTCACGACATCACTATCCAAGGGTACTCCTGTAGTGGTTATGGTGCTTGGAGTGTCCCTTTAATCATTGCATCATCTTATATATTGTATACATTTAAAACATGCTTTTTAATTAAAAGACAAAACAAAACATTTTAATTGTATATGGTTGTAAACACCCAATAGTAAATCACATTTAAGTGAAACATGCTTAAATAGAACGTTTGAATGAAATAATACTGGTATTTAGTAGAATCCAAATCATGGCCATTAAATTGACAAATAGAGTAACTAAAAGCAGCCACTATTAAATTTAAACTTCAAGGACCAATAAAGTAATAATAGACCTAGTCCTATAGTTTTCACTCACACACACACACATGCACACTCACAAGCCCACATAAATGCACACTTACTAAAACTATTTCTTAAATATTGTCCTTTAGATATGCTAAACACAATATTAAGATCTTCCAATTTCCTCAAACATCAAATTACATATGATATACAACCTTATATGCGTGGTCTACAGGTTTCATATTTTGTTTAATAAAATTCATTTTTAACACTCTTTTCAAAATCTTTGGAGTATCAACAAGAATAGGATATTAATTGTATTTCTTTCCAAGGCAAAATATTGTTTTTTCTTAAATCAGAGTTCCAGATTAGGTGATTATTTAGATACTTTGCTGATATAATAAAAATAAATTTAGTCCTGGGGAGGAAGATATTTCAATGCTACTTTTGGGGACAGCTTTGATTTCTTCAGGAACTTGCACTTGATTTTTCCTTTTTGATTTCCACTATATTCAGGATTTCAGGAAATTAGTATGTACCAAGCTTTACAAATCTTCCAGTATATAATGAGCTGTAAGACCCATGTAGTACATGTGAGCCTTGCATTTAGGACAGGGGAAAAATACTTCTAACAGCAACCTCTCCTAAAAGTTGAGTTTTTATAGGCATATGCAGGTCTGAAGAGGTATGACATGGACTGTAATTGTGAGAAAACAGTGCATTCACATAATTCTTGCACCGTACAATAAATGTGCAAAGAAAGTGAAAGGTGTAGGTCAGAAAAATTGTGGCACAGTAAAACAAACTATGGGACAGCACATTGTAGAGTTTGACATAAAAGAAAATATGATAATTTTGATGTCCAATATCATGAAGCATCAAGACTTTAATTGTGTATGATTTCAAAAGAGTCCTAATAAGGTCTGTGGCATGGCCAACCAAGATCTCTGCAATCACCCACTTGAATTACAAAAGGATAGAATCCCCTAACCTTTTAAAAACATATTGGCGATAACCACTAGTGCAATGCACTTGGGTCTTCTATGAAATCTTTGCTAGCAGGCATCATCTGTTTTTCTTTTGTCGCAATACAAGTTGGTATTTCTCCACTATACATGTATATGCACATATTTATTTGAATATATTCTGTGATGTGTTTGAGAGGCATATGTACATTCATAATACAATAGAAAATGAAACCATGTCTTGCAGTGTTAGATAAGTAAGAACCTCTGTTAAACCCAGAACGAAAATCTCAAGTTTTACTCAATCCAATGCATATCTTATGGTGTGAATATATCAGTCTATGTAACACATAAAATGATTTTGCAAAAATAAAGTAGTGATACATGTTTTTGATTGCATTGCAACCAAATTAAAAATTACTATTTGCAATACTTTGTCAAAATATACACAATCGTAAAATTCATTGTGATTATATTATACATGTATGTATGTATGTATGTATATATATTTTCTAAGCGCCTTTTACACAGCACATCTACTATTTTTTTTATTATGTATATATGTGTGTGTGTGTGTGTGTGTGTGTATATATATATATAATACAATAAACATTACCTAAAATATAAAATAATTTAAATAGAAACGCTTTTAATTTCTACTTTATTTTTGCTTTAATTGTATGAGTTAAAAAATATACACATAGAGTTGAATTGGCTTTTTCAGTGGTAGTCAAGCTTTGGCAATCCTTTGTAGACTGCTTCTCAAATAATGATTATACAGCCATAATCCTGCAATATAGCATCAGAGGAGATGAAGTCCATGACATATGGAGAAATAAATGACTCTTGAACCTAATGATTCGCTATACATTTAGCATTGTCTTGAATTTTCACATAAATAAAAGGAGACATGGTGAAACCATTTTTCATAATATGGATATTTTATTCAATTAAAGGGAGTTGTTCAGTATCTTTTAATTCATTTTCCTTCAACAAAGTGTTAACTGTATTAAAATTGTCCGGTTACTTTTTATTTTTCAAACCACAAAATAGTATAATAACAAAATCTTCACATCACAGGACATTTTCTTCTTGTGGCAGTTCCAGTTTATTCATCATTAGTAGTATGATATGTGCATCGAAGCGAAGTAAACATTTTCTGTGCCATTATAAAAACTGGGTAGTGTGTGGGATATTTAGAAGCCTGTCCCTAAAGATACAATTTTTAACTTTTAAAATAACTTGCTGTAGATGGCTTTATTGCTCTTTGACAGCTGACTTGAAAACAATTAAAAGTCAAACTGTTTCATGGAAAAGGGTGCCAGCGACAGAAGTGAGATTATAGCAGGTAAACAGTTATATGAAATATATACATACATTTTTCTTTTTTTTAATCTTCACACAGAACCATATTGTTTCTGCCTCATATTCCTTTAATTACAGATCTTCTGTTGGTAGCAATATTGCAGACGTGGTCACAAGGGCTACCTCTTCTCCTTTCATTGTTTCAATTGTTAGAAGTTCTAATATAATGTTCTAGAATTTTTCCTCATTGGAGAACCACTGATCTAACCGCATTAGTGGTAGTGTAACATATGGAGATGGAGTCTGTTGAATTTCTCAGCTCCCAAATGCCATGGATTCAGAATATGTAAATCTATTTGCAAGATGTCTCATTGAAACATAGACACATAGAATGTGACAGCAGATAAGAGCCATTCGGCACATCTAGTCTGCCCAATTTTCTAAATACTTTCATTGGTCTCTTATATCTAGGATAGCCTTATGCCTATACCACACATGCTTTAACTAGCTCACTGTGTTAACCTTTACCACTTTACCTGGAATGCTATTGCATGCATCCAATACCCTCTCAGTAAAGTAATACTTCCTGATATTATTTTTAAACCTTGCCCCTCTACTTTAAGACTATGTCCTCTTGTTGTGGTAGTTTTCCTTCTTTTAAATAGACTCTCCCCCTTTACTGTGTTGATTCCTTTTATATATTTAAATTTTTCGTTCATATTCCCCTCTGTCTCGTCTTTCCTCCATGATATACTTGTTTAGATACTTAACCTTCCCTGGTAAGCTTCATCCTGCAATCCATGAACCAATTGTGTAGCCTTTCTCTGAACTTTATCCAAAGTATCAATATCCTTATGAAGATACATCTACAGTACTGCGTACAATATTCCAAGTGAGTATTCCAATATTACAACCAGTGTTCTGTACAATGGCACAACCACTTCCCTCTTTCTACTGCTAATACCTCTCCCTATACAACCAAGCATTCTGATCGAATTTCCTGCTGCTCTATCACATTGTCTGTCTGCCTTTAAATCATCTGAAATATTTACCACTAAATTCTTTTCCTCAGCTGTTGAGGTTAGGAATGTATCATATTTTCTATACTCCTCCCTTGGGTTATTCAACAATATTGGAAACCAAGCTCAAAGATTGCAGTTTATTGATAAGCCTTCTATGTGCAACAGTGTCAAAAGCCTTACTGAAATCTAGGTAAGCAATGCCTACTGCACCACCCTGATCTATAATTTTAGTTACCCAATCAAGTAGTTAATTTGGCATGATCTCCCTGTAGTAAACCCGTGTTGTCTCTGATCTTGAAATTCACATGATTTTAGATGTTCAACAATCCTACTGTTATGATCTTGCTCAGGTCAGATAGGAGGCTTTGGCCAGAGTTAACAAAAGAGGTTTTAATATATATATATATATATATATATATATATATATATATATATAAAACAGCAGGTTAACTTATAGAATGAAATAATAGGGAGAAGGGAAGTGAGAAAAATAAACATTAAGGCAATATGCCCTATAAAGATAACAAACAGGTGTGCAAATAATAAGAAAGCTAGAGATAACAGTATAGGAAGAATAATAAGACCGGTATAAAGAACAAGGTTTCAGGATAGAAAAATAACACCTTGTAAATAAAAGTAAGCAGCAATGTCCAGATAGGGTTTAAGCAGGATTGTTATGGAGCAGGGTTGGTAGTAAACCAGGTTGGCAGGATAAATCAGTGTTGCAAGTAATCCAGGTTGGTATGAAGTGGGGTTGGTATGGGCCAGGGTTGGTAGCAAACCAGGTTGGCAAGATAAAGCAGAGTTACAGGCAGTCCAGGTTGGTATGAAGCAGGGTTGGTGGTAAACCAGATAAACTACAGGTTGATTCTCAAGAGTCGGGATCCCTTCAGTCCTTTCAGTATGAACATCAACTTCAATGTAAAGACCACTGGTATTCTCGGGTGTGGCCTTTTGCAGGATCTGTAATTAGTCCTAGGCAGGTGAGGACTGAGGTGACTAGTGGCTAGGGAGGCCACTAGTGGTGGTGAGCTGGAACTTGATTTAAAGGAACAGAAATAAATTAACATAGAACTTATCTGTAAGGATAGGATCCTGACATGTACCCTTTAACATGGTTTCCATCACTTTTCCCACTGCTAAAGTAGGACTTACTGGCCTATAGTTGCCGGACTCCTCATTATTAGCTTTCCTGTGAATTAGCGAAACATTCGCTAATTTTCAATTTTCTGGGACTATTCCCCGTTAACAATGATTGCTTATATATATAAATGAATGGTTTTGCTATTACACCCTTAAGTTCTTTTAATAACTTTGAGTGTATACTATCAGGCCCCATCGACTTATTTGTCTTTACTTTACACAACTGATTGATAGATCCTCTTCCTCTGTAAACTCACATGTAACAAATGACCTTCATTTTCATCTGTAACAAAATATTAATTGAGGCAGTGAGTTTATCCTCTTTTATATACCTTCCTTCTTTTGTTTTTAATCTAACTAATCCTTGCTTTACTTTCCTCTTGTGCCTAATTTACAGAAACCTTCAGTATAAATATATACTTTAAATGCTTACTTACATGTATTTTTTTGTTTGTGTTTTAATTAATTCCTCATGTACAAACATTTTTAACTAAAAACGAGGAAGTCAAATTAGCTAATTTTCGAATTGAAGAGAGAGGAAAACAGTTTTGAGTGCTGTGAAAATTATGTAAAAAAATCTGGATGTACTGCACCCCTAGCGTCCTTGCCCAATATCAGTACAATGAGAAGTAGTATTTGTGGCGCATGGAGTGTCCGTTTAGTATTACAACTTTTTTTTCATACCAAATGGAGATTAGTTATTGATGGGTCTATTTACATTCAAACACAGATAAGCATTTTACAGGAATTATATTTATTAAGGTTTAATTTGTGACAAATGTGGGTATTTGCCTTTTCACCATAAAAAGATTTAAATATCCTACCATACTATTTGATTTTATTAACACTCCTGGTACAAATTTTATTTTTAATGTATCTGATGATCTGCCAATTCATAAATATATATAAAACATTTTCTAGTTGTACCTGCTTGCTCTGCCATGATATATTTAAGTGTTGCACATAAATCCTGACTTTTATGGATACATTTTTGCAGAGACAAGCAAAAACTTTAATACATTTGTAATTTTTTGCAATGTTTTTCCTTGTCGGTATAAACAACTTAATGTTATTAAACTAAACAACAAAAATATGTACAAGAAACCGAATAGCAAACAAAAGTTTAAGCTGTTGAGCTGTAGATAATTAACACTTAGTACAAAGCAGGAGAAAAACTAAGCACTTAGTAATGGAGCAAACAAAGAAATCCAGTAAAATGAAAGGCAGCTAACCTGAAACTATGTGGTTCTCTCAAAACACCCAAAGAACAAAGTATGAACAAAACAAAACAATAGAATGCCAGGAAATGCCAGATAAAAACAGACAATAAAATTCAATGTTTAGTATTCTGTAATAAAAACTTTCCGTTTTCCAAGAATCAATCTGCTAGTAATCCCTGCTAGTTCAACCTTTCCCGAGCACCTCTTTCTTTATAGGTATGTAGCCTACATTTCTCATGCTCACATAGGTCGATTCTGTCCCACGTGACTTCCCGCCTGTACAGCGAGTCATGTGATTCACTTTATCTGGTTTGCTTATGTATTTCCAACCCTTGTTTTTATATTTTGTTGCAACTATTAAGTCTCCCAGAACATACTTAATAGCTCTTAATGTTATTACAGCTGTGCTGTGTTATTACAGGGTCACGTGACCGTGGGTGCATTACACGTGACCATGATGTCATTTTGGCACCAAAATTTTAAATGTTTGTCTTGTGAAACCTATATACACATCTGTTTTCAATGTAATATGTTTCAGATTGCATTATATTAATTTTCCACTTAAAAAGCCTTTTGGCAAAACCTATTGTAGATTTTTTTTGTATTGTTTTATGTCTTAGACTTTTAAAAATAAAGTATTTTTTGTGGCTTTAACCTTTCTGGTTTTGCCATATGCTTTTTTTTGTTATTTTTCTCTCATTCCTAGGTGGGGATTGTACTAACTGCAATGTACACATAGAGTAGTTTGGACTGCTCTGGAGACTGTGAGTAGGTTTCTTACTACTATTCTTCCACCTACTTATACAGAGCACTATCATGTGTTTTTCTTTTATTATATCATCTCTGTGTCCACAATCTTGTTAGTGAGGATGACAATTAAGATATCTGTATATCCATAAGTGGGGATTTATACCACTGCATGCTGTTTGAAGTAGAGCTAGTCGTAGCTCCACTCCATGTAAGTTAGCAATTTCACTTTAAATGCTGTATGTGTCCAAATTAAATTTTACCTATTGGATACTTTTTTTGCTTTTCATTTTTTATTTACATTTACAAATCCAAGTCACAAGAAATTCTATACAAGTTTTCCATTATGTAAAGAACACCTGTAACCAGGACTTGCTTTAAGTACACATAACGTATTTGCTGTGTTTTATATTATTATTATTATTATTATTATTATTATTATTATTATTATCATTACTATTATGGTATATTCTGTTTGAATTTAAGTCAAAGTTTTTTTTTCCTATTGTTTTTATCACAGAATACTAAGCTTTTAATTTTATTGTCTGTTTTTATCTGCCGCTCCATGGCTTTCTATTTTTTTTTTTTTTTTTAACTAGCACTTTGTGTTTAGCTCACATGCCATTATAGTTACGGAACAATCCTTACTTGAATATATGAACCCAACCCTACCATTTATTTTGCAATATTAGCAGGGTAATTCACTAAAATAAGAATTAAAAGTGAATTCAAAGATAATTTTAAATTCAATGTAAACATAGCCAAACTAGAAACATTCTTTAACACAAAGAGTGCTTGGTTGTGAATGGATTAAAATCTACTTATGCTCAATATGCTTTTTTTTTTCTGTACATTTGGAATACTTTATGGATTATTGTAGTTACTTTTGGAGAGTATGTCTGTATGTTGTACTTGTGTATGGAAAACTTTTTCTGTGTTCTAGATTTTTTTTCCGGGAACAGATACGTACATCAAACCTGTTTTATAATAGAGTTGATTTAAGACTATTTAAAAAAAAAAAAAATAGGAACTTCTCTATTATTTTCATATAGGTATTCCTAGAATGCTATTACATGTGTTATTGATGTGATCTTTTGCATTTTCTTTTAATCCATGTGATGGAGCCCTTCTACTCTGTTGGTTTCTTCAACTGACCTTTCAGCTAGTGTTACTACAATGCTAAATACAGTAATAAGCAAGATCAAACCACAGCAGTACATGCATATCTAAAATACCTTTTCAAAAATAGAAAAGTCAAAAGTAGAATGGAGTATATGTAACAAACAAAAAGGACGAACACCAGAAATCATCTAAAATAAGGTAACATGTGATCAACACTGTTATGGCAAAATAATATTTAAAAAATGAAAAAGTATGTTTGTATGTTTTTCAGCAAAGTACAAAATAAAATATGTACTAAAGAAACCAAAGATCTGTCTGTCTCTTTTCTGTCTATAAAATAGAGTCTATATCATCAAATACATCACATATGGTCCAAAGACAAATTGCAACAAAACATGGAACTACAGATAAAAGCTTTGAATAATTGTGTTCCCATAACATGCATTAACGTGAACTATGAGATTATATATAAGAGTAATAAGTATTGCAGCATAAGTCTAAGTTTAGATAACTGTTAGCTAGATTTTTTGTAAAAGGTCAGTTTTTATTTTATTCGGTTTGTATTTTTTAAATTAAAATTTTCACCAAATGTTTCCTAGAACACTTTTTCATTGAAAACACTTTACTGAAAGTCTAGGATCCCCTGCACATCAAGAGTTAGCATGCATGTGTACATATCAACATGAGGAGAAGAAGACTAACCTGAATCTGAACCAACAAAAAAAATTAACAAATTCAGTAGAGCAATCAATTTTATTCTCAAAACAGAAAACTGTGTATTTTGATTGTGATTGTAAGCAATATGTATATGATAGATTGATTTGCTATTATGTTTCATTATGTTTTTGTCTTTTACCTTTTCACTCAGATTTCTTTTAAAAGAAACACATTGATAAATATTTCTCGCTTGCACTTTTTTTTTTACATGCACGAATAAATCGACCTGCATGTCTAGCAATATTTTGTGTTATATTTTTGTAGAATCATCAGATAGATTAATGTATGCCTGATCATCCCTGGTTAACATAGAAACATAGAATGTGACGGCAGATAAGAACCATTCGGCCCATCTAGTCTGCCCAATTTTCTAAATACTTTCATTAGTCCCTGGCCTTATCTTATATCTAGGATAGCCTTATGCCTATCCCACGCATGCTTAAACTCCTTCACTTTGTTAACCTCTACCACTTCATCTGGAAGACTATTCTATGCATCCACTACCCTCTCAGTAAAGTAATACTTTCTGAAATTATTTTTAAACCTTTGTCCCTCTAATTTAGACTACATATTAAGGGCAAGTTTGTACACATTAAGCTTTAATTCAGTGTTTTAGCTCACCAGTAATGTAGAGTTTTAATATTGAATTAGTTTTATGCTTTATTCTGTCCTTTGATGTAATTTCTAATTAAGATCAATCCTCATGAATTATCCTATATTATGCAGAAAAAAAAAATCTAAAACAAAAGAAAAATCATTTCTTCATACTTTAATGATGGAAGACATCGTCCATCATATTACTATATAGTAGTATAAATTCCATTACACATTTCAGGAAATAGAATCTTTCCTATTTTCATTAACTTTGCCTTTTTCATGATAGAATACTGTGTTTCATGTAGACACTGCAATCATTTTTTATCATTGTATTCCTTCCCTGCAGCATTAACACATATTGGAAAAATACTAGAATCCAAATTGCCCTCCCGTTGTAACTAAGAATTGAGCATGTCTACACACATTGGTAAATAAAAAGCCTGATAGTTTGGATGGCATTGGCCAATATATGGCAAGTACCGTGAATGTGCCAATTCAATGCAGTGAACTCGAGTATTTTCCTGATAGAATGCTTCTTATAGGGAAACATTTGACTAATGGAAGCTCTCCCTTATGCTTGAACGATTGTTCTAGCCTAGTGAGTCAGATAACCGTGATAGCTTGACGACAAGGAGGGTGTTCCTAAATTAATTCATAAAAGTGCCAATTTCTCTTGAAAGCGACACATTTATGAAGTACGACAAGGTGGACATGCGATAAGTCCCTGCAAGTCTCTCAACTGCTTTAGGGATCTGGAGTGCCCTTTAAAGTTTTTTGTTTTTTTTCTTTAGGTCCTCCTATAAACACAATGGAAGACAGTAATAATTTTGTAACTTTCACAAAAATCCCAAGAATTTGGCAAATGTGTGAAAAAAAGACACACTCCTGTATATTTTTTCATATATTGAGAGCAACACATTTTGTGAAATAAAACACAAACAAACAAAACAACATGGAGCATCGATATAAAACGATAAAAAGAGTTGCAGTCAGGAATAGTTTGGTGCAAGAGAATAAATGTCTGCAAATATGAACTGCAACAGAATTTTTTATTTTTTTTATTAAGCTCAACTCCTTTTTTATACATAACCTCAATAATCTCTGTTATAAAAAAATAAGATATAAAATACAATATGAAAAAACAGGCATACTTAATGGCAAGCTACAATGTTATATTAATTTAAATTAATAGTATCACTACTTTTTTTTAATCACACTATCACGATTATAATCAGCATGTGAAAGGCACTTGGAAATTACATTGAGCTTCCTTCAAATAAAACATTTCTTAGTAATACTGCACATTTTTTTTTTTAATAACTGCTAAAATTGATGTTTACTTTTTATATAAATGCCTTCCAAATGCTTGTTTATTCTCAGATTATTTTTGACTTGGTCCTGAAACTCATGTAATCGATGTACAATGATATACTCCATAAAAGGAACAATGTTATTTGTTAGGCGTGCTGAAAGAGAGTTTCAGGACATTTCTGATTAACAGATAATCAATCAATTAGCTATAATATATATATATGTGTGTGTGTATATATATATATATATATATATATATCAGAAAATGCAGTCCAGGGAGCACACTGGGTCTTGAAGTTAGTGTAGAAAAAATTATTTAATGTATCATAAAAAATACATCAGCTGTGAGGTACACACATGATCGGTGTGTACCTCACAGCTGATGTATTTTTTATGATACATTAAATAATTTTTTCTACACTAACTTCAAGACCCAGTGTGCTCCCTGGACTGCATTTTCTGATATATATAACGCGGGATTGCACCTGGGCATTCATATAATTCTTGCATGGAGGAGGAGTGCCTTGCCTTATTTATTGTTTTGATATATATATATATATATATATATATATATATATATATATATATATAATGTGGATTAGATTAGCCGTATTAGTCCAGTAGACAAGATGCCAAAATACCAGAGTACTGCAGTATACAATGATACCTTTTTTGTTGGACTAACATAATATTTTAAAATAAATATAAAATGTAAAATATTATGTTAGTCCAATAAAAAAGGTAATACTCTGGTAAATTGGCATATTATATATATATATATATATATATACCGTATATACTCGAGTATAAGTCGACCCGAATATAAGTCGAGACCCCTAATTTTAACCAAAAAAACTGGGAAAACTTATTGACTC
Organism: Pelobates cultripes; assembly: GCA_933207985.1. Lineage (NCBI taxonomy): Eukaryota > Metazoa > Chordata > Amphibia > Anura > Pelobatidae > Pelobates > Pelobates cultripes. The sequence continues at coordinate 252,470,514 of OW240912.1, read as the reverse complement.
GAGTATAAGACTAGGGTGGGAAATGCAGCAGCTACTGGTAAAATTCTAAATAAAATTAGATCCCCCCAAAAATATATTAATTGAATATTTATTTACAGTGTGTGTATATAATGAATGCAGTGTGTGTGTGTATATGAAGGCAGTGTGTGTGTATATGTGATGCAGAGTGTGTATGTGATGCAGAGTGTGTTTGTGTATGTGATGCAGAGCCTTGATGGGGGTGGGCATTTACATTTTTTTTAATTATCATTATTTTAATTTTTTTTATATATTATTAATATTTTTATTTTATTTTGTATTATTTAAAAATTTTTTAATTTATTTGATATTTATATTGATACATGGCCAGGGAGGGGGGCTCTCATTCCCTGGTGGTCCAGTGGATGGGCTGTGTAGGAGGGGGGCTGGCAGCGAGCTGTAACTTACCTTTCCTGCAGCTCCTGTCAGCTCCCTTCTCCTCCGGTCCGGTCAGCTCCCCTGTCAGCTCCACTGTAAGTCTTGCGGTGTGAGTGCTGCGTGGAGCATTGCCACGATAACCCGTGGCAACGCTCTGACCCCGCGGCTCTCGCAAGACTTGAAGTGGAGCTGACAGGGGAGCTGACCGGAACGCAGGAGAAGGGAACTGACAGGAGCTGCAGGAAAGGTAAGTTAAAGCTCGCTGCCAGTCCCCAACAGGACTGCCGGGCTTGTAATGAGCCCAGCGGTCCTGGTCTATATTATGGCAATGTAAGTTGCCATAATACAGACAGTGGCTCGAGTATAAGACGAATGGGGGGTTTTCAGCACAGAAAATGTGCCGAAAATACTCTAATATATATGGTATATTATATATATATATATATATATATATATATATAGATATATATATATATTTTTTTATTTTTTTTTCAATAGAAATGTCAGCTTTTGGAACAATAATAAGTAAAATATTCTTTTTTTTTTTATCTTTGACATGCGTGAAACATAAATAATGCGCAAGTATTAATACTCATTAATCTGATATCAACGGTTTAATGAATAAACTAAAGTTCAGAGGAGAAATATTTTTTGGAGTAGTGTGATGTGTTTGCATACAATGAGAATGCTTATAGGGACATGAAATGCAATTTGTGTGATGTTTATTTTTCACCCCACTCCTGTCTGTACAAAATACCATGGTAGATTGTTAAAGTGTACCTCTCATGGTATAAGCATTTCAAGCTATAATTTGGAGAAAGGTTATCTAAGTGTAATTGAGTGACAGCTGGTTCTGCTCTTGTGCACATACACTGTAGCTATGATATTCTTCTAGTCAGCTTTGTGCAGGAATATAGGAACTGATTGACATACAGTACACTTTTCAGACCCCCAATACACTGAAGCCAGTCCTTCAAAATCTTGGGGAAGGATTTTCTTGGTGGTAGAGGTGGAATGTTAGACTTGTGCATTCATTTTTGCGTGAATTGCAGCTGGTGCAAATTTGGGACTGTTAATGGGTCATCTGAATTTCATAACTCTAAACAGCTATATGACCGAATCACAAAGAAACTGAACTGGATAATGGATTTGCCCATGGCCCCCAAATTAAGCACATGATCGATGGCTGGGGAACAAGCCATTTAATCAAATAAATACATTGGAAAAATAAATAAATAAATAATAATGGAAAATGGACTAGCCATCTGTCTTTAACCCTTCTAGTTTGTTTTCCTGAATAATTTGCATGCACAATATTTGATCAGAGCCGAACTGCAGCATCTCCAAACTTTGGTCAGAACAAATAAATGTTTTACTTTGGACAAAATGATTTTGCAATATCATTTTTTTTCCTCATTGCTCAAGACTACTGGCATGCTAGAGGAGTAAGGATCACTTCAACATCTCCTAAATCCACTAATATAATTTATACTCATGTTAAGTTGCATAGCCTATTGTTTTTGTTCTACAAAAATTACTATTCATGATAATAATTATAAAAATAAATATAAAACAATTTCAGTTTCCAGTTGCAAATACATATATCTGCCAAATAATACGTGTCTGTCGGATACCTTTCATATGTCTTCATATCTATCTGTGTGCCTGCTTGTCTAACTTTTTTTTTCTGCTTGTCTCTCTTTTTCTCTATCAATCTGTAAATGGAGCCACTCCAAAATCTGATGTGTGCTGTGTTGTGTTGATCTCAGTGATTTGATATTAAAACTTTTGGTACATAAACAAAAGATGAATCAGCATTCTTAATATAAATGTTTAATAACTTATACATTAGACAGCCAGGATCATTACCACTTAGGGAGGGAGGAACATTGAAGTGTTAACTACTTAACTACCGTACCGACTGCTTGTCATTAAAAATACAATTTCTTGGAAAAATATGGCATCTAGCACGTAGTTTGCTGTTCAAATATAATCAATCAAATAATAATATGTAAATACACCATTTGAATGTTTCTTTCCTTGTTCACTCATGAAAGAGGTAAAGTATTAAAATTAAAAGCATTCATTTTTTGCAGTACATCAGGATGGTTAAATGTTAGTGCACAAGCATTATTCTTTTTTTTTTTTGTCAAATGCGTTAGTTATTATGAAAATGGCCAAATATTGGTAAGTAATATCTTGACATATTTATGAATAAAAAAAAAAAATTATAATTGCAGCTGAACTTGTAGCATTTTAGCTTGATCAAGCCAACTGTACTATAAGGTGTTTTGAGGCTCCTTTTTTATCTTGCATTTTAGTCATGTAGTATGCACACACATTAACGAAAGCAGTGGCGGCTCTAGACGTTGTGAGGCCATAGGCGAAACTCAAACATGAGGCCTTATTGTGTGTGTATAAGGAGCTATATTTATATTGAATTGTGTACTTGCAGCCATGGATACAGAGAGGTAGTCTCTGTATTAATCATCCAGATGCTGGCAGTGTTGTTGTGAGATCTGACTGTAGTTATCACATAATAAATTCATTTTCAATAAACCAAATCTAATTTGCAATTAAGCTTATCTTTTATACACGATTGTGGGGTACGGTTGCATAACCTGTCAGTTGTGTATACATAGGTATATATGAAAGTGCAAAACGAGAAATATAAAATGGGAGTCAAAACTTGCGATCAGGCTCCAACAAAATGGAGGTGGAGCCTGAAGGAAAAGTGCATATAATAGGGAATATGTATAAAACGTGGTAACTCCCCCACCTACCCCAAAAAATGTCTGTAATATAGAAGGAGAAGGCATATAAAAGTAATGGTGAGGGTTGCAACTTAATAATATGACCCAAAACAAAGTAAAAATGTTAAAAAAAAAACACAATGTGAAAAAGACCCTATATAAACAATTCGGTATACTGAAAACCTGAACATAATAAAAATACCAAATAGTATAGATATATATAGAAATCCACAAGAACAACAATAATATCCACATTAGAAATACTTAAAAAAAGAGTGAGTTCATGAGTTTTGTTCTTTTAAATCCATTCATTGTAGATAAAAGTTAAAGATAAAGGTTAAATACAGATTTTTATATCTTGACGCTTTGGAGACATGGTTAGTATATTTTGGTATTTATAGAGTACATTTAAGTTCAACTTTAACAGAAGTGTTTTGTTGCTGTCAGTCAGTAAGTGCTATATCTATCTAACAAAGCTTCTTCGCAATAAAACCATCTGTGATGGAGCACGCCATTTCAACGAAAATCCATGTTGGCACTGAATTTGGAGTTAAAGTGAGTTAATGTTTGTGGAACACTTTTCAACACTATGTAGAGTCCTGAGGGTTAAATGACTGCAGATCTAAAACTAGGATGGCTTTCAAAATGTATGATGTTTCTGCTCTGTAAGATGACCTCCTACAGAATGCAAAACGTTAACTTTTTTTTCTTTCTGTGTGTGAGATTTTATCTATCTATAGTATCTGTCAGCTATAGAATGTCACAGATTGAATGCAGAACTGTTCTAGTTTATTGGTTGTACTGCAAACAATTAAGCAAAAGGACATGGGAGAAATTCTTGAGAGGAAAATCCTAGTGTATGCTTCACAACATTTTCTGGTCCTGTCCTGCAATCCTGATTTAGTTCACCGGTATTCCACTTTTGGTTACATGAGGTGAATTTTCTTGATAAGCATAGAGTGAACGCATCAAAATACATGGTCGTGCTAGGTTCAGAGCACTAGGACCGGGCAGAAAGCACAGAAACTGCACTGGTCCACCCCCTTTACTTACTTCTCACCAGCATCCATGGGAGTCGGAGTTAGGAGGTATGCTAGTGATGCTAGTGTGTGAAAAAGCATAGGAATTACCTATTTTTTCTTTTGTTTTTCTTTCACAACCTTGTTCATTATTATGTTATGTTATTATTAATATAGCACACAACAAATTCCGCAGCACTTTACAATGGGTGGATGAAAAAACATGTAGTTGTAACCAGACAAGTTGGACGCACAGGAACAGAGGGGTTGAGGGCCCTGCTCAATGAGTCCTCCCATGTAGTGCAAATCAGTCACTGGCGCTTGTGGGTTATATATTTTTTAATTTGCATGGGTTCCTTGACCCCTCCCTTTGTAAATATCTGCAGTAAATTATATAACCATGAAAAGCTAAATATTTAAATATTAAGCAAGTTTTGTTAAAAGCAAATCTTATTTTTTTTTGCTCCAAAACAGATAAAGCAACACAAATCATTTCTGCAACATTTTCTCCGTTCAATTTAAAAAACACATTATCTGAAATGATGTCAAATTGTTTTTACAGGAATAAAAGCAGGGAGAATTGTTTCTTTCACAGTACTCAATGGTTCATTAATCCTTTAAGCAAGCATAGATAGTAGTCAAAAGGTGGATGGAATGAAATACTGAGCTTACATTACACATTAAATACATTTAAAGGGGAACTGCTATGTAGGGACTTTGGCACAGAGTTTGAAAGAATTACCTGTGCAGTTAAAAAAAAAAAAAGTTGCAAACCCCTCCCCCCCCACCAGTTGAATCATTAGGGAATGATGTTACCGGGGATATGAGAGTATTAAAGAGGGGTGCTTTATACATAAAGGGTATAATTAATGACTAGTTATAATGCCAGGGGTACTTGGGCACTATTCCCTGGTAAGTGGACAAACCACGTTTTCCTCTTATCTGTGTGCTGGGCACAGAGCCATGTGTAATGGTATCTGTCTTCTGCAGAAGTGTAGAGGCCAGATGCTGATCCTGAGATGTATTAATTGGGCAAAAATGTCAGTTAAGTCTTATCAGTCTACGAGAAGCATTGGACAGGACAAGAGTCATCACAACTAAAGACTTTACAGAAGGTATCGTGATTGCATAGAGAAATCTGTCCCAGCACAGGACTACTGGTGAGCTTTATAGTGTTTGTTTTAATTTATATTTTACAATGTGGAGGGCTGGGGAGGAGAAGCAGTTTAAATAAAAGTAGGAACACTCTTACTTCAAAAAATACAATTTTGTAAAGTGTGTCACTTTAAATTGTGTCCTCAGTGTTCTAGATCCCTCTTTTTATCCAGTCATGTATTAATAATACAGACATTACTTTTACTAAAGGACAGATTAATTGATACTCTGCATTTCTTGTGTAATTATTTTAGCGCACATATATTATGCAGGAACAAGGTTTAGGTCATTATTTATTAGCAATACTTTGTATTGGTAAATCTTGCCAAAGTTTAAAGTGTAGTAGACATGAGCATAACAAATAAACGTGGTTCATCTGAAAAGGTTTTTATATCGGGCAATTCAGATTCTGTTCATATGGTGTTTGGATTCAATCATATTCCATCTATGCGATCATTTCATGAAAAATTATTCAGATTAACCAAAATGGTGCTAAAATATGCCTATGCCTATAAGATTGCTTCAAAATATATCAATATAAATATTATGCATTTATTTTGCAGTACATTGATAGGTGCATTTTAGTGCCATTTGGTTCATAGGTCAAGTGAGAAGACCTGACGAGGAGGGAGGAAAAAAGCAGGTGCATTAAAAAAAAATCTATATTTATATATTATATATTTATAAAATATATAATATACAACTATATAAATATAGATTTTTCTTTGTTCCTCTCTGTTGTCCACTTCTCACTTGGTGTGTGAATAAAATCAACATTTAGTCTTTGTTCCCTACCCATCAATCATGGCTCATCCAATTTCTGTTTCATTTGATTCATTCAGCATTTCAGAGTAATGTAATTCAGAAAAATCACAGATCGCCCAAGCTTCAGTTGACGCGCAATTCATTTGAAACCTAATGCACAAGTCTAAAGGATACCTGTCATGGTACAAACAAGTTGGTTTTTGTGAAAAGTTAATTAAATTCCATTTACCCATTGGATTATATGAAATCCTAAATCTACAGATTGGGAGAAAATACTATTTAAACATGGGTCCCTCACAATGACCTCAATGCCAACAATTAATTAATAGGAGAGAGCAGGAAACGTTGCCGACAGGAGGTCCTTCTGCTCTTTGGCATAGCAGCAATAGTGGATGTGATGTGGTTACCTCCTAGACAGGGCTTCTTGCGCTGGCTATACTAGTATCGTAATGGAATGTCTGATGTCAAAGAAGCCAGAGTGTCGGAATAATAGGAGAGCATTGTACTGCTTGGGAAATGTCCTGAAGGAGGGCAAATAAAATAAGACCTGTGGGTGGGTAGTAGACAAGATCAGAGTTTGGTGTTATAATGGTGTAACATGTAAAGAGTTGTGGACATGGAGACACTGTAGCTAAAGAAAGTAGTGCTAATATCTAAGATATTTCGATTAATTATATAATTTATCTGTGTGATAAACTATATATTCATTACCTATGTGGAGGCTTCAGCTAAAGTAAATAATAATGATAGATTTACTGCAATTATAAAAGTAAACTGATCTTAGCTAATGAAATTAAGTGCCAAATAATATATAATATCAAATTATTGTTGGGACTGCTAAACCAGCGATGTGAATGAATACAATAATAGACAATCACTTTTTATGGATCAATATGAACACAGTTTACAAGTTCACAAGCAATGTTTATCTGCAACTAAGTATTTTTTTATTTCTACACTATCTGTCTTATTTTTAAATCATGCTGTCGAACAGCAGAGGTCACTAGATCAGTGTGAAATCCAGAGGGCCACTTGTCCAACATGGCTGCACATTCATATGAAACAATTCAGAAATGCATTAAGTTTGGTGTGAAGTTTGGCAGGAAGAAAATATCCAACATGTGATAATTCGGTGTCCTTCTGATACATGCCCATGATCTTAGCATTAGATACACCATTCTAATATCATAGACCTTGACATGTGCTATTTCTACTGATTATGCTGTAAAAATGTTCAACTCTAAACTGCCAGTATTCAGTATCTCTCTTTAATGACAACAGCTAAGCAATATGTCGTTCTTCATGCTTTTCTCCTGTTCCTCATCCAGCACACTATACCATTCCAACTTATTCTTGGCTTCCAGATTATTGGCTTGATTAACTATCATGCTATCACTGCCTGAACTGTCCTTAAGAGTACTCGCTTGTTTGATTATTCTTGTTAATATCCTGCTGGGACAGCACTTGTATTGCTATATACTCACTAAAAAGTCTGCTCTCACATTCATCTGTATGTGCTTCTCCACTCTCGAGCCACCAGAAACCTTAGTACTCAAGCATTTCCAATAAAAAAACAAGAATACGTAAATGTAGAGTTTTTCAAAGGCAAATTAGTCTCTGGCAACTTATCAGTTTTATTAAGTAACTAAAAAGATGTAGAACTTTCTGGAGATAGACGATACAGTTGATAAGAAAAAATAACAAATGTTACAGATCGAGCAAGTCTTATATGAATTATAAGTCAGTATAACAATGAATTCCCAGAAAATCGGAAATAGAAATGTACAGTATATTATGTAACCATGAATAATAAGTAAAAGAATATGTAGCAGTATTCGATATGCTTCCTAAATTATATAACTGCAAGTAAAATTGTTTGTGCTTGAAGAATATGTTGATTTTAGAAAAGTATTTTAGGAATATAACATGATTATATAAAACAGCAGAAGCAACTTTCAAGAATTATCTAAGTCACTAAATTACAGTATAAAGCACCTGTCAAATTTTAAAACAATGTAAATGTGTATAAATATACCCAAGAAAATAAATATTACTAGTTGTAATGTAGGTTCTCACTGTGTTGTCAGTACTCTGCAAGTCTAGAGAGTAATATAATTATATAACCAAGGTTAAAGTGGCAACTTAAACACCACAACCTGTAAAGTTCATTGCAGTGGATATGGTAATATAAGTCTGTTAATGATGTTCTTTTATGTCAAACCAATTTGGAGCAGTCTGACAAAACAGAACTCTCCCCAGCAGGGCCAGTTCAAGGATTCTTGACGACATAGGCAACAATCCATTTTGCCGCCCCCTCATGAATGCAACTACATTCTCTCAGAGGTTTATTCACTAAATGCTGAATTGCAAAGAAGAGATATTTAGGGAAGGAGACGCAATGGGTAGACATTTCAGGGACACTATAGGCATCCAGACCACTTCAGCTCATTAAAGTGGCCTGGGTGCAGTGTCCCTTTTAAACTTAGCGCTGCAATGTAAAACATTGCAGTTTTAGAGAAACTACAATATTTACATTTTAGCACTAAGTCTGCCTGAAGCCACTGGATGCGCTTCCTGGATGTTAATGGACTTTTGGTCTGGTAAATGGCGCTGGACGTTTTCACACTCTGCATGAGACATCAAGCGTCTGCTATTTTCCCATAGGAAAGCATTGATTCAGTGAGATCATGCCAAACTAATCTTATTGATTTTTGTGTTTGGGTAACTAAATTAATAGATAAGGGTGGTGCAGTAGACATTGCTTACCTAGATTTCAGTAAGGCTTTTGACACTGTGGCACATAGAAGGCTTATCAATTAACTGCAATCTTTAAGTTTGGATTCCAATATTGTTGAATGGGTAAAGCAGTGGCTGAGTGAAGGGCAACAGAGGGTTGTAGTCAATGGAGTATATTCGAAGCATGGGCTTGTCACCAGTGGGGTACCTCAGGGATCTGTACTTGGACCCATTCGCTTTAATATTTTTATTAGTGATATTGCAGAAGGTCTTGATGTTAAGGTATGTTGTTTTGCTGATGATACTAAGATATGTAACAGGGTTGATGTTCCAGGAGGGATCATCCAAATGGCAAATGATTTAGGTAAACTAGAAAAATGGTCAGAGTTGTGGCAACTGACATTTAATGTGGATAAGTGCAAAATTATGCATCTTCGATGTCAAAAAACCCAAGGGCAGATTACAGAATATTTGATAGAGTCCTAACCTCAACATCTGAGGAAAGGGATTAGGGGTGATTATTTCTGATGACTTAAAGTCAGACAATGTAATAGAGCAGCAGGAAATGCTAGCAGAATGCTTGGTTGTATAGGGAGAGGTATTAGCAGTAGAAAGAGGGAAGTGCTCATGCCATTGTACAGAACACTGGTGAGACCTCACTTGGAGTATTGTACGCAGTACTGGAGACCGTATCTTCAGAAGGATATTGATACTTTAGAGAGAGTTCAAAGAAGGGCTACTAAACTGGTTCATGGATTGCAGGATACAATTTACAAGAAAAGGTTAAATCATCTTAATATCTATAGCTTGGAGGAAAGACGAGACAGGAGGGATATGATAGAAACATTTAAATACATAAAGGGAATCAACACAGTAAAGTAGGAGACTATAATTAAAAGAATAAAAGCTACCACAACAAGAGGACTTAGTCTTAAATTAAAGGGGCAAAGGTTTAAAAATAATTTTCGGAAGATTACTTTACTGAGAGGGTAGTGGATGCATGGAATAGCCTTCCAGCTGAAGTGGTGGAGATTAACACTGTACAGAAGTTTAAGCATGCATGGGATAGGCATAAGGCTATCCTAACTATAAGATAAGGCCAGGGACTAATGAAAGTATTTTGAAAATTGGGCAGACTAGATGGGCCGAAGGTTATCTTACCTGCCGTCACATTCTATGTTTCTATGAATTCCTATGGGGAGGGCCTTAGCGCCCCCTACGTGGCCTTAGTGCCCCCTCGTCAGTAGCATCAGAGGAGGCAGAGTCACAACCCAGCACAGAGGGATATTAGTGCATGTAAGTAAATAAAGAGTTTTTAACCCTTTATTCACTGCGGTGGGGGGAGGTGCAAAGGAGGAAGCAGAGGGAGCAATAGTGTCAGGAACACAGCTTTGTATTCCTGGCAGTGTAGTATCCCATTAAGTGAGAAATTTAAAGAACGGAAAAGGCCTGAGGAGCCTTATAGGGAAAGGATAGAGCGACTGTTGAGATTTTAAGGAAACAGAGACTGGGAGACATTTTAGGAGAGACACAGTGAGCAGATATTGTGGGAAAGAGATACAACTCCCGATATAAACACACTCGTTCAGTATATGCATCCATAGATCATAGATCTCCTTCTACAGTCCGCTAGCACTTTGCTGACAGCTGGCAAGGGGAGGGACTGGGAGAGGACCCGGGGGAACTCTAACCTGCCAGGTTCTCCTCTCGCTAGCTCGGTTAGTTGCTGCAGTTACCACGGCAATTCTCTGAATCTCGCGATAGGGAACTCTAGCAGCTGCTGTGGCTGCTAGAGTTCACTCTCACCACTGGGACCACCAGTGCTTCCCCACCGGACCACCAGAGATTACAGGCAATGTCCCCCCCTCCCAGGCAAAGGTAAGAAGGGAGGGGGGGATATAATTTTTAATAAAAAAAAAAGTATGTATTTATTAATTTGCACTCCTACCCCCACAGACCCCACACCACACAATAGCTCCCCCATACACACACACTGCCCCCATACGCACACCTTGCCCCCATACACAGAATTACCTCTCCATACACACAATTTCCCCCATACACACACTATCCCATACACACAATTACCCCCATACACACATTTTCCCCACATACACACACTGTACCCCTTACACACACTGTGGCTGCTAGAGTTCACTCTCACCACTGGGACCACCAGTGCTTCCCCACTGGACCACCAGGGATTACAGGCATTGTCCCCACCTCCCAGGCAAAGGTAAGAAGGGAGGTGGGATATAATTCACCTAGACTTTTTGTCTTCTAGCATTTTTTATTGTATATTGCACAGAACCATACATTAACAAACAGTCATAAGACTTTATATGACAGGTCAATATGCTGTTAAATATCGCAGGATCTCAGAGCAACACTGCAAAAGAAGAATGCAAAGTATTCATAATGACATTATCAGTTGGAAACATAACGGCATCCTGTTACATGAGCAGTCATTTAGTGTAGTCTGTTAAAAGGAAAAAAGAAAGTGCACTTAGTAACCCACAGGTAATAGAAGCTGCAGGATAACTCAATTAAACAAGCATTAGTATGCATTAAAAAATCATCCCCTTGCAAACAAAGCATTGAATTCATGTACTGGCATGCATTATGAGCCAAATTAAGTACTGAAATTAGGAATAATGTCAACAAATATAATGCACAAGGAAGTCAACTAAGGATATATTTAACTGCAATATTAGGTATATTTTACAGCACATTTGAATATTTAAAGTTTGTGGGCTTTAACTTTACTTTAACGATAAAGTAGTGTTGTAATGTAGAATATGTGACATTAAATGAATTATATTCTTATATGACATACGGAAAGCTTGCTAGTTCTAATAATTATTGTTGTAAACTTGCTTTTTTGTGTGGATAATATCATTAAACTAGCAGAGTTATTTACTGAGTTGTAAATTGTCAGGAGTTGAAAGTACATTTGAAATTTTAGATCAAAATAGCAATGCCAGCTTGGTTGGGCTACAATTTCAAATTTACTTAATTTGTATTATGAGCAATTATTGAGCTATTACACTTGTAAAGATGGCCATATAAAGTTCTAGATTTTATATGGGAGCATAGTAGACTACGATTTGCAAAATAGTGGATCCAGTCGTATGCAGCAAATTATTACATTTTTGTTTGTTTTTCCAAACCTTTGTGAAACTTCTTTTAATATTCACAAAAGAAAAATTTGATTAATTCAAGTTCAATTATATTTACACTGCCATCCAGTTGGTGTTAATTGTTAAAATCAATGTCTGCTAAAACCATCTGCTCTAATTCCACTAATACACACCAAGTGAATTGCACCAAAAACCATCTCCTTTAGCCCTAAAGACTAATACTAGCCACTTTAGCCCAATTCAAAATTCATCTCCCCAAAATCTAGCCTTACCTTAAAGGACCACTATAGTGCCAGGAAAACATACTCGTTTTCCTGGCACTATAGTGCCCTGAGGGTGCCCCCACCCTCAGGGTCCCCCTCCCGCCCGGCTCTGGAAAGAGGAAAGGGGTTAAACTTACCTTTTTCCAGCGCTGGGCGGAGAGCTCTCCTCCTTCTCTCCTCCTCTGTTCCGCCCCGTCGGCTGAATGCGCACGCGCGGCAGGAGCTGCGCGCGCATTCAGCCGGTCGCATAGGAAAGCATTCATAATGCTTTCCTATGGACGCTTGCGTGCTCTCACTGTGAAAAACACAGTGAGAAGCACGCAAGCGCCTCTAGCGGCTGTCAATGAGACAGCCGCTAGAGGAAATAGGGGAAGGCTTAACCCATTCACAAACATAGCAGTTTCTCTGAAACTGCTATGTTTATAAAAAAAATGGGTTAACCCTAGCTGGACCTGGCACCCAGACCACTTCATTAAGCTGGATTGGTCTGGGTGCCTAGAGTGGTCCTTTAATGGCCTCCATTCAGAAATCTGATTATAATCTTTTTTTCTAACAAGTCTCCCTGCTGAGGTCTACTTGAAAATTGCATTTGCCTCAAAAATTTTCCAGTATGGTCAGTATTAACTGAAGCTACATTTTATTGAATTTACCTAATGAAAGTGACATTTGCTTTTTTTACATCACTAAATATATCCATATAATGTGTTTCTTATAATCCCTTGGTGAAGTGCTGTGCTTGAACTTTTCCTGTAGGTCTGAAGGCTTATTACCTAGCTTAGGTCATATCATAGTCATTGTATATATTTCTTATTACTGTAGTTACTGTACTTACTGTAGTTAGTTGCGGCATAATAATTAATGTATCCTGTTACAGAACTTACTTGCTACGGAGTAATTCCTGTATCTTACATCAATTCACTTGGAATTGATTTCCCTGGATAGTGAGCTTGGACCTACTGACTACCCTGCACTATTAATTAGCTGAATCTCCCTAAAACCATGAAATTTAGTTCACTCTAAATTCTGTATCCAGAACATACCTTATAACCGTACCAAATAAATAAAGCATTGATAGAACATGCTCAAAATAAGAGTCACAGATTATAAAAGTATCTACCTTCTCTCATTCATTACTTGCATCAGACTTTCCTAATGTCCCATAACATACTCAGGACATTGAGAGCATTACAAAAGCACTTTAAATCACTTTAGAAATGAAGTTAAGCAAGATGCAATTTGACTTTTATGGTTAATTTATATCAAAATCACTCAAGGGCAGAAACCTAATTTCCTCTTGTTACAGTAATACCCTTGGCATTTTAGTTAGTTTGTACCTTTCCTTGTATTTAAAAATTCCGAGAAATAGTTGTTGCTCTATAAATAGAACTGATATAACAAGTGTTTAGTAAAAATAATTTTCCTAGAAACAAAAAATAATTTTACTTGAATGCTTCTTTAAGTAATAAATTCTGTTTTCACATCGCTGCATATTTTAAAGTGTTACTTTGAGCAGCACTATATGCTAGATCTGTATGATTCTAATAAACAGAAGTAGATTTTTTTTGGAGGGAACATAGTGAAGGAGCTTATCTTGCCTCACATTGTCTACTGGTTTCAAGGTTAATGATTCAAGAAACTCTATGGTTTCCTCATGAATCCATCATTATGCAGAACATATAAAAATATTGACTAATAACAGTAGCATAGCACAACAGACAACACATAAAATTTCCAAAACAAGCATTTTTGCTAATGATAGCCAATTGCCATGCCTTGCCTAAATAGGTAAAATTACAAGAAACCTTCAATAACCTGGATAATATCTGACATAAAAATGATCACATTTGGTACATAGTTAATCCTTGTTCGACCCAGCTTGCACAATAAAACATACACCTTATTGTCTTTCCTTCATAGCTGGACACTTAAATCATAAAGTGGTGCAACAGATGAGTATTATTTCAAGTTCAACTACAGGTGTTCCTTTTTTACGACCAACCTGTTTTACGATGGCTCGACCTTACGACCGGGGTGGTAAGTGTGAGCCATCTTGGGAATTAGAGGGATTCCCTGCTCTGCTGCATTTGTCTATGTTCAGGGAAATTTCCCCAAACATAGAAAAGTGCACCAGAGCAGGGAATCCCTTAACTCCTCACTTACTGATCAATTCGTTCTACGACCGGGTCGTAGGAATGGAACCTGGTCGGTAAGTGAGGAGTGTCTGTACTATTAATATGGTCTAAATAAAACCACATTTGTCATTACAATATCACTGTACTATCTAAACTTTAAGACATAATTAAATGCTTGATCTTTGTTATTAAATATTATCATTATTACATTTGCACAGTTGGACTTCAGCCATGAGCTGTGTAAATGTTATTACCTCTTGGTGACAATAATCAGGAGCTATAACGTCCCTTAATTGGGAGCAGATGTGACCTTTACTAAACAGATGTTACCTTTTTAATAAATGATAGAACAAACAGCTGAATGAAAAAAAGAAAAAATATCTGTTTGCTACTGCTTATTTAATGATCATTGTATGTGTTGGTGCTTTTTACCAGTAAAATTACAAAGCAATATTGGGCCACCAAAAACATATAATATTGTCATAGAGTCAGATACATTTGCAAGAACAAGGGGGTGAGTGAATGCTTCTTTACTTTACAGAAACAAACTAATGTTGATGAAATTAATTCAAATTCGTATTGAAACAAGTGTTTTATGAACGTATACACAAAGATTAAATATTTTCTCACTCAGCCAGAAACATGAGTATATGTATGACCAGTATTTAGGGGCATATACAAAGGTGTACAGGGTTATTCACTAAACACAGTATTTTGTTCAAACTGACAATATCTGATGAAAATGACTAAATTCAATCCAATCGCATTGGAAATGTGTAGATTTACTAAAGCAAGATGCAGTCAGGATTAAGTTGGTCTGACCAATTCAATATCCTTAGTTCAGGAGTGTTCTGAAAATAAGTAATATTCACATTCAAACCAATATAAAGCATAGGAATCAGATATTTATCATGCATGGCGACCAAATATAAACCAAATTAATTTGCCAACATGTGCATTCGCAAAATATCATTCACTTGCTTTTTGCTAGTAAATGATCATTTGAAGAACCATATGCCTGTTGGCATCACTAGCAGCCAGGACGCAAATAGTTAAAAAGGCCATTGGGAATGCAAGGGTTAATTGTGTGGTGACTGCCCAGTGTTTGCTAGCCAGCTGCCACACTTAAAAAGTTAATAAATAGAAAACATCCTCAGGGGGTCATCAAGATGGGGCCTGTGAGAGGACATAATTCCCATGGGTATCCAGTGGGGGACTTTTAAAAAACTAGTGGAGGAATAGACAGATCAGTGTCCACCCACTTGTCCCCACTTTAGGCCAGATGGTGGGGATATTTATTAAAAATAAATTAGGGGGCATCCTTTTATCACCTCATCCACACTTGTGGTCATTGGGTGAAGGCTATTATAATATTCGGGGAATTGGGGGCCCTAATTTTAATATCAAAAGCTAAGGACCCAATGTGCACCCTGGTCAGTAGTGGTGCTAGTGCCCCTCCCTCCAATAGTGTTATGTCCCCCCACAATCCCCTCACAACAGCTTATATAGGTCAGTGCTCAGTCTGCGGCAAGCCCTCCATGGGTAAAGATGGGCTATGTTCTGTTGCAGCATGTTTTTATTTATTTTTTCCAAATCTTCCAATATTTTTTGTGAATCAAGGTATTTTTTTTATTTTTATTCTCATTAATTACATGAACAATGTCTGATCCCGTACAGCGATTGGTTTTGCTCCATTCGGGAAAGGGCAATTCAGACATTTATGAATTAACCTGTATGACAGAGAATTCCTTTTTTATCATAAAGAAAGAAATTAGAATATAAATTAAATAAATGTAAAAATTAACTGCAGCATTTACAAATGTATGGTTTGAATGAAACATCCTTTTTAAGGTTCTCTGAAATTCACATAACTGAATAAAACATTAAAAAAAACTCTATAACTTGTGGGAACCCTTTTTTTCTGAGATGCTCTATTTTCTTTAAAATTTTTATGAACGATTTAGCAAATTACATCACAGAAGACAAAGTCAAGGTAAACATAGCAAATGAAGTGGAAAAATAGAAACATTGTTTCACTTCTCCTTTTCTCTGTATGTTCTCTCAGCTGCACAGGACATAGCTTTCATTGACAATGACTGACAAGGAGCTCAGATCTAGACACCCATTTGCTGGTAAAGAGGTGTGGACCTCTATATTCCATTGTATATTTCATATGTCACAAATACATTTATTAAATATAGAGTTATATTAAAAATCCTGAGAAGTAATAGAACCCCTTTTTTTCACCTTTTTAACGTTATATCAATTCTATTTAATGACAGCTGACACACATTTTTAGACAAGAGTACAGTTAAAAAAATGATGGGGTGCACATACCACTAATAAAATGAGCATTTGATAAAAAAAAATCGCAACATATATTTGATAACTCCTATATTTTGCAAGAATTTAAAATGTTTGAAATTGCAAGTGTTGTTTCAGCTGACGCGGATGATCAATTCCAATTTTCTCTATTCACCTTTTGAGCATCTTTTACAGCTTTGTATTAAACTACAGTATGTAAGACACAGCAGGAATTGCACATTATAGAGGGGAATTGCTCTATCTCTTAGTCAGTTGAAGCTCAGCCAATCCTTTATTAATATTTAAAGATACACCGGGAAACTGCTTAGGATATTTTCTTATTTTATGATTAAAAAAATTATACACACAATACAGATTAATTCTTGGTATTTGGAAAGATGACCTGCGAGCCCTATCTGTTTTTTAGGGAATCGGTTGGATAAGAATTAAAAAAAATGTGTTATTGGAGGACAAAATGTAGGCCTTCTTTGATTATACAAGTATATTTATATATTTCTTATTTTTGTTGTCAATCTTTCTTTTATTATGGCATTTGATTCATGTTTCACAGAATAAAGTAAAGGAGTCATGTCAGATATACGTACAACAGAAATATCAAAGCGTAATGGAGTGAAAAAACAAGGTAAATCAGGCTTGATAGAACTGTCTGCATAAGTAACATAAGGGGCTACACGTTAGTCAAACAAGTTTTGACATTAGTAAAATGTTTAACGAGAATTGAATAACGGACATGTACATTATTAAGCATGTGTACAAAGAGGTTATCAAGCCTAATAAACTCTTAAGAACTGAAATAAGTAAATTCCACCAATGCGAAGCCATTTTAGTGCCACACGATCCGCTCTGCCTACACAGTAGGTTTGGGGTAATGTTTGGAGTGTTCCCCAGGCAATAATTTACCAGCAATGCCAGCTCAAGCCATATCAGCTCGTCTAAAGTGAATAATGAGTGAAAAAACGCTTTAAAGTAAATAGCAGGTTAAGCCTATTAGATATGGTGTTTGAAATAGGTTTATTATGAAAAGGATATGGTGGATAGTCCTCCAAGACCCAACAAACTATTTTGAGCTCTACAGATTGACTTAAACTAAAAGGCAAAAATAATATGATAATAGAACTGCGAGTGTTTGCATATATGGGTAAAACCATGTTTGGTAGCTGCGAGGAAGCTGCCCTGGAGTGGAAATAACTAGCGAAGCCCATATAGTGTCCACAGTCAGCAAATGCCCATACTAGGCAATGAAACAACAGGGGTATGGAGGGTCCATAGGGTGCTAATTAAGTGCGGGCAGTGAGAGTTCCCTCTCCAGCCCCAGACCTGTTGGAAGGTCAGCATCCTTGTTCCACAGACCTTGCAGGTGCTATGGAAGGCTGTTCTGCAGCCGCTTCCGTCAGGTGTACTCCCCTTTGGCCTAGGTTGGCAGGCAGCACGGGTGGTATGTGTTTGGAGCAGGATTCTGCCTGAGAAAGGCAGCTTGGCCCCCAATCATCAGCTCTCCTCACCTCCTTCTCATGGTTTGGGGATTGTGGGATGAGACGTTGTTCCAGCTGGTCCCAAAAGCACTGAAATATCATGTCTAGTTGCCAGAGTGAGCATTCCACTATTGTGTCACAGAGTTTCGTAGGTGCAGGCACAGTCGGTAGTGGAGCCTTGTTGTTAGGCCCGCCTTGTGTGGAGCGTGAACTATCGTGGGCAATATTAGTCAGTGGAGGAACTTGCATCAGGTATGTGGGGATCGGGATAACCCACGCCGGTCCATAAGGGGAACGGGGGTCCTTGCTTGATATATCAGTTGTGTGCTGCAGTGGGAGAGCGGCCGTCTCTCCTACGCCGACCAGGCTTGTAGGCCGTAAAAGTCACTCAGATGGAACTAGAAGGTTAGTCCGCATTCTTGGTGTCGATATGGAGAGCGTGCTGTCCCCTATCACCTAGTAGCCAATATAAGATCAATAGTCACTTATTTTTCTTAGATAATTGATAAAAACGGTTACCAGATGCAGGAGCTGCAATGACATGTGTCTGCTCTGTGGTCTCCCTATATATTTCTTGTTACCGATAGCTGAGGCAACATGGCTTAAAAGAACACTCTAACTTTAAAAATAAATGTATTTTTAAAGTCAAATTGGGTCATTTATCCATAAAGTATAGCAATCCAGCATCAAATACATCTTTTAAACAAAGGATCTTAAATCATAACTGTCATGTTTTTTGTTTTTTCAGTTTCCCTTCGCTTACACCCTTTGTATATTAATAATTACACACCCTGAAGGCCCTGTGGGAAACGTCATCTGCCCACACTAGATAACGCTGTGAAATTCCTGTGCATGCCCAGTTAAATACTTGGGCATGCAAGCGGGAATTTCATCCATTCATTCGTCAGAAAGACGAATGAATGAATAGAAATGTCAGACGAACAAACAAACACCGAATATCGGTGTTCGTTTGTTTGTTCAGTTTATTACAAGGAGGGAGCTACCGGTGCGCAGATCCCTCCTTGTAAAATGTAAAAATAGAAGCGACAGTGAGCAGTGCTCCCCCCCACTTCCTAAGCCCCCCATGTCCTCCCTCACTCTATGAGGGTCAAAATAACCCCCATAATAGCATAAGGGAGATTGAAATCTCCTGAATGCCCCTACTCGCTATGCTACGAGTAGGGGCATGTCTACTAAACAGTGACTAGCCTGTGCTGCTCACTGTTGTAAAAAGAAAAAAAAAGGGCAGTAAGAGACTTACATCAGACAGTATGAGACATTGCGTTCCAACAGTGAGACGCGAGACCGGAACCGGAAGTGGACGAAACTCGAAACATCCGAAAGCGGTAAATAAGAACGGCTTTAAAAGAATACAGGCTGGAATTTCAAATGCAGCTACCAAGGAAGCCTCCTAGAGAGGCGAAACACATTTTGCACATTTCAAGGATTTACTACTAATACTGTAAGAACTTTTTATTCTATTTCTGATTGTTTTCATATTTTTGTGCACTTTAATTTACCAATGAATTTGTGACTACAACCAATAAGCTGAAGCTGTTGCAGCACACAGAAGAAGGAGTGGGACCCTACAAAATCCCACTACGCTCAAATCTTGAGCCGAGAATTTACTGGCTCTCTACTTGTGAGTGCAATAGCATAGATTTATTCACTCCGATATTATTGTACAGACAATTTTGTGCTAAGATTTGTCTTTCTTTTCTCTATTTACAGGACTATACTTCTTAAGGATTTATTATTAGAGATGTCGCGAACCGTCCGCGAACTTCCCGCGAACGGTTCGCCACGGTTCTCCACAAACCGTTCGTGGCGAACTCCGGTCAGCTGACACATCCCGGCCAATCTCCAGCAGACCCTCCCTCCCAGACCCTCCTACTTCCTGGGCAGCATCCATGTTGAAAGCAGCTTCATTTTAAATTATGCTTTAAATTCAATTTCTCTATTTAAATGTATATCTTCAAAGCTACCATCGATTATGTCAGTGCAAACATTTTTAAAAGGACTGTGCGGATGAAATGCGTTGACTTTCAACACATGATGCACCAGCCTGAGTTTCTTCAATTGCTCAGTATCCATGGAAACCAAATGTCAGCAAAGCTGTGCCTATCATACAAACTCCTGTGTTGAGATCGTGATATATTAATGAATAGTCAATGCACTAAATGCACTCGCTGACAATACATTTATTTACTGACAAAACAATGGCAGTAGTGAACTGAAAGCTAAATTTAAAAAGTTGATGTCAAAGATTTCACCAACTAATATTTTTACAACTGAACTAATATAACCTATGTTTGCTATTTTTTTTTAACTCTGTGTTGTTTAATTTAAAAAAAAATTTGGTCTTTTTTTCTTATTTTACATGATTAAATACATTTAGTAAAATGTATTTCCTGACATTTAACTGAAATTAATGTTTATGTTAAAAAGCAATTGTAAAGAACCTCTTTACATTCATTATATTACTACACTTTTGCTGTCAGTCATCAATTAGTATCAGTGTCAATTTAATTTCTCTGTTGTTTATAGCTTGGATGATAGATTGAAATTTAAATGCTTTATACAATATTGTCTATGCTAAAAAATATATCTATGTAAATAAATACTTTTTTTTTTTTTTTAAATGGCAACCACTATATGCTATGTTCACGTCCCTAGAGGCAGCCAACAATTTTTTTTGTATGCTTATTTGTGTTTTTATTCATTTTGCTAACTATTCCAATAACTATTGTTAACCATTGTTTTATTTTTTTACATAAACACCTACAACGGTGATCTGCTGCCTCCAAGCTTGGACACTCACACACCACTACTGTGATCAGATTCAGATGCAACCATAGCACACTTGAACAATATTTCCATAGGCAGGGATTGTACCGCCTAGGAGCTACTATTTAAAGCTGATCTGTAGCTCAAAAAAAAAAAAAAAACAACGTAAGTGTGTTGTAGATAATTTACTGCAAACCAATTAGTTTGAATGACTATCTGTTCCTGTCCAAATTGAAGATAATAAAGTTGCGTGCACGCAGAAGTAAATTCACACTGAGACACAAAGTTCAGGTTAATGAAAGAACTTCGGAGAAGTTTAATGGCTTCTGACAGAAAATGGGTGCGAAGACCCTTTTAAAGGCATTATTACATCATTGAAGAAAATCAAGATATAGACAAATAGACATTGTTAATTGGCTTAGGTGATAAGATGTTAGTATAATGCCCTCCCCATTCTTAGGTCACTATCCACGTCATGCTTTTCTCCTCCAGGTTTTAGCGCCATTTTGCTAACATGAGGAGCTCACTCGACGGGAGGGGCCTTTTGGCAGCTATCCATTTAGAGCGTAGCTGGCACTTGTTAGTTTCTCAAGGTTAGGTTTCAAGGCTTTTAGTAAATACACATTTTATCAAAGCTATTTCTTGCTGGCATGCAAATTCTATGTTCTATAGACAAAGCTTTCTTGTAAAACTATGGGGGCCTCTTAGAGGTATAGCAAGAGGATTTAAAGGGGCCTTACAGATTTATAGAGGCCTAATAATTCTACAACAAGTGCATTTCTATACTTCAGAAGATACAATACTATATTGTGTTTCCCTATCCTCTTTTACATATCTACTGACCACCACCTGTACTTAAGGACACCCGCAAGGTGCTGCTCCCGTTTCACCACACTGCTAATCTAAAATGTATGCATTTTTGGTCATAGATCTTACATTTAATGATACTCATTTGATTATTTGTGACTTTTACATTCTACCTTTGTGGTTCTAACCACTAAGCTATTTCACCTACAAAATAATTGTACATGTGTCTGCTGTTCAAGTTTTATTCTCTTTAAATAAACAGATTTACCTTGCAAAGTAGAGAATTGTTTATTTTTAAACAAATTGCAATAAAGGGTTTCTCATTTATATATCTTGACTTTGACAAGTCAAAACCAAGAAGGTCTGAATAATTCACCAGAGAAGATTCTTATTGTGTTGATTAAAGAAAAATTCTGATCATTTATACTTCAATTTTTTCTAGTCAGCAATCATTTATCATAGGCAGAATCAGCGTGTGATTAAGTCCAAAGCAATTTGCTGCTCAATTCTTAAAATAGGCAGATTGAAGAGTAAATAAAAAAAATTGTCAAATGAAGTGTTCAGCTGCATGTATTTATAAAAGATCTTCTTATTCCAGAATTTATTACACTACTGGGCAATTTATCTAAGATTTCAGGCACTCATTGCTGAATTTGTTGTAAGTGACAGGGCACTTAACACAGTTGAAAGAGAGGTCTAATACACTGTAGAGTTATTTACTAAACCTTCCCTGGGGTGATTCAAAGACAAAGAAAAAAATCTTTTGGGTTTTATTAATAACTGGTGAACTATTTATTTGTTCCAAATATACACTATTTTCACGTTAATGATACTGTGCAGTGATGCAAAACAATGTTTACATAAAGCACAGAATAAATTATTTTAGACTGAAATAGAGCAGTGACTGGATAGGAAATGTGTGGCTTACAAACCCATATAGAAGGGGCAGCTAATCTTTGTAGTCTGCTAGCTTAGAGGACAGTCTTATATAATAAATTGGGAATACCAGAGAAAAACCTTTGGTGGCCATGAGCATGAGAATGGGGCATTTCTTTCCCATTTAGTGCAGTTGGCAAGTATGCAATACAATTTTCAGCAGAAAAAAATAGTCCATGCGGCTTCATAGCTGTTAAAAAAGGTGCTGTGTTGATATGTGTGCTTATATACGGAAAACTCAGGACACTGTGAGTGCTAGGCTCAAGGAACTCTCTCTCTCTCTCTCTCTCTCTCTCTCTATATATATATATATATATATATATAAATATAGTAAGAGTGTCTGAGATGTGGTTGTTGAAGGAAAATATTTATACACAGTCTGTATCCACTTCAAGGAATAAGGATATATATAATTTGTCCAAAATATATCAGCACTCACGGCATTGTAGCCTAGAAGTCTTTATTCCTTCACAGGTAATTGCCTGTTCATGAGGAAAGTCCTCCTGAACCAGGACTGAAATGTCAGTATCTTTGACACCGTTATACAGTTTTACAAATACTTACATGTGAAGAAATAAAGACTTCTAGACTACAAGACGTGTATGCTGATGTATTTTTGCTTTATTGTATTTGGAGGCCGATATCTAGGCACTGAAAGAATGTTTTGGCAGGAGTGCAGGATTGATTTATAAAATGTGTATATATTTATATTTGTACACATATTCAGGGCTTAAAATTCCAATTTCTATGCAGCTAGCCATGCCTTAAAAAGTCACTGCAAGCCTGGAGAGTTTTTTGCACTCTACATACACCAATGGTGAAGTTCTACTCACAAGGCATACATTGTTATTTGTCAACGACATATGTACCAATAATGAATTTTGCAAGAAAAAAATAGTCCCCAAGGACTTGTCTTGCATTTTTAAATCTTCTTTCAGATTGATTTCAAGGAAATGACTCATCACTAGGGCCATACACAAGTGTGTCAGCAGTGCTCTGTGCATGGTCTGCTTGAAGGGAAGACGATCAGTGAGCCTGATCACCAACTTTGGGATGGAGCGGGCCTTGTGATGGGTAGATAGACCCCTTACACAGTGGATTGGCAACCTTCTTTCTTTGCTGCCATCCTCCATTACGAAATACGGAATGGTAGCTTGGTAGATACGTAATGGCTAGAGGAGAGAGGACATTTTTTCCCTGTGTATATAACTAAAGAAATATATAAACCTCTCTAAAGAGTATTCTCTTTATAGAGAATAATCTATCTTTTTTTTCTCTGTACTCAGATTCTTTATTACTGAAGTCCTCAAATGTAGCCTTGAATTTGTGCTAATAAACATTACTTTATGTAGACGTACAAACAATTTGATTCACTTAGCAACAACTGTCTGCTCTACAATTATACAATTTTAGATATGTTTCCATAATTCTATGTCTAATGGGTTGTAACTTTTGTTCATATTATCATTTTCTTTATGGTGCATATTGTAATGCCTTTTTCCTTTTCTTAAAATATTTTAAATATTTATAACATTTCAGAAATGTTGTAAGATGACTGTGAAGACGTAAAAATTGGATCCTGAATAAAATATGTTCTTGAATATAAATAAGTGAAGATTTTACATTTAAAGTTAAATGCATTTTTTTAACAGCTGGGTAACCCTAATGAATCTAATACTAAAGGTTCTGAATGTTTATTTCAATCTGCACAGTATACTTCAATGATACTTTGGTGAAAACAGCAAAGGCTTTAATAGCTCAGTGAATGTATTATTTAATATGTTTCTATGTTCTTATTTTTAATTCATAAAGCATAGACATATTTTGTAACTCTTTACAAATTAGAGACAAATAATAATGAGAGAGACTACAAAGGGGCAATTTTTCAAAGTATTTTGTTCTAAAAAGTAGTGCAGAAATGTAAAAGGGAACGAGTCACCAAAGCAATGAGTTGTGGACTACCTTGAACTTGGCTGAAATTGTATTTTTATAACACAAATATTCTTGTCTTTAATATATTCGTCAATTCACTAATTTACTCCTTGTTCATTTCAAAAGATTTTCCGGTCATCACAATTCAGTTTATGATTTAACCCCAATATACAGGAAATGTCATAAATAGTGCTGCCATTAGTATTGTGGTTGCATAAGTAGTCTGTAGTGTTTGGGCTACATTTTACTCAATACAACCCTTAAATATGCATTTCTTAGGAGCATGGCAACCAAACACCTACAATCTTTGGGAACAATAACAACAATAACATGATAATCATACTCCAAACATTATAAACACTACAGATTTCTGTAGTAGTAATGAGGTGTCAGGAGTACCTTGTTGCCCCCTCATTGTAAATAGTTGAATCATCTTAGAATAGTTTAACTTCGCTACCTGCCTCTTCCTGTATGTGTGTGTCTCTGTATGTATGTGTCTGAATCATACAGAGACACAGAAACATACATACAGACACACACACACAGAGACACACACACATACAGACACACACACACATGCATACAGTGACGCGCACACACACACACACACACACACACACATAAAGACACATACATACAGACTGTATGTGTGTGTGTGTCTGTATGTTTGTGTATGTGTCTGTGTGTATGTCTGTCTGTATGTGTGTGTCTGTATTTATGTATGTGTCTGTCGAGGGGGGTGTCTGTCTGTGTGCATGTGTCTGTATGTGTGTATGTGTGTGTGTCTGTATGCATGTATCTGGGAGGGCACGGATCGGGGTGGGCATGGATGTGGGACCCATGGATCAGTTTTGCACTGGGGCCCCATGGATTGTGTGTACACCACTGCCTAAGGCATATTAGCAAGCCTTAGAATGGCCGGATTTAACAGATAAAAGGAAAAGTACAAGGAATACAGAGTGTTCATAAGCAGTTAGGAAAGCCAAAGTCCAAGGGATACAGAAATCAGAATAGTCAATATCAAAGCCATAGTTAAAATACACAATAAATGATACAAGAAACACACTCTCGGATAACCACAATGGAAACCATGACAGGGCACAGAGATATTGACAAAAAAGTTTAAATAGACAAGGTGCTCCTTGATTGGATGTAAAGGAGCATGTGATGGTGGAACGTGTGTGTGTGTATGACATCACACACATGTTCCCAGTAGTTAGGCACTTCAGAGGTTAATTAAGAACCTTAAAACGTTCTGACTTGAAGCGGCTGGTATCTCTAATGTTTGTAGACTGCTCGGAGTGAGGCCAGCAGGCGCCGCACGATAAGGTGAGTAATCGGCGGCATTCCAATTACCACGTGGGAATGCCACCACAACAAGATGCACCCAGTCGGGTCTCTGTTCGCTCTCCGGCAGGAGCGAACCCGGCGGGCGCCTTGACATGAGGAAAGTATTCGGCGGCATTCCCCTTGTGATGTGACAGTGACTTGGAGTTACTTGGAGTGCTTCTTTAAAAATCTCTGTCAACTATACAATCTTTGCAAGCAATTTCAAGTTGACCAGTGCCTGCACTATCTGAAAACAATAACATGGCAACCAATCCCCTGCAAACTGGAGCACTTTCTGCAAACTGCTGTGTGAAATTTAAAGTCCTAAAATCTTTACAAATACTCCAGCAAATAAAAATATTAGTGATCATGCCCAAGAAATGTATATATATATATATATATAAACTTATAAAATACAATAAAATAAATCCCTGAAATGTAACATGGACATTTGAGAATGTGTGGTAGTAAATACATGTGAGTTTGTCAGAGGCAGTACAGTCATTCAATGCTAGCTTGTAGAAACCTACTGAACACACGTGTGCCTTAGTGTTCTAATAGGGAGCTTATTTACTAATCAGTGATGTCACATCAACATAGAGGAATTTGAGAACATATGGGAGATGATTTTCCAAGTCATGTATTGTTGTTTAATTTTTGCAATTTAGGTGTCATTGTCACCTATTGTTTAGTGAACTGACCCTCTGGGCTTGCAAATAAACTGGTTATAACAAACTGAAGATTAAATAAATATTCAGAAAATAATTTGTTGAGGCAAAACTGATAAGAAAAGAATAACACAAGAATGAATTTTTCAAATAAAGCAGAATTTGCTGATAGAGTTCAAAGCTTTTGGAAACCCAACAGCATTCTTAAAATAATCAAGCTTTGTTATAATAGTGCAATCCTAAATTTGGCTCATGAAAAAAATATTTATTAGAATTCAAAGAAAATACCTAACTCTTGCATTCTTCCTGACTCAAGAAAAGAGCACTGATAAAAATGTATTCAATTCACCAGCAGAGAGAACTAAGATAACTATATGCCTAGTAATAACGAGGATTCAGAATATGGAAATCAATGACAATTGCTGAATGTTTACACATGAGCCACACAAAAAAAAAAATATGTATGTATTTTTTTTTTCAATATAGTAAAAAACAATAAATGCCTTGTTCTCAAAACTGGGCTATCATTTCACCATCTAAAAGGAACCTGTAGTAAGAAAATCGTATTTTGCCTAGAGCCTCGGTTCTTTAAAACTAATATGCTTCTCCTTTTTTTTTCTGTGAAGTGATTGCAATCCTAGCATTATTGCGTTTGGAGAGTCTTGATTAAGGGATTCCTGTGCATGGTGATTAGAGCTGCAATCTCAGGTACTTATATTTTATATTGCTATCTCTATATAATTGAAACTTCAAGTTCTCCAGAGATGAACCATATTATTATTATTATTATTTTGTATCACCAAAGAAATCCTATGCTTTTAAGTCAGGATCTTAGTTGATAACAGAATCTTGTTTTATTACATTCTGAGAAAATCAAAATCAAAAAGATCTATATATGGCTTGATGTCTAAACAAGCAATGTTTGCATTAGACATTACTGTTTTCATTTGGTTTGGTTTACGTTCACATATAGCCTACTCTCTTTTAATTTATAAGCAGCTATCAGCTGACAAAAATGAATAGAGATAAATGTAATTTATTATGGATTATTTTAATTATGTTTCTCTCAATCTGTTCTCTCTCTATACCTGTATCATAAAGATCTAACAAATAAAAACATTAAAAGCCTAGCAGTCATGTGACATTTCTCGCAGGTACATGACCTTCTCATTGTTTAACCCTAAAGCTGTAAGGGCTGTGATAGGCAAGGTACATCATGCACTAAAATACAGGTATTTCAGAATGAGTAAAAGTTGCAGGGCAACCCTTAAAGGACCACTCTAGGCACCCAGACCACTTCAGCTTAATCAAGTGGTCTGGGTGCCAGGTCCAGCTAGGCTTAACCCATTCTTTTATAAACATAGCAGTTTCAGAGAAACTGCTATGTTTATGAATGGGTTAAGCCTTCCCCCAAAGCCTCTAGCGGCTGTCTCATTGACAGCTGCTAGAGGCGCTTGCGTGATTCTCACTGTGAAAATCACAGTGAGAGCACCCAAGCGTCCATAGGAAAGCATTGATAATGCTTTCCTATGCGACCGTCTGAATGCGCGCGCAGCTTCTGCCGCGCGTGCGCATTCAGCCGACGGGGAGGAACGGAGGAGGATCGGAGGAGGAGAGCTCCCCGCCCAGCGCTGGAAAAAGGTAAGTTTTTACCCCTTTCCCCCTTCCAGAGCCAGTCGGGAGTGGGACCCTGAGGGTGGGGGCACCCTCAGGGCACTATAGTGCCAGGAAAATGAGTATGTTTTCCTGGTACTATAGTGGTCCTTTAACAAATAACTAATAGCTGATAGGTTCACCAGAAACAAATCTATTTAAAGCCTAATTCCTGTTGTTATGTGGTAGATTTGACTTATTTTGTAGCTTGCTTATTTTTTTTTTATTTAACTTAATTTTAACTTTAATTTTCTTTGGAGGATTACTGTACTAAATATAAAATGAAGAAAACCTTGACCTTTGTTTATGTTTCAGAAAGCAACCGTTCTTTGATTCCATTGCAGAAAGAACCCCTAGGAAACATGTCTGCCTTAATGTCACTCAGTTGCACAAGGAGAAAAAGATTGCTACTTTAAAGAATAACAAAACACCTTCTACGGATTTGTTACATATTTTGAGAGAGAGTATATTTCTTTCAGTTTGACATTTGTAAAAAGAAACTACAAACACGAACATCTTTTATTCTGTAGACCTGTGTGTATGGCATGAATTGTTCTGTTTCTCTCATAAAGCAGTTAGGGGAAGGATTGCTTTTAAGAAGAACAACTTGTCCAATGTTCATTAATATCAACCTGAGTTAACAGTTGAAAAGAAATCACACAAAATAGCAATTTAATGAAATTCACTTCAATAGCCTTTTTCCCCAAGATAACACACATGCAAGTAACAAAGACATATTTTTTTTTTAAAATGATTCATGCCTACTTGTGAATCAGAAGATATTAAATGTAAAAATGTTGTTACACCATGTAATGCAGTATGTAAAAGAAGATTGTAAATGTTGCACGAGGTAATTAATCTTCCTCTATCTTTTAAACTTTACTACCCTCTGCTAGGATTAAATCTTATCTTCCATTCAAACAAGGAGCATAGACTATAAATTGTGAGAACTATTATCTTAGGACACTATGGGTGACCTGCAGCTAGCTTGGTTTGTTTTATACTAAAGGACAAAAAGTTGTGAAAAGCTGTCTTGCAGCCCATAAAGAAATCAAGGTACATATTAATATATACCTTCTTCATTTTTCTGTGTTACATCCTTAGCATATAAAATGATAGAGGTGTCTGCATATTAAGCACGTAACATAATATTTTCAAATTAGTGTTTTAATTCACAGATCTAAAACACCAGATGGTTGGGCTCAGCAAAGAATGATTTTCGCAATTTAGTTATTTGATGCGATTCTCCTGAGCTGCAGCTACTTTGTAAAACAGTAGCCTGGTTTCAACGTCAAGGTTCATATGAGGATTTCCCTGTTTAGTCAATATATAATCATTGTGAAATAAAATATAAAATATAAAATATAACATGTGCATGCAAAGATGAACAACTAATATTTCAGAGATCCATATTATTAGTTGTGAAATTTTAAGGTGGCTTTAAAGAAAAGAAATTGGTTCATGAGAAGTTATATAAAATATTTGAAGCAACACTTGTTAATCTTTTAAGTTGGTTTAACAGAGTCAGTGTAAATAGGTTTATATAGCTGACAGTAATGTATCAGACGGATTTTGAAGACTTGGGAGAAATATCTTATTCTCAAAAAATTAAGACATCAAGGGACTTGGCATGTGAAACTGAATAGATATCACAATTAAAAAGTTAGAAAAAATATGTAACTCAATAATAATCTCAAAATTTGGCAAGTAAAACATCTCATTCACTGGCTTCCTACTAAAGGCAAGTAAATTATCTACTAATATGCAAATTGCAACAGTTTTACACTGTATATTTATAGTAATATTGACTAGACTTGTCTCTCTTAATATTATGTATGTAAATTTCTTGTTGTCAATGAAATTGTTATAGGTATATGAGTGCCTTGGTGCCATCTTCAATGCAGTGGTTAAACTATTTTTGAACGGTTAAATCTTGATGTTGGTGCCCCGGCATTCAAT
Organism: Pelobates cultripes; assembly: GCA_933207985.1. Classification (NCBI taxonomy): domain Eukaryota; kingdom Metazoa; phylum Chordata; class Amphibia; order Anura; family Pelobatidae; genus Pelobates; species Pelobates cultripes. The sequence goes on along the minus strand of OW240912.1, from coordinate 252,440,287 downwards.
ACCTCTACCACTTCTGTTCTGGCCTCTTTCTACCACAAAAAGTGGTAGACTGCATGAGTCAGTGGATGCACTCCACCTATCACTTGCTGCCCACTGTGAGTAGTAGGTTGCATTATTATTTGCAATGAATGACCAGTGATAGCCTGAGAGCCAAGGCAAACCTTCCTGGAGTAAGGTAGCAGGTGGAAAGATAAAAGGAGGTTGAGTTTTTGGGAGCTATAGGATAAATGTAAGGATTAAACAATTTGAAAATGGTTTAGCTCTTGAAGATGAGATGGTCCCTCTGGGACTCCTGCCACCCTAACAACTGTATTGAGATGAACCTGCTAGGGGAATGGAAGTATTTCTTTAACAAATAGAGAGTCCATTCATTCTCCTCCTCTTCTGTAATCCTGCATTTGTTTTTTTTTTCTTCATCTATTTTTATTCAACAGCCTATGTATATACAAAACAATCATATATAGAATATTGCATATTACATAATCATGGTACCAAAACGAGCAGATCAAATAATATACCATTCAGAAAAATTGATCATGGTGTTGAGCTTTTTCTGTAAAACTAAGACAAACACATACGAGTAAATGTACAGACAATATCAGATTTACAGTCAAACACGTTATACTATACACCATATCACATTGAAGAGCAGGCAGTATATGACAAAGTTATAGCCTAGAGGAAAAATGTCTTCTGCATGAATGCTAAATTTTTTTCATTATGTATAACACAAGAAAGTGGCATGTTGTGCTCAATGCCTTCATATGAATGTTAAATAATGCCACAAATAAAGTATTGCTAGCTGCTGAATGAAGCTCAAAACTGGAACATGGACCGTTGTAGAGCTATTGGAACAATCAATAAGAAGAAATTAGCAAACTGATATATTGTATGGACATTCACTAGTATCACAATAAACAAATTAACAATACCCTGTTACATGAGAAAAGTGAGAACAACAAACAGTGGAGCGCGGTGTGTAGCTCCAGCTCATAAAATCAAATACGAAGTAAGAGAAAGAAGATGGGCAGGAGATGGTGAAAGAACAAAAGGTGTAACCCCACTTTAATAGTATTAATAAGTGGAACATTCAAACTATGACATGTAGAAGAACACTGCGCTCAGGTGTGAAATACAAATGTGATATATGTATATGCTTCACATGGACAAACATCAAGTTACCAAAGGAAGGCCAAAAAAAACAACAACCCAAAACTAGAAAATCAACAGCAACGTGTGATGAAGCCCAAGCTGGAATAAATTGTGCAGATTTATTGATCTAGTAACCTCAGGCTCAGCATGTTTTTGTTGTTGCATGAATTAAAAAAAAGCCAAATTGTACACAGCAGAAGATATAATGGATCAGCACTCTATCTATCTATCTATCTATCTACTTTACTGTTTGATTTAGGTGTTGTAGCTATATTCATATTTGCAGAGTTAAAATAAAATTATCTGTGCTGTCAGTTTAGAAAAATGACAAGAAAAACATTAACTATTGTTTTGCAGTAATGTGCATGATCGCTAATTACAAAAATGTTCCTGCTGTGAAGAATTATTTATATAAAAGATGAATGGAAAAACGTAACTTGCCAAAAACGTTAATAGATGCAAGTAAGACAAAACGCTTAAAGATAAGCAATATATATTTAATGAGGAGAAGTATTTGGCAACGTAAAAATAGATGGACCCAACCATGTGATACATCTATCTATTAAAGAAATACTGGTGTATTTTAAGTTCTTTCTAACAATATAGCTCAGTTCTTGGAGGGGAACTGTCACCTCTCATGATTTTAAATATTATGTTTACTTATACCTTATAATATACGTATCTGTTAGGTATGAAAATAAAATTAAATGTGCAATTACATATCTTGGAACTGTTTGCTGCCATCTAGGTTCTGTTTTATTTGTTGTCAACAATTCTGCTCTTTTCGCCAATATGTCAGCATTGAGATAGGAAGGAGAAAACAGGAGAAACAGGAGCAATGGGAGTTATGTATAAAACATGTCTTTTCTAACAAAAAAAAAAAAAGTGATGGGGCGGAGTCACCAATGCAAATTGCCTGCTGACTCCACTTTTCAGCGGTGACTGCACCAGTTGATCCTGGAGATAGAACATTTACCTAACGATGAAGTGCAGAAAGTAGTTGTAAATAGAGAGCCTTAGGTAATAAGTTTATAAATGATCTTGAAGTGGACATTGACAATCATGTGTTGGTGTTTATAAACTAGGCAACAGTATGCAATGCCATGACAGTATTGACATGTATAAAAAGAATTATAATTTTGCCTCTTTATAAATCAATGGTAAGACCTTACATTGAATACAATAAATATGCCATGCAATTTTGGTCACCCATTTTAAGGAAGAATATTCCAGAACTTGAAAAAGTATGGTGGCAAGCTACAAAATTATTAAGGGGGATGGAAAACATTAGTTATGAATAAAGTTTACATAATAACTGCTTTGAACTCAATTAATTTTTTTTTTAGAAAAAAAGGTGTCTCAGAGGGGATATGATAGCACTATACAATTACAGGGTCGGTACAAAATGTTCTAACCTGTTCTTATACAACAAACAAGAGTTCACCCATTGAGACTGGAAAAAAGGATTCTTTACAATAAGAACAATAAACATGTAGACTTCTTTACCCCAAAACATAATATTCAAGGATGAAATGAATATGTATACAAACATTGATTGGTTGATCAAATAAATCTGGTTGCCATTATGAAGCCAGTAAGGAATGTATTCTCTCTTTGTGGCAAATTGGAATTAGTTGTGTTTTATTGCCCCTTCTCTTGGATCAACAACACAATGTAGTGGGTTTTAAAGGTTGAACTTGAGCCTACAAGCTGCAGGGGGCCCACACTTAACTTGCCCTTTAGTAGGGCAACTGGGCCCTGTCAAATCGGCGGTGCTGGGAGGAAGTAAGTACTGGTCGCCTTCTCCCAGCTTACAGCAAAAGCAACACAAGCTAAGAGAAGGAAGAGGAGGGGAAATAGTAAGGAGAGCCTGCACTAATGCCATTCGCCTCAATCAGCAGCCAGATACCATGAGAGCAACTCTCCTGCACCAAAAAGGTATGGAAACACTAGGATGACTAAATATATGAAAGTTATAACTTCTATGTGTGTGTGCATCAGTTTGCATCTGTGGTGTGTGTATATGTTTGTGTATATCTGTGTGTGTTTATCTGTGTTTGTGTGGCAGAGTATGTGTGTCAGTATGTGTGTGTATCTGTGTTTATGTGTTTATGTCCATAATGAATGCGGCGGCGAGGCTCATCTTCCTGTCCGCCCGCACCTCCCATGCCTCACCCTTCTGTCAGTCCCTGCATTGGCTTCCTATAAAATATAGAGCTCAATTTAAAATTCTGGTTCTTGCTTTCAAATCTCTACATAATGCTGCTCCCACTTATCTATCCTCCCTTATACACAAGCATGTCCCGTCTAGGCCCTTACGATCTGCTGAACACTTACGTCTATCTTCTGTCCGTACTCCCACCTTTGATGCTCGCCTTCAAGATTTCACGAGGGCTGCACTGTTCCTGTGGAACTCGCTTGCCTCCTCCGTTAGATGCTCACCCAGTCTCCACTCCTTCAAAAAATCGTTAAAAACCCACTTCTTCATAAAAGCGTATCAATTAAACTGTTAATAGCTCCTGACTGATTCCTCTTCTGCAACTGTCACTAGTCTAATACTATCCTTACCTTTTTGTGTCATTTTACCCCACTCCCTCTAGCATGTAAGCTCATTGAGCAGGGCCCTCAACCCTTCTGTTCCTGTGTGTCCAACTTGTCTGGTTACAACTACATGTCTGTTCGTCCACCCATTGTAAAGCACTGCGGAATTTGACGGCGCTCTATAAATATCATAATAATAATAATAATAATGTGGCAGTATGTGTGTGTATCTGTGTGAACATTCAAATGCCAACGCTACACTTAACTCTATGGTTATGTTGTTTTGTGTGTTTGTCTGTGTGTGATAATTTCTTCTTATAATAAGAATAATAATACTAACATATTTTGGTTCATTCTCTTATTGTTTAAGGTGTGCATAATCATTATTTTTCTCTTTTCTAGATTAGAAATGTGCAATGCTGTACATAAAAAACATACTGAACAGATGACACATTTTAAAGGCAAGATTAGAGACAAGGTACTATTGTACAAAAGAAATCACAAACGTGCTGTAAAAATTATTTAATGACTAACAGGGGATTGCAAGCATAAACTTTGAGAACTATAATGTTCCTTCTTAATGCATGACTTAACTAACCATTTTAAAGGCAATAATGCCACAATGATTTTCAAAGGTCATATTTATCAAACAGATATTCCTTAGACATCAAGTGAGTGCTTTCCAATATACAATAAAAAAAAGTGTTTCCCCTCCTTTATATTCATGTTAGCATTAAGAAATTTGCTATAAACATAGGAAGTGTTATACAAACTAGCAACCAATTTGAAAAAGACAGTACAGGCTGTTATGTTGCCAGTGGCGTTTGTAGACATATTTGTAATGAAAGCTGCTTGGTAAGAGAGCACAGGCTGAGTTCCAGAATGCTGTCATATCACTTCTATGACTGCAAATGCCGATGTGTAAGTTTCTCTGCCAGCATTTGGGAGGTGGTGACTAAATACAAATGGACTGTATACTACAATGCTAGAACCATTTGCACATACTCGGCAAAAAAAATGCTATATTGAAATAATCAAATTTTACAAACAGTATTTGAGAAGCCATTGCAAATTATAATGTCACAACTAGCAGAATACATCCTAATTTCAGTTGATGCTATGCACTGTATGTCCTTTCATGGTTGGGGCATTTTCAGCGCAAGAACCCCTAAATAAGACTAATTGCCTCATAACTTTAAGTACTAATATGATGTACTTTCTGTTGTTATAGAATTAAAAACTGAAACTTATCTATCCCCTAAATCTGCTATAAACACAGGGAGTGTTATACAAACTAACATCTAACTCTAAGCAACCCCTAACCTGAATCATAACCTGAACATCTGAGCCCTGTAGCCTACAGAGTATAGAACATTAAAGTGGTTATCGTGTCTGAAGGCTACAGGTACCATCCATCTGTTCTGTGAAATTCATGAGCAATTTTACACAAATTATGGGTCACCCAGGCACCTCTGTCCTAGACATTCATTCAGTCTGCATTATAAATTTCAATCCAGCTTTAGTTGATCTGCTTTGATTGGCTAATTGATATCCAAATATAGACAAAACTGGTATTACTAATGAGGAAGTTGTACTTCTGTTTTAGCAATAATGTTAGTGAGGGCTGGGCTTTGAACACCCCAGTACCCTCAGTTTGTACTGCTTTAAAACAGTTTAACATTTTTGGGGGCTGTAATAGGTATTTTGGGGGCTGTAGTAGGCTGTTCCTTTAAATGAACACTCCAAGCACCACAATCACAACAGCTTGCTCTAGTGATTATGAGGCCAGGAGTTCTCAGGCTCTCCACCATTGGAAGTAGTTAAGCCATTTTTAGCACCTGGTGTAAGCCAGATTCTGCACAACTAATGCCAAGGAGACATACACTCTTAAGCAGGAGTTTCGTTTAGCGCTACTGAGGTAAGCCCTGTAATGCAGAGCTAGCTCATCAGCTGAGAGTATCTGCATGGCTTAGTTGAGGAGAACTAACATATTGAGGATGTACAAAATGCAAATTAGGAGGAGGGCTTTTTTATGCTTTGCATAGAGTCTGTAGCCAAGCAAGGATCTTGGTTCAAGCTTTTCTCCATTTGTTTACCAATTTAAGATAGACATCTTGGTTCTGATCAGGGAACAGGCTAAACAGGGCTTAGTCCATTGACTGAAGTTTATACGTTTTTCTGTTGAGGACATATTTGTACAGTTTAACCCCTTAAGGACCAAACTTTTAGAATAAAAAGGAATCATGACATGTCACACATGTCATGTGTCCTAAAGGGGTTAAAGTGGGACTGAATAGAACTGACTTGTTACATGATTATGACACCCATAGAAAAATTAAGAAATTGAATCTTGCACCAGGGATACATTTCTATTTTTTCTAACGACTTCTACTTTTTAAATAATAGTTGCATTGCAATTGTAGAAGCAATTAACTAAATACAGATATTAAATATATGAACGACTAGAACAAATCCTAATTCTGGGTTGTGATAACTGCAGGCCTGCTCAAATATGGATTTCACACTGACCTTATTGTCAGACTTTCAAGACATGTTTATACATCTGACTGTTGCAATTAAAGACAAATACAAGTTTTCAAATAATGCTGAACATAGATTGCAGTAATCCCATGGTGTCTTGTGCTTCTGTTGTCATTTAATAAAAACTTTAAAAACATAAACAAGGCATTGGCCCACCACCACTACTTCTTTCAAACAATTACATTTAAGTAATGTCTCACAAAACAAAATATGCTAAGAAATTTATTTTAGAAGGTCTGTCTTATTTATGCTGCTTTCAATGGCATAAGGTAGATAGATAGATAGATAGATAGATAGATAGATAGATAGATAGACAATAGGTGAATATTTAAGTATCTATTTTAAGATTACCAATGAAACATTAAATAAAAATCCTAATTAAAAATAGTTAAATATAAAACACTGAATTTTTGATCTGCTTCTTAGCCAAATGACAAGCTAACCCAAACAGACACAAAATTGCAGGCAGGTAACTACATAGGCAAGAAGGAGTACGATATGGGCCTGCATTAGTGTGTGCTTGAGTGCACCAGGTACATTAATTGCACACACCTACAACTGCCTTGTATTAAGTACATCAAGGAGAGAAGATGGGTTAAAATATAGCCTCTTTCTGCAGATATTGACTAAACGACCTACTATAACAGCAAGGAATCAAGACACAGCACTATTTACAAAACCATTAAGTTGGAAAACCAGTGTGTTCAGTGTATACCACTCTATCTCATTGCAAAGCTAATGCATTCTATGTCTCTTAAACATCTCCACATCTTTTGTATTTAAAAATCCTGGCACTCCTGGGAGTTTATATCAATTAAGTGTGAAATGTACTGCAAAAGCTACTGTTGAATAAACATTTGAACACATGCATGGATCTAATGTTCCTGTAAAGACTGTTTTTTGTTACATCTACATTCTCTATGCATCTGATCCTACGAGAGTTAACTGTACTGATTTTTAGCACCTTTTTATGCTATGCATTTTAAGAACAGTCATAAAATCACAAATCAACAGCAGGATTAATTACATGACATAGCTGCTTTGACACATGCTCATTCTTGTGTATTTCATTTAAGGTCTTTCATTGCTAATTTGTAAAGTTTAGTTAGAGTTAAAAATACCATAGTACGTGCTTCAGCCTTATATAGCTTCCTTAGTGATCTTGTAAATAAACTAAACTTTGAATGGTCTATAAATTACTATGCTGAACTACTTCTATAATGAAGATGATTGAAGCACGGCAGCTGAAATAGAATCTCACCAGGGAACATTACAGACACTGCCATTTACAGATCTAATGACCTGTCCCAACACAAATGGCACGAGAAACTGTCAGTATTTGAAACACTTTACAAAGACTTGCGTGCCTCTTTTATAACTTCTCATGTGATAAGCATTAAAAAAAGACAAAATAAACTTTCCTTCAACTATTTTCATTTGTATTTGGTCTGTTTTTTCAACTCCACCTAAAGTGCAGCTATGGTCATTTCTAGTGATTTATTTCAAATTGTTATTTCAATCAGCAATATGAATAGCTGCAACATCTTTACATAAATTACACATGCTCAAGCTTAATATAAATTACTTAATTGTTATTATATATCCATTCATTTAAAACAAATCAACACTGTAAAACAACTGTTCAAAAGTATCAGCAACGTTAAGGCTTCAAACGATATAACAGTATATAATCTTTCTAGCTATAAGTAATATGTAATTAATTAACAAGGTGAACTTTACCAGATCTGTTTTTGATGATGTCATTGAACTCATCGATAGCGGAGTCTTCCCTGGGGTCTTCCGGATGTCCACTTTCAGCCATAACTCACTGTGAAAGAATATCACGTTGCAAATCAAAAACCCAATTTTCTTTATTGTACTGTATTGCTTTCAGTAAAGCAAATGTCTTCAGAAAAACTCTAGAGACTTGATTGTGTGCTATGCCCACGGAGACAGGCAACCTTGCAACACTGCAAATAGAGTCTGCATTGAAAAGGGAGAATAAACTGTCAGCCTTAGAGATCAGAGAAAACAGGTGCTGGTATCAGTTAGATCTTAAAATAGAAGTTCCCTGCACAAACTAAACAGACATGAATGTGGAGTTGGGAATATTAAACATGAGACTCAATAAATCAGTTTTAACTTGTAGATTCCAGAAACTATTTCCGCACTCTCTTCAATCAATACAAAGACCAATAAAATACCAAATTGCCAAAATAAACTCAGAGGGCATACATAATTTAGTTATAACTCACTTAGTTGCTTACAGAAGACGCAGAATGGCTCAGAATTCAATATATATTGTATCATAACAGTTAGAGAAAAGGCCAAAAACAAGATACAGAAAAATGTTTTTCTTCCTACTGCACTTATGTCTAAAATAAGAAATAAGGCAGCTTAAATTGGTTCACTTTTGCAATGATTTCTATGGATTATAAACAAATATTAAAGGGATACTATAAGCAATAAAAAAACTTGATGAATCAATGTCAATGCCTCTATAGCCTCACTTCTCAATTCTCTGCCATTAAGGGGTTAAATTACTTTGTTTATGCAGTCCTAGCCATGTCTCCCTGCATGTGACTCACACAGTCTCCATTTAAAAAAAAAGTTAGATTTTTACAGAACAGCTTGCCTACTTTAGAAGTTGTATCTACTGCTGTGTTAATCAAACTTTGAACTCTGGGCACTGATGGTTCTAGCAGACAATTAACAGAACAGAAAATATCTGATTCTAAATTAAACACACTGTGCAATAAGGGAAGTTAAAAATTTAAGTGTTTTTTAGGAAGTATGAAGAGAGGCTGTGAGAGTAACAGCAAAAATGTGTGGTAAAGACTGTATAAACAAAGTGATTTAATGAGTAATTGAGCAGTGAGATTGCACGAGAATACACCAAAACCACTTAATTCAGCTAAAAAAAATTGTTGCTTAGAGTGTAGCTTTAAGATACTAGAATCATAGGAGTTTACCAAGGGAATTCAGCAAGGAAGACACAAGGAGGAAAACAGCAGAGAGTGCTTCAATCAACATCTTCATTAACATCCACACCCTGTTGTGCTTGCTGCATTTATTTTTGTGTTCTGTACCTAGCCATATGTGTAGTGTAAGTACTACTTCCTCGCCATATATGCAACACTCACCACAAATTCTTATACATCATGGACTGTTTTGTTGCTGTAATGTATCTGCTAAGTGCTGGTGGCGAGTGTTGAAATCAAGCCCTCCAACCCCCATCCCACAAAAGTATAAAACATTACAATTGCAATGCTACCAAACTAAGATTATGTCCAAATTCCTGTTACTCATATTACTTGCCCTTGCAAATGATGTAAAGTCTAATCCTGGTCCCCCAACATATTGCATTCCTAGCCTTCCAGCTAACAAAGTCCTCTACTTTGTGCACTGTAATATCTGCAGCTTACTACCAAAAATCAATGCACTGCAAGCATGGTGTTCACATTACAAGCGAATCATTGTGCTCTCTGAATCGTGGCTAACTGCAAAAATACCCAACTCTGCAATTGCAATACATGGATATATAAGCCATAGAAATGACAGAGCAAAAAGAGGAGATGGCATTGTCATTTATGTTGACAATTCCATAAAGTTCTCCCCCTTAAAAAACTTTAGCTCTCCTGCCACCTTTGATTTCCTTTCTGGCACAATTGAGATCCTGTGCTGTAAATCAATCATTGTTGCAGGAATCTACCGCCCACCTAGCTCCCCAGTGCATTCCCTTTTTGACATAGCCCAACACTTTAGTGAAGCCATAGCTCAAAACCCAAAAAGTGAACTGTTGGTCTTTGGAGATTTTAATATTGATTGGCTGAATCCTAAAAATAATAGTTCTTGCTCGCTGTTTAAGACTTTGCAGCTAACGCAATTATTCTCCTCCCCAATTCGCATAAACATTTAAAGCCATAACCACGCCCTGCTGGATTAGATTCTCTCCACTTCTCCTGATAGAATCCAGGAGGCAGGTGTTCTCCATAACAGTTTCAGTGACCACTGTTTAGTGTACTGCATAAGCAAAATAAAGGCTACTTTCAGTCCGAACTCCTACAAGTTTGGAATTTGCATTTCCCGCTGCGTAAGGTAAGACCTTACTGGATATGAACTGGATCAAAGCTGACCTCATTCAAATGTACCAGTTTCGGGATTCATTGTGGTCAAGGTTCAAGTGTACTGGCTCTATGAACGATCACTGTGCATATAGACAATGGCGAAATATATGCACAAAACAAACAAAAATTGACCAAGGCCCAATATTTCAGTGCAAATTTGAAAAATAACATTTCAAACCCTAGAAACTTTTGGAAAATCATAAACTTACAACGTACAAACTCCTCCAATCCACTCCCAACCCTCCACTGTCAAAGTGGACAACAAAATCCTGTAACTCCCCTTAGATGTAGCAAATGCCTTTAAAAATTATTTTATCGGATGCTCCACCACCCTGATCACCAAGCTAATAAATTACATACATCCTGAAACTACAAATATGGATCAAGCCCCACTAAGTTTAGATAAGTAAAATTTTAGACCTGTACCTATTAGTTTTATTAAGAAACACCTTAATAATCTAAAAATAAAAAAACAGTCTGTACCTGTTTAAATCCCAGCAATGCTGTTGAAGCTCAGTGTGCCAGAAATTGCTAAATCTGTCCCAACACTAATTAACGAATCCTTGGTGTCTGGATATATACCCAAGCTTTGGAAGACTGCGAGAGTAGTGCCTATCCATAAAAGTGGTTACACTACTTTGGTTTCTAACTATAGCTTAAAGGACCACTATAGGCACCCAACTTTTGGAGATACTTTTATAACCCTTTCCAGCTTTATGCAAGTCAACAATTCTTAATCGTAGGTCTTCTGAGAGCTCTTTTGTGCGAGGCATCATTCACATCAGGCAATGCTTCTTGTGAAAAGCAAACCCAGAACTGGTGTGTGTTTTTTTATAGGGCAGGGCAGCTGTAACCAACACCTCCAATCTCATCTCATTGATTGGACTCCAGTTGGCTGACATCTCACTCCAATTAGCTCTTGGAGATATCATTAGTCTAGGGGTTCACATACTTTTTCCACCTGCACTGTGAATGTTTACATGGTGTGTTCAATAAAAACATGGCAACATTTCATTCTTTGTGTGTTATTAGTTTAAGCAGACTGTGATTGTCTATTGTTGTGACTTAGATGATGATCAGATCACATTTTATGACCGATTTGTGCAGAAATCCATATCATTCCTAAGGGTTCACATACTTTTTCTTGCAACTGTATTTTTTTTTTTTGTATTTGTGCAGTGTGCAAGCTTATCATCATATGTAACATTTAGCAACAAGAGAAAAACTGCACAATTTTGTAGTTTATAGCTCGTTATGCGTTCATGTCCTAGCTTTAGACAAATATGCGAGTAAGTAAAGTGGTAGGGTAGCTAGACATTTGAAGCAACAGAAAGATTAAGACATTTTTTAACATGCTAAACTATATGACATAACGAATTAGCTGTAATGCCACTAGGCCCCAAACTCCCCCTAAAAAGTGTGGGACACATAGGCCTATTTCCCTGTTATAAAGACTGAAGGGAATCAGGCGTTCATTCGATGCCACATGTAGATAAGAAAGGGCAGTTCGGCGTGATGTGAGTGAGTTGTAAGAGATAAAAGTTCAGGCTGAAGCTGGAGCTCTCCCTCAAAAAGTCTGTCCGCCATGCGATTCAGGCCCCGCCACCAAGGGAAGTACTTTTTTGTTTCTCTTTTGTTTAATAATACACATAATATACACATATTTTCCTTATACAAGATTATTGTTGCAATAATATTTTGTAGTTCCTTATTATGCACTACATTTTACTTATGCCAAAACATTTGCAGTTTAATCAACCCTTACAGTGGAATATGTTACGCATGTCATATTTGGGACCTGACATTTTTGCTGGTCTTATTTGGCCCGGGATGGATAGAATCAGTGTTATTAACATTTAGCATTGCTGCAGAGGATGAAAAAGTGACCAAATACTGAAGTACAGCCATATAGTGCATTATTAGTAGTTTCCAATGCACTTTTTCTGGTTCTTTAGCAACTGCCCATTGCTCATTCAAACCAAAACTCTTACATCATAAATGAACCCGGCAAGCCTCTACATATAGCTTTTTTTGACAGTTTATCTCAGACATTTTAAACTGACTGCCTGGCTCATGTTGAAGAAAATGTTGTAAGGAATTTAGCCTGATAAATTTCCAAAAGCATTCAATGGCATCTATGATATAAAAGTGGTACAACATATTAATTTACCCAAATCCCACACTGCATGCATTTTAACCCTTCACCCCCCTACTACCTCCTATTGTTTTTATTTTCTCATCTAATGTCTTTATCTACAACAAAACCTTTTTATCTTACTAATTATGTTCACCCTTCTATTTTTCACCCTTACCTTCTGTTGCCTCATTGATAAATATATCTATATTTATGCTTACCTCCTCCTGCTTCCCCTCTCTATTCATTCCATACACTCTTCTCATACATATCTCTTTCTCTACGAACTCCTTCTAAAGCTCCAAATACAAGCTGTCACCCCCCAAATTTAAACTGTATTCACACTTTATTCTCATTTCTATCTTTGTGCTTCTGGAAGTTGGAGATATATCACGAAACCCTGGTCCCTTATCCACTAACTCATCTTGTGCAAACACCAGAAACCCCAACAATCTAATCTTTCACTCTGCCCTCTGAAATACATACTGTTGATAACAGCTGTCTTTCACTTATTCAGCAGCTGTCTATGACTTATTCATCTCACATTCCCTAAGCCTACTGGCACTAACTGAACATGGCTTTATCCCTCTAACACTAAGACTCCTGCCTCATTATCTTTTGGCGACCTTCAATTAGCTCCCACTCCAAGACAATCTGGCAACAAAGGTGGTGGGGTAAGTTTTTTGCTTTGACCCCACTGCTCCTTCAAACCTCTACCCATCCACCTTCTCTCTATTTCTCCTCATCAGGAGTCCACTTAATTCGCCTTTTCAAAGCCATCTCTGCAAATGTTGCTGTTACTTACTGCATCTCTGGTTCTGCTCTCTTCTTCCTTGAACATTTTGTTTCCTTGCTTCACTACTTTCTTTCAAGTAATATTCCATCTCTAATTCTTGGGGACTTAACCATACAAATCTTTACCCACCCTGTAGTCTCAAAACCTTTTTCACTTACTTGCCACTGCCAGAGGGATGCCAGCCATCAAGTTCTGCAGAGCAGAAATCTCCCTATACCAGGATCTCTCTAACCTAACGTTGGATGCCAGAAGAGCACTGCAACCCATCACTGGTGCCCTTCATGAAAGGGGATTCCATATCACTGGGGATTCCCCTTCAGCCTCCAGGCAAAGCAAGGAAATGATTGGGTAACTGCCTGATGGCCAGAGGACATCCCATGCTTCCTGAGAGCCCTACACTTGCCTGCAGTCTGGTTCAGGAATTGGATTCTGGAGGAGTCTATTGCAACCAGACGGAACTCCCTAGCCCCCCTGCATCCAGAAGGCGCTCCACCAGAGAGAAATACCCAACTGCGCAGGTGGGGAGGCCCAAACAGCCTAGAAGAATAGAGCGGCAGCTAAGAGATTGGGGTGTCGGAAGAAAGGTGAGTCAAGTTCAACTCTAAGATGTAGAGATTGTGGTTGTGGTGGGTAAGAACTTTTGGTCCCACTGACGAGGTAGACCCCATGGATTGTAGGAGGTGCCGAACAGCCCTGGAAGGGCAGCCATTGTTTCCCTGGAGAGTATATTGGGGTGGGGTGAGAGATCACCGAGACACTGCAGAGCGACTCAGGGTTTATGAGGGTGAGTGAGCCTCCAGGCCTGCACAACGGGATGATACATGAATAGGTACCTCATCGATGGTGACTCTGTGGGACGAGCATTAACACGGATCCTGTGCCTGTGGGGTGGTTTTTCCCAGGTCATCATGCAAAAAAAAAAAGGGGAATGGGGAAAGTTGCTTTTTCTTTTATTGCTATTCTTGATTTAACCAGTTCACCTCACAATAGTTAGGTCTGATGGCATGGCTTTACAGAGAAGAGGTTTGAGGCCTGGAAACCACGTTTGTATTCGACCACTTGCTAGTGTGCCGTTCTTACACCGGCAGGAGGGGGGTTGGAGGGGAAAGTTGCTAAGGATGAGGAAACTATACATGATGCTGGTATGGGGCACTAGGCAATGTTCAGCAAGCTGTAGCTGGGGGGGGGGCTTGGGATACTGGCAGGGGGTGAGGGGGTACAGGGTGGGTGCAGGTGGGGGCCCACAGATGACTGCTGTGTGGGATCGGGAAGGAATTCAGTCTACACTCAGGTGGGATGAAGTAGACTGCCCCCGATACTTCCTGACCTCCATGCTCACAGAGGGTGACCCTAGCTGGAGATGGGGGACAGCAGATGACTGGGGAACATGACCATGGGTGACCCCCGAAGGACCGCCACTACGATAGGACCACTAGGACTACCACAAATAACTTGGGTGCTCACTTGACGGCTCGCCGTCCTCCACATCGATGCGCCACAGGGACCTGTGGACGCACTCAAAGTTATTCTGAGATGTTGGGCTCTCATGACCATAGTACAGCAAGTATTACTTTCACAACACCAGCCAGGGAGGCGATCTCTCAGGACACGGACTTACCCAACTGTTTCCTGCATACTTGGCCTAGGGCATTTCTGGCAGTTCGAGCTCACTGAGTGTATACTGCACTGTGCGATGGTTCGTTTGTTCACGCTCCCCGTGATGGATACCATCCCTGCGCTTTTGTGGGGGGGTACACATAACACATAATAGTTGTGCTCCGCACGACACCCTTGCCACAGGT
This sequence comes from Pelobates cultripes, assembly GCA_933207985.1. Classification (NCBI taxonomy): domain Eukaryota; kingdom Metazoa; phylum Chordata; class Amphibia; order Anura; family Pelobatidae; genus Pelobates; species Pelobates cultripes. The sequence continues at coordinate 252,425,194 of OW240912.1, read as the reverse complement.
ATCAAGTTACTGCAAGCCTCTGACAAAGGGTTTGAATTTTCTTGTCCAATCCCTTTTCCCTACTGCCCCCACTTATCTCTGGATCACCCCCCCCCCACTCTGTACACCGACCTCTTTCTCCTCCCTATATCTCTTTCCCCCCTATAACCTCGGTCTGCCTGCCCCACGTTTCTCCGCCTCCTACCCCCTGATTCCCCCCTTCTCACTGCTGGCCCTGGCTGCCTTGACCAAATTGCTTCGCCATGGTGACGGGGTTTACGCCCACGCCTCTCCACCTCTGGTCGAACAACGTGCGAGGCTTGAATGCCCCCGAATGGAGGTCTCACCTTCTTCGGTCCCTATGGGCGTCCAGAGTCTCATTCGCTTTCCTGCAGGAAATTCACTTCCGAGGGTATAATGACCCATCTCTACAGGAAGCCAGGTACCCGATGGGGTTCTTTGTGAACCACGCAACAGTCAAAAAGGCAGTGGTAGCAATATTATTTGTGAATACTGTGCCGTTTGTGTGAGCAGATATGCTCGCAGACCCCATGGGGCGCTACCTGTTTCTCAAGGGTAGCATCGCGGATACCAAATACGCCCCGAACATTCATCAACACCGATTCATGAGGAGGACATTGAATAGACCTGAGCAGTTCTGAGAGGGCCTACTGCTGGTGGCTGGTGACCTGAATGTTGCCCTGGAACCATGACTGGACATATCCAGAGTCATTAGCTCCTTGCCCCTCTATTGTTTGAGAGACATCTAGGACGCCATACAAGGAGCTGTTGGAGGGTGCTGCAACCTTCGGATAGAGCTTACTCCTATTTCTCCACAGGCCATAAGCGGTAAACCAGATTGGACTATATTCTTTTAGCCCAGGAATTCCAGCCCCTACTCGTCTTGGCGGAAATTCAAATGATGGGATGGTCGGGTCAGTCCCCTATATTGGTATGCATCAAATATCCCCTATTTGGCCCACCATGAATGATTCGATCCTGAACGACATGCCTATTAAGACCGAACTACGCACCAAGTTCACCACTTTCTTTGCAATTAGGCTCAGAGCACTCTGATTTAAGCCAACCTATCAGAGTGCTCTGACAGGTAAATGAAGAGACTAACAGGTAAGTCTCCACATTTATCTGTTACAGCACTCTGGTTGGTTTGAAATCCAACCAATCGGAGTGCTCTTTGTCATTTTACACAGAGTAGGAAAGATCTTTGGAATTTTCCCACGCTGTGTAATTTGACTCATAACTCTCTGATTGGTTGCTTTTAAGCAACCAATCAGAGTGTTGTTATGAGTGAAATTACACAGCATGGGAAAATTCCAAAGATCTTTCCCACTATGTAGAGCACTCTTGTTGGATTAGGGAGTTATCTACTAAGCAGCTTCAAGAGAACATATACAAAGTCCCGTAGTCCCGAAGTTCCGAAGTGCCGAAGTGCCAAAGTTCTGAAATGTCAAAGTCCCGAAGTGCTGAAGTTTGAAGTGCCCAAGTCTCAAATTTCAGAATACGAACCAAACTGAAGTGCCGAAGTCCCAAAGTGTCGAAGTTCCAAAGTCCGGAAATTTGCAATGTCGAAGCGAATATTTTGCCCATACTTATCCCTACTCTCTCTAAAATGCAAACCAACTGGCATGTTTTCATTTGCTCTTATTCTGCCCATAGTTCTTTGTCAATGGTTTGTCCAGCAGTCGGAGTTCCTGAAGATATGGTTTCTGGAGCTGTCGCTGTGTGCCATTACCTTCAGCACACACTTGCCATTATTCTGTGATTTCTGGTGCATACATAAGCTATACTAGCAAAGCAAGCATCAGGAAGCAATGGCCACTGAACGCTATGAGAAGGAGATAAAGCCACACACCAATAGCCTGCAGCAAACAAATGCACACAGTCTTTATGAAAGACTTCACTAGTTGAACATGGCCAGGACCTGCCAAAGGACCAATGTTGGGACCTATCCAACCTGTTGTGTTTTCATGAGAGAATCTGGCCAGGTATTGGAAGAGATCTCTCTCCTGGCGACCATAACCCTAGCAGATATGGGGGGAGCCATCTACCTATGACCGTATGTAATGAAAGATGCAGATCTTCAGAAAAGGAATTTCATCGAGTTAACATTATAAAAAAAAAGAAAAAGTAAAACCCTGCAACCTACCTCCTAGGTATAAGCATATTTTGCATAGGCTTAAATAAATAGATACAAATCACTGATAAATGATACTGTTGTTTTTAACTTATTTATTACCAAAACAAAGCCTTTTTAAACAATGCCTTTTTAAGCTATTGCATAAAAATGCCCAGCTCAGTTTAAGAAATAATTTATTCTTTCTTGATTGGCATGCGAGAGACTTGGAAGCTCATAAAGCACATTGATGATTGTATGAATGCCTGCACATATGTCTATTCTTCTTGCTGTCAGGATGTTTTGCTTTATATTGTTTAAATCTATGTCAGACTTGATTTTTGATCTCTTTCTTCACTTTTTTTCTCTGGTTGAGAATCTAGAATAGGTATATAAAGAGTCTCATTAATAAATTTGGAACTGCTGTAGAACAGCATTACCAAGGAAGACATTGATGGCATTTATAACTAAACAAAACATATTATAAAAATGCTTACCATAATTTTCTTATCCTGGCTAATATTTCTGTTATCATCACTTACATATCATATGCTCCTGTCTCTCAACTGGCAGTGTTATGGGCAAATGCAAATATTACAAGTTTTAGAATGAAATGTTGTATTTCTTAAACTGTGTACTTTGTCTTTAAGAGATATTGCAAACTGACAAGGTGTTAGAAAAGGAACATATTGTTTTTCATAACTGTTTCTTTAAGCAATAACCTCTTACCTACTTTCAGTGCATAATATGTTTACGCCATTTTGTCCCAGACGAATTACAATAATAATTCATAAACAAGCTTCAAGGCTATGCCTTTCAGTACACAATATACTGTGGTATATTAGTAAATAAAGATGTTCAGACTGTAAGATGTCATCTTGAACTAAGTCAGGAAAATTTCCATGATGTATATACCCTTTAGTTATGAACTTCTATTTTTGACAAGTTAAGGGAGGTCCTAAAATGAATTTAGTAAAAAAGTTACTTTTTCATATATGAACTACAGTGACCCTAAAATGATGACAGCTAAGGTATAAGTAGGTGTACTTTTAAAGGTTAAGGAACGGAGGAGAGACTTGGAGACAGACGCTGCTCCATCTTAAAATGACAGAGAGGCTGACATGATGACATGTTCAGGAGGGTATGTTAACCTATTAATGATATTTGCAAGCATTTAGTTTAATCTTATAGTGGTAAATAAGGGAATCAGCCGTGGTTACAGCAGGAATATCCAAATTCCTATTACCTCCCTATTACCAGCGGTGAAGCCAATCCAGAAATGGAGGAATTGCTGATGCTAATATGGATATTAGCCAGGAAAAGAAAATGATGATAAGTATTTTCAAAATGTTCTGTTTTCCTGGCTAATCCATATCAGCATCACTTTTGGGACTTCCAAAGTTAAAAAGGGTGGGAATAAAGAGAGCAAATAATATAGTTGCAACAAAACTTTTTTAATGAGAAACTGCAGAATGATGGACACTTCTTCCATATTAGGAGGTAGAAAAACAGAGGCATACAGTGAAGAGCAGCGGTTGAAGATGCGAGTGGCCCTGCGTATGCTTCTCCTGGGAGTGCAGCTCCTGGATGAGTGGGTGACGGAGCTTGAGAGCCTGGTATGGATGGAGCTGTGGCTAGATGAAGCTATGGTGGTACACGATTCAGCATGCCCCCTGATTGGCTGTGCACGGCAGGCCCAAGGGTGAGGATTACAATGGCCCTGGCCTGTTGTAGGAGGCCTTTGCAGAACCAGATTTCGGGAGTGCTGGAGAGTTCCGATTCTGGGACATCTACGACTACAGGGAGGATATGCATGATTGGGCTTCAGCTACAGAGGTGAGACAAAACCTGACATCTCTCTGCAACTCATAGTTTAAGTGTCCTACAAACAACTTACCCATTGAGTATTTAATTTTGAACTGCAAACATAGAAATGCATTATTTTACACTTTTAGGAGCAATAAGAAAATAAGAAAAATAAGGCTAGCACCGATGTATTTTTCATGTTTTACATTAAAGAGATTTGAACAGTATTCAACAGATTTCTCATTTAAAATGTTGTTTTGCAAATTCTTTGCTGTGTTCCAGATAGGCAACTATGCCAAAAGTGAGGAAAGGGACCTATAATGCTATCAACCTTCTACCTTTGTGTATACTTCTAAAATGATCCTAGTGCTAAATGAGTACTCTTTAGGAGGAACTAGTGCTGTGTATAATATTGAATATGCAAATGTAATTTGTGCCATTGGATATGTAAATCTCATTTAAAGAGCCATGTATATATTGCTTCAGATTCATTGTGGTTTTTCTCCAGCCCAATCTTTTATCTGTTTTAGACAGCTGTGCATGTCAGGGGGTTGATTTTCTGATTTTTAATTAGTGGAGCTAACTTAAATTATGCAATTTTATAAACAGTTTTACGTAGTGTCCATTAGATTACCAAGAGTGGCCAAAAGTGCTTGTGACACATCTGGTATCTCCACTTTGCCCTAAAGGGGATGTTGGAAAATGTGACTTCCCATGACTTTCAGGAGTAAATGAAAACATCCATTTGGAATAAATAAATTCAGATGATGATGATGAGCAAATTTATATTTTTGCCTCACAGAAAGTCATGGATTGTGGATGTTGCTAGAGAACTGCTTTACAAAAGTCTGACATGAGCATTTACACTGATCAGCCACAACATTAAAACCATTGACATGTGAAGTGAATAAGGTAGATTATATTTGTGAAGCAGAACTTGACTTTCTTGTAAAGTTGTGGAGGGCAGTGGATGCAACTGAATATTACTATCTGCCATCCACATATTGCATGTTGTGGTGAAAGTGACCTCACCACTGGTTCTTGGAGGGGTCTGCTGGCCAGCCTCTTGGCTCAGGACTATGGGCCCCGCAATATACCCTGCCCAATGCACTTGAAAAAGCTCTGTTCATGTGAGGTATGTACTTTTGTACTCCAGACAGAGAGACCAACAGTTAGCCCTGATTCCCAGGAACTGTTTTGGGCATAGGACCATGTGCATGGTCGGTCAAAAATAAGACTTCCAGGAAATTCCTGAACCCCTGAACTAATCTGGGTGATTTTTGGATATGTTGGTCATCCAGATAAGAGCTATCAGGGGATATAACTTCTGTGGGGATTTTGTGTGTTTAACCCCTTAAAGACACGTCTTTATGTGTGACATATCATGATTCCCTTTTATTCCAGAAGTTTGGTCCTTAAGGGGTTAAAGGTACTTTTGTGGTGTTTGTAAAAATTTGTGTTTTTTCTGTTCCTGATCCAATTATCTCCCAGGCAGAAGGGAGGGATTGTGTGTTTGTATATGGGAGTGTCATTAATTTAACCACTGTTATGATTGGTCTGTGACTTTGTGTTGCAGTCCCAAACAAGGTCCATGTGGGCATACCCTTTGCATGGGGATTGTCATATAAGGCCAAGTGTGGTACCATCAGTTCCTGCTTACCCTCAACACAGAGCCTCGTCTAGTGATTGAGGGAACCACTATACCTGCTATAATCCCTGTCCTTTGGAGTGTTATAATCACTAACTCTTTTAAGAGCTATTCCTGTTAAGCTCTCTGGAGTAGGAGAGGTCTGCCCACTGGAAGCTGGATCCTGGTCTTGGGTCCAGGGTGGGTGGAGGACAGCGAGTTCTCAGCCAAGCTGTAATGCTGATGGTGTCGTGTTAAGTGCTTGGAGTCCTCGATGAGCACTAGGAGCATCGGTTGGTGGAGGCACCCGGTTGGGGTGCCAGGCGGTCCGTCACACATGTGAATGAGCAACTTACCATTGCTGACATTTGAAGAATCAAAAACCTTCTTGCACATGTCTAAGCAGTATAAGATGCACTGATCAACCAAAACAACTGACAGGTGAAGTTTATAACATTGATTATGTCATTACAATGATACCTGGCAAGGGGTGAGATATATTAGGCAACAAGTGAACTGTCAGTTCTTGAATTTCATGTGTTGAAAGCTAAAAAACTGAGCAAGTGAAAAGGTCTGAGTGACTTTGAAAGGGTCAAGTGATGTCTAGATGACAGGATCAGAACATCTTCAAATGGGGTGTACCCGGTATGCAATGGTTAGTAAATTCCAAAAGTTGTGCAAGGAAGGACAACCGGTGAACCTTCATCAGGGTCATGGGCACCCAAGGGAGCGAAAGCTAGCTGTCTAGTTTAATCACACAGAAGAGCTACTGTAGCTCAAACCAGGCCCGGACTGGCTATCGGGCACACCGGGCAAATGCCCGGTGGGCCGCGGTGGCCATGGGCCGAGGCCGGCAGGGGAGGTCTCAGGATCTCCCCTGCCGGTCTATGCAGGGCCGGCACTCTCCTAGCGCCAGCCCCGCTGTTTGCCACGACGGGCCGGTGGGGAGATCAAGGATCTCCCTGACCGGCCCACAGCGGCCGCCGGCGGGGAGGGAGGGAGCCAGCCAGGCTGGAGAGAGGACCCGGCGGAGCTCTAACTTGCAGCTCCGCCGGGTTCCCCTCGCGAGATCCGGCACGTTGCCATGGCAACGACCGGATCTCGCGAGAGTGAACTCTAGCCTCACAGGCTATGCGGGCTAGAGTTCACTCACCCACGAGGACCACCAGGGAACACCGCCACCCTGCCTCCCAGCGTGCCGGACCCCCCCTCCCAGGCTAAAGGTAAGAAGGGAGGGGGGGAAATAATGACTGTTTTTTTTTTTTTTTTTTATTTACCCCCCCCTACACACACACAATAACATTTATACAGCACTCTCACACCCATCACACACAGCACTCTCACACCCATCACACACAGCACTCTCACAGCACTCTCACATCACACACAGCACTCTCTCACACAGCACTCTCACAGCACTCTCTCACACAGCACTCTCACACCCATCACACACAGCACTCTCACACACAGCACTCACACCCAGCACTCTCTCACACACAGCACTCTCACACCCAGCACTCTCACACTCACAGCACTCTCACACACTCATCACACACACACAGCACTCTCTCTCACACACTCTCACAGAGCACTCTCACACCCATCACACACAGGCACTCTCACACACACACAGCACTCTCACACACCATCACTCACACACGGCACTCTCACACACATCACACACACACACACACACACGGCACTCTCACACACACCGCACCCCTCACACACACACATACTGCACCCCTCACATACACACAGAACCCCCCCAACACACTGCACCACACACATACACAATACTTCCAAATATATATAATATACACACTACACTCTTAAAGGACCACTCTAGCCACCCAGACCACTTCAGCTTAATGAAGTGGTCTTGGTGCCAGGTCCTTCTAGGGTTAACCCATTGTTTTATAAACATAGCAGTTTCAGAGAAACTGCTATGTTTATCAATGGGTTAAGCCTTCCCCCAAAGCCTCTAGCAGCTGTCTCATTGACAGCCGCTAGAGGCGCTTGCGTGCTTTTCACTGTGAAAATCACAGTGAGAGCACGCAAGCATCCATAGGAAAGCATTATAAATGCTTTCCTATGCGACCGCTGAATGCGCGCGCACATTCAGCCGACGGGGCGGATCGGAGGAGGAGAGCTCCCCGCCCGGCGCTGGAAAAAGGTAAGTTTTAACCCCTTTCCAGAGCCTGGTGGGAGGGGGTCCCTGAGCCACATATGCATCACATTACACCACAAACACAACACGACTAAAACTGACCTTATTACACAATACCACACCATGACCAGCTCACTCTACACACACGCAATACCACAAGCAGGCTCCAAACACATGCACAATACTCTTTCCTGGCCTTTTGTCTCCTGGTATCCATTTATAGAGACACCAGAGACAAGTTGCAAGGAAACACAGTGCAAGCATGTTATTAAATTTGCTTGCACTGTGCAGAACAAATACAGGACTTTTTTCTCATGCTAGAGCTCTTCAGCAGAGCTCTGCGCATGGTCTGCCCTGGAAGAGCATTGAACCAACATGCTCACTTTGAGAGGAGGCGTGTTTGTCATTGGTGATGACAAAACATACTTCCTCTGCCCCGCCCCCTTTTTAGTGGGCCGCTGTGTTAAAAAAATGCCCGGGCCGAATTTTTCTCCCAGTCCGGCCCTGGCTCAAACTGTGAAACAGTGCTTCACAGTTTGTTGCATATGGGGCTGCGCAGCAGCAGACCGGTCAGAGTGCCCATGATGAACCCCTTTCCACTTCCAAAAGTGCTTTCAATGAAGCCTAATATGATGAATCATATTTTCTTTTAGATTAGGTGGATAGCCATGTGTGTGTGTAATTTACCTGGGGTAGATATTTCACCAGGATGGGAAGAAAGTAGGCTTAGGCTCTGGGCAATGTTCTGCTGAGAAGCTTTGGATCCTGGCATTCATGTGGATTGTAGGGATAATTGTGGGGCCGAATATTAAAAATTATATTTTGGCATAATATGTGTAACAGGATATTGCTTCGACATATCACCTACCTAGAGATTGTTGCAGACCACGTAAACCTTTCCCTGACTGGTGTCCCCTATTAGAGACCTGGGCCATGTTCTGTAAATGGTGGTAGCTGAGTGTTGTGTGTGGGTGGTGGAGGGTTATGTAACAAAGTGTGGTGGCTGAGTGTTATGTGTGTGGAGAATGCTGAGTGTTGTGTTTGTAGGGTAGTCTGAGTGTGATTGAATGCTGTGTGTTGGGAATGCAGATTGGGTGTGTTTTCATTACCTTTTTCCTTCACCCCAGCACATATATTTCCTTTTATCTTCTTTTGCCAGTACAAGCTTCACATCTTTTACACAGATATTCACACAAAATATACACACATGCACACATTGTTATACATACACACAGAATGTAACACCTATGTTCACAGACACATTCACACTATTTCCCATACACACACTGCAACACTTGAGCTCATTACCAGTGGGATATTTTTAACTATTTGCACGCTGGCTGCTGGCGCTACCAGTGGGCACATACTTCAGATACTGGAAATATGGACCCAGATTTTATTATTCTAGGCCCAAATTTTAAGTTTCTCTGTCTGTATTTCATCCATTGGCAGTATTCAGACAGGCAGACATCTGGACACAAGTCTGTCTCATTTGGAGACAATATTGCAAAATCTGGATGATATCAATCGATTTTCAGATGACTGTCTAGATTTAGCAGTCTGAATGCTCTAGTATGGAACCATATTGCTTGATCCCCAACTAGCCCAATAATCCCCAAATTCTTATATTTCTATAGTTGCAGTAAATTCACACCTTTCACTATTACAAGGAACTCTTGCAGAGTCGAATGATGACAATTTCTATGACTAGCTGCTCTACTTCTTGTGACAGTTGCCTCAATCTCTGATGCAGTCTTTGACTCACTGGCTCACATCAAACCCCAGCCTTGACACTCCTCATCAGATGGCAATTGGGATTATTAAATGGAGGAAGACTTCATCTGAACCCAGCCCCCTAATAGAGTCAGCCAGTCTGGCTTTGGATGGCATTCACTGGTGACTCATTGAGGAAGCATTGTGATCTGCTGGGTGTGGATTACTTTAACAGCTGCCTCTCAGTTCTTATGCTCAGTAATGAGCATTGACTGCTGTGTTATGAGTTATGAGAAGTACTGAGGACCAAAACTGAGCTCTTAAAGTTATCTACACCGATAGGGGTGCAGATCACATTGCTCTATCAATGTAGTGAGGAAGATCTTTGTATTTCCCTGCCAGCTCAGAGAGGGTCCCCTCAAAGCCAGAGTTGAAGCCATTAAGAGATTACTTGTCATTAATTACTACTGTAAGGCAGACAAAAGGGGATGCTACTGCCAATGCCACTTACATCTACTTTGATTTACTGATTTAAAATAGTTATAATTATGTGGTTTTTTTCTTTGTTTTTTTTTAGCAAAACACTGATTATTTGATCTGCAGTGCACTTGTTCTTTGCAAATTGTTAAAACTCGATAAAATTCTAAAAATGGGATGTGCAGGTTGTTTTAAAATTTTAAAAATTACTTTCATTGTAGTGCTTTGGTTTTGCCCTGCATGTCTATGTTTTGTGCTGTGACTATGCCTGTTACTTCCACGGACGCAGTTGAGAGGAAGCTGATTGGGTAAATTGTTTTCCCATACTGAAGGAGGGCCACCAATGTTACAGACTGGATTTGGGGGAAAACGTCTATGTATGAATGGAACAGGTCAGTTGGCAATTGTCCAGTGTGGAAAAAAAAACATTAGCTTATCACAACTGGGTTTGCAGAGGTAGCAGGCACCATAAGACTCACCCAGCAGGGTGGAACCTCTACAATGCAAAACATTAAAAAAATTGTTAAATTTAAAATTTTTTAGATTTTTCAAAAATTTTAATGAAAGAGTGAGTGCATAGTTGATGACCCACTCACACATTCCACCATTTCATTTTATGAAACATTTGCTTTAGTCACATTAAATGACACCTACTGCTAATGCACTGTTTTCTTTTTTTACTTATTTTTTTAAACTGAATGACGGTCACCGACTCTACAGACTGGATGTATGGGAAAGCTTTGTTCTTCTCAAGGTTGAAGGTGTCACATTGCTCACTGACTTTCCTTTAATTTATTGAAATAATTAATTTATTTCATCTTAAAGGGATGACTGCTGAAGCTGATCTCCATTTTTCATAAAAGCAAGATTGCAAAATTGTCTTTTTTCAACAGAGCTATAAATATGTAATTATGACAAATTGACATCTCAATTGACAACTGATATTGCTTTGCCATTTTTACATTGCAACAGACTAAAAGTATTTTTTCTTGTTTTGTTCTCTTGCCTGAATGTTTTTCATGGCCGATGTTCGGCCGAGCCAAACCGCCTCATGGATGAGTGTCAGACATTCTGAACAAAATAAAAATTTCAGGAAAAACTGTTCACCGAACCAAAGAATCCTGATGTGCACAAGTCACTAAATACAACCTTATTGACTGAATGATTATGAAAAATGTCAAGAAACATTCTCCATAAGTTGACTTTAAATGGTTGACTTTAAATAGAATAGTAGAACAAACAACATGTATTATTCAAATTATATTTCAAATTGATCACATGATTCTACCGTTATTTTTATTATGTTCAATAGAAGAAGTAATGTAGATAAAACATGCATTAGGTTGTTGAATTATTTATGTTATTACTAGTCTTTAATGTTTGTGTAATGTATATTGATAATTCTTCAAAAAGAAGACTAGGACCTCTATTTTAGCAGCTACAAAAAGAATAAAAGATATACAGTCGAATCAGACAAGATCAATAAACATATGTATGTAAAGTGTTTATGTTTCAGCTTCAGTTCTAGGGCTTTCTGTATTGGTTTCACATCTCTTTCCTTAACGGAACACTATAGGCATCCAGACTACTTCAGCTCATTTCAGTGGTCTGACTGCATTGTCCCTGTCCCCTTAATCCTGCAATGTAAAACATTGTCATTTTTGAAAAACTTCAATATTTACAGTGCAGGATTAAGACAGCCTCTACTGGCTGTCTACCAGGCAGCCACTAGAGGCGCTTTCAGTGGTTGACTGGACTCTAGGCCACCAAACTGACGCTGGACATCTTCTTGTTCTGGATGAGGACATCCAGCATCAGTGAAATCCCCAAAGGAAACATTCCTATCTGGAGGGCCTAGCAAAATATACAGTAACATCTCCAAGTGTGTGTCAAAAAGGCATTACAAATGCTAATTTCTACTAAACTTGGTACAAACTAGCAAAAAAATGATCATACGCTAAGGTTTAAAATATGCCTCTTGAAGTAGCCTGGGGTGTCTACTTTAAGAAATGGTAGGCCTTTGTAGGGTAGTTTAAATTAAAAACCTACTAAGATGCTTAGAAAATTGCACATGGGTCCAGCGTCAAAATTTAAATCATTTTACTTTGAAGACTTAGCTGAGCATAATATTGAGGCTTTAATACCCTGCTATAATACCCCAAATTGAAACACAGGCCCATCAAATCCGTCTCTCAAAAGTCTACTGTAAATACTGAAATGGACAGGTCTTCCATATGGCACTGTAGCTTCACGAAATAGTGCAAAAGACATACAATGGTGGTATCATTTTACTGAGAAGACTTAGCTGAGCATAATATTAGGGCTTTAATCATAGTGGCACAAATAAAATATACAAAATGCCCGGCAAAAAATTTAACACATAAGTATAAAATGCCAAAAATGATTTTTACCACATACTTTGACATATTTTGGTGAAAAACTGGGGACATGTTAAGGCACAATATGCACCATGAGATATCCTGGAGTGTTCAAGTTTACAAATGGTAGGCCTTTGTGGGATTTTTTTTGAACAGTCAAACTGCTATAATACCCCAAATTGAAACATAGGCCCATCAAATTCGTCTCTCAAAATTCTACTGTATATGGCACTGTGGCTTCAAGAAATAGTGCCAAAGACATTCATTGGGGGTATCATTTTACTCAAAAGACTTAGCTGAGCATAATTTTGGGGCTTTGATCTTAGTGGCACATATCAAATATACCAAATGCCGAACCAAATGTAATTTGTATGTAAAAAATGCCAAAAATTATTTTTTACCACATACTTTGACATATATTGGTGAACAAAAGGCGGCATGTTAAGGCACAATATGCACCATATGAGATACCCTGGAGTGTCTACTTTTACAAATGGTAAGCCTGAGAAGAGCTTTGTTATAAATTTGTCAAAAACCCAAGAAAACACAATTTTACCCCAATATTTAGCAGAGATTGGCAGTGAAATGGCTACGTAAAAAGTGTCAAAATAACATTAGGTAAATAGCCTGTGATATCTACTTTATATGGACATTTTGTGGGGCAATTTTGTTTTCTTTTATGGCTATTAAGCATACAAGACAAACATACCAAATTCTAAAATAAGTTTACCATAAAAAACTTAAAATCCTAGACACATTATATATTCTGTAAATCAGAACAACTAAATGAATTTATTTTTAATTACTTTCCTTAACCTGCACTAATTATGCACACATTATTATTGCAAAAACTGTAAAAAAAAACAAAATATTTTTCCCTTTTTTTTAATAATAAATAAGCATTTATATATGAATATGTTACATCAAATTAACACCCTTTTGTCCTTTAAAAACAGTATATAATATGTGTTGGTGCAATAAATTAGTAAAAATACAAATTGCAGTATAACGCAAACAGCAAAAAAAAATTAAAATTGCTTGTGTCATTAAGTGCAACACAAGCTTTTGAAGCTCTGTCCATAAGGGGTTAAGTGGCTGATGCCAACAACAACCAGTGTCACAAAAAGAGATTTTTTTTTAGGCCAGAGATGAGATCATGAGTTGCAAAGGAGCAAAAGTGTTGATCCAAACTCTTGATGGCGTGGCCTCCACCTCTCTGCTTGGTCCTTTTGGATACAAGATTATCCTTCAGTGGCTATTATTATTAGACTCAGCCCCAATTCAGAACGGTTATTGTTTTTTTTTGTTTTTTTTTTAATAAAACACAGAGTGGAATATGTAGTAATAAAGAGAAAAAAAAAATCTAAACATTATCCAAAAACTTACTATCTACATTGACAATTGATTTGTTAGTCAATAGTTAATAAATTTTATATGAACTCAAATACATTCCTAAATTTGACTACTTTAACATATTGGCTGATATCATAATAGAAATACATAGTAATATGTTCTTTTAATAAGATGCACTATGTACATTTTAGTCACTATTCAAAGCAGTGCAATTAAACACAAATTAGGAACGTGCTGGATAAAATTCATTATAAAATTTCTATAACAATGCATTCATTTTTTTATCCTTATTTTTCAATTGAGGCTGGAACCTCCCCCCCACCCCCTCACTCCCCCAAGTGTTTACTACATGCAATTTTGGTATTAAATATTCATATTCAGTGGCAAAGGCCTTTGAAAAGGAAGAGTCATTAATGATTTGGCCACTGTTGGTTTTAATATATTTTACAGCTCAAGATGTAAAATGGAAAAATATATATGAAATTGCATTTGAATTGACAGTGTACCTAAGTTGCTTTTTGAACATTGGGCTGAAAGGGATTTTTTTCTTTAATATGTTTTACCAGTTCATGAAGGATAATACACATCTATAGGAAAGATCTGGGTCTATCGGAATACTATGTTGCAGGTGAGTGATATATTTATGGCAGTAGAACGGAACAGATTGCAAATCACAATACATTAATAAGTTATTAATGGAGCAATAGCTAGCAAGCAGGAATACAAACTGTACAATAAACTAAGTGAATGGATATAAATAGGCAAACTTACATTTTTGACATTTTTGAAATGGGATACATGATACATACTTACCTTGTTGATAAAGTCTCCAGATTAATAGGACGTTTATAGAGAATGTGATTCAAAATTGTAATAAGCTTTGCAGCTGAGTTAAAAAGCACTGGGCTGGGAAATGAACTGGATAGTAGCAGGTGAATTCTACCATAAATTCTACTATTACACTGCATAGATCAAAATGGGAAGTCAGTTACAATTAAAAAAAACAGAATATGAGGTACATATTTTACGTTTTAAATTGTAGTCAAATACAATGATGCCTCATCATTGACAATGGCATTAATGAGGACATGCCAGCAAATGTTAAAGGTGATATAGTCAGAGATGGATTCAGGAATCATATACCCTAAATACCATTAAGGGTTAATTTCATTAGAATTTGGAGTGCAGTGAGATACAGATATAAAACAGTAGGAATAAAATATGTTATTTTAAGTGTGCATTCAATGACATGCCTCATGCTTTTTTAAAATAACTTGGTGCCAGTCTGAGGATATTTTAAGAATATGGCTAGGTCTGCTTTAGCATGACTAATATCAGTTGTTTTGAATATTGCCAGTTTAACATACTTGTTCAAATATAATTAGTTTGATCACACTTCCATTCAAATGTATTTGATTCACAGCTTTACAAGGTTCTTAATTTTTTTTCTGCATATGTCAGCATCCCATTTATGTATTTATTAACTGTGTCAGTGAAATTTGACTGGTCATATTACAACTTAAAATGGTTACATATTTAGGTTAAATAATTCCATCCAACTTGTTCATTACTAATTCATACTAAATTATATTTTGATGCACACATAGACACAATATAATTATTGTAATATGAGGGTGTGTGGCCAGCCAAACACTGAATGGAGCCGGGAGCTCTAAATCCTGAGGCACTAAACTTTTATTTATCTGAGCTTATATATATCATTGGTAATTACCACTAAACAACCTTTACAAAGCTCTGAAGATGCTCTGACACTTAAAACTCACCCTTCCAATGATAACTCCTTAAAGATGACACATTACTTATTGTGCACCTGTCAGTTCCTCACAGAAACACAAGATGGAAGCGAAAATGGTTGGTGATCTGGAGGAAGATTCCTTGTCCACACATTATGGAAACTCATGAGTCTTGAGCCTCCATAGGACCTCCGCTCCCTACTTCAACAACTACCCACCAATGCAGATATTGTTGGTATTCTACAGGAATAGGAAACTTCCATACATAATGACATTACATCTATTAGAGGAGAACTTGAGAAATTAGGAGCCTGTGTCTCGGCCTTCAGGATAAAAGAGGTGTAACGTTAATTGAGGTAATACAATTGAGGCAACAAGTCTCACACAAACAGGACCAACTGGCAATACTGCATAGATATGTGGAAGATATAGATAACAGGGGCTGAAGAAATAAACTTGCAGATAAGGGGGTACTGGAGTCAGCAGGGCCTAAAAATATGCCCACATTAACCATTGTCTTAAATAGACTTTTGGGTAAGCCCAAATACACCACTGTTGCCTTTGACCATGCACATCAAGGGCTTCAGCCTAAATTGGCCTCTTCAGAGAGCCCTTGTGACATAATTTCTGGATTCCACAACTATGTATTTAAGGAGAAATGGTGAAAAGAACGCAAAACTTCTTCATTACCTTTCAACAACCAGACAGTCCTTATTTATCAAGACCTGACATGGTTCACATTACAGTCGAGGAGATTACTAAAACCCTCACAGAGGCCCACACAGCAAAAAGCATAAAGTATCTCTGTGAATTCCTTCTCAGCCTCTCCATATCTCATTTGGGCACTGTATGCACTCTTGCTTCCTGCCGACATACCCAAAGTTGTGAAACTACTGAGCCTACAGGTTCTTTCCACCTTGGCATGAGGATTTGTCAAATGATTCTTTAGAGATGTGTCATGTGGAAATCTACTGATTCAAGATATTCTGTCACATTGTTGTGAAGCAAGTTTGCCTGTGTGTGGAGGGATTGGGCTCGGACCTTTTCGCTGGTCCATGGGGCCACACAGCTTTCCGGGCTCACCGGGATGACATCTGAGTATATTCTTTATCTTGTGCTTGTACCTTGGTGTTTAACCAGTGGATTATAAACCATAATTTGCAATGCTCTGTACTTAACTTTACACTGATTTGGTCATTATCAATATTTATCTACCTCTAGATGGGTTAATTTACCCTGCTCTCTGTGTAGCCTCTCATAGATATCGATACACACCCCGAAAAGTTGAAATATTGTTAAAGCATTTTCACTATCAATTGAATTCTCTGAAACATTATATGCTGACTATGTTCTTATTTGTAAATAGTTTTGTTAGGCCATGTTAAGATTTTTTCCTTCACTGTTCATCCCTTACTCAGGTAATATACAACTCATATTGGTTTATATAGCACTATCTGCTTTTCTTCACCAATAAAATCAACAACGAATTGTATCTGTCAATGCCAGGAGAATTCACATCCCAGAGAATAGATCACGTACCCTGCACAAGTTTCATGCAGCCAAGGCATCAGTGGTTTTTGCTTAAGAAACTTATTTGCTGCATGCTAGTGCACCTATCCTAAGTGACAGTAGATACCCTATTGTATTCTATAGTAATTATACTAATGCTAAAGTAAGGAGCACAGCGATACTCTTCTCTAGCTCTATAGATTTCACACCCTCTTCCTCTCTCTTTGGTGCTGAGGGGAGGTATATAATTGTGAAGAAATGTATAGTTTAACAAATGCATGCCTTTGTCAACATTTACCTACCTAATTTTAAAGAATGTAACTACTTATCCAAAATACTAGAAAAGATGGTGGACTTCACCGAAGGTATCCTAGTAGTGGTGTGGGGTAGGGGGAAGCCCGTCAACCTGACTCTTGATCCCTGTCTTGATAATACAACAGGTTCCCTGCAAACAGACATGAGGCACATACACAAACTACAAACTCTTCTACACATACATCAAATTACTGCTGGTGCACACAGAACCCCACTACTTAAGACATATATCTCATACGTTAGGCAATCCTTCTCCAGAATTGACTTCTTCTCACCCACAGACATCTTCACTTATTACATGATACCTCAATTTCTCCCATACTCTGGTCAGATAACACTATGATTTCCCTCACATTAACACCTGACGTACAACAATCGCTTCTAGAAAAGTAACAAATCTTTATTAAATTCCCCTGATGTCCAAGGTAAAATACTGACCACTCTTGACAACTATTTTAGAGCAAATCACACAATAGAAGTGTCTCCAATAACTTTCTGGGATGCTCACAAGTGTGTGGTGAAATGTGAATTCATTAAACTAGGTTCCACACTTAAAAAGAAAATAAATAAATAATCTCCTTTTTAAATTATAGACACTTGAACAACAACATAAACAATTTCTCTCACCTGACAATTTGACTGAATTGACAGAAACACGACGACAACTT
The DNA here is from genome assembly GCA_933207985.1 of Pelobates cultripes. NCBI lineage: Eukaryota > Metazoa > Chordata > Amphibia > Anura > Pelobatidae > Pelobates > Pelobates cultripes. The sequence goes on along the minus strand of OW240912.1, from coordinate 252,407,311 downwards.
AACACCATCCTGGATTCCAAAGGTAAATGCTCCATTATTCTCTCAAGACAGGTTTACTACCAGCATGATAACAAATGCGAAAGCACTAAAACAACACCAACAACAAACTTTCATCTCTAAAGTTAAAGCATCTACAGGAAATTTAGTACATAAATTGGTAGACATTGCACAACTTTTATTCTGATCTCTATAATATCCTATCAAATAATGATCCCATATGGGATACTAATATCCCACTAGCACAATAGTTAATGCAGAACACTCTTAAAACACTGACCACATCAGAGGCATTATTATTTCATAGCTGCTATTGCAAACTTCTCCATCCACAACTGTGACCATACTTCCTTAAGGCTTAAGGATATTTCCCCACATACATTAAAGGCATTCCTGACTCTGATTGCTGAACCCAGTAAAAACCCAGAGAAGTGCAAGAGTTACCATCCCATTTCACTTCTTAAAAATTATCCTGCCAAAAAACTGGGCCCTCTCTTAGCGGGGCTGATCCACCCAGCTCAAGTTGGATTTATCCCCTCTAGGAAGGCAAAGGAGAACATGACTAAAGTAGTCAATCTCTTATAGAAAGCTTAGACAGGCTTCCATAGTATTCATATTCCTAATCAATAGATGCTAAGAAAGTGTTTGACCGGGTGGATTGACCCTTTCTGAGAGCCATACTCCAACAAATTGGCTACGGTGTTTGGTGGAGGAACTGGGTGGGAGCATTGTACTCTTAACCATACGCTCACATTAGAGTCAACTGTTTATTGTCAGATCTGGTTTACATGAACAAAGGCGTGCAACAGAGGTGATCTGCTTTTTACCCTTGTGAATCCACTAACCTCCCTACCAGAAGTGTTCAAGAAAATAAAACCATTTAGTGCTTGGGAGCGGTCTTTAGATAGATCCCACAAGCCCTGGAATTCCCTTGTGGATAGATTTTTAAAGGCCGCCATATACACATTACCTTGGCAAACCATGAGCAACTTAACATTATGCCATCAATGGAACCCTACAATATTCCCTACTTTAACCATTTGGTACAGACCACAAATTTCATACGGTCTTGTGACCCTGTACTGTCCATTGCACCCCATGACTGACAACCTGCTGATACCGAATAATATATCAGACTGGCTAGCCACTTGACTCCCTGATAAAAGGAGGATTAGCAGCAAACACTTCGACTTACCACACAGTGGGGCTCCTGCTGATTCATATGGCATTAAACTTGGTGCTCTACTTTGCCAAGAATCCAACCTCTCACTATTTGCGGCCTAAACACCCTGGACACGCTGGACAGGCATCAATCTCTGATTGCCATATCCTAATAAATCTTGCAGACTTCTGTCCTCCCCCACCCATTTGGACCGGCGGGGGTCATCCTGGTCTCTGGAGATCACTCACCACCATTCTTGACACCAAAGGCTACTGAGCACAAGGACACCATGAGGCTTCTAAAATGGCAGCAACCTCAACCTTTGCAAAACTAGATTGCATCTTTGCGAAATTCTGGGCTACTCTTAAAGCAAGGAAGTAGTCTGAGTTGACAGCCTGACCACAAACCTCCTACACCCCAACTAAGGCTTCATACCCACTCCATCCCGCATCACCTCCAAGACCACCTGGCAATCCAGCACCTACACAGCGGATGCCAAGGCAACACAGTGTCCTTACCTTCTCGGGGTCTGGAGGACCTGAAAGAGAATCTGAAGCAATCTTGAATGCAGCTGGGACTCAGCGGCTGGAGGCTATACACCTCATGACCCCTCAAGATGCCGGCTGCTGCACCAGAAGGGTAATATGGCACTTTGCCTCAGATCCCTCCTCAGTACTCCCACGCCACTAGCACTTACCCAAGTGGGACCTACTCCAGAGAACCCAACAGTCTCCTAGGAAGTGGGGCATTGGATGAAGGTGATCAACGCACACTCTGGAAGCCCTGCCGCAATAGACTCTCTTCTGGCATGACTGCCATGCGGTGGACTCTGTTTTTATTTTATTTTCCCTACTTCTTTTTGATATACCTGATATTCCAGTATGCCTTTTCTTTTATTTAAGCAATGCATAACAGGCATGTTTAATCTCTCTATTAAAAAATAAATAAAACATTATCACTCTAATTATAGCTCAACTAACACTTGTTACTCTACTGAATCAACTATGTCAGTTTAAGCAACCTTTTATTAATATTCATACTACATACCTACTACTCCTCTGATATGAATCACAGTATCCTGTTTATTACTTTAAAATGTGCAGATTAATCTTATGTCTTGATAATGTCTGCTTTGAATCGATTGTTATTGCTATTGTAGCATTGTAGACATGTTTGTACTCCCTTATGCACAGCAAAAAAAAAAAAAAGATGATTAAGCTAAAGAGCATGCACAAAAAATATCTTCAAAATGTCGTCTTGTAGGGTATTTCTGGTTTGCAGTGGTGAGTCCCTACCAAAAGTGGTGCAAGGAAGGACAACCAGTGAACTGGCATCATGGTCATGGTCTGATCACACATGTTAAGATATTGGTGGGTAGATTGTGAACATATGACATAATTAAATATAAATATCCATATGCCAAAACAAATTCCATGTAAGAAAAAAATTTTTTTGTTGCAGACCAGAAACCTTACTGTTTACTAGGTGTGTGCAATGCAAATAAAGAGCTTGTTTTATGCAGATTGGAAGCTCCAAGTTTTCTGTGATAGTCAAACATGACTTCCTTTTATCAAGTCTCAAAGTTGTTAAAAACACACACAACAAAAATATTATTAGCATTGTGGAATAAACAAATGATAAACATTATATATCCTCTTTACAAACCCCAACCCTAGGACCCTATTTACCAAGGATATATCAGCATTTATCTGGAGGAACCAGTTTTATGGGAGTTACTGTTCTGTTACTGTTCAAAATAGGAAATACTTAAATAAAATTCGGCTATTCCCTGATATGAACAGAGATTTATTAATAAATGTTGTTATAATGTCTGATATGTTTCCTACAAATTCTATATGATCAATGTGATTGAAGAAAATTGTAATCTGTAATATGTCTAGATGGTAACGAAAGAAGGGTATCAGCTAAAATGGTTGATTGTTTAATGTATATTGATGAGATTACATTATGAAGTATCATTGTTTTGAGCCCTTTTTTAAGGAGAAATAATCATGATAAATAATATAAATATATTGTATACATACTTATGTAATACTTATATATACTTATATAAATGTATACAGAGAATATAAGTATGACACCTACCAGGAAAGCACTAGTTTAAAAAATAAATAATAATATGTGTTATATCAATACTACCCCTTACAACTATGAGAGGAATAGAGATAATGACATATCTATATAGATATAAATGATCAGATAATCAGAAACAAGCTAAAGTTGAATGAACAGGTAACAACTGATCAAGGTGCATTGGGTTAATAAGATGTCAATCAATTCCCCTAGAACATTTACAACATAAAATAAAACATCAAAATTCAGACTTAAAATTCCTGGGGACAATGAGCCATTTGCTGGACAGGTACCAACAATATAAAATTAAATCCTTGTTGCAACAGACCACCTTTTCACCCAAGGATTATACCCGAGTTGTAGCCCTCCACCTCACCCCCAAATAATCCTAATCCCCATAATTTTGCCTTCCAGCCATGCCAACCATTTAGCATCCTTCCAAGCGGTCCTCTGGAGCATCGTGCAGGAAGGCTCCAGAGGCATAGAACGCCTGACCAGGATCAACTGCTCATCGCTCTGGATCTCTGTCTCAGATTGTGGATCAGATGTGGTTCACTAAAACTTTAACCAGAGTGCTCTCGGTCCCCAACACCTCCTAACAGAGCGCTTTATGGAGGGGAGATAGATATGAGGATGAGGTATCCAACAATACCCTGGACTTGGAGGAGCTGCAAAAAAAACATGGAAAGCACTGCTGTATTGGGTGATAGTGACTTTCCACCCAGTGCCATGGAACTATGCACCAAATCATAGGCTAGCCGCGACCCGCTGAAACTTTGACATCCACCTAAATTCGGCTAGCCATGTTCGATCCAGGGGATTTTTGGAGAAAGTAGGCACTCGAATACAGGCTTCCTGGGGACATTGGTTGTGAAGGGATGTGGACATGGGAACTCAAATTATTCTGTATTTTGTTACCCCAGTGCCAAGGTTTCCGCCCGCTAATTAGGTTACCTGTTCAAGTAGAGATAACAAGGCGCCGGGGATGTTGCAATTCATCCCTTGTTGAGACCTCCTGTTGAGACCCCAGGTATAAAAGGTGACATATTGTGCCAATAAAGCAGTTCTACTCCCAACATTAAGACTCGGCTATACTTTGGAAGCTAGAATTAATTCCGCTATTCAGGGGAGTTATAAACACAGACGATAAGGGTATCTCTGGTGGTTATAGGCTAGTGGACCAAACTGGTGTAATGTATAAAATCTTCTACAAATCATAAACAATTTCAAACTATGCTGACAACTCTTCAGTGCCCTCTGTTGGTGAAACTGAAAAATGCATTGATTGGTATAATTGAAATATGTAAATTAGGAAATTGAGCATGGGTTCAATACCTTTCTGAGCCATGGAGCACAGTCAGAAGGGTCAATACCTGCCTGGGAGACAGAGCACAGGTAGATGGGTTGATATATGCCTGGAAGATGGAACACGGGAGAAGCAAGACGGACAAAGGAGTCAAGTATAAATCAGCTTATACAGTAATCAGTGATTTGACATACCAATTTTCCCTTTTATCATTTTCATCAAGGTGTAGAACTGTATTAAAGTATGTATGAGAAGACTGTTTAATTTGTGACATCTTAGTGTTTCTGTGTGATTTCAGTTGAATAAAACCTATTGCTGCATCCAATTTTTCACATTTATTGATAAGTGGATATCAGTACATAATATTGGTTTTCTATACTCATTCTTGCAAGATATTAATTACAGTTTGGAATTCTTGTTTATGAAATGATAGCCACATTGGTATATACTTAAACATTGTCATTCCCCTATCTAAGTAACAAACCATTTAGTCAATCAGCCCCCACTCAATCATAGATTTGTATTTTATGATATTCGTTTTTCCAACTTTATGTTCATGATTACATGTGCACAGAGATCAGTTGATGAGTGTCCTATAAAAGGTGAATATGTTATTATAAGTTGGTTATATTAATAGGTTGTATTGTGGTACTGGATCCATTACTTTAAAGGTTGAGTGTGGTATAAAACCTGTGATATATTCTTTCGCTGCCAGTTTTAACCATAATAAAATGTCACTTGATAGATTAATCACACATGATTGTAATTGACTTGATATTATGAATAATTCATTTTTAGAATTGTGTTACTATTGTTGTGTTACTATTAGAGTCTTTTATTATTAAAAAAATAATCTATGGTGTATACATACATAAAAACAATCCAAACAACTCAGGTGAACTATAATGTTTAGCGTGGTAACTGATAAAATTGTATGCTAAATGATTTCCTAATTGTGATATTGATACTATTAATAATAAGAATACTATTAGTTATTGGAGGCACTATAAATAACCAACAATATATTGATACTATTGATAATAAGTATATTAATAGTTATTGGAGGCACAATTAAGAAACCACAATATATTATTGATATAGTTTAAATGACATGACACACAGAAGAGCTACTGCAGCTCAAATTGATGGCCAAAATAGAAAGGTGTCAGAGCACACATAGCCTCACAGTTTGCTGTGTATGGGGCTACATAGTCACAGAACAGTCAAAGTGCCCATGGTGACCCCTGCCCACCCTTCAACATGACATGAACATCAGAACTTGGCCATTGATTAATGGAAGAAGGTTGCCTGGTCTGATGAATAACATTTTCTTTTAGACCAGGTGGAAGGCCGGGCATGTGTGTGTCATTTATTTGGGGAAGAGATTGTAGCAGCACTATGTGAATAAGGCATGCCAGCAGAGGCAGTGCTATGCTCTAGTCTAGCCAATGCTTTGCTTGGAAATCTTGTGTCCTGACATTCATGTGGATATTACTTTGACACATACAACCTGCCTAGAGATTGTTGTACGTCCCTTCATGGCACTGGTGTTCCCTGATGGCAGTGGCCACTTTCTGCAGGATAATGCACACTGCCACTCTGCAAAAATTATTCAGGACTGGTTTGAGAAACATGACATAGAGTTCAAGGTGTTGCCTTGACCACCAAATTCCCCAGATCTCAACCTGATTGAGCATCAGTGGGGTGTGCTGGAACAAAAAATATTGTAGCCCCTACCTTGCAACTCACATAACTTAAAGAAAGTACTGCAAATGTCTTGGTGCGAGATACCCTAGGACATGTTCAGAGGTCTTGTGAGTCCCATGCCTTGACATTTGAGAGCTATTTTGGCAGCATGAGGGGGACCTACATAATTAGGCAGCTGATATTAATGGTGTCGCTGATCAGTGTATGCACAGAATAAGAAAGGAAAAAGGAACTTATGAGATCTCACTTCTGAATATTTAAATTCAAAAAAGTCAAAAAAGACTTTAAAACCATGTATTAGTAAATGTATAAATTCACCAATACACATGAAAGACCTTAAATTGCCACACTCAGTAAAACATTATCTAGATGGGCTGCATTGAAGAAATGTAAGAATCCTGCATTGAAGGTTTAATAGTTACCTATGAGTATTTTCAGCTGCTTATCTTTGATGTTTTCTAATTGATAACACAAAGATCTTGGACTATCAAAGCATACACTTCAAATTATGTTCGTACAACAACAAATATTTCACAAAATATTTTCTAAGCACTTCTTGTGCTTTCATGTAGAATTTAATTATAAATTAAAATATGCAAAATTGATTTGATTAGAATCTCCTTTTGAATATTAAATATATGTCGACATAACTTTCAATTTTAAGATAGGAACTAACATCTAAGGTACAATGTATGTGGGAATACAGCTGTAAATCTGTATAAGTAATATAAATATAGCGTAATATAGTAAAAGACAAGCAGCTTTTCTTTGGGAATTGCTTTTATTGTTATTTTATATTTGTTTACATTATATTGGTCCCTGAGGAAGTCCAATAATAGGATGAAACATGTAGGATGGTTGCAATTTAGTTGTATTTTATATATTTCTATTTGATAATACATTTAATTATTTGATACCTATCAATGGGATATTCCAGATAGGCATCACTGCGGTGCTGAACAGGGGAGAGCTCAGGGGACAGTGCTCCCTGGCGCGCCCCACAACATCAGCGCATGCCAGCCCCAGGGGGGGCCCAGAGGTGGTCAGTCGGCCAGCTCCTGGGTCCCCCAGGACAGGAAGCTGGCAAGGCATTTGCTAGAGTGATTGGGGGTGGCAAAAAAGCTGAAAGTTACGCCCAAGGCAAGTGCCTTGTCAGCCTCGCAGTAAATACACCGCTGCTTACAGTACATACAAAACTCTCTACTGCAGAAACTAGAATAAAGAAACATCTAAAGAAATAATGTTTAAAACTCTTGCAAAAGACACATGGTTATGTCACACTATTGTATGGCTAAAAATATATGGATTGTGCAATAACTACCGAGACAAGATTTGTTGTTTACACAGTGCAATTAGTTGTTTGTGTGTGCAATATTATTTGCTATTACCAGTGGGAAGATATACCTTAAATTAGATATACCTTTGCTATGCAACATTTTCTCCATCCTTATAATTCTTGATATTTGATACATCGTATTGCAAATTATTTGACATTAATACAATGCAAACCTGTTTAGTGGCATTTTTAACTAGTTGCACATATTTGACTCTGATCTGAGAGCATACAGTTCTCTACTACTGCTCTTCCATCATCAAATTAAAACATGTGAGCACTTTGCTAAGAAATGGTATGGTTTGTGATGAATTTAAGACTGCTGTAATATTTTTCCAGGCTTGCACTTTCCCTAGTTGCTGCTAATCAAGTAAAACCGCATTACTCAGACATGTTCTATGGCTTTCTCTTTAGGTTTTACTTTTGGGACTTGTTCACTCATTGCAAGGCTTTCCTCACATTAAATTGGATCATTATATCAGTTGCTGAATGTGTAATATAAATTACAAGAAAAAAAGAGCATCACATAAAAAGATTGCAACAATTTATAGCGGGTTTTCAGTGTTTTATTGAATGGTATAAATTTCCGAGTTGTGACAGCATCCTTTTAAAATCAATTTTCACTAATAGCAAATACTAATATCTATATGACAGGAGAAAAATGCAATCTAGACTCTACAACCTAATTACTGTATGGTCAAAAACATAAATCACTCATTTTTACATTCCTTTTGCTTCAAGGTTGCTCTCTTCTGATTTATGTTTGGCTGGATTTTTAAGTAAACATACCTTATGGTTGCTACTGCATTGTTTCCATTGACTTTTCTCATAGATTTGAATGTGTATTCAGTTTCACGAATGGTTATAGAAAAAAAAGCTCAAAGTGTAATCCTTTTGGGAGTAAGTACCACAAGATTTGCTCAGTGTTATATTTTGAATGACAAACAATGATAAAGCTAGAAATTGTTGACATATAAATGCTTCTCTTCTATCTTCTGGTTTGCTCTAACTTTTTATATGGTTCAATTATTGGTATTTATTAGTTTTCAAGGTCTGAACTACCAATTTCCATTACTTTTTTTTTATATTACAACATCCAGATATGTAAAGTATAGTTTATATAGATTATTGTTGGATTTATAAAAAATATACAATTAACTTTCAAGGGCATTATGGGATATTGTGTTTGAAAATCTTTTACCAAAGTGATAGAAGTTGTTGTGGTGTCAGAAGGGTCCCTGGTGTTTCCTTAAACATAGGGGATAAACCAGTCACGAAATAATGTAGAGAGGGTCCTGGTGCAAGAATGTTTTGTGCACCTCCTTTTGCAAGAGTGGCCAGAAGGTAGATCTTCATCTGTCGTACAATTCCCACAATGCTTTGGCAGCTGGTAATCTACCATTTGCCCATCCTTGTAGTATTGTATTTAGCACTGAGCTGTTTGTGTCTGTTTGAATGTAAACATGTTCGAGCATGGAGTATGTGTGAGTGAAAGTGTGGGGCGTGTTTTTATGTAGTGCTGGCGTTTGAGTGCAGGCATGCATTTGTGTGTAGTGTTAGTTTTTGAATGCAGGGCTGTGTTTATATGTAATGTTGGTGTTTTAATACAGAGGTGTGTTTGTATGTAGTGTTGACATTTGAATGCAGGTGTTTAATTATATGTAGTATTGACATTTGAATGCAGGGATGTATTTGTGTGTAGTGTTGGAGTTTGAATGCAGAGATGTATGCACATATACACATACACTGCCTCACACACACTGATACACATACACACACAGATACACACACTGACACACATGCAGATACACAGACACATAGATACACACACTGACACACACGTAGCACCAGATCAATAGAAGTGTGGGTTTACCTTAACAGTGCAGACTGTGCAAAGATGCATCTGAAACATAAAGTAAGATATTAGCTAAGACAAACACACACTTAGCGGAACAACCATATTGCTGTGATTGCGTACCGATATATCTGCACAGACTATGGGCTGGACCTAAGTCCAGATGGGAGATATCTAAAAGGGTAGTTAAGAATGACAGGTCTAAGATTATCTAAAACCCAGACACACAAGCAAGTAGTGGTCAATCATACACACCTTGGAGGCTCATTGGGTGGTCCATACACTTAAGGCCACCTGATGGGTATTATTACTTTATTGTTGACCACCAGGGCCCCAGCCAGACCCCGAGAACCTTTAAGAGTGAGACGAGGCCTCTGCAGTATCTACTGGTTGGGAGGAATTCAACACCATGTGTGGGGAGGGGGAGATGGCACAAGTGGCTCTGGCAGAATTGGGTGAGAGGAGCAATGAGAGAGCTGCTCCTGACCCCTCACACAGGCAGCAGCAGCAACCACCCTCCTGAACACAAAAGGTATGCTGTGTGTGTCTGTGTCAAGGTGTGTGTCTGTGTATGTGTGTACATCTGTGTGTCATGGTGTTTATATATCAGTGTATGTATCTGTGTATCAGGGTTTGTGTATGTGTCAGTATGAGTGTGTGTCTGAGTGTCAGGGTGTGTGCATGTTCATCTATATCTGATGATGTGTATGTGTGTGTCAGGGTGTGTATATGTATGTGTGTGTATGTCAGTGTGAGTATCTGTGTGTCAGGGTGTGCACATGTTTAAGTGTGTGCGTGCATGTGTCAAGGTGTGTTCATTTGTCAGTTAGTGTGTCTGTTTCAAGTTTTGTATATGTGTGTGAGTGTGTGTATCAGTGTGTGTCTGTGTATGAATGTGTCAGTATGTGCATATGTCAGTGTGTGTATCTGTGTATGTCAGTGTATGAATGTGTAAGTATGTATATCTGTGTGTGTGCATCTGAGTGTCATGCTTTGCATCTGTGTATGTATGTGCGCATAAGTGTATGTGTGTGAATGTGCATCTGTGTCACTCTGATCCGTTGTTACATATATATATATATATATATATAAAGTATTATATATATATATATATATATATATATATAAATTTAACAAAATATATAAAATATAAATATATAATTACAAATTATTTCACTGCTCCTCCTGTTTTTTTGCTATATTAGTTACTTTTTCTCACTTAATCTATGAACCAAATGGCAGAAAAATGCTTCTGTCAGTGTACTGAAAAATATTTGCATAATATTTATATTGTGTATAAATTTTACAGTGCACTGGTTGACCCATTTTCGTACCCTTTGGTTCATTTGATCCAGTTCCCGAATCAGGTTTTCATTACTGAAATTCAGGCGTCACAAACAATTTTCTATTTTTGGGAAAAATTGTTACGCACAGCCAAATTTTCTCTCCATGCACAAGTTTATTGCATAATATAAGTTAAGGATGGCATTTTCATTCAATAAAATGTCAGCATACGTGTTTCGAATTAAGTTAATCACATATACTATAAAATTATTAAAAATAAATATATAAATTAAGTGTTTGTCATTAAAATGCAATTCTAATGTTATCTTGTATACTTGCCTATAAGAATATAAACTCAATCAATGCTTCATTTCTGCACCAGCATTTTTTTTATTATTTTTTTGACTCACAATTCATGAGTGATGGAAATGAACAAATGTGCAGCTACTGAAGTGCAGCCAACCCTATGCTGGAATGCAATGCCAATTTGAACTCATGCATTGGAAATGTCAGACCTAAGAAAAAGATAATTATAGTTTGTGTTCTGTGTATAGTGTCATCAGTCTTCGTTATAAAGTGAACAAATAAAATTAAACACTACAGTAAGCTATGTACTTTAAATTTAAAGCGAATATTAGACACACATATATTTAACTATTGTAAGCATAGTAATGAACAAAAGAGTCAAAGTAATGCAAAGTCGTAATGAATGTATAAAGTACTAAACACATAAGTCTATCTTGATAAACAGACGGGCAGAAAAAAATAAGTAGTGGTCACCATGTATTTCATGTTTCCTGTTAATTCCATTTATATTATGGCAGCTGCTGAAGGAGTCTTTCCTGAGAATCCAACTTGTGAATCATTTAGTGACAGACAAATTTTGCTTGTTACGCACAAGAATTTCTTTTTTTTTTTTTTTTAAACCATAGCTTCCATCATTTCATCAAATTATTGTGACACACCTCTTAATTACTGAATTGGGGTGTTTCACTTAGACCTATTGCCATAGGTGTATAAATCAAGCAACAAGTTAGGCTGTCCGCATTAACAAAAAATGGGTCATTCGTATTAGATCAGTGAGATCAGTGATGAGAGCATGGTATTGTGATAGGATGCCGTCTTTGCAATAAGCCAAGTTTGTGTCATTTCATCCCTGTTAGTGGTATTATTGGAAAGTAAAAGCGCTTAGGAACATCAGCACTTAGGAACCACGAAGAGAGAAACCACCTATAGTCACATAGCAGGATCATTGAGTGCTGAGGTGCATGGTGCGTAAAAGTCATTAACTCTTTGCTGATGCCATAGCTGAAAAGTTCCAAACTTCCCTTGGCATTAATATCAGCAGGAAACTGAAACTGTGTGGCAGGTACTTGATGGAATAGATTTCCATGGCCAAGCAGCTCAATGCAAGCCTCACATCACCAAGAATAATGCCAATTGTCAGATCAAACACAGAATTAACAATTTCACTTCTGTCAATTCAACTATAATGCCACTTACAAAAATCTATAAGAAGATATGTGTCTAAACATAACTAAAATGTAGCAATGTAAATTTAAATATGACATCAACATGAATTTGCTTCAAAATGGCTACAGCAGATAGTATTTGAGCGCTTATGCACATATGAGGCTAGTCAACTTAAGGGCGCTGGTTCTGCATCATTAAAAACTGTGGTAGTAGAGCACCTGATTTCATTCTGATGAGACAGTGAGTCGTATGTGGATCATCACAAGGAGATGGAGAGCTAATTGTAGGTACAGTGATACAGTGATACTATGAGAGCTATGGAGACATCTTCCCACAACATATCCTGTTATTCTTATGGTTATGTCAGGGCTGGATTAATATAGGGGCAAATTGAGCTTAATCTCCATGTCCATGCTAATGGAACAGGCCCACTAATTATACATAGACACATATAATGTATTGTTTAATAATATTGCACTATATTTATTTTCTTTTTTTCTCTTTTGCATATATTTGTGGTCTGACCAAGTACTGAGAGTTAATTGTAAATTTTGCACATTTTAAAAAAAAATTATACACATTGTCTTTTATGGGCTTTGCACAGAATTAGCTATTTGCACAATTAAATATTGCGGTTTAAGATTTGCACAAATTGAATATTTTGCTTTGTGCCCTATTTATTTGCACAGATTTAAAGCACACAAATGATTGCACTATTTTCATGCACTTTCATAAATTAGAAGTTTGCATTTTATTGCACATATTAAAGGCACAGTGTACCTTTTTAAGTTTGAATACTAGGAGCTTCTGCTTGTTAGTAAGAAGGAATGGAGATATGAGGTCCTACGTATGTGTCCTAAGTAGAGAAAATACAGAGAATTTAAATGAAATATGATATAAATTAAGCACACAAAATACCAACCAATCCTATAAACAACACCATTTACTGATAAGTGCAAGCAGCAGCTTACCAGTTACCAGAAAGCATAGTTCTCTGGCTATTATGAGATTATGTATCTACTTTTAGCCAAATAGTTAGTAATTTAGTATAGTTGATATTTTATTAAGTCTAGAAAGCCACATAATGCTGACCTACAGTCTGTAGATGTAATAATGTAACATTTTGTAGTCGTTTAGTCAGCCTTTTCAAGGCTCTAGGATTTAAATCATCTTGAGCAAGACATTTTAATGTTGTAATCATTATCATAGAAAAAGAAAGACTAGACTTTAATTGATTCGCAGAAAACTAACAAGATATCTAGTAGACCAAGGCATTTCATAATTTTATTAACTTAACATTTACCTCACTAATATTTTGTGTGGATGTGATAAAACATATATATATATATTTTAAAGTAATTTTATTCACATACATGTGGAAAGATACATGGTACAGTTTGGATATTCTTATGGTATAATTTCATTGGTATAGTTAAGAACATTCTATGCATTGATGATACAACAGTACAGCATTTAGTCATTGTTTGTCACATTGTGTCTATACTACCATATGTATATAAGGCACTTATAGTCCTCTGATATAGTTCTATCATGCTGTGAAGTTTTCTTATATCAGCATCTAACAAACTCAACAGTAGGGATGGGGGGGGGATCAAAGGAAAAAGAGAGGGGGGGTGGGAATGGGGGAGCCGTGCCATGGGGGGTTCTACTATTTCTTCCTTGTGTTACATTTTCCCCTAGTATATTGCCAGTGTAAATGGGGAATGCTTTTCCTATATTGTTTGTCGGAATTGGTTCGCAGCTAGTTTTGATGTTGGCATGAGTTTGACTTATGCCATCTAGAGCTGGTTTGAGATATTTACCGAGTGATGTTTGGAGTGTTATTCTGTGGTACTATTGTCTGTATGTTATGTTATTGTTGTTTTTTACCTTTGTACGATATACTTGATACATTTTGCATTAGACATTGTATTTTTATTTATTTTTTTGCCTTCACAATTCTATTTATTTGGTTCATGGTATGAGCACGGCTGATTTGGTAGGTGAGATGTCGTGGCTGGTGTAGTTTCGGGGGGATATTTATGAAGGAGGTATATTTCTGGAGCCCTTGGGAGTTTCATACCTGTTACTGTTGATACTAGCTTAGCTACTTCTTTCCAGCAGGTGGATAATCGTGGGCAGGTCCACCAAATGTGGAGCATGTCTCCTTTACCTTCCAGACATCTCCAGCAGCGATCTGATACTGCGGGGAACATTTTATGTAATTTTGTTGGGACTAAGTACCATCTGTACAAAATCTTTTTGGTCAGTTCTACGTGTGAAGAGCATAATGTGTATTTTTTATGAGTGGTAAATAGTTTTTCCCATTCTGGGTCTTGATAGGTGAGTTTTAGGTCCTTCTCCCAATTTTGCAGAAAATTTAGGCTTTTGCTATGTGTTCCTGAGTTTAGGCAGTCGTATATCAGAGAGAATGATTTTTTGGCTGGCATTTGTGCTGTTAGTGACCGTTCGAAGCTCGTCAGCCGTTGCTCGCTGGCAGGTAATGTTTGAGGAGCCATGCCCTTATTTGTAGATATGCATACTCAGCTGTGTTTGGTAAGCTAAATTGTTTTTGTAAATCTTGGAAGGTTTTGATATTTTTCCCTTGTACAATTTGTGCAATGTGGTAAACGTGGTGTTTTTCCCATATATGGGAGTTGAAGTTTGGGATCAGCGACTCTAATGTGATGATTGTCATCGCTGGGTAGTAAGCTTGTGTCATGCATAGTTCCACTCTATGGGTGTCCCAGATGTGTTTTGTTAGAGCAGTCGTGGGTAGCATCTTTAGGTTTTTGGGTTTGCTGTGGTGTGGGATCCACATAATTGATAGGAACTGATGTCCCGGAGTAGCTGCTAACGTCACCCACTGTGGTTTATTTTCTTGTGTTTGTGCTATAATTATAGGGTTAATATTTGCCGCGTGGTAGTATTGACGTATACTGGGAAGGCTCATGCCTACTTTCTTGTGGTGTCTGTACATTGTTGTATTGGCTAGTCTTGGTCTCTTATCTGCCCAAATGAATTTGTTCAATATATGTTGATTTTCTGTACAGTAGGATTGTGGTATTCAGATTGGTAACGTCCAAAAGAGGTATTGGTATTTGGGTAAGACCACCATTTTCATTGCAGCCACCCGGCCTGTCCAGGAAATTTATTTTTTGTGCCATCCCTGGAGAAGTGATTGGACCTGTGTCTGTAGTGTTGTGTAATTGGCCTTAAAAAGATGTGGCACTGATTGCGTTAATTTTTTTCCTAGGAAAGTGAGTTGGTCAGTTCGCCAGTCATATTTAAATTCTGATTTCAGGGCTTTTGTATCTGCGCTAGTGAGATCATGGCTTGCGTCTTGGCCACGTTCAATTTATAATATGAGTGTTTACTATAGTCTTCTAGCGTTGATGTGAATTCTTGTAGCGAGATTTTGGGGTCTGTCAGGGTAAGGAGAATGTCATCAGCAAACAACGTGAGCTTATATTCATTTTTGTGGATTTTTATGCCTTGTATCTGTGGATTATTGCGGATCAGGGTGGTGAGTGGCTCCAGTGCTAAAATATACAATAAGGGGTACAGGGGGAAACCCTGTCTCGACCCATGGGTTATGTTGAATGATTGAGAAAGGAACCCACCTGCGTTGACCTTCGCAGCGAGGTTACTGTAGAGTGATTTTACTGCGTTTAAAAATTGTGTTGGGAAGCAGAATTTGTGTAGCACCCCGAGGAGGAAGGGCCAGTTGATTCTATCAAATGCTTTTTCTGCGTCTAAAGACAGGAATATGCTGCCCCTCCCCCCCCCTTCCCGGAGGCTATGCATTAGATCCAGCACCTACCTAGTTCCATCCGCTCCCTGTAGTCCCCTAGTGAAACCCACTTGATCGTCATGTACTATTGTTGGTATAATAGCGGCCAGTCTGTTAGCAAAATTTTTTGAAAAAACCTTGATGTCCGTATTTAACAGTGATATGGGTCTAAGATTTTGGGCTTTCACTGGGGGTTTGCCTGGTTTTGGCAGAGCAGCGATGTGCACCGTTAACATTTCTTGTGGTGTTTGTCCTGATATTAACATAGCTTGAAACGCTGCATTTAGGGGGCGGCCTAATGTGCTGGAATATGTTTTGTAGTAAGAATTTGGGAGCTTGCCGGACGGCAGTGCATCAATTGTGGATGTTATTTCCTCCATTGTGATGGGGTTTTGGAGTGTTTGTTGTTGGTCTGGGGAGAGGGTTGATAGGTGCACCTGCGAGAGTAAATTGTTTATCTCCACTGTTGTCGGTTGGTGAATAGTTGTGTCATGCATAAGGTTATATAATGTGGAGTAATATTGTGCTAGTTCGTCTGCTATATGTTGTGGGTTGTATATTTTTGTACCATCTGGTTGGAGGAGATATGGCATTTTTTGATTTTGTAGTTGCTGTCTAATTCTGGATGCCAATAATTTACCAGCTTTGTTGCCTTGAGCGTATTCCCTTATCTTAAATTTCTGTTGTATGTACATCGTTTTGTTTACATGCCAGTCATTGATCAATTTTTGTGTTTCGTTTATGGTGGTTTGCAGGGTTGGATTCGGGGAGAGAAAGTGTTGTGTGGTGGCATCTCTCAGTTGTCTTAATAGTGATAGAAGTTGAGCTTGGGACATTTTCATTACATATGCTGCACGGCTTATAAATATGCCTCTTATTACTGCCTTATGGGTAAGCCATTGGGTGAGTGCTGGGCTATCAGGCGTATCGTTTACTATAAAGTATGTTTGTAGGGACTCTTCTACCTCTCTTTTAAAGTTATCGTCAATTAATAATGCTTCACTTAGTTTCCAAGGGGTTCATCATCTTGTGGGGAATGTGTCCCTCAGTTGTAGGGTTAGCGGCGCGTGGTCTGACCACACTATGTCGCCTATTTGGCAATCTACTGTCTTGGATAGCGTCGGGGCGGATATTAGGATGTGGTCTATTCGAGAGTGCGTCTTATGAACCGGAGAGTAATGGGTGTAAGTTTTTTCTCCCGGGTGTAGAGTGCGCCATGCATCGTATACCTCAGATTCCGATAATAGTTTAGTGATGGCTGTGCATTGTGTGTGTAACATTTTATTTCTGGGTGTCTGAGGTATGGCTGTTGTGTCCATATCTTGCTCAATCATATGGTTGAAATCCCCACATATCATGAGCTGTGTTGAACTGAAGGGGTCTAGTTTCATGAGTATTTTATGTAGAAAGTTCCTCTGGTTAGTGTTGGGGCTGTATACGTTTGCTATGGTATACTTAATGTTGTTTATGTTGCATAATAGTATTATGTACAGTCCTTGGTTGTATGTTGTTTGAGTAATTCGAAGGTCTGCGATTTATGTATCAAAATTGATACCCCTAAAATTGATTCGATGCGTGGTATTGTACGGGGTAATCCTTAATACCAAAGGTGGGAACTTTGGTTTTGACAAAGTGCGTCTCTTGGAGACACACTATGTCAGCGTGAGCCGTTTTCGCGTCTTTGAGCAGCATTCTTCATTTATGAGGGGTGTTCATGCCCCTCACATTATGTGAATAGAATTGTAATTTGGTATTTTTGCTAGGTTGAGCAGGGATGTAATTTGTCTGGACAATTTTTTGGTGAAGTGTAGGTCATGCTTGTTCTGTATTCTTGGCCGCGACCTGCTGGCAAAGTTGGTGAATTGTGTTGGAGGACACTGGTTCCCGTGGATGGAAAGGGAGGTTAAACTTGGATTGTATAGAGGGATGAGTCGGGGGGTGGGGGTGGGGGTGTGAACAGGTGGTTTCCCGTTAGGAATGCAATGTCACTTGAGTGCATCATGGGGTTAGGAACACTCGTGTTACAAGGACTCTATATACTGTTACAACATAACCTTCTTTCAATTAAAACCCCTATTATGTTGGCATTCAGACCATACGAACGCATTGCACGAACCATTATAAAGACCTATTCGTCTGTACGAATGATGGACCACCCAGTCCTTGGCGTGTGCCTCCACTTAACCCCATCACCTCTAAAAGTACAGAATGACCCACCACCCTACGGGCGGAGTGTGCCGCTCATTAACCGCACAAGGCGCTGCGGTCTGCGGTTAACCACCAACTAATGGACGGTCCCAGGGGACCCACGTTCATATGTTCATATGTAATTCCCCGAAGGGAAACTGCCGAAAGCCTCACAAACAAGGACCACCTGCATTTTGGCATGTGGCATCAATTAGAACGCGGCTCTTGCAGTTAACCGCAGATTAAGTACCCCCTTCCGGGCGGTCGCCCTTCGTCTCCTGAATGGCCGGGACAACCAGACTGAGAGCGGGCATTCGTGCAAATCTGTAGCCGACCCTCACTCCATAAGTATTAGGCAATTCGTATACTTGATGCGCCCAGATCTGAGCTACCGAATGAATAGTGGAATGAACTATATTCCCCCTGAAATGTCAAAGTTATGTATTTTTATGCTGTTTTCTAGGACACAATAAAGCATGGTCTTTTGGGCGCTTGGAGATAATTAGATTGTATAAACCATTGGCCTCATTATCTCCAATCTGGACGGGTACTAGTTTGAATGATACATTGTATTATGATTGGTTGAATCCTTGTATTGTACCTGTATCCCATCAGGTCCATGGGGGGCTGTCCCTGGACCTGGGGACTTGCATAAATTGCCATGCTTGTGTACCAGTAAAACCAGTTCGTTTTGACCCTCAACTCGCAGCCTCGACTCGTGTTGTAGGGGTCCGGGAATTCTACACTTACAGGTTTCTACCGATTAAAGCACCGTTCGACTCTCTGACTTCGGGAACCAGGACATCCAAGCGATCCAACCTCCTGCTAGACCGGAGGCAATCGTAACAACTCGTTCCTGTGGGTGGCTAGTGAGCTATTGTACACCTGGGTATATATAGACATACAGAGCTAGTCTGGCCATGAGGTCTGAGGCATGCATATGAAAGGTGTCAGTGGGTGAGATTGATTTCAGGTGCGCCCGATGGGCCTTCTCCTTCAGTCCTGATTTTGGGCAGCTCCTGAGTCGCTTGCTCTTGTAAGAGATTTGCAAGTGGTTTGGGTTAATTGTTGTGCCCACCTCAGTTTATGGCATCTAGCACGCTTGCATAAAACAAAGAAAAAGAGAAAAAACAACGAAAACTCTAACTTAACTTAAATTGACATAAACAATTGGTTTAGAGGCTTCCAATTTTGCTATCTTCCCTGGTCCGCTCTCCTGTGTTGTTTTTTTTGAGCTTGGGAATTTCATCTTATCAACCTCAGCCGACATAAATGAATTCTAAAGTCATATTATGCACCCAATAAACAAGTAGTTAAATGCACTGTGTTCATGTCTGACCCGGGAATTACTTTACCACAATATTAACTGGCGAAAGTGCAGGTTCTTGGGTGTTAGGGCCTGTCTGCATCAGTGCCGCTGCGAGTTGGGCTGTGTGCATTTTTTCTTGTCGCCCTCCCTGCTTGCTTTCTGTGACAGGTGGTATTGCTCCAGCTGGGATTCATGGGGGTGGCAAGTTGCGTGCTATGTATTTTAGTGTTACATTATGCATATAGTAGTCAAATATACAAATATACAAAAAAAAAACAGGTACATTGTGTGGGTGTCCGACTTGGGAATTGCATCCCTCACCATTAACTGATATAGGTATGTTTTAGTATCACAATGTCCACCAAATAAGCATGTAAACAGATGCGTTATGTGTAAATCTAACTCGGGAGTTACGTCTTACCATCATTACCGATATAAGTGTATGCTAGTGCCACATTATACACAGAGTAGCAACTAAATAAATGCATTATGTGTATGTCTGACTAGGGGATTACAACATATTAATATTAACTGATAGAACTGAAGACATATGTTGGGTTTTAGATGCTTGAGAGAGATACTTGCGGTACCAGGAGACAGTTTGGAGGGCAGTCTATGTTATCAGTGTTCATTTGGGACTCTGAACCAGTCCAGTCTAATTCTCCGTTGTACACCTATTGCCTGGTCGTCAGGTAGGTTGTCGAGGCCCCAGGATTTTAGCTTACGGAGGCCCTCTTCCGGGGTGAGTAACGGTATGAGTTTTCCATCTTTGTTTGCTAGGACTTTCATTGGGAAACCCCTGCGGTAGCGGATGCCGTTGTTTCTCAATTTATCTGTAATCTGGGAGAAGTCTCTTCGCCTGCGGAGTGTCGCCACTGAAAGGTCGGTGAAGAGTGTCACTGTGGGGTAGTTCTCAAGTGGCTTGGCTTTATTCCTGCAGGCCCTGATGATATTTTCCTTGATGTGGTAATAGTGGACTCTGATCAGTGTGTCTCTGGAGACCATGTCCGGTAGGTGTCTGGGCCACAGTAATTGGTGCATGCGGTCTATGAGCAGCATGTCAGCAGGGATATCAGGCATGTAGGTATGGAGCAGGCCTTGGATATAAGCTGGTAGGTCTACTGTTGTGATGTCTTTGGGTATCCCCCTAATGCGGATGTTATTTCGTCATGCTCGGTCCTCCAAATCCGCAAGTTTTGTTTCTGTTTGGTCTAGTTTTGCCTCCAATTCTTCCACGTGGTCTGCTAGGTCATTGTGTGCGAAGGTAAATTCCTCCATTTTGGATTCCGTATGCGCCGTGCGTTGGCCGAGATCTGTAACGTCCTTGTGCAGGGAGTCCATTGATGCATACCATGATGATATTAATTTCCTGGAGAGATCATCCAGTGCTTTGGACAGGTATGTAGTAGTGAGGGAACTCCCTTGGTTTTGTATTTCGGCGGTGCGCTGCGGGATTTCTGATCCTTCCATGCTGTTGCCATCTTTTTCTGAGGCCTGTTGTTCCACATGGTCAGAAATGGTGTTCTTCTTTGTCTTGTATTGAGACATTCTCTAGTCTTTGTTGATTTTTTAGCTCTGTATGTTAGGATGGTGATGGATTAGGAGCTCTGAAGACGGAGCTGGAGATTATGCTTCCATCTCGCTTGGCTACTAGCCACGCCCCTGATAAAAAATATTTTGTTAAAGAATACATTGTAACGGACTGAAATTATTTAGGCAGTGAATCTCATTGTAAGAGTTATAGTGCTATGTGTGAGGCCTGGTCCTCTGTTTTTCCATTAAACTGTTTTGGAGTGATGTGACAAAAAACAGGGCTCTCTGTGGTACTTACAGTCTGGTCCCTCTGCAGCCAAACCTATAATGAGCTATTTACACCACCAGACGTTGCTGCATATCTGGTGCGAGTGCACTGAGATTTTGCCATTTTGTAAGTGTATTCACTCGGTTTTGCCTTGTCTACTTGGGAGTCCTTTCCCTTTTTGTCATGCAAAGTTTTTACTCCACCATACCATTATCTAGCTAGAAAAAAAAACAAAAAAAAAGAGTCAACAAATACCATTCAAATGCTGAAAAGACCTGAATCCCAGTCTTTTGGAAGAGCACTCACCTTCCAACTTTTCACCAATTAGAAGTTAAAGTTGAGGAAACTAGCTCTATGGAAGATGACGGAATCTCTATTCCAGAGACAGAAAGGAAATTGTCTACTTGGTCCCCATGGTTTGAATAGTTAAGTAAGACGCATTGGGGTTGTGAGAGGTTTAGCGTCGGAATGAAGTGGTTGTTATTTGACTCCTCTATTCGTAGCTCATTTATTTAAATTTCTGTTTTCCCCCTATTTATTCCTATTCTCTCTGTTTGCACTTCGTACGCAAAAGCAGTATTATATCCTCAGGAAATTTTTTTGTATTCATGGGCGTCTTTTGCACTATTGAGTTAATACAATGTTTCAACCTAACAGCATCCTTGTGCTTTTAACTCTAATATGGGAATTGTTTCCTGCTCTATTCTCTCACACTCTTATCTCAAATCTCTCTTACTGTGTCGTAATTTCTTTTTGCAAATTTTTTTTTAACAAAAATAATAAAATTACACGTTGTTTTATTATACTTCTCTTATGTGTTGCACAAATGTTGTGGAATGCCAGGTAAACCCAATTTCTTTATATCTGTGAACGTTTAATGCATATGTAACATACCTTATCCTTGTAAAACGTCATCATGTCAGTGCCTGTTGTTTGGTTTGAGAAGGTGTTGATTCACAAGGGAGCCAGTGAATAAAAATGTAAAAATATACAGGATTTGAATTTTATTTTTGAATCTGTCCTCAGATTTTGCAACTTCATGAATCAAGAAACAATTAGACATATGAAATATGAGTTTAAGAAACCAACATTCAGACACGCATTCCAACCCCAAGTGAAGTTTCTCTGCGTGTGTGGCATTTACATGGTTTAGATTCTTTCCAAGGTCCCATTGCAATGACAAATAGTGTATCCTAGACGTTCTTCTCACGGATATTGAATCAGATGCTCTAAGATTTTGTATTTCAATTCTTTATTTAATAGCCAGTGCAAAATACAGAAATAAGTTGTAAAGGTCAAAAAAGACAAGACCGGCATTTTATGATATGGTAAAAATAACAACCCATAGAGAAACATAGCATCATAACAAAAGATTAAAAAACAAAAACAAAACAAACAAAAAAACATAATCCTAACAAATTTCACAACAGAAAGAATTAGAGTCCCAGAGGAGAATTAATTAATTTGCAAACTCTGTCCAGGCAGAGAAGTTATGCCTGCCATTGGAACCAAACTTTCTCATATTCATACAAGAAATTCTATACCATAGCGGTGAGCCTGTCCTAAAGGTGAAAATCATTTACTATAGGATTTTTAAGAGCACATGTGTATAAATATCCTTATTGAACAATGTATAGCATTAAATTAATTAGCAGGTATGAAGTAGCAGAGTCACGTATTTTAGGTAAATATGCAATGTAGGTTAGCTACTGTGACAAAACTATGCACCTTATTCTCCCAGTTACTTTCCCTGTGTTCGATAGATGGATCTACCGAACACCGACCACCCCCCTGGCTCATTAACTTCAAATAAACTACAAACTTAAGTGCTCTCTCTGTGTGGCCATCATTTGTATAACAGAACAACACGTACTGGAGAAAACGGCCATCTTGTCATACGAAAGCAGGCAGCGGGACTTGGTCGTCGAATGTCTGGAACTCTAAGTCGGGCACTTGACCTTGCGAACACCGGAAAATGCACACGAACGCCTGCTTCTTTCCACGACAAGCCAGGAGAGTGCTGTTTGGTAGAAATGTTCGCAAGAACAAGGTGAACAATCGATACCTATGAGCCAGGGGCACTGTTCGTCTTTTTGTTCATTTTGGAACTCCCTAAATTGACCGACCGCTACCACAGATCCTATGGAACTAATTTTGGCAGGCCCCCATGTGTGCGGTCTGTCAAAACTTTACCCTAGTGGTGATTAGGCTGTGTTCATGGAATCTGAGCACTAGTGCTCAGATTCCATGAGTGCTCAGATTTAGGCTACCCAGGGATATAATATTTATGGGGGTTCCTCTATGTATTATGTGTATTTTTAATATTTTATGTTTTATGATTTGTAACTCTAGTACCTGGGAGATAATTAGTTTAAGCAAAATACACTAAATTATCTCCCAGACACAGAGGCTCCTGGGTGTGTTGTGGGAGTGTCATGGGGGTGTTGTGGGATTGTTATGCTACATCCTTGATTGAGACCCCCTGCTGGGTATCTGTGTATAAAAGTGAGCCATCTGGCCATACTAAAACATTCCTGGTGTACCCTCCATCAAGTCTCGACTGATGTTTAGGTATGCAAACGACAAACCGCTTGATTTATTCTCACGAACAGCATGGATTTTGTGAATGTACGAATCAACGTAATATGCGAACTGGCTATAATCACTAAATCCCTAGCATTTTGGGAGTGTGCAAATGAACATACCTCACAAAGTACCTGAGGTTCCTTACTTTTACAAAATGACAAATAAATATATTATAAACAATTACAATATATCCCAAGAACAAGTAGGTAAAAGAGAAAAAAACATGTTTAACTTCCAGCTGCTGCCACCTGCTGTGCTAGAACAGGTGTTCAGTAATTGCAGAAGAAAACAGTATCAAGCTTTTTGTGAAATCCGTGAGAAAACTTTTAGACCACCTTAAACTAACTTTTATGGTCTTCATAACACTGGAGGTAGCTAGTTCTATAAGTCTGATCCATACTAGGGTAAGTGTTAATGACATTTTATAGGAAGTGTAGAACTGAAACTTGTATAGGTGCTAACAAAAGGCAACATTTTAGGAATGTTAACTTCTGGTTGCTAAATACATCTCTATAGTTTATTGGCTGGGATGCAAACTTTCAATCACTCTCAATTTTCAATGGTTATATTTTTTTTTTATTTTCCCAGGTTCTCTTAGAGACTGGCACCTGCTCAGCACTGAGTATCAGTTCTGTTAGCTAACCTGAATGATGCTATTAGAACTATTTTGTCCATGGAAAAATCTGAATTAAAAAATAATTATCTATTTTCAATTATATTTCATAACAAGTAGTGTATCAGGAATATTCACTAAAGTAAAAATTCAAGATGTATTCAAAGTGAATTTCAAGTTTAAAGTCAAAATAGCTGAATTGGAAAAAGTTTAGCTCTAAGTTTGGCAACTCTGGCCTTAAATTTGAAATTCACTTTGAATTCTCACTTTAGTAAATAACCCTGTATATGTCTTATAGATTAACTTGCCTCCCAGCCATCCCGATTTCGGTGGGGCAGTCTTGATTTTTAGGGAACACAGTTGTCATCTCAACTTTGTTCCGTGGTGTCACGTTTTTGGGAACTGTCCCCAAAAAAGAGTCAGGGAATTGTCCCCGTAAAAGCATACCGCGAGTGCATTATTTGACTTGCTTGCACTGCCCTTACGGCACTAGAACTTTGCAGAAAGCACTGAAACAATTGGCAGGCAGCCTGGGGTGCATTCACACAAAGTTTACCTGCCAGTAATTTGGGCAGACCTACTCATTATTTGGTTGTGTCACCTTTACCATCCTCCCAAAGGCATCCAGCTTTTTGTTGAGCAGATACTGCAAACAAATGAGAAAATAAACCTATATGTGTTAAAATCTCAATAGATTACCATCAAGTTATAAAACAATTCTTAGAGGTAACATTGAAGGTATTTAATTTAATATAAAAAAGAAAACAGAAAAGAAAATTGTTGAGGAGTATGTTAAAAAGACATAGTATATCTGCTCTGGACTATTCTACATGCTTTGTTTGCCTTAAAAATGCCACATTTTTTAACAGTTCTAATAATTAACATTCTTGTCCAGAAATGAGACAGCAGTAACTGTCAACATTGTATCGTGTCAGGTTTTCAGCAGGAGGAGGTCAGAATGCAGGAATTGGCAGAGAGGGTATGTGATTTATACAAGTTTTACTCCTTGTCACACAGAGTCAAAGTTGCACTTAAACACTTGTTCAGGAATGCAGGTTGTGCTGGTATTTGCACAGGGATACAGCCTGCACTGGAATTCAGTTTATACTGGGTGCTTGCACAGAAATACAGCTTGCACTGAGTACCTGCATATGAATACATTTTTTTTAGTGTGTTAGTATGTAAATGCAACTTGTTCTGGATATTAGCACAGGCATGGAACTTGTTTTGGGTGTTTGCAAAGGAATGCAGCTTGAACTGAGCTGGGTTTGCATCGGAATAATGGGCCACAATGGAAGATCTGCCCAAAAGGAATTGAAAGGTCAACCTGTCAGGATTTAATTTCAGGCTAACTGACTACACAGGCAGGTCAACTATGGGAAGATTGTGCAGACAAATCTGTTTCAGTATCCTGAGCTTGGAGCGAAAGTAGGGCCGGACTGGCCAACTTGGATACCGAGAAATTTCCAACTGGGGCCAGGCTGACAGCCCTAATCATCATGTCTTTGAAATGATTTTCAACTTAGACTGTGCCAGCCTGTGTCAACCTGAGGGGAGTAAAAAGGGAGGAGCTGGAGGCGGAGGCAGACGCAATAAGGCTGCTAGCGGCCGGAGGGAGACCTGCACAATTTACAACAATTCAGGCCACACGCCCTGCCCCTACACTTAAGCCTCACCTTCTGAACACAAGCCCTGCCCCTACACAGAAGCTGCTGACCTTGCTGGAATGAAGGGGCCAAACAATAACACCTTCACCTACCAGTGCCAGGTAAGCTTTGTGTGTGTGCCTGCTAGTGAGTGAGCTTCTGTGTGTGTGTGTGTGCATCTGCTTGTGAGTGAGCGTGTGCCTGCTAGTGAGTGAGACTGTGTGTGTGTTAGAGTGTGACTGTGTGTGTGTGTTAGAGTGTGTGTGTTTTTGCATCTGCTAGTGAGTGAGCTTCTGTGTGTGTGTGTGTGTGTGTGCATCTGCTAGTGATGGAGATTGTGTGTGTGTGTGTGTGTTTGCTAGTGAGCATGTGCCTGCCAGTGAGTGAGACTGTGTGTGTGTGCCTGCTAGTGTGTGTGTGTGTTTGCATCTGCTAGTGAGTGAGCTTCTGTGTGTGTGTGTGTGTGTGTGTGTGTGTGTGTATGCATCTGCTAGTGATGGAAATTGTGTGTGTGTGTGTGTGCCTGCTAGTGAGTGAGCTTGTGTGTGTGTGTGTGTGTGCCTGTTAGTGAGTGAGCTTGTGTGTGTGCATCTGCTAGTGATGGAGATTGTGTGTGTGTGTGTGTGTGCCTGCTAGTGAGTGAGCTTGTGTGTGTATGTGTGCCTGTTAATGAGTGAGCTTGTGTGTGTGTGCGCCTGCTAGTGAGTGAGCTTGTGTGTGCCTGCTAGTGAGTGAGTTTGTGTGTGTGTGTGTCTGCTAGTGAGTGTGTGCGTGTGTGTGTATGTGTGTGTGCCTACTAGTGAGCCTGTGTGTGTATGTGCCTGCTAGTGAGTGAGAGTGTGTGTCTGCTAGTGAGTGAGCTTGTGTGTATGCCTGCTAGTGAGTGAGTTTGTGTGTGTGTGTGCATCTGCTAGTAAGGGAGTTTGTGTGTATGTACCTGCTAGTGAATGAGTTTTTGTGTGTTTTTGCTAGTAAGTTAATGTGTGTGTGTGCTAGTGAGTTAGCTTGTCTGTGTATGTGTCTGCTAGTGAGTGAGCATGTGTGCATGCTAGTGAGTGAGCTTGTTTGTGTGCCTGCTAATGAGTGAGCTTGTGTGTGTGTGTGCCTGCTAGTGAGTGAGCATGAGTGCCTGCTAGTGAGTGAGCTTGTTTGTGTGCCTGTTGTGAGTGAGCTTGTTTGTGTGCCTGTTGTGAGTGAGCTTGTGTGTATGTGCCTGCTAGTAAGTGAGTGTGCGTGCCTGCTAGTGAGTGAGCTTGTGTGTGTGTCTGCTAGTGAGTATGTTTGTGTGTGCCCCTGCTAGTAAGTTAACTTGTGTGTGTGCCTTCTAATGAGGGAGCTTCTGTGTATGTGCTAGTGAGGGAGCTTCTGCGTTTGTGCGTCTGTTAGTGAGTGAGCTTCTATGTGTGTGTGCCTGCTAGTGAGTGAGTTTGTGTGTGTGCACCCTCTAGTAAGTGAGCTTGTGTGTCTGCTAGTGAGTGAGCTTGTATGTGTGCCAGTGAGCTTGTCTGTAGTGATCGTGTGTGTACAGTGAGCTTGTCTGTAATGAGCATGTGTGACAGTGAGATTGTCTGTAGTGAGCATGTGTGAGTCAGTGAGCTTGTCTCTAGTTAGCATGTGTGTCAGTGAGCTTGTCTACAGTGAATCTACAGGGATCACATGTGATCACATGTGTGTCAGTGAGCTTGTCTGTAGTAAGCATGTGTGACAGAGAGCTTGTCTGTAGTTAGCATGTGTGACAGTGAGCTTGTCTGTAGTTAGCATGTGTGTCAGTGAGCTTGTCTGCAGTGAATCTGTGTGTTAGTGAGCTCTTCTGTAGTGAGCATGTGTGTGTCAATGGGCTTGTCTGTAGGGAGCGTGTGAGCATCAGCGAGCTTGTCTGTAGTGAGCGTGTGTGACAGTGAGCTTGTCTGTGTTAAGCTTGTGTGTGTATCAGAGTTTGTCTTTACTAGATTTGTGTGTGTGTACCAGTAAACTTTTCTGTGTGTGTCATTGAGATTGTCTGTCAGTGAGCCTATTTGGGTGCATCAGTAAGCTTGTGTTTTTATGTCAATGAGCTTATGTGTAACAATGAGATTTAGTGAGATTGTGTCTGCATGTGAGCATGCTTACTGTATACTTTAATTACTAATATTGTGAATTAGAAAAAAAAATTAAATATATATATATATATATATATATATATATATATATATATATAATACAATGTTAAACAAAAATCTGCACACCAGTCAAGCCATAAGACTTGCTTTTTCCACAGAAATCCCAAATCTGCAGTGATGTTACAACCATGGCTTGACTGGTGTGCAGATTTTTGTTTAACATTGTATTAACTATCCACAGACTTCAGGTGGAAGGAGTTTTCAGTCACGATTTTTCACCACCATAACCTATTTGGATTTTGCATATATATATATATATATATAATACACACACACATACACTACATAGCACAATGACTTATGGGGCTGGCATATATTTTTTTCCAGGGCTGCTTTGTATCCCCAGTCTGGCCCTGTGTCAAGGCATCTAATGATGTGTTTGCTCTACTCTTTCTGGAAACAGTTAGCTGGTGTCCCCCAGCACTCACTAGTCCACTCATCTCCTTTTATTCTTACAAGCAGGCTGAAGCAATCTGGGACAGAGAAAAGGATATAGTGATAGTAACAGAAAAGGGACATGCACATGTTGAAAAACTAAAGAAGCAAGAGCATTTGCTAATTTACAGTCAGCCAGTCCACACATGTTTTGTTCCACTGTATACTTCTAAGTTCCCATACTTAATACTTAATTCCATCTACACAAACAAGAGTAGTTAAAAAATAAATTCATATATATATATTAATAAAAAACAAGAGAATGAGGGTGAGCCATATATATTTAATTGGTACAAAATAGAAGGCAGTGTAACCCCAGATGGAAATTGAGAGATAGTGTACCAAAAAGGGAGCTGGGGTTGGGATTATATACCAAATAAGTATTAATTGATCAAGACTAGGAACATATAAAAATAAATAAAAATTCATTAAAGCCAGGTTGGGCGAAATGTGTGCATCAAGGGTCCCGTCAGTGTTGTCTTCAATCACCATATGACAGCACACATACTTACTACCATGTTGATTTTTACTCTGTTGCAATAGCCACTCAACTTTTCAGCACACTTTCAGCTATCGGGCTTATTTTCTTAGAGAATATGTGCTAACAGCTTTAAAAAGTATAGAACGGGAAAAGAGTTGAGGGGAGTTACTATCATGCTTATTTTTACTCTATTGCAATAGCCACTTGGCTTTTCAGCATGTTTTCAGCTATCGGGCTTATTGTCTTAGGGAATATGTGCTAACAGCTTTAAAAAGCTGGCCTTATAATCCAGTGTGATTTCTTGGACTACCAGCAGTTGGTGTTTTTAACCTGTGGTGTTGTTTCCAATCCCCTTGTGTGCATTGCTTGTGTACTGACTCATATGCCTGTTGATCCTGGAGGCTATGATACCGGACAGGACCTTCCATGCAGTGGGGAGGCAGGTATTTGATCGGTAGTTAGATGGTGTTGTTCCCTTGTGAGGGTCCTTCATTACCTATTTTGTTCTGCCTTGTGTTAGTCAGGGTGGGAGCCTGTTAGTAGCTGGTTAATTTCTTCTATTCATTCGTGTAGCATTGTTTATTTCTTTATCCAGTAGGTGTGGATCATGCCAGGGCTGACCAACTCCTCATGGTGGCATCTCATTATTGGATATCTATGAATGTGATGGTGACTGACTCCTGTTCTGGGAGCATGCAGTGGTCTCATTGATCTACATCATCTCTGTGACTCCAAAAAGTTTGAGAATGGGTGATGTGGACACTTTCAAATCGGATGTGCCGTTACACGAATACTCTTCATATAAGGACCATATATAGTGGTTAGAAACCTTTTTGTGAGACTGGTAAAAAGGGCTATCAAAGAACAAAATAATTTTTTACATTTTCTGTAGTACTTGGTGAAAACTGTGTAGAGGTTTCAAACCTTGTGAAAAAGGTCACTCAATTATTGACAGTTTCTTAGGGTCAATTCTGAACCCAGAAGCAGATAACAAATAACCCAAGAACTGTACTTCCGATTGGTAAAATAGAGTTTTCTTCAATTTACTATAAAGACCATTCTCAATATGTGTTCGTAATAACTTAGACATGTGTAGGGGAGGTCTATGAAGATCAGCAGAATAAGGAAACCTGCCACTGCCAGAGAAGAGGATCTACGTATAAACCCTTTCCAAAGACTCCTTGGTATACTCCTCAAAAATATTATTCTCCTGACCTTAGGAGATGCTGTACATGGTAAGAGATCTATGGAGCAGTCATAGGTTCTATGAGGAGGTAACTTATCGGACTCATTCCTTTAAAAAAACTACTCTAATATGCAGGTATTAAGGCTGTATCTCAGTAGATAATGGTGGGGCAGTAAGGACATTAATTGAATTCAAATGAGTAATTTTGGTTATACACTTTTCCTGCCATAGAGAACTCAACAAGATCACTTGAACTAGCTACCAATCTATAGTGGGGTTATAAGGAGAAGAAATTGATTCTTAGGCTAGAAGGAGGACTTAGATGTCACAACCAAGGCCAGTCTCCTGAACGACCTTAGGTGAGACAGCTTTCTGGATGAATCCTGAGATATACTTTTTTTCTACAATATAGGCAGAGCCCCTCTTTTCTCCTATATTGTTTATCTTCATCTGATAATTTAGTTGCCCCTAGCTTCATTGGTTCATTGTCTGATGCAGTAGAGGAATTAGGAGCTGTGACCCTGGGTGTTACAGCTTAAGCAGGACTCCTAGATCTGTTCTTATGTAGTTATCTTTCTCTTAAGCGATTGTCAATATCTATTAGACAATCAATAAAATTCTCCAAACAATATGATAAACCTCTAGCTGCCACTTCTAGAATTTTGCAATTTACCCCTTTTCTGAAAGCAGACATTAAACTACTATTGGTCCAGTTGATCTCAGATTGTAGTGTGTGAAAATGTACGGCATAGTCTGCAATCAAATTATTACTCTGTTTTATTCTCATCAGGACTCTAGCTGTACTTCTCTACCTTCCTGGTGGATCGAAAACCCTGCAGAAAGCAAGAATAAAACCATGTTAATTGTATTCCAATGGTCTTTTCACCTATCACAATGGATTAGCCCACTCCAAGGTTTTGTCATTTAATTGATGCACCAGAAAACCAACCTTTAGTCTGTAGGGAATGACATTTCAAAAGTAAATTCAGTCTGAGCAATAAATCATCTACAGGTTTTATGATCACCTCCATATCTAAATTACGGGGTTAGGTTGGTGAACATTGTGTTGCTACTGGAAGCTTCCAATACAACTAGAACAGTGTGAGGGGTTAAAGGTGCAGGTTTATCAGGAACCTATCAGAAAGATATGCTATAATGTTTAACAACTTATGTTGCTGTTTAATCTGTCCTGTGATTTAATGGTCTCCCAAAATGTATGCTGAGGCCCCATTCTGCAGGGTCAGTGGCCCTATCATAATGACAGGGGGTGTTACCCTAACTTATAGGAAACACTTTTATGGAAAATCCAAAAGGCCGGGTCAGTAATAGGCCTATTGCTGGGTCTTAGAGTGGCAGGACATATTCATATATGAATAAACAAGTAGTCAGGATTCCAGAAGTACACACATATTGAAAAACAAGTCAAGGTCAATACCAGAAATACAAGAGAGACTTGCACAATGCACTATATGGGTATCAAGCTAGAAATTATGATAGGGCACTGAATAAGGGCCTAAACAAGCTTTATATATAGGCTTACTTAACTTTTGATTGGTCCACATCACCCTTGCAACCCCAAAAAGTACGAGAACGAGGTCACATAGTTGATGACGGTCTGCATTGCTGGGGGATAGGATGGCTAGAAGGTTGGAGGAGATTTTAAACTAGTAGTAGGGGGGGAGGGTCATAGCAATCAACAAAATGGAGATAGGACAGAAAGGAGATGGGCTTTAGCACAGTATAAGGAGGGTGGAGATGGGGGGAGGGGCAAGTTCAGAACAGAGAAGCTATGTAATGTTGATAATTCACAAAAAGTACAAGTGACTCATGATATTAAATATATGCTTACTAATGCAAGGAGCCTAAATAACAAAATGGGGGAACTAGAGGCAGTAGCATACACTAAACAATATGATATAATAGGCATAACTGAAACATGGTGGGATGAGGCACATGACTGGGCAGTTAACTTAAATGGGTACATGTTATTTAGGAAGGATAGGAAAAACAAGAAGGGTGGTGGGGTATGTTTTTATGTCAACCATGATTTAAAGCCAAATCTTAAGCAAGTGGAATGCGATGAGGAAAATGTGGAAGCTTTATGGGTAAATATCTGCTTGAGGGAAAAGAAGGGAAACCAACTATTGGTTGGGATATGTTATAAACCACCTAATGTTAATATTGACGAGGAACAACAGCTGTTTGAGCAAATTGAGAAAGCTGCAAATCTGGGTAACACTTTAATTATTGGAGATTTGAATTACCCGGACATAAAATGGGACAGAGAGGCTAGTAGCTCAGCAAAGGGAATTGGGTTTTTAAACTTGTTAAATGACACTTTCATGTCACAACTTGTACAAGCACCAACTAGAATGGATGCTTGTCTGGACCTGGTTTTAACAAACAATGTTGATCTTTTGACCAACATTCAAGTAGGTGAGCACTTGTGAAGTAGTGATCACAATATAGTATCCTTTGAAATAAACTCAAAAAAACAAAAGCACATGGGGTATACTAAAACATATAATTTTAAAAAGGCCAATTTCAATAAGTTAAGGGCAGCTTTACAATATATTGACTGGCATAAACTCTTTAGTAAAAAGAACACTGAGGATAAATGGATAATCTTCCAACAAATATAAGAAAGGTAAATTTTTCAGTATGTACCATTGGGAAATAAATATAAAAGAAACAAATTAAAACCAATGTGGCTTAGTAGAGAAGTAAAACAAGAGATTAAAAATAAGAAAAGGGCTTTTAAAGGATTTAAATTGGACAAATCAGATGTGTCTTACAAAAGATAGAAGGAAGCAAATAATGTGTGCAAAAAGGCAATTAGATTTGCTAAACTTCAAAATGAAAAAAATGATAACTAAAGAAAGCAAAACGAACCCCAAAGCATTTTTTAAGTACATAAATTCTAAAAAACCCAAAAATGAAAGTGTAGGTACACTAAAAATTGAAACGGGGGTGTTAGTTAATGAAGACATTATACAAATATATTCGGGGCCAATACAAACCATTGTGTGGAAATCTATTCACAAACTGGACTTTACATAGGACACGAGGTCATGTGTTTAGACTGGAAGAAAGAAGATTTAGTCTAAGGCAAAGTAAAGGTTTGTTTACTGTAAGAACAATAAGGATGTGGAATTCTCTGCCTGAAGAAGTGGTTTTATCAGAGTTCATACAGATGTTCAAACAGCTACTAGATGCATACTTGCAAAAAAAAAAAAGAATATTCAAGGATATAATCTTTCAATGTAGGGTAATAACTGCTTGATCCAAGGATAAATCTGACTGCCATTCTGGGGTTAAGAAGGAATTTTTTTCCTAGCTTGTTTCAAAATTGTGCTTCAAACTGTTTTTTTTTTTGCCTTCTTTTGGATC
The DNA here is from genome assembly GCA_933207985.1 of Pelobates cultripes. Taxonomy (NCBI): domain Eukaryota; kingdom Metazoa; phylum Chordata; class Amphibia; order Anura; family Pelobatidae; genus Pelobates; species Pelobates cultripes. Next base: position 252,373,514 of record OW240912.1, on the reverse strand, counting down.
AACAGCAAAAAACAAATGTGAGGAAGGCTGAACTTGATGGACCCAAGTCTCTTTTCAGCTATGTAACTATGTAACTATGATGCAAATACTCTATAATCAGATATGATGTTTCACAAATGCTCTTCATTTAAGCATGCACCATTCATGTGGGCAGCATCCAGATTTATATGGAATGGCAGGCCGAGTGCGAAGAGGAGTTCGACAGTTTTAAGTAGTTAAGTATCATGACACACCTCCCCAAAAATCACCCACCAGTGTGCCGCATTCGGTAAACTCTTGAATATAGTGCCATGGAGGTCATGAAAAAAAGCAGAAGAGACAGTATTTGCAGTTGGTAACACAACCAAGGGATCTGTTTCATGACCCATCACGCCTATGAAGAGGATTTCATCGAACTGATTCTAGAATTCAAGAAGGTGAGTAGAGTGTCGGCCGGGCAGATGAGGTCCTCACAATAGGATCTTCTGTATGGCCCCAAAAATATATATTATAGCATATAGTTTATTCTTGAGCTTCCTTCAGAATAAGCAATCACAGATCCTGCCAACTACAGTCTTATTAAATAGCATTACACTTTAACAGGTCATTCATTCAAAATGTACTTTTTTTTTTCTAAATTTAGGTTAAAAAAACAAACTCATAAAAATATGAATTCTGTGTATTGAACTGACCTCTTGGTCCCAACAGACAGGAATTCAAGAGCAGAGCAGTGACATGCAGTTCAGTAATGGCAACTGAGATGAACATATTTCAAACAATGAGAATGAAAAAGAGAACATGACAAAGAGTAATAGGCTATAATTTCAAATGTGGCAGGCATTACTGCTGACAAGTGGTCATGTTACAGTCTTAAAGAGCTCATAAACACACATAGGGGAAAGGCCAATACACTAATTTGTAGATTAAATACATTAGTGCCTGCAATAATCTCTGATGGATTTGTAACTGCTCAGTGTCAAAGCTTGGAAGTTTCACTCTGCTTTCCTGGAACCATCAAGCTTTTGTTAAATGAATTGCTGAATTTTAATGTGACTGGGTATATTGTCAAGCTTGTTTTAAATACCCACAGAGTCTAATGACTAAATAGTGGTTACATAATTTATATTTTCCCCAATTTTAAAATATTTCTGTGGCTACCCAGCCATGTGGCCCTCTGAGCCCCAAATGGCTAAACTAACCAGTGCTCCCCAATTTGGTTGTTTTTCCCAAAGAAATGTCAGAGGTGGCTGGTGGCTCCAGTGTCTGGAATGAGTAGTGTTGTGCTAAATTGAATTACCCAAAGACCTCTATCTTCAGTCAGAAGACATGTCTTTGGTTTATGCACTACAGCAAAGGGAGTTAGGAAATTTAGGCATAAACCACACAGGAGGCTGAAACAATTGTGCGGTTGTTGCTACATCTCTCGTGCAGAGGGAATTTACAGGCATTTCATGAGTGGATTACCATGATGGGCGGGATAAGTCACATTTGCAAATCTGTAACCACACATGATCTTTTCATCTTCCAGCTCGTCCTGCAGGAACGCATGGGAACTGTGTTTCTGCATTTTTTCAACAGCAGGAACGCTCTTCCGTTAGTAGTCCTGCAGGACAGAGGCTCCCTAATTAGGCAATTTAGGCCTCCGCTTAAGGCCTTGTGTTGATTGGGGCCTCGCTCGCACGGCAACGCTCTGACTGGAAATCGTGAGACTAAGCACGTGGTCTGCAGCTCTGCAATTGGCGGAGCTGCAGACTGGAGAACCAGACCACCAGGGAAAGCTGCCCACTGGACAACCAGGAAATAATTACAGAAAACTAAAGGTATTTACCTTTTCACAGCCCCCTACACACCTTACAGCCCCCCTACCCTACATCTTTTCACAGCTCCCCTACCCACTTACAGACCCCCTACCCACTCAGAGCCCCCCTGCCCACCATACAGCCCCCTACCCACTTACAGACCCCTACACACTCACAGTCCCTCTACCCTCTCACTGCCCCTATACCCATGCATAGTCCCCCTACCCACCATACAGTCCCTTATCCACCTCACACACACCCTACCCACCTTACAGTTGCCCTACCCACCGTACAGAACCCCTACCCACTTCATAATCCCCCTACCCACCATACAGCTACCCTACCCTCCTTACAGAGCCCCTAGCCACCTTGCACCCCCCTACTCACTTACAGATCCCCTACCTCCTGCCAACTTTACAACCCCCCTACCCACTCACAGTCCCCCTACCCACCTTACAGCCCCCCCTACCCACCTTTGAGCCCCCCTACCTACCTCACAGTTCCCCTATCCACCTTCCAGCCTCCCTATCCAGTTGCACACCTCCTACCCACCTTGCAAACCCCCTACTGACCTTACAGCCCCCGTACCCACCTCACAGACCCCTACTTTCTCACAGCCCCCTACCCTCTCACAGCCCCTCTACCTTTTCCCATCCCATCTACCTTCTCACAACCCCTTTACTCTCTCACAGCCTTCCTACCCACACCTTGCCACAAATCCCCACCCTGTCTCCCCACACACCATCACAGCAACTCCCACACACTCTGTCACAGCCCCCCAAATCCTGTCACAGTGTCACCCCCCCACACACACTCTATCATCCCCATAAACACACTGACACACCCTCCATACAATATCCCCATCTCTTATAACTTTCAGTCCGCATACACTGTCACTGTAAAAAATAACTGAAATAATTAAATGAAAGCAATGCACAAAAATCACCAAGATTATAAATATTATTCATTCATTACAATTATTCTCAATTATCTTGGTTTGATATGCTTTTTGAGTTTTCTCCGACTGTTTTTACTATGTTTGATGCCCTTACTCTTTTAAGTATTATCATAATTGTAGTGAAGATCATTTTGATTAAAATTATAATTTGCATAGAATGTCATAGCAAGGGGAAAAATTTTTCTTTTTAAAAACAAGACTGAGCGTCTGAATATTTTGACAGTATTAATTATACATATTTTAATTCAGTCTGACCACGAAAACAGGGGTGAGAAACAACGGGAGACATGTTGAGAAATTTAAGAAATACGTGTATACTATGTTAACATAGAATAAATCTACATAATTTAAGCTGCTTAGTGTTCTTATTTCCTTTATTATGATTCTTATTATTTTTAATAGCGTATCAATTATAACAACATTATAGGTAAGCTTGTGGGAATTCTTAAATATATATTTAAATACATTTCTCATAAAAATCTAAACGAATGATCTCTTGCCCTTCAAATAATGAAATTATCAACAACAAAAAAGTTACTCTACTTGGTGAATCAAAATACCTTTGAAAAGAAATTAAGAAAGAAAAAAAAGAAAAAGAAAACACACTCAGACTTATTCTCTAGAAGGTGAAAAGCAAATCTATAGGAATTTTTTTTCTAACCATCAATTTTATTTTTAATAATGAGGTTTCATTTTTCAATTTTGAATTTAAAGGAGTACTCTAAAGTTAATAAATGAATATATTTTTTCTAAACTTAGAATGCTCTCCTGCAAGTTTAGATTTATTGGCCCCCTGCAAACTTAAAATATAGAATAATTACTTACTTTTTAAAGGAACACTATAGTGCCAGGAAAACAAACTCATTTTCCTGTCACTATATGGTTATTAGGTCACCCCCTCCCTCGGAGCCCCCCTCCTGCTGGGCTGAAGGGGTTAAAACCTCTTCAGTCACTTACCTTAATCCAGTGTCAGGCTCCCTCGGCGCTGGGGAACTCTCTTCCCCCTGCCGACGTCAGCTCCTGAATGGAGCCGAATGCGCATGCGCAGCCATAGGCACGTGCGCATTCAAACCGCCTATAGGAAAGCTTTACTTAATGCTTTCCTATGGACATCCAGCGTGAGTTCAATGTGATTTTCACACTAAGAATCATGGAAACGGCCTCTAGTGGCTGTCAGGAACCTTACTGCAATCCATCACTTCCCTCTCCTGTCCCTCACTGGTCATCTTTACATATAACACTACGTTCACCTCTGCCTTGAACGCTGCAGCCCCGCTCCAAACATACACCTCAAGGAGGACTCGCCCCCAACCGTGGCATGCTAAATCAACACGCTACCTGCAAAGATGCTCCCATTGTGCTGAACGCTCCTGGAGGAAATCTCGCTCACAGTCAGACTTTCTCAATTATAGATTCATATTGTGTTCATACAGCGCAGCCCTTGCCCTCGCCAAACAGTCATACTTTTCCTCTCTTATTATTAGTTCATGCTCCCGCAATCCCAGGCGTCTCTTTAACACCTTTAACTCTCTTCTCTGAAACTGCTATGTTTTCAGCTGCAGGGTTAAAACTAGGGGGACCTGGCACCCAGATCACTTCATTGAGCTGAAGTGGTCTGTGTGCCTATAGAGGTCCTTTAAGCCCTCATTCTTCTGCTATCATAGGGAAGCAGTAGAGGGCTACAGTGCATGATTGACAGCTGCTAAAGGTGTCCTTCCAACTCAATGTAAACACTGATGTTTCTCATAAAAGGCAGTAATTACAATTGTCAGACTGCAGGAAGAGTCTCCTTGTACCAGAAACACTACATTAAGCTGCAGTGATCCTGTTGCTTAGTGTCCGTTTAATGCAGATTTTTATTATGAGTAAATTCCCATTGTACTCATACTATTTTGGATCCTAATCCAAAGTACTAACAGATTATACATGCACAGACGTTATAAAATATGCATTGCATTATAAAAATATTTAATCCCTGTCAATTTATCTTTTATCACTGTATTAGAAATTTTCAAATATTACAAATAATATTTTGAAAATGTGAAATACTGAATTTAATTTAATACTATTTAATATTATTTTAACAATTCTGTCATAACCAATATAATGTACTGTGCTCTTACACATTATTCAGAAAACACATGCATATTTATTTATTTATTTTATAAAATATTTTACCAGGAAAGATACATTGAGATTTCTCTAGTTTTCAAGTATGTCCTCGTAATTGATGTATAATAATTAAAAGTATGTCACCACAGAAAAATGTAAAATATATTTTTAAGTTAAATGTAATTAGTAGTAAAACATCAGTTGATAGATTTAAACCTACACGGAAATTATTTAAAAAAATAAAATAAAAAATACACAGGGCAAAACTGTAAAAAAAATGATTTACTGGAATAATATGATATTGAACAAGACTAGTATGAAACAAGACTAATACTGAACCAATGTGAGAAGAGTCTAGGTGAGAATAAACATTGTTATTCATTAATTTATTTGAAAACTTTGTATCACACACCCTGCATCTTCCCTAGGTTGGAGTTTGGTGTACGAGACGCAATGCTAGGAAAAGCAATGTCCAAGCAACCTCACGATCAGCCCCCTCAGTTCTGGGAGATGTGTGTTATGTGACATCAGTGATAATACATTTCTGTACCATATGCCTTGCTTAGGTTGAGATCTTGCAGAACTAAAGGTCGCCCTAAGTGAAAGCAGGATATTTAATTGTATCCTTATAAATTTCAGTTATTACTTTTTATCCTAGTTTTGCACTTTTGGCTCTTAACCACTATTTGAAAGTTCTATTTTGAATTATGTTTCATTTACGTATACCTGTTTCTATAAGTCCTACATTTATCATTCAATAATGACATTATATAATTATTCATAATTCGTGTGCCCCCGTGCAGCAATAATCAGCAACTGGGATGCTATTTGTCTCCAACTTGTGCCTACTGTTCCTACGTAGTTGCCCACACATTGATCAAGCACAATGCAGTCCACACAATTGCTACGCAAATAGACAAGTGGAGTGATTGTGTGGTCAAGAGAATACAATCAAATAGTCCTATACTGAATGAACTCATTTTCTACCTGCAGGTAACTTTGAGCCCAGCAGGTGTCAGCACTACTTCAAAAGTAATAAGAGACTTAAACGTTAATAGGGGACTGTCACTTTCCTTGATTTTTAATATTATGTTTACTTATCCCTTATATTTAACAAATAAGTATTTATATGTTAAAAATAAACTTCAATGCATAAATTCCAACCGTTTTATCTTGCAATCAGTTACATCTATTTTAGATACCTGTCAGTCATTGCTAAAAGCTCTGTACTTTGCATCTTTTAAGAAGTGCCTTAAAACCTATCTCTTTAGGAAAGCTTATGGCCTCCCAGAGTAACCTCTATCTCACATACCTGTCTCTTGCTGTCTCCTAAAGGGCAGCAAATTCCTGTCCTAATGTGTTTCACACCCCACCTCCTATAGAATGTAAGCTTGATTGAGCAGGGTCCTCTTCAACCTATTGTTCCTGTAAGTTTATTTGTAATTGTCCTATTTATAGTTAAATCCCCCTCTCATAATATTGTAAAGCGCTACAGAATCTGTTGGCGCTATATAAATGGCAATAATAATAATAATAAATACTTTGTACCTGGCAGTCAAAATAGTGAATGCATAAAACTGTTTCTGTTTTTTTCAGTGTTGCGCTGTCATTTACTAAATATTTAATATAAATATGAAAGAAAATAGAGAATGGTTTTGCTGTATTTGTTCTGGAGATTTAACATCCGCTGAACATCAAATACAAAGGTTTCTGCTAATTAGACATATATATTAAAAAAAAAAAAAAATAAGATAAAAAAAAAAAAACAGGGTTAAGATAAGCTTTCAAGTTCAGATTTACAATTCTTGTTTCCAGATTTTAGTACATTAAACAGCAGCTCTCATATTACTTGGAAACACTAATTTTAAACCTTATTAGTATTACCCTTCATCATTTAACTTTTAAGAGCTTTTTCCTTGCTGGCATAGATGCTGGAATGTGTGCCATGAAATACTGTATAGATGGGTGTAATAGTATATGACACATGTCTGTTATTTACTCGGCTAAATCTGTCAAGCTGTTAGTGAGTGTGTTGTATTTAGATATGTTAGAGGTCACAATGGATAACTTATGGCTAGTTGAGGATGTGTGTATGGCTGAGACCTTAAACATTTATATTTATATTTTTTTTATTAGCTTCCATAGTGATTGTACCTTATTGAACTTTATTTTGCACTTTTTCCTAATACAGCAAATTATTTGCCTATATAAATCTCCCCCCTGACCACACATCAGATTCATGGAAAATAGCAAACACCATATATAGAGTTGAGAGGACAACTGGATGTTCAGGTTTGGCGAGTTCGGCCAAACTTCGGAAATAAGTCCAGGTTTGGGATCGAACCCCAACCCCAACCCCATTGAAGTCAGTGGGGACCCGAACTTTTGGGCACAAAAATGGCTCTAAAAAAGTCCTGGAAAGGGCTAGAGGGCTGCAAAAGGAAGTAAAATGGGGGTAAGAGTAGGACAAGTGCCCTGCAAACAAATGTGGATAGGGAAATCACTTAAAATAACATAAAATACATAAAAATTTAAAATACAGCTGAGCCATAAAATAGCACTAGATGGAATCTTTGATTTTAGCTTTGGAAGAACATAAATCAAAATCTAAAGCATGGCTGTCAGGAGGTACACCTGAGAGAGGGTTGGAGTGCAGGGTATTCTCTTTCATTGTTCAAACTGAGCTGAACTCCTGATGCATGGAGAAATAATGCCAAGAAATGGCAAAATATTGGGACATATAAAAAAAGAAACATTTGGGGCCTGCGGAGCATTTCTTGCAGTAAAATAACACCATCAGGTTTTTAAAACTGTCAGTCTCCACTAGACGGAATGACAGCATTTCAAAGGCCAGGAATTTTGAAATGCTGGCATTCAGGGCCAGGGATCGCAGGTGGGTAGAGGGGTACTTCCTCTTTCTCTCCAGTGTTTGGGAGATGGACAGCTGAAGGCTTCCATGAGACAGTGTGGAGATGCTGGACAATTGTGTACATGGCCTATGCTGGTGCAGGAACCCACCCTCCGAGCCACTTGTGAATGACTGGCCTGATAACCATGGAAATGACCCCTCTTCCTCCTCTGCCACATCCTCTTCCATCATCGCCCAAAGCATTTTTTCAAGGAGATATAGAAGCGGGATAGTAAGGCTGAGAACGGCGTCATCAGCACTGGCCATGTTTGTGGAGTGTTCGAAACAGCGCAACATGGCACACAGGTCTCGCATGGAGGCCCACTCATCGTTGGTAAAGTGGTGCTGTTCTGCAGAGCGACTGACCTGTGCGTGCTGCAGCTGAAACTCGTCTATCGCCTGCAGCTACTCGCAGAGTCTCCCCAGCATGTGCAAGGTGGAGTTCCACCTTGTGGACACGTTGCATTTGTCTATTCTGCACAAGGTACAGACAAGTCTGGTGGGATCCATGCCTGATTCATTTTGAGAAAGGTGAGCTTGTCCACGTTGGCCGTGGACAGGCGGCTGCACTTGTCTGTGATAACCTTGTGCTGATCGCATGTCCCCGTGACGGCGACAACGCATTCGGATGTCTGCCCTATCAACTTTAGATGCTATTTTCCACGCCTACCATGGTGACCACAGGTAACGGGAAAATCAGGGTTTGATTCCAGAAAGGGAGCCTGAGAAATGGCTACCACATGCAAGGAAGGCAGCAGGCGCGCAAATTACCCACTCCCGATGCGGGGAGGTAGTGACGACAAATAACAATACACTACTCTTTCGAGGCCCTGTAATTGTAATGAGTCCACTTTAAATCCTTTAACTTGGATCAATTGGAGGGCAAGTCTGGTGCAGGGCTCCTGACCCGTGCGTGTTGCAACTGAAACTCCACTATCACCAGCTGCTGCTCACTGAAGCTGCATCAGGGTCCTGGTATGTGGCCGCACAAACGCTGGTGCTCTACACCAGGGGGCGTGCGGTTACCCTGCACCAGACCCTGCGAATCCCTTCCACACTGTGACTCCTAACTTCAACATCAGACATACTGGGTCCAGGTCGTCCGACCGCCACCCAGACAGTGTCTGGGTCCCGGTCACCGGACTGCCCCCCTGACTGTGAAACTGCGAATGGCTCGTTAAATCTGTTATGGTTCCTTTTATCGCTCCATCTGTTACTTTGATAATTGTTGGAATTCTAAAGCTAATACATGCCGATGAGTGCTAGGGGACAGCCTCTCCACTTTTGCACCCTGCTCCCTCTTATGCTGTGCTGGTGCCTCTGTGCGACCAGCGCCTCTTCCTCAAAACTGCACACGTCACTCGCATGACCTTCATTCCACGTTGTTTTGGTGTTTGGTTTTTAACTTTGTAGTTGTGTCTTTACACAATATAGAAATGTATAGTAATGCTTCTGTATATGAAGCGATCACAATAACACTTATTTTTCACTTTTTAAAAAGTCTTTAGACTTTCTTGAGAAGCGGTAACTAGCCAGTGTTGCACACATACACCAGATATGAAGTGCACAACCAAATGTATTAGAATTTTTAAAACTGCGCTGAAAGCACAGTATTTTATGGTTCTATTTGACTCTCAGATATGAAGTGCAGGCCACAAATGTACAATTTATCACCTAAAGAATTTGAATGTTTAAAAATGCGCTGTAAGCACAGTATTTGACGGTTCTGTTTAACTTTCAGATATGAAGTGCAGGCTCCAAATTTACTATTTAGCACCTAAAGAATTTGAATTTTTAAAACTGCGCTGTAACCACAGTATTTGACGGTTCTATTTGACTCTGAAATATGAAGTGCACTTCCGGCCACAAATGTACTATTTAGCAGCAAAAAAAATAGAATTTTTAAAACTGCGCTGTAAGCATATCTCTCAGATATAAAGTGCAGGCACCAAATTTACTATTTAGTACCTAAATTATTTGAATGTTTAAAACTAATGTAAGCACAGTATTTGACGGTTCTATTTGACTCTCAGATATGAAGTGCAGGCACCAAATTGACTTTTTAGCACCTAAAGAATTAGAATTTTTAAAACTGCGCTGAAAGCACAGTATTTGACGGTTCTATTTGACTCTCAGATATGAAGTGCAGGCCCCAAATTTACTTTTTAGCAACTAAAGAATTGGAATGTTTAAAACTGTTATTGTCAGGATTACTGTTTGATCCAGCACGTAGAACTGTACAGCACGGATGACAAATAAGTAACGTATTACCGGTCCTTAGAATGGCCGGATTTAACGTACAAAGAATAGTCAAAAATACTAGCCGAGGTCAGGGAACACAGAAAGGGACACAGCGATGAGGAAAGCCAGGAGTCAGGATACCAGAATATAGAGAAGTCAATAAACAAAGCCAAAGTCAAAAACCAGGTAGAAAACTATAAACAGGAACGCGCTCTCAGACAACCACAAGGGAAACCACGACAGGGCACTGAGCAGGCTGAGAACTGGGCCTAAATACCCCTCCTTTAGTTCTGATAGGCTGTAACCGGCCTTTGACCTCAAAGTCAGTTACCAGGTTTCATTTGCATAATTGCTGCTCAGCATTAACCCTTCTGTGGATTAGGTTGCTGTTCGGCACAACCTTTCCTGTGTTGACAGTAAATGTCATTAACCACTTTTCTATAAGCGGATGAATACATGACACCAGGTTTCATTTGCACAATTACTGCTCAGCATTAACCCTTCTGTGGATTAGGTTGCTGCTCGGCACAACTTTTCCTGTGTGGACAGTAAATGTCATTAACCACATTTCTATAAGCGGATGAATACGTGACAGTTATGTCACAGCAGTATTTGACGATTCTATTTGACTCTCAGATATGAAGTGCAGGCTACAAATTTACTTTTTAGCACCTAAAGAATTTGTATGTTTAAAACTGCAATGTAAGCACAGTATTTGACGGTTCTATTTGACTCTCAAATATGAAGTGCAGGCACCAAATTTACTTTTTAGCGTCTAAAGAATTCAAATGTTTAAAACTGCTATGTCACAGCAGTATTTGACGGTTCTATTTGACTCTCAGATATGAAGTGCAGGCCCCAAATTGACTTTTTAGCATCTAAAGAATTGGAATCTTTAAAACTGCAATGTAAGCACAGTATTTGACGGTTCTATTTGACTCTCAGATATGAAATGCAGGCACCAAAATGACTTTTTAGTACCTGAAGAATTCAAATGTTTAAAACTGCTATGTCACAGCAGTATTTGACGGTTCTATTTGACTCTCAGATATGAAGTGCACCGCAGACCGCAAATGTACTATTTAGCACCAAAAAGTTAGATTTTTTAAACCAACAATGTAACAGTAGTATTTAAGGGTTTTATTGGACTGCAAGAAATGCAGTACGCAAATTTACTATTTAGCACCAAAAAAAATTGTAGTATTTAAAAATGCCTAGATGTTGCCCACTGAGCTACCAGAACAGGATTAAAGTAATTTGCCTGGCACGCATGCAGTTGCAAGTGCACTGCACTCTCTATGGTACTGGGCTCAGGGCAGGGTACAAAAATGTAGTATTATAGCACCCACAAAAATAATCGCCGTAGTATGAATAATCGTTGTAGTTTGCAGATTCAACACCAAAACTTTCCTAATCTGTCCCTCACAGCTGCAGCATCCTCTCCCTACACTAATAAGAGCTCAAGTGTGTGCGGTGCTACGCGACTCCATCTTATATATAGAGGCTGGGTCACATGCTGCACTGGCCAATCACAGCCATGCCATTAGTAGGCATGGCTGTGATGGCTTCTAAGGGTACATGAGTCAAATGCTTGTTGATTGGCTGCCCTGCAGCCTTTCAAAACGGGCCATTAAATCGCAAAACACCGAACTCACTGATATGTCCGTGTTCGGGTCCGGGGTCCAAAAAATGAGTTAAGGGTTCACTTAACTCTAACCATATACCTTAAAATCTTTAAAACAAAATAACTAATAGGGAAAGGGTGCCTTGCTACTGATTTAGAAGATTACGTGACTTCTGAGATCCTTATGCCTGGTGCAATTAAACAAATTTTAAACATAAGCAATTTTTTTCTTGATGAACAAATGCAGGTGAGGGGCCCCAGGACATCATGAACAATAAATCATCTAAAAAGGTGAAGCAGAGTGTACATACCTCAAAGATTTCATCAGTGACATCTACCCCATGTTCTGCCAAGATGACCAGGCCATGTCTCCTTCCACTAGCTTGAAGGCCATCATTGACACCAACGTCCATTTTATGTTTAATAAACCTTAAAGCAGAGCTCCTGAAAATTGCAGAGGGCATCAAATTGAAATTCAGACTGATTCATGTTCGACTATGCAGACATGGGTCACACAATTGGAAGACATACTGGTGGATTATAAGGATTGTGTCTATGGATCAGTGGCATACCAGAGGAGGTGCAAGAGCACAGTTTAGCACAACTCATAACAGATTTATTTAAAACCTTGCTACCTGGTGCTACAGAACAGGAATTTATTCTTGACTGGGTCAACTGCCTCGCTAATACATTATAAGTCCCAAGGGACTCAGAAATTCTTCATCATTGGAACTTTCCCACTAAACTAATGATACAATGCAATGGGGTGACCAATACCCTCCAGACTGTGGAATATGGCAATAATCTGCTAGCAATTTTACTTAAATTACTTTAATTAAATTACTTTAATTTATTGCAGTGTCTACTCAATAATTCCACTTATACTCTAGTTTTATTCTATGTACCTCATGTAAACTAACCTACCTTTCGTAATTTTCTGACTGACAGACAACAATTTGGTACAGTGCTATTTGGGGTTAAATTGTAATTTCCTTGTCAACCCCTTGCAAGATTTCTCTGCTGCAGTAACTGCTGCTGCATTTGTGAAGAGAGGTCCATTCACTTAATAAAATGTTGCTTATTCAAGTTTGTGCTGATCATTGGAGGGCAATGAAGTCTAAGGTGAAAGAATTTCACTACTTATTCAGTGATGATTATACATATACATATTGTGATACTTGAATGTTTTGTAGGTAAATGTCTAGAGACAGAAAGAGGAGAACCAATGGTGCAATATGTATGTGGTATATGGAGGACACACAACAAAAGTGTGAATATCCACTCATATGTAATGTAATGGAGCTTCTAGCCAGCTCTGGACTTAGTAGCATGCAGTGGTACAATCCACACCAAAGGAGAAGATATAAATAAATATATACATAATACATATACATACCAAAAGAGTTGTGAAGGGGAAAACAATGTGGATTAAAACCCCTTCCACCTGAAGTAAGTGGATAGTTAATACATTGCTAAACACAAATACACACACCAGTCAAGCCATAAGACTTGCCTTTTCCACAGAAATCTCACTTTAACATTGCTCTCACTACTGCAAGGGATTTTAGGTAGGCGTATGCAAATGAGCTCAACAATGTACCACGTTTTTGCCTCAATTCCGCTTTATACATTGATTCCTTGGAGTATGTGTTTGCTGAATACAACAGCTTTGAAACACAACTCAGGAAGAGGAGCAAAACCAGTGAATCACTCATGGACAGCTGCTTCATTGTTAATGCAACTCATCAGCATGAGGTTTGTTACTGGCTTGCTATGGAGGCTTGGCGTTACTTGTAAAGTACATACCAAAAGAGTTGTAGTGGGGAAAAAGTGTGGATAAAAACCCCTTCCATATATATCAAAGCCTCTTCAGCAGCATAACCATAGATATGAAAAACAGAAGAAAAAACACAATAGTTCTCCCTGATGTGGTGACTAAATAGAATAAAATAACCATACTCACATTTGTAAGGGCAGCTAAATCGTTCAGTGTTTCCAGCGTAGGTTGTATAATTATTATTTTATTATTTATATAGCGCCAACAAATTCCGTAGCGCTGTACAATGACTGAACTAACAGACACATAATTGAGATCCGACGACTGGACGTACAGGAATAGAGGGGGTTGAGGGCCCTGTTAGAAGAGCCTACATGCTAGAGGGAGTGGGGTATAGTGACACAAAGGGTTAAAGTAGGGGAATTACATAGTTTGTTAGAGAAGGGTTTATTGAGTGCTTGGTGGGTCATTTTTGACAGTTGCAGGAAAGGAGTCATGGGGTGGGGGATGAGAAACCTGCTGACAGTTTAATTGATACGCTTTAATGAAGAAGTGAGTTTTCAAAGATTTTTTGAAGGAGTGGAGGCTGGGTGAAAGTCTGATTGAGGCGGGAAGGGAGTTCCACAGAATAGGTGCAGCCCTGGAGAAGTCTTGAAGGCGAGCATCAGAGGTGGGGATCCGGGGAGAAGATAGGCATAGGTCTTGGGCTGAGTGCAGGGGTCTCAACGGGACATACTTGTGTATGAGGGAGGATAGGTATGTTGGAGCAGCATTATGTAGGGATTTGTAAGCAGGCAACAGAATTTTGAATTGGGCCCTATATCTAACTGGAAGCCAATGCAGGGACTGACAGAGCGTGGAGGTGTGGGAGGTGCGACCGGACAGGAAAATAAGCCTCGCAGCTGCATTCATTATAGATTGCAGCAGTGCAAGTTGGGAACATGTAAGACTAGGAGAAGGGGATTGCAGTAGTCAAGACGAGAGGGAACAAAAGCATGAACCAGTACCTTAGCCGCGTCCGGCGTTAGATATGGGCGGATGCGCGCTATGTTCTTGAGTTGGAGGTGACAGGATTTGGCTATCGATTGAACATGGGGAGTAAAAGAGAGATCAGAATCAAAAAGAACCCCTAGGCAGCGAGCCTGTGAGGTAGAGGTGATAGTAGCGTCTTTGACTTGGATGGAGACAGACACAGGAGTAGCAGCACTTACGGGAGGAAAAACTAGAAGTTCTGTTTTGGACAGGTTGAGTTTAAGGAAGTGAGCAGCCATCCAGTTGGAAATAGCAGCGAGGCAGTCAGAAACACAAGTCAAGGTGGGCGGAGAGAGATCAGGGGAGGACAGGTAGATTTGCATGTCATCTGCATATAAATTATATTGGAATCCAAAGGAGCTGATGAGTTTACCAAGGGAGGCAGTATAGATAGAGAACAGTAGGGGGCCGAGGACAGAACCTTGGGGGACGCCGACAGAGAGGGGTTGGGGAGAAGAGCCAAAGCCAGAGAAATAAACACTGAAAGAGCACTGGGAGAGGTAGGACGAGCACCAGGAGAGAGCAGTATCCCGTAGACCAATGTTACATAGAATGTGAAGAAGCTGTTGATGATCAACAGTGTCAAAGGCGGCAGAAAGATCAAGGAGGATCAGGATAGAGTATTGGCCACGAGATTTAGCAGCAATTAAATAGTTGGATACTTTGGTCACAGCAGTTTCGACAGAATGACCAACGTGGAATCCAGACTGAAGGGGGTCATGCAGAGAGTTGGAATCGAGAAAGTGTGTTAATCTGGCATACACAACTCTCTTGAGGATCTTGGAGGCAAATGGCAGTAGCGAGATAGGGCGGTAGTTGGATGGGGAGTTAGGATCAAGGTTGGGCTTTTTCAGAATTGGGGTTACTGTTGCATGTTTGAAGGGTGAGGGAAATGTGCCAGAGGAAAGGGAGAGATTGAAAATGTTAGCGAGAGGAAGAGCAAGAGAGGGAGACAAAGTGTGGATGAGATGCGATGGAATAGGATCGAGGGAGCAGGTGGTGGGGCGGGAGGACAGGAGCAGAGCAGAAACCTCTTGTGCTGTAGCAGGGGCAAATGAGCATAGGATGGCAGGGGGAGTGGGGTTGGGTGATGTATTGATAGGGGTAGGAGAGAGATTAGAGATCTCTTTCCTGATTGTAGAGATCTTCTCAGTGAAATGAGATGCAAAGTTTGTGGCGGACAATGTGGTGGAAGGAGGGGGAGTCACAGGGTGAAGAAGAGTTTTAAAAGTGTGAAACAGTTGTTTGGGTTGATGGGACAGTGTGCTTATGAGGGTGTTGAAGTACTTTACTTTTGCAGAGGAAAGAGCCATGCTGTAGGAGCGCAGCATAAATTTATAGTGGACAAAGTCAGATGCAAAGTGATACTTTCTCCAACAGCGTTCAGCAGTTCTGGAACATTTTTGAAGGTAATGGGTCAGCATGGTGTGCCAGGGTTGTATTTGGGGGCGCTTGCTGCGTTTACCTGTAGGAGGTGCCATGATGTCAAGTTGAGAGGAGAGAGTGGAGTTGTAGAGTGAGGTTGCAGAGTTAGGGCAGTTGAGATTTGAGATGGGTAAAAGGAGTGTTTGGAGTTTGGTGGAGAAGTTCTGGAGATCGAGGGAATTGAGGTTTCTGCGAGGTTGGAGAGTTGATGGTGGTGAAATTTTGGTATGGGGTATGCAGATGTTAAATGTTAGCAGATGGTGATCAGACAAAGGAAATAGAACAGTGGCGAGATCCGAGGTGAGCACTGTTCAGGTTTGCTAGAAGTGGACTTTTAAAACTCAGACTGTGGAAGACAGAGATGATAGGGTCAAAACAGGACTGCAATAAAAGCTATGGAATGGAGATGCACAGAGGAGGTGAGGATTGGTCAAGCAAGACATTCGGGTGGGTATCAATAAAATAAGGAGATGGGGAGCAGAAATAACAGAGAAAGTTTTTAGAGATAAGCAGAATGTTGAATAACATTTTAGTTAACAAACCAGTGATGAGCAGGGAAGGGAGCAACTAGCATGCAGGACAAGACAAACTACAGAATATATGTATGTATGAGCAAACATGCATACACACACACACACACATATATATATATATATACACATATATATATATATATATATATATATTATATATACATACACACATTTCCTCCATAGTCTACCTTGCAGAAACTCAGACATGCATAATGCCTTTTCCTTCCAGCTGTAGGTGATCTGAGCACTGTTCAGGTTTGCTAGAAGTGGTCTTTTAAAACTCAGACTTGCAGAAACTCAGACATGCATAAGGCCTTTTCCTTCCAGCTGTAGGTGATCAGAGCACATCTAAACCAAAGACCAAATATGCCAGGAGTCTTCAGTAGAATACTTCACAGGGTTCCAGGAACAAATGAAAAAGCATGGTAATAAAAATAGCAATACAAAATATATAGGGCCAAAATTCTATATAGGTAAATGCCAAATTAACTTAATTGCAGTAAAAACAAAAATAAAATCAATTAATCCACAATGTGTTTTGCATATTTATTAAACGTATTACAGGGTCCCTAGCACATAGGAATATATAGGAGATGACAAATTAGAATTTTGCAGCAAAATTATGTCATGGTCAAGTGACTGCAATGCGATCATATGACCATGTGAATTAAAAACTTAATTTATAAACATTAGATGGCAAAAAAAGTTTTTTGTTTGTTTTTTTAACATAAGGATATATAAATGGACAGGCATAAATATATAGTAGATTGTATAGCACTATGGAATTTTGCTGGCGCTATATAAATAATAAAATAATATAATTATAATAATGATGATAATGATAATAATAATAACAAGAAAAGCTAAAATTTCTGGGGAAATTGTGTGAAGAGTTCATGCCTCCACTAGTAGTCTACAACTGGAGTGGTTGGAGTAACTGTGGAAAGGTTGGACTGGGCAGAGTAACTTTATGAAACATTGATTAGCTGTATTGTTGTAACATTGTATGTTACTGTTTTTCTGTTACAGGTATAACGAATTTACTAACATGGAAATATATTTATTAAATGAGATAGTGCTCACTTTTGTGTTATCAAAACTGTAGGAATTACAGCAATTTAGAGAATGTGTTTCATCTAGCAGCCTCTGTGTTCCGGAACACTCTGCTGGCTGCTCACACACCTGGGTTCCTATGGCAACTCACTCTACAGCAAGGGCAGAGAACAGCGGTTAAAAACAAACTGCTCCAAATTGCTCACTTCACTGGTGGTTGCCATCTTCAAACGGTCGTAGTTTTAAAAACTAAATCCTACCGCAAAGAGCTTTATAATGTGAGAATCACAAGACCCAGAACTACATTTTGATGCATAGTATGTCTCTGAAATATTAAAAATGAAGGCACAGTCGCAGTTAGAAATTGCCCTTCAAATTTGAGGTGGCTAGAGTGGAGTCTCAATGAATGTCAATGGACGGCATGAGTTGCAAACAAATGGCCATATTGTGAAAACTATCAGGACTGTGGCTTAGCTGTTGACATTCTTAGTGACAGCAGGGATAGCTGAACGTTTTGATATAAGATTTGTGTAGGTGGGCTTGAAAATGAGGGAGTGGTGGCAGTTTAGAAATCATGTCCTGATTTTTCAGCTCACTCTAGCTTTTGTCAGCTCCCACTCTAGTTTTGAACATTCCACCATTCATTCCTATGGGACCAATTTCGCCACAAAAACAACAATATTTTGTGACCGTTTGGCGAAATGTTCCACAAAGTAATAGCACACCGATCGGGAACAATCCGCACGTTTCGGCATATTACTGTCTATGTAGTGTAAAAACTGTGGGAGCAGTTAGGGTGGTAAATTTGGCTATAATAATAAGAATAATAAGAATAATATATATGTGAGATAATAGTAAGTGGTCCTGCCATGCAAGAACACTTAAAAATATATATGTGAGATAATAGTAAGTGGTCTTGCCATGCAGGAACACTTAATAAAAAATAAAAACAATTAAAAACAGTGGTAGCAACAGTCATAAATAATAATGAAGTCACATGACTCAGAATGAGTCTGCACATCATGTGACTTAATTCGATGTCAGCAGTGCAAGATGGGTGTTATAGTTGGGAGCCTGTACAGGCTCATCTCTATTTATGGCTACCAAGGCAGAGATGTAAGGGGTGAAAAAACAGTATTGGTGCTCCTTCAATGTTGGAAGGTTACTGCAAAGCAGAAGGCCACCCAGAAGGCGGTCTATGGTGGCCATATTGAAATAGGGTAAATTATGGGAAGAAATTGAGAAAGTGCTCATATTATTTATAATACAATAAAAATAAAAAAAGAAGATACGTAAAACTTAAAAGTATTAAACTCTTACACAGTGACTAAATTAGGAGAAATATAATTGGATTGGAAAGTCACACAAATCGTATTGATGATGGTGAACAAGTGGACAATCTGTTGGTTACACAGCTGAATGAATTACATCAGGGTCAATCCTAGGGTTACCGATGCCTGGATGCAGAATATTTTTTTACTAACTCCTCCCCTTTGCAAATGTCCAGCCATGCATGATTCTTTAGCAGAGACCTCACCTCTCCATCTAATATCCCCACCCCTTTTTGTAATCAGACACACACTCACTGACAGTCACACACACTCACTGATAGACACACACATTCACGATTTGACACACACTGACAGACACACACTCGCTGATAGACACACTGACACACTCTCAATGACAAACACACTCTCTTGCTGATTTGAGACACATTCACTGATAAACACACTAACACACACTCTCAATGGCAGACACAATCACTGACAGACACACACTCACTGATAAACACACTAACACACACTCTCAATGACAGACACACACTCTCTCTGTTTTGAGAAACATGCATTGACAGACACATTCACTGACAGACACAATCACTGACAGTCACACATTCAATAACAGACACACAATCCCACTGATTTGCAACACACTAACTGACACACACACATTGTCAGGAACACTAAGAGACACAACATGCAGTATGTATATGAATATTGGAAATAAATGTATACAGGACCTTAGCGTAGCCGTGCTTTAAGTTAGAGAGACAGAGAATAGTTAAAGACAAGCTGGAGTTAGGGTAATCAGAAATAAGAGAAGCAAGGTATAATAGCTGTGTAGTTTGAGGAGAGTACAGGGACTATAGGAAAGGTCCCTCTCACATGCTGGAGGTACCTAGGCTGAGCCACAGCCTGAGCAACACAAGGTACCGTGACACACATAAACTGACTCACACACACACTGAGAGACACACACTCACTGACAGACAGACACTCTCAATGACAGACCCACTAACGCATTTACACATTGCTCCACACACACATACAAATTAATTTTATTTCTTGTGGTTTTATTTTTTTTTTTTTAGGCCCGTCCAACCTCCCTACCTTTGGGAGAGCTGGTGTGGGTCCTCTCCCTGGGTCCAGTAAATATTTTCTCCCAGAGGTCCAGTGGGTATCTTCTCCCTGGTATTCAGTGGCATCTGTAATCTTCCAGTTCCTCACTGCTCCCTCGAGCACTGTTTAGTGATGCCAAGCTACTGGCATTATCACAGGGTGCAAGTGAGCAACGAGGAACTGGAAGAACATCAGTACTCCTTCACTGCCACCTGCCTTCTCATTTTAAGAGTTAGAGCTCCTCTAAATATGATGCAAGGCTTATTGGAAATTATGTTTTTTAACATTTTGTCTTGTTACAAAATATGCCATTGTTTTTTTAATTATGTTTTTTTATTTATTTATTTTATTTTTGTGCAAGATTACAAATGAGCCTGTGTTGCCACAACAGCAGTAACAAGCCTAATATCCTCATATAGTTTTAAAACAATATTATTGGCTAATGATAAAACTGCACAATTTTATAAATAATAGAAACAGAGTGTTAGTCATGTTATGTATAACAAATGCAAGTGAAACTGGTGACATGACTCTACATTTTAAGGCTTTGTAAGGGTTTTGCACATTTTTAAAGTAACATAGCAAGAAAAACATCCATGTCTGATTAGTAGTCAGAAACTAAGCAAGCACCCTATAAGGATATGACCTATAGATGAGAGTGGGAAAAATAATACACTTAAAAGGCCCTTCAGGAGAGCGATCAGTTGTCAGGCATCTCTTGTATAACATTATTAACTTATGATATTAAGCTAAGTAAACCATGAGAGAAATCAGGTTGTATGGGAGCTTAGATAGAACATTAAAGAAGTAAATATTGTTGAGGAATTGGGAAGAAAGTGAAACAAGCCTGACAGAGCCCCAGCACTGATTTATCCCATTACCTTCCTAGGTAGGTCATGATCATGCTTCAGCAATGCAGTTGTCTGATAGGTTCAACTGGAGACTGCAGGAGCCCTAGAGTGGTGTGTACACAGGAGTCTGATTTTGGCTGCAAGCACCTCTTCGGAGGATCCTCCTCTCTGGAAGGGGCTAGATTGGGCTGCCACTGAAACTATCCACTGCCGGATAGTGCCTGACAACCCCGATGTTACTGTGGTTCGAGGATCTTCACCTCTTTTTTAAATCGCACCCATTTTGGAGTTGAATTCCATTGCCGGAAAGAGAGCGGGGAACTCTTGGAGGGTTGGGCTCACGGTCCTTGCAGGTGATCTGCTCGATTGCTCTCACTTATAGTTCGCTTCAATCAACGCCAGCATTTAGCAAAGGTTTTGTTCAGTTTGGACTCAAGAACATGTTTTGCTTTAATAGGTGACATGAGGTAAATGTTTCCAACTTTGTTGGTCCCATCCCTCTGAATATATGAATATGAATATATTTACTTCAGGGCAACTCAGGACCAGGAGATTGGCCACCTTTCCCGCACTGTGCTCACTAGGCCGCATCCACTGAAGTGGGGTGAGTAAGCTCCTGAAAGGTTACCAGCTTATACACAGTATTTCGGTTGGATCAGGGAGCAAACACTTCTTTCTGTGTGTGACAATCGAGCCAAAGGAGGTTCCAGAGAGTAATATGTTTCAAGGTAGTGGAGGAGCTCACACAAAACACATCTCTCTGCCTTGACAACCAGGCCCTGACCCCTGTTTTTTTAATTCTTTTGTTTTTATAATGAAAAAAATAAATTATAGGGAGTATTGAATTTATTTGTTAGAAGTTGGACTATCATTGGCCTACATATATGTTGGACATGCCCTGTGTTGCACATTTTTTGGACTGAAGTCCACAAGAAATGGCAAATGACCTAATGTGGCAAGTGCTGCAGAAAAATAGTGTCTTATTGTGGCAAAAAGTAAATGGCAGACGATTAAGAAATGAGACTGCATGGGAATGATCTATGCAAAGATGTTTGCTTGTTTGTTTTTTGTGCTTACCCTGGCTCTTTATGGGATGGAATCTTATACAAACAAATAAAAAAAAATCTACATTTGTAATTGAAGAGTTGGTCATTTTACTTTTAAAATAGGATAACAGACAGATAAATAAACTTCTGTTAACTTAGCAAAAAACATATTACCATTTAAGAATATAATTAAATTCTTTGCTTTATAGGTAGATATCTGCTTTGGACAAATGAAGGGAAACCAATTATTGGATGGGATATGTTAAACCGCCTAATGTGAATATTAATGAGGAAGAACAGCTGTTAGAGCAAATTGGGAAAGCTGCACATTTGGGTAACATGTTATTTACTGGAAATTTTAATGACCCGGACATAAATTGGGATAGAGGGACTAGTACTTTGGCAAGGGGAATCAAGTTTTTGAATGTTTTAAATGACACCTTCATGTCACAACTGGTACAAGCACCAACTAGAAAGGATGCTTGTCTGTATCTTTTGACCAAGATTCAAGTAGGGGAGCATTTGGGAAATAGTGATCACAATATGTTTTTTTTAATAAACTCAAAAAGCTAAAGTACGTGGGGTATACTAAAACATATTGTCACGATTCGGGAACCTAACACGCTAACAGGTCACAGGAAGGAAGGGTGCTATACCGGTCCTTAGAATGGCCGGGTTAAGCACACTAAGAATAGTCAGAATAGTCAGGAGACAAACCAAGTAAAGGGAGACAGAAAATGGAAGAACGAGAAACAACGGTAACCAGAGAGCAACACGAGCAAACTGCAATACAGGTAACACAAGACCACAACAGGGCACTGAGAGACAGGAAAGGTAAGTATATAGCTGTGCTTAATTCTGATTGGATAACTTCCAATCAGAATTAATAATCACACGTGGGAGATATCTATACCTCCCACTGTGATTAGGGTACTGTGGCTTTAACGCTGGGTCACGTGAGTGACCCTGGCGTTTACAAATATGCGGGGACTCCCAGCGTGCAGCGTTACACATGCTGCCACTGGGAGGCGAGGAGGAGGAAGCGGGTGGCGCGCAGCGCAGAGAAGACGCCGCTCGCCGACAGGTAGGGGAAGGGGAGACCGCGGGCGGCGATGGACTGAGGGTGAGTGCTGCAAGTGGCGTGCAGCCTCCCCTCACAGCCGCCCACGGAGCCCTGACACTTTTAATTTTTAAAAAGCCAACTTCAATAATATTAGCGCAGCTCTACAACATATTGACTGGCATAAACTCCTTTGTAAAAAAAAAACACTGAGGATAAATGGAATCTCTTCAAACAAATATTAGAAAGGTACATTGCTCAGTATGTACAATTGGGGAATAAATATTAAAAAAAAAACAAATTGAAACCATTGTGGCTTAGTAGGGAAGTAAAACAAGAGAATAAGAATATAGGCATTTAAAACATTTAAATCTGACAAATCAGATGCATCCTATATAAGATATAAGGAAGCCAATAATGCTTGCAAAAAGGCAATTAAAGTGGCTATACAAAAAGATGGGGTATGGCTGCGCCAACAGAAAATTAGGTAACTTAAAATAGTCCAGAAGAATCTCACTAGAGCAACAGGAGCTATAAAACCTAGCTCCGGTGTGGATCGCTTCCGGGTCCGTGTGAGCGACCCGCCCCCTAAGGAGAGTATATGTCCCTTCCTGAGAGAAGTATATAAACACAAAATAGGGTAGTACAGTATGGTACCGTGTTGCAAGAAATGATGCCGAATCAGTACTTACAAACACAGAGCCCCTATGGCTCAGTAGTAGTGTGTTGTGAAGATAAAAGGCTACACTACATAGATGTCTAATAAAGCCGGGAACCAGAATACAAGTTTACATGAATTTATTAAAGTATATAACAAAACATATAAATAAAACAAGGAGCAATGTCCATAAAAGTACCGGTACGCTTTTCACTACTGGATGTAGCTTCCTCAGCCAGATAAATGTTGTGTGAATCCTTAGTTCCCCGCCTTGTATTACTCTTAATGAGGGAATAATCATCTGGATTAGATTTGTTGTTCCAGCACATCCTGCAGTTGCTCAATCAGACTAAGATCAGGGGATTTTGGAGGTCAAGGCAATTCATTATACTCTTTGTCATGTTCCTCAAACCATTCCTGAAAATTGTATTGCAGTGTGGCAGGTTGCATTACACTGCTGAAAAATGCCGCTGCAAACAGGAAACACCATTTCCATGAAGGGGTTACATAGTCTGCAACAACCTCTCGGTAGGTTCTATGTGACAAAGTAACATCCACATGAATGCCAGAAACCAAGTCTTCCCAGCAAAACATTGCCCAAAGCATAATATTGCCTCCACTGGCATGCCTTCTTCCTGTAGTACATTCTGCTGCCATCTCTTCCCCAGGTAAACAAAACATATGCATCCGGTCATCCACCTGATCTTAAAGAAAACATGATTCATCAGACCAGGCAACCTTCTTCCATTGCTCCAGTTCTGACCCTCACGTCTCCATTGTTGAAGGCAATTTTTGTGGTGGTCAGGGCACTCTGACAAGACTGCAGCTATGCATCCCTATATACAGCAAACTGTGTGTTCTGATACCTTTCTATCGTGGCCAGCATTATGTTTTTCAACAATTATGTTTTTCAACAATCTGAGCTACTCTAGCTATTCATCATTATTTAGTTTGTGTCAAAGTCATTCAGATCTTTTCCCTTGCCCATTTTTACCACTTCCAACACATGAAATGAAAGAACTGACTGTTCACCTGCTGTCTTATGAGTTTGTAAACATGGGAAAGCAGGTGCACAATGGACACTCCACTGTATTGCTGTGGTGGTTAAGAATTTAGGAACAAGGAAGTCAAGTTCTGCTACACAAATTTCCAGTGAAGTCAAGTTCTGCTACAAAAACATGTAGGCACCATTTAGGGTTCTTGCTTTAGGCATGGGAACATGGTCAACGTTTGGCAACATGGTCTTTGCCTTTACAAACCTGTCCCACAAAAGCAGAAGAACACAATTATGTTGAATGCAACCATGTGTTTTAGCAAAAAGAAGTTCTTTCAGAGGAACTAAGAGTAACAAAAATCTTGCAAAAAGCATTCCACTTCCACCAAATTTGGCATATACAATTTAATTTTGTAGTAATGCTCAGATGTGTGATCCATATTTCTTGAAAAAGCATTACCATAGGTTGCAAAGGGAAAGGTAGTTGAACTTTACACCATTCAAACATTTAGGACATGTTATCTTAGATTTGCATCTTGCTTTTCAGCCACTGGCTAGTATAACTAGCAGAACAGTTAGCTGTCAATTTGAATTTTATATTGAAAGTTACATGACTTTGCTGCACATGCCATTCTACTGCCAAAATTAATTTTATATACCTGTCAGTCCTGGGGATGAGAGGTATTTAAAATAAATAAATAAATATATATATATATATATATATATATATATATATATATATATATATATATATATATATATATAAAACTAGCAACAACTTTGTAGGCAGGTAAATATGAAGTAATGAAAAATCTATGGTTCTGTAAAATTGCCATTTTTGTATTCACTAAATGCATATTTGTCAGCATTTGAATATGACTGTGAAACAAATGCTGTGAAATAAATGACTATAAAACAAAGCCTCATTTATCATCCTCAGTTACACATTTAAATATCCAACCATCCATGCATGAGAGTGGTTTTATTTCCCTCATAATCACACATTATTAAAATATTATGATCAACTAAAATTCTTAAAAATGTTTTTTTTTTTTTAATTAAAAGGATTAATTAAAAATACTCCCCTAATTTCAAAATTACGTAAACTGGTGTTCTATAGCACTGCTTTTGCATGCATGCAATTGCTGTAAGGGGTACATTCTTTTCTCTAATTAATGTATCTCTGTTAAGCTCACTTGATGTTGTGGGTGGTAAGTTAGTGGGACATTAGGTTGATCCAGTCATTATTAAGGTGCTGGTTAAAAAAAACTAGATTGCTATTAGTTGTAAAAGAAAATATGTAGAAATTGTCCACTAGCTCAATTTAGACATCAGCCTTACAAAGTATAGAGACTCGCATAAGCATATCTATCTGAGAAATCTTTAAGAGGGGAGTATTGCATTAAAGGGACACTAGAGTTGCCACAACAACTACACCTTATTGTAGTTGTTATGGTGAGTATAGTCAGTCCCTGCAGGCTTTTTGTTATAAACACCATTTTCAGAGACAAGGCCGTGTTTACATTGCAAAAAAAAAGGTGGAGGGGGAGACGGCGCCACAGGGAAAAAAAACCTGATTATAAACTATACAAGCATATATACAAGAGACTACATAAAAGAGAATACATATAAGATAAAAAAAAACAAAAAGAGTTTGAAATATAGATAATGAATAATAATCAGGAGTCCAAAAAGTAAGTCGAAAAGACTATATGCCTGATAAATACAGCAAAAAGTCCAAATAAAACCTTATATAAGAAGTCAATCAGAATCTTGTCAGAAGAAGGATTCCTCAGAAAGGTATGAGCATAGGATATTTGTGAGATTTGTATGAAAAAAATAAAAATACAGCAAATAATGGTGCAGTATATCTCAATAAGTACTAAGTACTATTTTATAAGAGGTCTATATGGTCCTGCTCATGTTTTCCAGAGCCATAAGACTAGCTCTTGTGTGGATGGCATAGAGTAGTACAATCCCCACTTATGGGATGCGTGAAGTTTTGCAGTAGATGGATATCGCGTTGGTGTAAGGACCCTATAAAATATAAAAGAAACAATAATAGTGTGTATTGTATAAAAGCCAGAGGTGAAATAATAAAATACCAAGTGGTTACTCACATTTTATTGAGCAGGCAGACTACTCAATAGATAAAGCTTGAGTGGTATAATCCCCACCAAAGATTCTTTGGAGTAAAATTCTCACTGGAACAATAAAAACTCTGGTGCCAGTTAAAAATGTAATAAATAAATAAAATAGTAAAATGGCTGACTCACAAGTTGACAGTGGGCAAAATACCTTTAATAAAATACAGCAATTAAAATACGACATCGCGTTTCTCCCCTTAGGGCTTTCTCAAGTGGATAAAAACATGTACCTGACAACACTAACTTTATATAGGCCTCAGATTACTTGATTTTGGCACCAAAATTATGTCATGGTTTCATGACCACTTTTTTTTTTTTTGTATAACTTTATTGTAGAACATGTTTCAGCCATATTAGGGAGGGCAATGAAAGACAGTGGAAAGAGGGGATGAATAAAACATATATGTGACAAGTAGCAAGTGCAAATATGGTTACTCAGACCAGGGTTTTTTTAGCATACATTTTAACTTTTAAGCTGGGAAAGGGGGGGCAAGTCACCTTAATGGTGGTTTTAACACTATAAAGTTAGGAATACACATTTGTGTTCCTGAACCTATAGTGTTCCCCTTAAGCTGTAGACTTGTATATTCACAATGTACAGTATTGGCAAAATAAAATATTCCCTATATGGCTTCGTGACAAGTATTAAAATTCCGTTGTGAAATACTGCATGGTGTCTACTTGATGTTTATATGATTGATTTAACCCCTTCAGACCGGAGGGCGTACTATTACGCCCTATTCAGGCGGCTCTAAACGTCGCCAGGCGTAATAGTACGCCCTCCGTTTTTTGTTTACTTACTCGGTCGCCGGCGATCCCACGCTGGCGATCGCGGTTGGGGGGACTCCCCGGGAGCCCCCCGTGGCACATCTTCTCTCCTGCAGCCCCCCAGCCATGTGAGAGTGAGGTCCTTGCGAGGACCTCACAATCACATGGCCGGGATAGCTGGCTGCTGTATTGCCAGCATGGGGACTGCCTGTAATGACAGTTAGTCCCCCTGCTGGCTGGAAATAAAATAAAATAAAATTAAAAGTGTAAAAAAAAGTGTAAAAATTTTTTTTATATACTTAGATCATATATATTATATATATATGATCTAAGTATATATATACACATATACATACACACACATACACTGTCTAGGTGTATTTTACTATTTATATATATATATATATATATATATATATATATCATCCAGTAGTACCCTGCACACACACTTTAACGTATCAAAAAAATGCCGGGTGCAAAAAAAGCCATAGCCAATAATTACAAAAAATATATAGGAAATAAGGCTTGCACTCACGGTCTGTAGTAAAGATAAAATATTTCTTCTTTATTTGAATATTCTTAAAACATGTCTGTTATCATCGACGTTTCAGCCATCGTTCGTGGCTTTCATCAGGATCAGTTCAAAGCAAAAATGAAAAATTGCTTTGAACTGATCCTGATGAAAGCCACGAACGATGGCTGAAACGTCGATGATAACAGACATGTTTTAAGAATATTCAAATAAAGAAGAAATATTTTATCTTTACTACAGACCGTGAGTGCAAGCCTTATTTCCTATATATTTTTATATATATATATATATATATATATATATATATATATATATATATATTATCAAATTACACGTAGACTGATACTGATTAAATATATATATATATAATTATTGTTATATATATATATATATATATTTATATATAATATAAAAAAATAAATATGTAAATACGTTAAAAAATTAAATTAAAAAAATAATTAAACCTAAATAATTAAAACATATATAGATGTATGTTATTTTGTTCTAACTGTATTGTGATATATATATATATATATATATATTTTTTTTTATCAAAATACATGTAGAACGAAATAATATATATATCTATATACATAAATATATATATACGTATATATCACTATATATATATATATATATATATATATAAACCTATATATAAATACAAATATTTAAAAAAAATTATATATATATATATATATATATATACACATACGTATATATATAAACATATATTAATTCTACATATATATTTATGTAATATTTTTACATAATTAGGTATCTTAATTAATTACAATTAGCGGGACCTGCCTGACAACCCATGCCGAAAGTAAAGGGAATTTAATTTGCTAGCACTATATTTAACCCTATAACTTTCCAAGACACCATATAACCTGTACATGTGGGGTACTGTTCTTCTCGGGAGACTTCGCTGAACACAAATATTAATGTTTCAAAACAGTAAAATGTATTACAATGATGATATCGCCAGTAAAAGTGATGTTTTTTGCATTTTTCACGCACAAACAGCATTTACACGGACGATATTATTGCTGCGATACTTTTTACTGTTTTGAAACACAAATATTTGTGTTCAGCGAAGTCTCCCGAGTACAACCGTGCCCCTCATGTACAGGTTTTATGGTGTTTTCAAAAGTTACAGCATCAAATAGAAAGGCTTGTGTTTTGTCATTTTATTCACATTAAAATTCGCCAGATTGGTTAGGTTGCCTTTGAGACCCTATGGTAGCCCAAGAATGAAAATTACCCCTATGATGGCATACCATTTGCAAAAGAAGACAACCCAAGGTATTGCAAACGGGGTATGTCCAGTCTTTTTTAGTAGCCACTTAGTCACAAACACTGGCCAAAATTGGCGTTTTTTGCATTTTTCACACAAACAGATACTAACGCTAACTTTGGATAGTGTTTGTGACCAAATGGTTACTAAAAAAGACTGGACATACCCCATTTGCAATACCTTGGGTTGTCTACTATTGCAAATGGTATGCCATTATGGGTGTAAATTTCATTCCTGGGCTACTATACAGTCTCAAAGGCAACGTAACCAATCTGGCTAATTTCAATTTCAAATGTAACGTGCTATATTTGACCCTGTAACTTCCCAAAACACCATAAATCCTGTACATAGGGGGTACTGTTTTACACGTGAGACTTTGCTGAATACAAATATGTGTATTTTATTGCAGTAAAAGCAAACAGCATTATGACATTGACAGTTAAAATGTCATGTAGAACTAAAAAAAAATGAATTTCTTATTTTCTCCCATTTTTTTCATATTAAATTATGTTTCATAGCTAAATATTTGATATTAAATTAAAACCCTGTTTCCCCTGAATAAAATAATATATAATAATTGTGGATGCATTTGAAGGACCACTATAGTGCCAGGAAAACATACTCGCTTTCCTGGCACTATAGCGCCGGGCTCTAGGGGGTGGAAGGGGTTAAACTTACCTCTTTCTCCAATGCCGGGCGGGGGACTCTCCTCCTCCTCTCCTCCTTCTCGACTGAATGCGCATGCGCAGCAAGAGCCTCGCGCTCATTCAGCCAGTCTCATAGGAAAGAATTCAAAATGCTTTCCTATGGACCCTGGCATCTTCTCACTGTGATTTTCACAGTGAGAAGCACGCAAGTGCCTCTAGCGGCTGTCAATGAGACAGCCACTAGAGGCTGGATTAACCCTAATGTAAACATAGCAGTCTCTGAAACTGCTATGTTTACAGCAGGCAGGGTTAAACCTAGCTGGACCAGGCACCCAGACCACTTCATTAAGCTGAAGTGGTCTGGGTGCCTATAGTGGTCCTTTAATATGAAAGAGGTGACATACGGTTGGACAGACATGTAGCGCAAATGCCAGGTTTTGTTTACATTTTGTTTTGTTCACAACGTGTACATTTGGCTCAGTCCTTAAGGGGTTAAATGAGTATGCTTTATCAGTACACTCACACATTGTAAAATGCTAATTTGTCAGCTCTGTTACATCATTGGAACACTTTTTCTTAAAGCTAGTAACATATGTGAGTTTGCTACAACTAACTTACAGATGTTAAAATCAACCCCATTAATATGTGACCTAAAACTGCAAATAAAAAATGCTAAATCTGTTCATATGTGGTAAACCCAAAATCAAGGCAAATAAATTAATTAATAT
Source organism: Pelobates cultripes (assembly GCA_933207985.1). Taxonomy (NCBI): domain Eukaryota; kingdom Metazoa; phylum Chordata; class Amphibia; order Anura; family Pelobatidae; genus Pelobates; species Pelobates cultripes. The sequence goes on along the minus strand of OW240912.1, from coordinate 252,342,940 downwards.
TGGGTTTATTCTAGTTTTTTTTTTTATTATTATTATTTGCACTAGTTGCACACATAGTATTATGTGAATAATACTTTGTGAATACTTTGTGATTGTGAAATTAAATCATGCTTTTAAAAATGTTTTAATCTATTTTTATTTGTTTATTTATAATGTTTGCATTACCACTCAACTTTGTACCATGAACATTTACACGTTAGTTACCGTCTGGAACTAAGATGGACTTTATTGCAGTTTTACTACTTATTTCACATGTAACCAGTATGTTAAAGGTGCTACATTTTTATTATTCCCCAAAATTTAATTGAACAAAAAACAAACATGTGTGTTGCCTTACTATTTTTACATATTGCAATAGCTTAGCTTTTTAGCTTTGGATAGCTAATGGAAGCTCCTAAGCAGAAGTGTCTGGCTCTCCAATGGAAGAAGTAGAAAGTAGTGGTGTCCTGCTGAGGCATTGTTAAGCTCTGGGCGATGTTCTGCTGGGAACCTTGGGTCTTGGCATTCATATAGATGTTATTTTGACATGTACTACCTACATAGAGATTATTGCAGACCACGTCCAGCTCTTCATGGCAATGGTGTTCCCTGATGGCAGCGGCCTCTTTCAGCAGGATAATGCTCCCTGTCAAACTGCCAATCTTGCTAAGGAATGGTTTGATGAACATGACAAAGAGTTCAAGGTGCTACCTTGGCCTCCAAATTCCAAATATCCCAATCTGAATGAGCATTTGTGGGATTTGCTGGAACAACAAATTCGACCCATGGAAGCCCCACCTTGCAACTTGCAGGATTTAAATGATCTTCTACTAATGTCTTGGTGCTAGATTCCACAGGTTTTTTATCTTGTGGAGTCTATGCCTTGATGCATCAGAGTTGTTTTGGCAGTATGAGGGGGGCCTGCACAATATTAGACAGATGGATTAATGTCGTGGCCAATCAGTGTACGTTCTTGTACTAGCTATTTTGTAAAGAAGGCTATTGGTCCCTCTCTATTTTTCAAATATTGTCTTTTTGTTTGACAAAAAAGAGCCCAAGTCTTATCTCCTATGCTTTGAACATTATAATAAGGTCGTTCATACTCTTATTATATCCAAATTATTTGTACAAATAATGAGTCCTGTTATAATTACAGTAATCATTCTGGTATGACCAAATCACTTTTAACCTCAATCAAATTTAAAAAAATGAACACAGCTTCAGAGTCTACAAATATTTTGGATGACTAATGTGGAAGTAAACTTCCTGATTATGATGTTCATGGGGAGGGGGCTTTCAGTGTCAAAATGTACAATGTTCAGTGTCAAACTGCACCTCAACTTCCTAGCATTATAACTGCTACAACAGGCTGAAATAATTATGTGAGTCCATTTACAAATAAACAAGAACATAGCAAAAGGGGTTAAAAATATAACGCAAACTTTCTATTTCAGGATTGACTTGTTAAGTAAGTGGAGGAATTACCTATGATAATTAATTCAAAAGCTCTGTAGCTTGCAAATTACATCCAGTCACCTGAGTATATTCATAGCTGGAACTTCTGAATCTAATTATTTCTGCAATTTAACTCCCTGCCATTGAAAACATGTTGCAGAAGAGTTCACACCACCTAGAGTCATTATCTATATAATAGTAACAAGTTTAATTTATGCAGCAGTTTGTTTACTTGTAACAAAAAAGCCTATCTGTTATTTCAAACGATCACCTTTCAAATCTCCTCTTTTCAGCAAGCACAAACTGATTTAAAGGGCTAAAAAAAGGAATCTGAACCTGATAGCTGGTATAATGCAGTTTACATGCTAAATTAAAATATAGAAGATAAATTTAAAAGGAAAACTATCTTGTTTTTTCTTAGTAGTAACTTTCTAAAAGTTTGTTTTACTTTGTTTAGTTTGAGATGTTTTTTTTCCCCCTTAATAAAACCTATAGATGGTCTTTCAATATTTGTTGGTTTTTTTAGAAACATGTTTTGGGGTTGGCTTTGCCCTCTTTGGCCATCACTTTCTCATTTTCTAGTTTAGCCACTCTCGCATGCATTATTGGCTTCCTTATATCTTATATTGGATGTGTCTGATTTGTTTGATTTAAATGCTTTACATACCCTTTTCTTATTTTTAATCTCATGGTTTACTTTTCTACTAATCCACATTGGTTTTAATGTGTTTCTTTTATATTTACTACTCACCGGTACATACTGAGAAATGTACCTTTCTAAAATTTGTTTGAAGATATTTTATTCATCCTTAGTGATTTGTTTCATTAAAGGATTTATGTCAGTCTATCGCGTTTATGTCAGTTTTAATTCTATCCTTATCTTATTTAATTTGGCCTTTATAAAATTATATATTTTAGCATACCCATGTGCTCCAATACTTGAATGTTGGTCAAAAGAACAATATTGTTTGTTATAAGTAGATCCAGACAATTTCAGAAATTGTAATTTTCTTTTTAATTTACATTTTAATACCAGATCAGAGATGTAGCAGTAGTTATAAAAGCAAATGGATATACTTCAGATGTGGAGAGCAAATCTTGTTTCTTTGATCTTGTAATAAATTTACATCAGACATCCAAGTCCCTAAATGTCATGAATTCCAAGGATATTAGAATATAGTGTTCATTAGTGATATTCTGTCAAGGCCAACAAATGTCTTACTTAATATCTACACTAACTTTTCTATATTTTGATATTACTTTTACATGTGATTTATTTGTGTTTTTTGAAGATAGGTCTCAGATGTGAAAATTTTCTGAAAGTATATTTAAAAATATTTTTATATATTGTTATTCCATACATATTAAATGCTATCTCTCTCTCTCTGTATATCTCTTTTTCACTCTCTTCCTGAAAATATTCTATATCCATTTTTCTCTTTGAACTGCCTTCGTCAAATATAGTGGGTGATAATCAAGACTCTTCATTTTAATATGTTCTGTTGGTATAGTTACATGACAAATTCCTACCAAAATGCATATGTGTTCTTGTCAAAATGACTATAGGCTGATTTAAAACAGATGACTTAAAGTTTTATATTTTGCATTTTCTCTTACTGGGCAGCCTTGTTTTCAATATAAACTTTTTTTTCAAAAATTACACATAAAAAAAAGGAAGGGACTACTTTTCCTTATATAGAACCTGCTGGCTGAGAAAAGTTCATAAAAGGTGGAGCTTTAGTCAAGCAACACGTCCACTATGTCATTGGCTGACCACTATACACTCACCTTCTTCTAGTGGCACGTAACCTTCTAGCTGTGTTGACTCTCTCGTTGGATCCCTAGAACCAACCCTGGAGAAGAGAAGCCTTCATATAAACACAAAAATGAGGGCACCAAGAATAAAGACTAGGCGGGACAATGAAAACATGAACAAATTTAACTAGCACTGGTCATGGAGCCATGCACAGTGATTGGAAGATGGAGTGTGCTAGGGGAACCCATGGAAAGGTTGAGGGTTGCGTACGAATGAAAGTAACAGAGCTTTAAAAACTGCTAATAGTTACAGAGCTATATTACAAATAATGTATATCAGAGATTTTGACCTCTTTAATATACTGTATTTTTTGAATGTTCAAATCTTTATAGTTTTTGCACAAAAACAATAAATATATATTTTGCTGAATGCAGCACCATGATCCTGCCTCGTTAGCCATGCCCTCCTGAAAAACAGCACTGAGTAGACGTTTTTTAAATTCACAGCATGGCTTTGTAGTTCAGATCCCTCAGTTCTGTCAGTGACTGAGATGTGTGCATACATTTAATAAGAAAACATTTTAAGGCTAAAGGCAGACTTATAGTGCAGCATTCTGATAAAACAAAAATGTGCAAAAACTATAAAGATCTGAGCATGCAAAATAAAAATCAACATGGCATATTAGCCAAAAACACATGAAATGTAGTAAAATTGTATGCTCCTTAGATTTATAAATTTCATTTTGTAAGAAAAGTTAAAAAAAAAAGTGTAGATGCTGAAATTCCTTTAAGGTAAAATCAGAATTTTGCTCATGCCTTGTTTTGACACAAAACTATTTTTATGAGCATTGGCTTTAAGACATTCCATTACTGATAATGACTACTTGTTACATAGAAAGTGATAAATATAGTGTTGGTTCTACAAAATGTGTTTAATAAAACAATACAGTTTAAAACAGATTGTGGAACAATCAGTAAGATTATTTCTCCAGTTCCCATAGTTACCACACTATATTTAGAACATCCACAACTATTGTATAGCCATGAAATCTCGTTTATATGCTTGTTATTGAGTTGGATCTCATTTGCTCTTTGACTCAATAGCTCATAAATAATGTTCACAGGTGTGTAAAGGAAATTTGAAAGGCAGAATGAAGAGAATGAGTTAAATAAAGGCAGAGAATGAGAGAGAGAGAGATAAAAATAAAATGTTAGTTTTACGCCTAATAGTAAGAACTATAATAATTTCTTCATACTGGGGCCAGTGTGCAGAGATATAAAAGTAAATAAAATTTCTAGTTGTGCATAGGGAGACCATCTGCATATGAAGGACCTCCTATACTGGCATGACAGAATGGTAGTGTTTATTAAGGCAAACAGGTTCTATTTGTGGTGCTATGTGTTGCAAGACAATATTGATTTCCATGGTAATTGCTCATTATCTAACATTTTTCTTGAGATAGGACCAGTTTTTGCCATGTTGAAGCATGGTTTCCAATGTACATAATTCATTAAAATGAGAACTTGGAGGCTTGTGTAAATGTTGCAAATTAGGTTTTGCCTTCAAGCCTGGGTAGTCTGCATTCACCTTGACATATCCTTGAGTACATTCTTAAAGAGCATTCTTCTGGTATCCAAGTGTGTTTCACAATGTATTGATACTGTAATACATTTTAACAATAGTTTTAGCATCCTCTGAATGATCTACAGAATAAAAAAGTGAATTGCCATAATGCAGAACATTTATGTTATGCTTTTCTTAAAAAATTCATGAACACATTTCTCATGTCTTTGTAAATCCACACCCATTTATGGGTTAAAAAACATAATTGAAATAGCACAGATCTTTATAAAAATTCCACAATTTTAAAGGTTATATGTGCATTCAGAACAGAGTAAGCTGCATTACACAAAAGGACTAAATAGAAAGTTTTATAAATACTTTAGACTTAACCACTTCACTTCCAAAATTAAGTATAAACGTTTTAACTTTCAAATACTTTGCAGAATTATATTTAGTCCATACCACCTTACTAACACTTATTTATACTCTAGGAATGAGTACTAGTGTTTAGAGGAACTAATTTATCTGACAGAATCCACTAGCCAGCAAGTTTGCTGAAAGTCTGAGATCTCTCCCTGCTTCCAAACAGTAAAGGAAGTTTCAATGAGTCAAATCAGTTCCTCCAGTCATGGAAAAGAAAAGAGTGAATGGACTCTACCAATTCACTACTAGCATTACATTAGCAATCCAAACATTGTTAATATTGCTTCAACAATTTTAAACACCTTTCTTTCAGCAATACATGATTTAAATGTAGTTTCTGTATGGAAACATAATATCAGTATTCTGTTGCCACTTTCAGTAAGCTGTACTGCTAGTAATACAACCAAGGTCCTTACAAATACCTGTAAGCAAAATATTTTACATTGTTTTCTTATTTTTGTCACACCTACTGCATGTGAGAAAGAAATGTATAATTTGCTTTTATATTTTTTTTACAACATACAATATTTCAGACCATGAGTGAACTACTGAGATAATAAGAGAAAATAAGATATAAAGGACACTGTATACAGTCTTAGATTTCACAAATACTTCTATGAATATAAACAAAAAAATTTTACATTGAGCTCTTCATAATGACCAATTGTTTCACCAATGTTTGTAAATGCAGACAGCATGGCTAGGTGTTTGATTTTATACACTTCTGACAATGGGTCTGATTGAAACACTTGAATTCAATAATTAAGAGGTATGTCCCAATACTTTTCTCTGTATAATATATATGTATGTATAATATCTATGTATCTATCAATGTATCTGGCAATGTATCTATCTATCTATCTGGACACTTGACCAATCAACCAAGAGGGACTTTTATGATATTACATTCTAAATGCATAGACAATAGTATATAGTTGCACCCCTTTTGCAGCTATAACATCTTCCACTTTTATGAGAATGCTTTCCACAAGATTTTGTGTTTCTTTTGGAAATTTTGCCCATTCAAACAGTAGAGCCTTTGTAAAGTCAGGCACTGATTTTGGACAAGAAGGCCTGGCTTGAAGTCTCCATGCCAGTTCATCCAAAGGTGTTTGATGGGGTTAAGGTCAGGGCTCTGTGCGGGCCAGTCAAGTTGTTCCACACTAAACTCATCCAACCATGTCTTTAAGAACCTTACTTTGTGCAGTGGGGCACTTTTAGGAAAATAACATTCTACAGCTGACAGTATACTTTCCTCATCTTATCTAGCCTTTTTAGAAGTTCTCATCGGTGCTTGTAGACTTGAAAATATTGGTAGCTCATTATTTTCTTCTGGTATTGTATAACTGCATTCGTTTTTCAAAATCAATGGTTGTTAGAACAGATTTACTTGTAAATTGGTCTTTCTCCTCTAATCCCTTACTTATTAGTTTTCTTAATGTAAAATCAGCCTTCCCCAAACTCTTTACACAAAATTGGAAGCATAGCATTGTCCAAAAAGTCTTGATATGCTTAAGCATTAATATTTGCATTCACTGAAAATAAGGGGCCTAGTCCAACCCCTAAAAAAAAAACACATACCATTATCCCTTTTCCACCAAACTTTACAGTTGGCACAATGCAGTCAGGCAGGTAACATACAACTGGCATCTGCCAAACCCAGACCTGACTGCAAAACAGAGAAGTATGACTCATCTCTCTCCACAGAGCATGTTTCTACTGCTCCAGAGACAAGTGGCGACATGCTTTATACCACTCGATCTGATGATTGGCATTGTATTTGGTGATATGAGGCATGCATGCAGCTGCTCAGCCATGGAAATCCAGTCCATTAAGCTCCCGCTGCACAGTTTTTGTGCTGATATTAATGCCAGTGGAAGTTTAGAACTCTTCAGCTATGCTCCTTATCACTTGGTAACCCCGCTCTGTGACTTTACGTGCTCTTTAGCAGTTGACAGTGAATTACCAAGCATAGATGAAATTTCACAGAATTATTGCAAAGGTGGCATCCTATCACAGTACCACGCTTGAATTTACAGAACGACCCATTTTTTTCACAAATGTTTGTAAATGTAGACTGCATGCTTTGATGTTATACCCGTGACTCCTGTGACAATGGGTCTAATTGAAACACCTAAATTCAATAATTAAATGTCCCAATACTTTTCTCCTCTATCTATCTATCTATCCTAGCTATGTCTCCTTTGCTTCAAATATATGTTATGCTAATATTGGTTAAATCAATAAGTGCTCAGTAGTGAAAAGGTTTACCAGACAGTTGCATTTCCCCAAAGAGTATGACAGATATGTCTGCTACTCTATAATGCAGGCTCTAGAGCAAAATAAATAAATACATAAATAAATAAATAAATACACAAATAAATAAAAAGGCTGTTGCTAAGCAGTATATGGTGTTAAGCAAATCTGTTTGGTCTGATTTTTTTTTAATCAATTTTCAACAGTTTTAGCAAGATTTGAGTTTTCTCTTTTTCTTTTTAAATTTGTATCTGCTTGGATAAACTTTTAGGAAAATAACATTCTACAGCTGACAGTATACTTTCCTCATCTTATCTAGCCTTTTTAGAAGTTCTCATCGGTGCTTGTAGACTTGAAAATATTGGTAGCTCATTATTTTCTTCTGGTATTGTATAACTGCATTCGTTTTTCAAAATCAATGGTTGTTAGAACAGATTTACTTGTAAATTGGTCTTTCTCCTCTAATCCCTTACTTATTAGTTTTCTTAATGTAAAATCAGTTTACTTCAATGGAAATACCAAACCTGATAAAATATCTGTTATGGTGGTAAAGAAGAGAGAAATCAATATATGATTTTATTTTGTTATGGTTATTGCGTTAATTATTCATTACAGATTGAAATTGTCTAAAGATGTGCATCAATAGTTTACATTTGTCAATATGTTGCCTAAACCATTAACTTTTGATAGTGAAGTAAACAATCACCCCTCAATGAATATATAGATTTATCTCTCACAAGTTAGGTACACCCACACTTATTATATACTGCTTTGTTCAGGAGTAATTGAGCTTTCATTTCATATCAAATATTTTTAGATGAAACATAATTTAATATGAATAAAATCTAAGTATTCCAAGTTTTGCATGTAATTTTAACTGTGAATGTCAAAATACTGTTAGCTGTTACTGCAATATCATACACATATTTGTATGTCGTGATGTCTTCTGATTACAATAGTGCAGCAGGAGCTTAATGGAATGGATTTCCATGGCTGAGCATCTGCATGCATGCCTCACATCACCAAATACAATGCCAATCATCAGATCGAGTGGTATAAAGCATGTCGCCACTTGTCTCTGGAGCAGTAGAAACATGTTCTGTGGAGAGAGACGAGTCATACTTCTCTGTTTTGCCTGCACGTCTGGATTTGGCAGATGCCAGGAGAATGTTACCTGCCTGACTGCATTGTGCCAACGCTAAAGTTTGGTGGAGAAGGGCGTGGGTCTATTTTTCAGGGGTTGGGCTAGGCCCCTTATTTCCAGTGAATGCAAATATTAATGCTTAAGCATATCAAGACTTTTTGGACAATGCTATGCTTCCAAATTTGTATAAAGAGTTTGTAAAATATTTTGCTTACATGTATTTTTAAGGACCTTGGTTGTATTACTAGCAGTACAGCTTACTGAAAGTGGCAACAGAATATTGATATTATGTCTCTACAGTAAATACATTTAAATCATTTATTGCTAAAAGAAAGGTGTTTAAAATTGTTGTAGCGATATTAACAACGTCTGGATTGCTAATGTAATGCTAGTAGTGATTTGGTAGAGTCCATTTACTCTTTTCTTCTCCATGACTGGAGGAATGATACGACTCATTAAAACTATCTTTACTGTTTGGAAGCAACGAGAGAGCTCAGACTTTCAGAAAACTTGCTGGCCAGTGGATTCTGTCAGATAAATTAGTTCCTCTAAACACTAGTACTCATTCCTAGAGTATAAATAAGTGTTAGTAAGATGGTATGGACTAAATAAAATTCTGCAATGTATGTGAAAGATAAAACGTTTATAATCAATTCTGGAAGTTAAGTGGTTAAGTCTAAAGTATTTATAAAACTTTCTATGTAGAGGCGTGGCCAAGCAGAACAGCTAACAAGACGCGTTTGTGTGGAGCTCCCACCGAAAACACACAAAAACTTATTAAATTGGCAGAAAAACACGGCAGTGAGTTCCCAAAACCAAGCCAAGACCATCGCCTAAACCCCCACAGAGAGATGGGGGGAAAAAAACAAAAAACCAGGCAACATCAAAAGGCTGTTACAAGACCTGTGGGAGGTATGGAAATCCGACCTGGCCAGGAGATGACCGGCATCAAGACGCGCCTAGGCGCAGTGGAAACAAGAGAAAACCAGAGAGACTCATTACTCACGGAGACGAGAACAAAGATGGAAACACTGTCACACAGACTCCAAAGCCTCACCCGCATGGTCAGATCATTAGAAACACGCCACCGAAGGAGAAATCTGCGCATCCGAGGAGAAGATGTGGGCCCGGAGGCCTTACTAGAGTATACGAATAAAGTCGAGGAGAGCATGGGGGCAAAGAGAGATGGTGAGGCACGACCAAAAATGGCAGCCTTCAGGATCCAAAAGGCCCCAACCGCCCCGGCGGATGCACCTAGAGACATTATTGCCATCACCCGAGATGTCTCAGTCAAGGGGACACTCATGACCCACTCCAGAAAATCGCCCACCACCACTGTTGATAACCACAGTATCAGAGTCTTCGACGATCTCCCATTCACAACTCTGATGGAAAGAAGGAAGCTTATGCCCATAACCAGCCAACAAAGAGATCGTGGCATCCGATACCGCTGGGGGGCAGCAGGTACACTGGTTGTGACGTACAAAGACACTGTCCTCTCTCTATCAGTGGAGGAAGACCCTACAAAATTCCTACAAGACCTACATGCATTGCCCTCAGAAGAGAGCAGTAGGACCCCGGGCGCGACCGGCAGAGATGCAGAACAGGAGAGCAGCACCGGAGCGGAGAGGAAATGGGGAAAACCGCAACAGCAGCAACCCCCTTAGAACAGTTGGAGCGAGAGAATGTATATCACAAACCGCCAACAGGGGTCTGGCAGAGGCGAAACACTGCATAAGACCACTCTGGACTTAAGACCTTAACCCTGCATAAGTAATTGCAATGTTTTTGTTTTTATAAGAAGCTATCGTTTAGAAGATGTTTTCCAATCTGAGTTCTACTCCCCTAATACACTCACATAACCGCACATTAGCAGGCTAACAGACAAGCTATGACAAGACCCTCGGAAGAGGACATGTTGTGCATAATTACACCCGTGCTGAGAAAGAGGGCATTTAGACACAAGAGAAACCTATAGAGACTCAAAGAGGGGGATGGACCGGAGGGGAACCTTTACAAAGCTGACGAAACGGTACACACCACGTCTACGACACACACGACAATTTAGCCAAACACCTACTCAGAAATACCCTCTTACAACTAGATGTCGGAAAAAAAAATTATTATAGCGAGCTAATTTCACCCGATAACATCAGGCCCAAACATCACCTCCATCAGGCCCACTAACTCGCACTCGAACACAGGCCTACCCAGGCAAACAACACAATACTACTTTTTAACCAAGTTAATCACTTTTGTTAAAGTTAGCCACACACCCTTCATATAGCGAAGCCCATCATATATGGAGCAATACCAACAAATCCCAGGGCGCACACATCATATCCGGACAGGTCATTGCCCTCACACTCAACGACAGTCTGTTTAGAGGTTTCTTATTGACAGCTGACATTCATATCTGGTTGCATAACTTTTATGCCAACATTTTAACTAAAGTCAAACTTGTTCCTATAAAACGTTGTGCAATCTTACGTTAGGCCATATCCATGTCACTCTCAAGTTGCCGGTATCTGCTATCGTGGCACTACCAGCATATATGTAATATACTTCATGCAAACAAAATAAAAATAAAGAATTTAAAAAAAACCTTTCTATTTAGTCCTCTTCTACAATGCAGCTTACTCTGTGCTGAATGCACAAATAACCTTTAAATTTGTGGAATTTGTATAAAGATCTGTGCTATTTCAATGATGTTTTTTAACCAATAAATGGGCGTGGATTTACAAAGACATGAGAAATGTTTTCAGTATTTTTTTAAGCAAAGCATAACATAAATGTTCTGCATTATGGCATTTCACTTTTTTATTTTGTAGGTGATTCAGAGGATGCTAAAACTATTATTAAAATATATTACAGTAACAATACATTGTGAAAAAAACATTTGGTTACCAGAAGAAGGTTCTCTAAGAATGTACTCAGGGATATGTCAAGGTGAATGCAGACTACCCAGGCTTAAAGGCAAAACCTAATTTGCAACATTTACACAAGCCGCCAAGTTCTCATTTTAATAAATATGTACATAGGAAACCATGCTTCAACATGGCAAAAACTGGTCCAATCTCAAGAAAAGTGTTAGATAATGAGCAATTACAATGGAAACCATGGAAGTCAATATTGTATTTCATCTAAGGCATAGGAAAGAAAAGAACAATAAGGATGTGGAATTTTCTGCCTGAAGAAGTGGTTTTATCAGAGTCCATACTGATGTTCAAACAGCTACTATTTACATACTTGCAAAAACAGAATATTCAAGGATATAATCTTTCAATGTAGGGTAATAACTGCTTGATCCAAGGATAAATCTGACTGTTAAATAAGACAATACGCCAACTTAAAAGAAGGGTCATGGAACTTGCTTATTCTGTGACTTCCTTAAAAGACACGCTTGTGGCAAGACACATGAGGGCATACCATGGAGATTTTCCAAAGGGTATGACATTCTCGGGCATTGAAAGAGTTAGTATGGGCAAGAGGGAGGTGACCTTCATTTAGCCCTCAAAAAAGAGAATGTTTTTGGATTTTTAGATTGGGTACCCTAGCACCCAAGAGTCTCAATGAGGGTTTTACATTCTCCCCTTTCATTGGCAGCTAATTAATCAAAATCGTAATCAATACTATCTATGATTTCTTGTGATAGATTATTCATTCATTTATTTATTTATATTCTATTATTTTTCATAATTTTTCATTATTTGTATTGTTTGTTTGTACATAGTATCTCTGGGAAAGGGACAATCATTAGGAGGGCCATATTTCAGTACTTCACCAGAGCTTCCCCTCTAGACAACTTTCAGTATATGTATATGTTCTGGTGAGATTCATGTATAGATAGAGCATATATATTGATTTATGACTGTATTGTAATGTATTCCCTATCCAGGGACCCTTAATACAGATATCTAATATCAGTTGTTAGTTGTTGCAACTGAATATTTCAACATATTGGGTTAATATCTACATAGTGATATATCATGGGTTCATGAGGCATGGGTTCATATCTACATAGTGATATATCATATAGGTATGATTATTCATAGTTTACTTTATTCTTTCCAATTTTATGGAGTTAAGTTTGCCAGTTAACCTTCCTAATAAGTGGGTATTGAGGAATCAATCTATATTCATAGACTATATTTATCCCCACCACTATACAACGAAAGGATCGTCATAAACATTAATTTCTCTTCCTGTATTACCGCATAGGACTCCTTCCACTCTCTTTTTTACAACGGTACATACGAGGATGGTACATACGAGGACATGCCCCCTTGAGCCGCAATTGGTCGGGTGTAGCGGAGATACAATATGCCACAGGTTATCTACGCTTAAGATCCCAGTGAGGCTCAGGAATAAGTGATTATAAATCCACAAAGCAAGGCTTCCAGCAGGTAAAATAATCCAACAGTATCCCGACAGCAATCCCAATAACTGGACGACACACCGCATCAGGAGCAGAACTGAAAACCTTTATTCCACAGTGGCCTTATAAAGCATGCTCCCATGCAAGGGAGGGATTTCCATCAATTATTACAGTACCCAATCCGACAATAGTAACCTCCCACACATCTCCTCCCCTCAGCCTGACTCATAATCCCCTTATACTGTACACAAATTCCCCCAGTTTCTGGATGTACTCCTAAACCTCGGGGTACCCCTTTAAATGGCACATCCCCTGGTAGCCCTGATCTGGGTGAGCAACATATCCAAAAATCACCCAAATCGGACCAGGGGTTCGGGAAATTTATGGAAGTACTAAAAAGACCGACCGCGCTGGAGAGACCAGCCAAATTGGGTTCCATGCGATGGGGCCCTGCGGTCGGTCCCAATATAAGGGAATAAATTACACGAAAGGCTAAGGCTACAGAGATCAGGTAGGGTTCGCATGACCCCTCATTCGGTTGTTTCTGTCTACCGAACGAGGGGCCGTGCGGTAGGTTGGAACCGAACGGACCGGGCTTGTGGAGGTCTCAGCGGTGTTAGCCTAGTCGAGTGTCCGATTTGGGTTCCAGACACTCGACGGCAAAACACAGCTGTTCGGGAGTTTTAAAATGGCCGCCACCACGTGTTTGTTTCCCGAATGGCGGCCACCCCGAGAACAAAGGACCTACTGCCTAGCTTGTTAATTACCCGTTTGCAAAATTGTTGCAATGGGTAATTGAAGGCACACTTCACACCGGGGAGGTCTGATTGTTTGGTAGTTTCATTCCCTTAGTTTATTCGAATGATTCTACCGAACAATCAGACGAATACACTTTATTTAAACACATACAAAACCAGCAGTTTACCCGAATGCAGTTATACACATGTAATTTTCAGGACAGCCCAGTGCCATCCGCTACATCGGGGTTATCACATGACCTGCTTTTCTGCTCGTACATAAGGGGACCAGGTGAGCAGCTCTATTGATTCCCTCAGACAAAGGCACTTTATTAGCGCCGGTTTACTTTTTTAATCACAGCACTGTTTTCTTTTGTTGCACAATGGGTATTTAGTTAGTTAGTTATTATGGGGGATGTATGCAGACTCCTATTTTAGCAAGTGAATGGACGCACTGTAGGATACTCTGGGCTTGTACTGGGGGACTTGAAGTAAATGCCAGTGTTTTACATCGGTTTAACGGGTGTTTCTCTTGCATGCTATCTTTCATTATAGCCAGTGACAAGCAACAATAAGTCTCTCCTGCCGGTTATTTTCATTATAGCCAGTGACCTGGCAATTGACACTTTGTTTTCACCTGTTACAAAGTGTGCTGTATGCAAATCCATCCTGTGCAATTTTCCTCTGTAGCATCTCTCAAATGCTACACTGTCAAATGGTTAAGTATTGATCACTACAGTATACCCCGAATAGTGGTTTTGTTTCTTTATTGCCACAAGGTATTTATTTAATTGGATAAATATAGTTATGCCATAGCTATAAGCCCTTCTTTAGGGGTTAGCCTGGAGTTATTACAGGGTAAATTGGCTATAAAGCATCCAACTCAGATTTTCTATTATAGTGGCGGGTTCCTTTTAGGGCTTTTGAATGCCTTTAATCTTAGCCACAAGAGGTCTGAAGCTAACATAAATACCTTGTTTCACTATTAAACTCAGTCTATTACACAGCTATATGATAGAAAACATACTTAACATAATCCATCAGCTGATTTACACACCCTATTAGGGTAGCTAATTACTACCACTATCACCCTCAGTCCACATCCTATCTAGCCCACTTTGGAGTCTGTCCCCATTTGTTCTTATAGAGGCCTCTTTATGGCTCTTTTTTATGGGTCTATGTTATGTATGTCTTTTTCTCGAAATATTTAATAAAATCCTTACAGCATAGATCAGATGAGGCCTTGAGGACTGTAGTGGACACTGAATACACTAGCTTAGCTATCAATTTCCCTATCAAATCATCAGCAGCTACACTGGCCCTCCCCTCACTAAGAATGCAGCTTTATAATGAATGTAAAATGGATGCTGTCCAGGAGGTGGGAGGGTCTGGAAGGGAGGGTCTGCTGCTGATTGGCTGGAATATGTCTGCTGACTGTGAGGTACAGGGTCAAAGTTTACTCAATGATTACGAATAGGGGGCGAACGCGAACAAGCGATGTTCGCCCGGAGCTATTCACCGGCGAACCGTTTGGGACATCACTACTGCTGTGACATAGCAGTTTTAAAAATTCACATCTTTTAGGTGCTAAATAGTACATTTGGGGCCTGCACTTCATGTCTGAGAGTCAAATAGAACTGTCAAATACTGCTGTGACATAGCAGTTTTAAAAATTCTAATTTTTTTGGGTGCTAAATAGTACATTTGCAGCCTGCGGTGCACTTCATATCTGAGAGTCAAATAGAACCGTCAAATACTGTGGTTACAGCGCAGTTTTAAAAATTCACATTTTTTTATGTGCTAAATAGTACATTTGGGGCCTGCACTTCATATCTGAGAGTAAAATAGAACCGTCAAATACTGTGCTTACATCGCAGTCTTAAACATTCACATTTTTTTAGGTGCTAAATAGTACATTTGGGGTGTGCACTTCATATCTGAGAGTCAAATAGAACCGTCAGAAAGGTCTCGGGCTCCTCCTGTTTCCTCTTCTGCTGCTGTCTCGGCCTATTATTATTCGAAAGCCAATTAAACAGCAGAGATCAGATGAGGCCTTGAGGACTGTAGTGGACACTGAATACACTAGCCTAGCTATTAATTTCCCTATCAAATCAGCAGCAGCTACACTGGGCTAGAACATCAGTCTGCTTTTTTTTTTCTGTGTAATGTAATTGCAGTTGCCTGCCTGCCAGCCTGTGTGTCAGGCTCACAGCATATACTGTGCCCATTTGCCCAGTGCCACCACTCACTCACTGGTGTCCCAATAGCTAGCATTTTAAAAAACAAAACTTTTTTGACTGTAATATAATAGCAGTCAGTTTCCTTCACAAGTGTGCATTTCAGGGCCTGCCCAGTGCCACCACTCACTCACTGGTGTCCCAATAGCTTGCATTTAAAAAAACCAAAACTTTTTGGACTGTAATATAATAGCAGTCAGTTTCCTTCACGAGTGTGCGTTTCAGGGCCTGCCCAGTGCCACCACTCACTCACTGGTGTCCCAATAGCTTGCATTTAAAAAAAACAAAACTTTTTGGACTGTAATATAATAGCAGTCAGTTTCCTTCACGCGTGTGCGTTTCAGGGCCTGCCAGGGCACAGTGTCACACCAGTGCAACTCATATCTGGTAGTGTACATTTAAAAAAAAATACAATTTTGACTGTAATACTAATAGCAGTTAGTTGTCTGCAAGCGTGTGTGTCAGGCCTACAGCGTCTACTCTGCCAACTTCTGCCACTGCACGGTGCCACTCATATCTGTTGTCACAGTAGCTTGCACGCATAGTACCACTAATCGAAAAAAATGACAGGCAGAGGCAGGCCACCCCGCAGGGGCCGTCGTGGTCGTGGTGCTGTGATTCCCTTTTGCCCTAGAATAATGCCCAGTTTTCAGAGGCCACGTACCCTGAACTTGAAAAGTTCTGAGGACATAGTTGACTGGCTAACACAAGACACCCAATCTTCTACAGCTTCCGCTCGGAACCTTGACGCACCATCCTCCTCCAGCTTAGTTTTGGGCACCTCTCAAGTTACCACTCACCCGCCTGCCGCCACCACCAACACTAGCACCACAGCAGCTTCACTTAGTATGTCAGAGGAGTTATTTACACATCAGTTGGAAGAAATGAGTGATGCGCAACCATTATTGACAGAGGATGTAGATAACAGGGATATGTCTCAGCCAGGCAGCATTACACACATGGACGTACGGTGTGATGATTATGATGTTGTACCCGCTGCTGCTTCATTTGCTGAGTTGTCAGATACAAGTGAAGCAGTTGATGATGACGATGCGTCCGTGGATGTCACGTGGGTGCCCGCTAGAAGAGAAGAAGAACAGGGGGAAAGTTCAGATGGGGAGACAGAGAGGAGGAGGAGGAGACGAGTTGGAAGCAGGGGGAGGTCGTCGCAAGGAGCTGGTGGAACAGTCAGACAGCATGCATCGGCACCCGGGGTCAGCCAGACAGCACGCCAATCAACGCATGCTGTTGCCACCACCAGAATGCCGTCATTGTGGCATTTTTTGTGTGTGTCTGCCTCTGACAACAGCGACGCCATTTGCAACCTGTGCCAAAAGAAAGTGAGTCGTGGGAAGTCCAACACCCACCTAGGTACAACTGCTTTGCGAAGGCACATGATCGCACATCACAAACGCCTATGGGATCAACACATGAGTACAAGCAGCACACAAACTCAAAGCCGCCATCCTCCTCCTGGTCCAGCATCTTCAGCCACGTTAACCACTGCTGTCCTCCTTGCCCCCTCTCAAAAATCCGCCCCTCCGTCTCTCGCCTTGAGCAGTTCCTGCTCATCTGCCCACAGTCAGGTGTCTGTCAAGGACATGTTTGAGTGTAAGAAGCCAATGTCACAAAGTCACCCCCTTGCCCGGCATCTGACAGCTGGCTTGACTGAACTCTTAGCCCGCAGCTTTTACCATACAAGCTGGTGGAGTCTGAGGCGTTCAAAAAATTTGTAGCTATTGGGACACCGCAGTGGACGGTACCCGGACGAAATTTCTTTGCACAAAAGGAAATCCCCAACCTGTACTCGATTGTGCAAAAGGAAGTAATGGCATGTCTGGCACACAGTGTTGGGGCAAGGGTCCATCTGACCACTAATACCTGGTCTGCAAAGCATGGTCAGGGCAGGTATATCACCCACAATGCGCATTGGGTAAACCTGCTGATGGCTGCCCAGCATGGAATGCGTGGCTCTGTAGAGGAATTGGTGACACCGCCACGACTTGCAGGCAGGCCTGCTGCCACCTCCTCTACTCATCCTACTCCATCCTCTTCCATAACCTCCTCGGCTGAGTCCTCTTCTGCTGCTGCGTCTTACTCCACATCAACGGCACCCCCCCAGCTCCCCAGGTACTATTTCACATCCCGGATACAGCAGTGTCACGCCGTCTTGGGGTTGACTTGCCTGAAAGCAGAGAGTCACACCGGACCAGCACTCCTGTCCGCCCTAAACGCACAGGTGGATCAGTGGCTGACTCCACACCAACTGGAGATCGGCAAAGTGGTTTGTGACAACGGAAGAAATTTGTTGGCGGCATTGCATTTGGGCAAGTTGACAAATGTGCCGTGCATGGCACATGTGTGTAATCTGATCGTACAATGCTTTGTGCCGAAGTACCCAGGTTTACAGGACGTCCTGAAGCAGGCCAGGAAGGTGTGTGGCCATTTCAGGCGTTCCTACACGGCCATGGCACACTTTTCAGATATCCAGCGACGAAAAAACATGCCAGTGAGGCGCTTGATTTGCGACAGCCCGACACATTGGAATTCAACACTCCTAATGTTCGACCGCCTGCTCCAACAAGAAAAAGCCGTTAACGAGTATTTGTATGACCGGGGTGCTAGGACAGCCTCTGAGGAGCTGGGAATTTTTTTGCCACGTTACTGGACGCTCATGCGCAATGCCTGTAGGTTCATGCATCCTTTTGAGGAGGTGACAAACCAAGTCAGTCGCACCGAAGGCACCATCAGCGACATCATACCATTTGTTTTCTTCCTGGAGCGTGCCCTGCGAAGAGTGCTGGATCAGGCCGTAGATGAGTGTGAAGAGGAAGAGGAAGAGTTGTGGTCACCATCACCACCAGAAACAGCCTTATCAGCATCGCTTCCTGGACCTGCGGCAACGCTGGAAGAGGATTGTGAGGAAGAGGAGTCAGAGGTGGAATGTGGCTTTGAGGAGGAGGAGGAAGACCAACCACAACAGGCATCCCAGGGTGCTCGTTGTCACCTATCTGGTACCCATGGTGTTGTACGTGGCTGGGGGGAAGAACATAGTTTCATTGAGATCACTGAGGACGAGGAACAGGACATGAGTAGCTCGGCATCCAACCTTGTGCAAATGGGGTCTTTCTTGCTGTCGTGCCTGTTGAGGGACCCTCGTATAAAAAGGCTGAAGGAGAACAACCTGTACTGGGTGTCCACGCTACTAGACCCCCGGTATAATCAGAAAGTGCCTGAAATGTTACCGAATTACGGCAAGTCGGAAAGGATGCAGCAGTTCCAAAATCAATTAAAAAGTATGCTTCACAACGTATAAGGGTGATGTCACAGCACAACGGGAATCTAACAGGGGAAGAGGTGAAGGTAATCCTCCTCCTCCCACGACCACGCCGGCAAGGACAGGACGCTTTACAGACGTGTTGTTGATGGAGGACATGCGGAACCTTTTAAGTCCTACGCATCGCCACAGCCCTTCGGGGTCCACCCTCAGAGAACGACTCGACCGACAGGTAGCAGACTAACTCACCTTAATTGCAGATATCGACACTCTGAGGAATGATGAACCCCTTGACTACTGGGTGTATAGGCTTGACCTGTGGCCTGAGCTATCCCAATTTGCGATAGATCTTCTGGCCTGCCCCGCTTCAAGTGTCCTGTCACAAAGGACCTTCAGTGCAGCAGGAGGTATTGTCACTGAGAAGAGAAGTCGCCTAGGTAAAAAAAGTCTAGATTACCTCACCTTTATTAAGATGAATGAGGGACGGATCCCGAAGGGACTGACAGTGGGCAAAACATTCGACTAAAAAAGGCCTGATGAGGGGGACGTAACAGGGTGTCGCGGCTGCCGGCCCGCCGCGTGATATTTAAATCCCTAGCTCACCCCAGTACCTTGCCCTGTTGTGGTTTCCTGTTCCTGGTTTCCTGAGAGTGCTTTATCATTGTGAATCTGATTTCCTGAGGTATCCTGATTTTGGCTTTTCCCTGGTTCTTCTGAATTCTGGTTTCCCTGACTTGGCTTGTGTTAAAGGTATTGTGTATTTTCTGGCTTCCTTGACCTTGGCTTTCCCTTTGACCATTCTCTATCTCTAGCGTATTAGTCCGGCCATTCTAAGGTCCGGTTTACGCTCTGTCCTTTTATTTTCCTTTTCTTGCCTATGTATATGTTTACATAGTTTCTGCGTGCTGGACCACACTAGTAGTCGTGACATTGGGATTAAACTGATAAGAATAGTACTACTTAACACACCACTCCTATCTGGTGGCACATTAGATTGCACGCGCAGTGCCCCAAATTTGAAGAAGGAGGACCGACCAAGCATCTTTTTCCATCTCCCGGTTCCTAAAATCGATGCCATATACACGTCCCCTGATAGGGGACGTAACAGGGATTAAACTGATAGGAATAGTACTACTTAACACACCTTATAATAATGCAGAGAGAGGCAATGCAGAGAGAGGAGTCTGAAGAAGAGGAGTCAGAGGAGGAAGGTGGCTTTGAGGAGGTGGAAGACCAAACACAGCAAGCGTCCCAGGGGGCTTGTTGTCACCTTTTGGGGACCCTTGGTGTTGTACGTGGCTGGGTGGAGGAAGAGACCTTCAATGACATTAGTGAGGACAAGGAACAGGACATGGCTAGCTTGGTATGCAACCTTGTGCAAATGGGGAGTTTGCGGTTGTGCAAATGGACTGTTTGCGGTTGTTTGCGGTGCGTTAAACGGGGAGTTTGGTCTGTCACTGTGAAGCGGGCGTAACCCTTACACTTCCTAATCGATACAACATCATACCTGATGTTTTAAAGCACGTTATTCCAAACAATTTAGGAATGTTAGGTGATTTATGCCCTTTATGGATTAAAACTATGTAATTTTCCATGGGAGTTTTGCCATGGATCCCCCTCCGGCATGCCACAGTCCAGGTGTTAGTCCCCTTGAAACAACTTTTCCATCACTAGTGGCCAGAAAGAGTCCCTGTGGGTTTTAAAATTCTCCTGCCTATTGAAGTCTATGGCGGTTCGCCCGGTTCGCCGGTTCGCGAACATTTGCGGAAGTTCGCGTTTGCGAACCGAAAATTTTATGTTCGCGACATCACTACACAGCAGTATTTGACGGTGCTATTTGACTCTCAGATATGAAGTGCACACCCCAAATGTACTATTTAGCACCTAAAAAATTTGAATTTTTAAAACTGCGCTGTAACCACAGTATTTGACGATTCTATTTGACTCTCAGATATGAAGTGCACCACAGGCCGCAAATGTACTATTTAGCACCAAAACAATTTGATTTTTTAAACCAACAATGTAACAGTAGTATTTAAGGGTATTATTGGTCTGCAAGAAATGCACCGCAGGCCGCAAATGTTCTATTTAGCACAAAAAAGTGTGATTTTTTTTAAACCAACAATGTAACAGTAGTATTTAAGGGTTTTACTGGACTGCAAGAAATGCAGTACGCATATGTACTATTTAGCACCAACAAAATTGCAGTATTTAAAAATGCCTAGATGTTGCCCACTGAGCTACCAGAACAGGATTAAAGCACTGCACTTTCTGTGGCACTGTTCTCAGGGCAGGGTACAAAAATGTAGTATAGCACCTACAAAAATAATCGCTGTAATTTGCAGATTCTACACCAGAATTCTTTCCTTAATCTGTCCCTCACAGCTGCAGCATCCCCTCCTTACAATAATAACAGCTCATGTGACGTGCGGCGCTACGTGACTCCAGCTTATATATAGAGGCTGGGTCACATGCTGCACTGGCCAATCACAGCCAAGCCATTAGTAGGCATGGCTGTGATGTCTTCTAAGGGCACACGAGTCAAACGTGTTTTATTTATTTTTAGTTATGTGTATTTTGATATATATATATATATATATGATTAAGTTATATGTATACTTATTAACTATTTATGTTCCGTAGGATGGCATAGCACGCCATAATGTCGGGGAAGGGTTAAATTAAACTGTCAAAACTAAGGAAACTAAGGAAAAAAATAGTAAAACTAGGACTACAATTTGAGATTTTATTTCAGATAGACATTTTGCTATTCAGTTTTTTCATTTTCTACAATCTTGTGTTTAGTGAATAACAATGACAGAAACATGTGACAATGACAGAAAGCAATGCATTAAACATCCATAGTTTAAATAAGTACTGGAGAAAACAAAACAAATTAAGATAGAAAATACTGCTATAATCCCTTATAAAGTCAAATCAAGCATGGTCCAACACAACATCAAATTGAAACAATTGTGTTGGGTCCTAGTCTAATGGTATGCATAGACAGACACTACAAACAATTCAACAATATAAGTGTAAGGCACATCCTGGGTTACAATTAGTTATTCTAACTTATTTCACGAAAGTGGAAGTAGGAACTACTGCTTTACAGATATCTCTGAAGAAGGGCCTCAGACAGGCACACAGGAAAACCAGGTTCGAACAAAAGCATTTAATATATGGTTTAACACTTAAGAATAAGGCAGCGTCAAGGGAATTCTGGTAGTTGTAATAGTGCTTAGAGTGCTCTATTATTAAAGGACCACTATAGTGCCAGGAAAACATACTCGTTTTACTGGCACTATAGTGCCCTGAGGGTGGCCCCACCCTCAGGGACCCCCTCCCGTCCGGCTCTGGAAGGGGGAAAGGGGTAAAAACTTAACTTTTTCCAGCGCTGGGCGGGGAGTTCTCCTCCTCCTTTCCTCCTCCGATCCGCCTCCGATCTGCCCCGTCGGCTGAATGCGCACGCGCGGCAAGAGCTGCGCGCGCATTCAGCCGGTCGCATAGGAAAGCATTATCAATGCTTTCCTATGGACGCTGGCGTGCTCTCACTGTGAAAATCACGCAAGCGCCTCTAGCGGCTGTCAATGAGACAGCTGCTAGAGGCTTTGGGGGAAGGCTTAACCCATTGATAAACATAGCAGTTTCTCTGAAACTGCTATGTTTAGAAAAAACAATGGGTTAACCCTAGCTGGACCTGGCACCCAGACCACTTCATTAAGCTGAAGTGGTCTGGGTGCCTAGAGTGGTCCTTTAACCCCTTAAGGACATATGACATGTGTGACATGTCATGATTCCCTTTTATTCCAGAAGTTTGGTCCTTAAGGGGTTAAAGCAATGCATTGCAATTTAACATATTATAGTGGCACACTGAGTCACAGTGTACTTCATTGACATCTAAGAAATATAATGCTCCATTACTAGACCACCAATAAAATTCACCTGGATAAATCCTTAAATTCCTCCAAATTTTGAACCTCTTATATGCATATCCTAGCAGACACTGTGATCCATCAAAACAAATTACTTTTTAATAATTAAGTATACAATTTAAATGATGATGTGTCAAGTATAGCCTCTACTTAGCTTACAGGCATGGGCTTTAACTACAGAAGGTTGATTTGAAGTAATAGAAGTCTGTAGGCACTGGGTAGCATTTCTGTATGCCATTGTTATCAGTTATTCTAATATCTGGGGCCTCTTGTTCAGCTTGAGCTTGGCCAATTTTTTCTGACATCTATCCTTAAGAGTGATTTCATTTATTGAACCTAGTCATCATATTTTTATTTTACTATTTTTAACTGCATCATTTTCTTTAAATTTAAGTACAAGTTCTGCTATTTATACTAAATCTAATGTCTGACACCAACACTCGGCACTGCATAATCTCACTGAAGTGTCATCTTTGTTATACATCTAAAGAATACCATGAAGGATAACTGACAGGCTCACACAATTAGTGTATTTAAATGTATTCCTAAACAATGTAATTCCAAGTGTGAGATGATACATCTAACAATGACACCATTAATTTTAGAATTTCTACCATTACTTTTATTATTATGTTCAACGTACGCAGACATGGCAAATTAATTCTGGACTCGTTTAATTGAATTATATAGATCTATAGCATTTTCTTAACAGTGGGTGGTAAAATTATATTATTTGCTACCTTATTGTCAACTTAATTCATCTATATTACATTGTTTTATATTCTTTGTTACACTGTTTTGTACTCCTACTGTAGCTTCAAAATATAATGGGAATAATAAATATTATCCAAGGAGCTTTAGAAGTAAACATTTAGACCAGATTGTCAGGCGTAATAGCCATTACAGGTAGAAAATAACCTTCATGGCTAATTGAATTTAGTCCATCATACTCAGCAATGTGATGCAATTGAATAAGCATTCAAATTATTTAGCCTAAAACTCAGAGAATATATTGTCATAATAGGTGTTGACAGGATAAGTGGAAGCATAAAACTGAGTTAAATGCAAAAGAAGAAAAAGACGTAATATGAAAATATAAGCGTTGGAGACGTAAAATAAAAATAATTTATCAGCAACGTAATCAATTAAGGAGTATATTAAAATGTTTTTTATATCTTAAATTAAATTTATAGGAAGAAATAAATTACTATTTTTATACAATTATAATAGAATAACATGCTTTAGTTAAAAAAAAAAAAAAACCATAGCAACGTACAATTTTGAATCATGGTGTATAAATATTTCAAAATGGGGGAGGCAACAATATTGCCAATAGCAAGTGTTTTCTGTCATCCTTTTAAATTAAAAAAATAAAACTTTGGGTACATACAATGACTGTAAGACATATAGCATGTTGCTTCTTTAAAGGGAAGCATTAAGTTAAAATACATATAGTAAAAATAAACATAGGTACACGCAGAACATGTGCAAGGTTTTTACTACCTGTATGTGTGTATGTGTTTGTGTGTGTGTGTGTGTGATGAAGAAAAGACTAGTGATGTGTGTGTGGGGGAGGGTTGACTAAGTGTTTTGTGTGTGAGAAGGCTGCGTGTTGTACCTTTGTGAGGTATGTTCAAATTCTGTTGACTCTAACACATCAATGTAACAGCTGCTAAAACAATCACCATACTTATACCAGGAAGCTATATAAAACCATGAGACTTCTTCACATACTTCATAATCCATTTGTTTAAATTTCCATGGTGATTTGGGAAGAGCGCAGGTAACTATTTTCTTTGGTTTTTACTTTATGTATTGGGGCTGATGTGTACTATTGTCGTTGTTGCCGCCCAGGAGTAATGGGAGTTTGAGCGCAGGATTTTTTTTTTTGTATTTGCATTCACTTTTGTATTACACAGCTCTGTTACAATGCTGCCGCCCATCCCATGCATTCCTTATTAAGGATTAATAAGCATGTAGGGGTGTATATAAAACAAATACCCCTTTCTGCCTCATTAGAGATATATTTGCCAGAAGCTCAAGGAACCAAGGTGAAAGGTTAGTGCAGGGCCCACCTGAGAGATTTGCCTTGACGTGGCAGGTGGGCTAAAGTGTCTCATGGCCATTGGAGAAACTAAATAACTTCTATTTGTCTAAATATGCATAAGGATTGGGGAAGAGCACAGATAACTTTTTTCTTTAATACAGAAAAGAATGTCTATTGCACAAGGATGAAAAAAAAAAATAATGAAACATTCAATATTTAGAATACAATAGAGTAATGGATATGAACTTTTAGATAGGTAATTCAGTTAATCTTACTTCCCCCTGCTTGATAAGAACTAAAGAAACCCATCAGACTATTGTTATATATTTATGTTATTTTAAACATGATTTTCAATTCTTTGTCACAAATTCATACTAGAATGAATGTCTACAAGAAAACCCATCTTATTTTTAATGTTGTACATTTTCATAGTTCGAAACATGCATTGAAACAAAGTAAAACGTAGTTTTTTTCTATATAATGAAAAAGTTGTGGAATTTCATACAATATGTTGAATATTTGATGTACTTTCCCACATATAGCAGAATCTATACTGAAGAGAATTGACTGGAAGTATCGAAAATGTTCAATAACACAGAAGTAATTCTGAAATAGATAATTATAGGATCATAGCACTCTTATGGTGATCGTTATCCAACAGCACACCCCAATGGCAAGAAAGGATAGCTGAGATCACATATCGTATTCTTCCATTTGCTGTAGTTGGAACTAGATGTGAACTAGTAATCAAAGTATTTTACATTCACCAACCTTGTAGCAAAAGAAAAAAAAAAAACAAAAAAACTTTTGTATTTTTGTTTTCCTCACAAGATTGTATTTTTAAATCAAGCATTCAAAGTAAACAATGATGAGCAGGTACACTAAAGCAGCAGAAGACTCAAGCACAAATCACACTATGCCCTTTACAACTTCACCCTGAAAGTATAAGTTGACATCAGATTGAAAGCGAATGTTGGTTGCTACTGATGAACCATGCATCTGGCTGCTTTAATGCAAAACAGTAAGCATTTTGAGCTGTATTTATTTAGCACTTTACCACTAGAGGTGCTTCCTTGTCCATTGCTGCAAAGTGCAGAGCACCTACATTGAGCATCTCCACGCTCTGCATGGAGGCAATAAATGCTCCCTGCAGTAGATGCTGACTGGTGCAGCGTTTTGCCACACGTGCGCAATAGTCTCCAATGCCTTCCTATGGGATAGCATTTGATTGGCTGAGATAATCAAACTTGATGATCTCAGCCAATTCAATGCTTTCACATAGGAAGAGTTCCCTCATAGGACTTCAAAATTTACAAGATGGTGGCCTATAGAAAAATATTACAAGTATAAAGGGTAAAGAGCAAGGGTAACGTTCAGAGACCATGTAATCACTTTGTCCTCACCATCCCTCTCAGGGGTATTGGTAGATGTTCCCAAGTGCTCACTGGTGTAGATCATAAAAAGTGTTTAAGATCACAGTCTTCATTGGGTCCTTCTGGCTGTTTCAGTTTGCACAAGTAATTTTTGTTTATTCCATCCCCTTCTCAGTGTGAAACATCATCGATTTTTTTGAAACACTATGGTTATACATTTTAAAGTGTCTCGGCACAGGGGCTTCCCTAGTGCCCCCACACAGAGCCACCCCGATCCTGCATTTGTGTTCCGCTATCAATTTGACGGGTCTAAAAGTCTCCCCAACATAAATTTTACCACATAGGCATTTCAGTATATACTTAACATGATCAGATGATCAGAGTTACAAGTGTAATTATTACGTTTTGGATATTTCTTCCCTGTGATCCCCTCTAATCACACTGTTATAGTGTGAGCATCCCAAACAGGGGATTGTCCCCTTCTTAGGTTCCGAAAAGAACCTCCTCTGTCTTTTGTTAGTGTCAAAAGATAGCTAGTAGCATTTCTTACTCTATTTAGGAACATAGCAAAACATTTTGCCATAGTAATACCAGTTTGGGAGAGGCTATCCCCGTCTTCACCCTCCTCATAAACAAGATCAGTTTTTGGTGGAACACTTCACACCAGTGTAGCAGCAGTGGTCAGGAAACTGAAAGATCTACTTAATACACAAAATAGTTGCTAATTGCCCCGAACTGATGCTAACCCTGTGTCACCCTAGGATTAAAGGGAAAGTGGCACTCTGATCCAACAGCCTGACATACTGAGTTTGTCTGTTTAGGTGACCTGTCCCCTCCCATCATATTGGAAAAGGTGTTTTTACTCACTTTTTCCCCCCAGTCATGCTGGTCTCATCACGGTTGTCCCGATTTCCATAGCTGAGATCAGTCTTGACGATCTCAGCCAACCCATTACTTTCTAATAGGAAAGCATTAAGAGAATATAGTGCATGTGTGGCAAAACACAACGCTGCGCTAATCAACATCTCCTTATAGAGATGCATTGAATCAATGCATCTCTATGGGGAACATTCAGCACATCCATGCAGAGCATGGCTATCCAGGAAACACCTCTAGTAGCCATCTGAGTGACTATCACTATAGGTGTCACTAGGCAGCAATGTAAACACTGTCTGTTGTCTGAAAAATCAGTGTTTACATTGAAAAGCATGCAGGGAAAGGCTATAGACTTCAGAACAACCACATTAAGCTGTAGTAGTTCTGGTGACTATAGTGTCGATTTAAGAATTGCATTTTTGACATTGAAAAACTTAGCTCCTAATTTATTTTAGCTGGTTCCTATATTCCAAGCAAATTTGGTAAGCCCTTAGGTATAATGTTTTTACACCTTTTGAAGCTGGATGCCATGCTGCCAGACTCTTCCTTTCCCATAGAAAGTATTGCTTCCAGCCTCCTTAAACCCATATGGTTGCTATTTATCTATCTCTATTTATCTGTTGATTTGGTGCCACTAACTCTGGCTGTGATAACTAATACTGACAGAAAACGAGATAGCAAGGCAAGTCACTTAAACCTGAGAGGACATAACTGGTGTAAAGTGTGTGCATGATTTCCCACTTCCTTGGCCTTGTCATCAATGGAGTATTTGAGGGTACTTAGAAT
>OW240912.1:252264959-252314618 GCA_933207985.1 Pelobates cultripes | reverse complement strand
GGAGGAGGGAGAGACACAGGGAAAGCGGGGAGGGAGAGAGATGGGGAGAGACACAGGGAAAGTGGGAGGGAGAGAGATGGGGAGGAGGGGGGAGAGACACAGGGAAAGGGGGGGAGAGAGAGATGGGAGGTGGGGGGAGACACAGGAAAGGGGGAGAGAGATGGGAGAGACATTAGGAAAGGGGGAGGGAGAGAGATGGGCAGAGGGGGAGAGACACAGGAAAGGGGGAGAGAGATGGGAGAGACACAGGAAAGGGAGAGATGGGAGGAGGGGAGAGACACAGGAAAAGGAGGGGAGATAGATGGGGAGGAGGGGGAGAGACACAGGGAAATGAGGGGGAGAGAGATGGGGAGAGACACAGGGAAAGGGGGGAGGGAGAGAGATGGGGAGAGACACAGGGAAAGGGGGGAGGGAGAGAGATGGGGAGAAGGGAGAGACACAGGGAAAGGGGGGAGGAAGAGACACAGGGAAAGGGGGTGAAAGAGGCAGAGGGGGAAGAGAGAGACAAAGAGGGAGAAATGAGAGAGAGACACACAAGGGGAGGGGAAGAAAGAGGCAGAGGGGGAAGAGAGAGACTGGGAAGGAGAGGGGAGACATTGACACAGAGGAGCAGTGAGGGGGAGAAAGAAACATACAGAGTGACTGGGGAGACAAAAAGGCACACAGAGGGGCTGGAGATAAAGAGACACACATAGGGGCAGTATATATCACAAAGCCCCCAAGGCCTTCCCCTGCCGGCCGATCTCCCTCCCCGTTCCACAGGCACCGTGCAGCCAGTCGGCAGGGGAGGAAGAGAGGACCTGGGGCAACGCTCCGGCTCTCACGAGGGTGAACTCTAGCCCTGGAGCTACGGGCTAGAGTTCACTCTCACCACTTCCTGGTGGTCCCAGTAGTAGGAGTGAACTCTAGCCCCATACACACACTGCCCCACACACATACCATACACATTCACACACTGCCCCCCCCACACACACACACACCATACACATTTACACACTGCCCACCCACACACTGAACCTTTCACACACATTGCACCACTGCTCCTATACCCTACTACAGCCCCATATCCCAGCAGACTCCAGGTAAGTTGTCAAACTGTTCTTAAACGGTTTGACGACTTACTCTGGGAGGGGGTGCCGACGCTCCTGGCACCATAACCACTACACAGAGGAGTAGTGGTTATTGTGCATGGAATATTTCTTTAAATAATCTACAAGTGCCCCTCTCAGGCTCAGGCTCAGGATCCGCAATTAGTATATGACATGTATATTGTGTGTATTAGTTTTATATCTCTATTATATTTACACATATTAATGTACATTTATAAATGCATAATACACAGAGAAATTTCATTAATATGTACCATATGTAATGAGCAGATATTGGCCCAGTCTTGTTGCTAGGTGCATACTCCAGCACAATAACATATTTAAAGTGAAGAGCACACCCACAGGACTTCAAAATAAAAAAATTTCAGTTGTGCCCTACATACATTCACCATTTCAGTCCCATTAACAAGCTTTCCTTAATATGTCAAGGTAGTTGGACTGAAACATTGATTACATGCAAAGGCACGTCTGCTTAAAATAAATCTGCACTTTTGTTTATTTTGAAGCCTATGAGTGCGCTTTTTACGTTGAAGTACTTTTTAATTTTAAGTTATCTGTTCTAACTCTGTATCTGCACACTATGCTGGCGCGATGCATTATGGGGCTGGTAAATATTTTTTTTCCAGGGCTGCTTTTAATTCCCAGTCCGGCCCTGATTGTGATTCCTACTGAACCAGACTGAGAGACCATTTAAAGGCTCAGAAACCCTTTGCAGGTGTTATGGCTTACTTAGCTGATTAGACTGGGACACTGTGAGCCTAGAATATTGCACCTTTTCACAATATTCTAATTTACTGAGATTGTGGATTTGGGGTTTTCCTGAGCTGTAAACCATAATCATCGCACTTATGACAAATCACGGCTTGAACTATCTTGCTTTGCATGTAATGCGTCTATCTCATATATTAGTTTCCTCTTTTACGTTGTATTACTGAAATAAATGAACTTTTGCACAAGATTCAAATTTTTCGAGTATCACCTGTATATGTTACAAGATTACAAGAGAAGGGTTTTTCAACAATTACTAAAACTTTTCAAATCATGTAATGAAAATAGTGAATTGTATTAATCACTTATGTCAAGAACACCACAGAAACAAACAAACCAAAAAAGTTTCAAAATGATGTGCCAAATATATCAAACAGGGACATTGCTGGAGAGGTGGGAGAGCTTACCGGGACTGAAACCCCAAGTGAGATCCTAAAGAGGCCCTTTCATTAGAAATTTTGCCTTATAGCTGAATGCAGCAAGGTGAATTGTTAGTGTAGGACTCATCTAAGAGGTTTGACCTGATGGGACAGGGGAGCTCACATTTTGAATGAATACTATGGGCACCATAACAACTTAAATGAAGTAGTGGTTATGGTGCCAGGTGGTCCCTTTTGCTGGCTCCCCGTAAGGGTTTAAACCATTCTCGAATGGTTTAACCCACAAAGTCTGTGTTTCAGCGCAGAATCTACCTGCAACTATGCCTTCTATTTTCTAAAAATCTCTGAACTGGAAGGTTCTTGCCGAATCAGGCACCAGCGCTGTTGATTGGCTGAGAGCAGTCAGCTGACGCTTTCAGCCAATCAGTGAACCCTTATTCATAAAACTGGCTTGAAAAAGGTAAGTTTCTTTTCAAGCCATTGTTATGAATGTGGATTCACTGATTGGTGATTGATTCTTGAATGGTTTAACCCCCTGAGGTGAGCCAAGATGGTGCTAAACAGTTCCTTTAATGGCCATTGGAATGGTACAAAAACCTCCTGTCTTTTAAGTGTGCATTAGTATTTAGGATATTGAACAAGCAAATTTTATTGCTTTTGGTATATGTATTTGGACTGATGAATACTATAGCCAAATAATCATAGAAAAAATGAGGTCTGCACTTCCAGCTGTAATGTGCACCAATGTACTACCAAGCATTTATTTGATGGACATAAAAGACAGGCAAGCGTTTCAGGCACAAGCCTTTTTTCAATGCAAATGTCCTTAGGATATTGATGCACACTACAAACGGAAGCTCAGACCTCATTTTTTCTATGGATAAAATTAGGTTAGTCTGGTATGCCTAGTGCAACACACAGGGATGAGGGAGTCTGACTTAAAATGAAATGCTCAAAACTGGATATAGGCAGAAATTTCACCAAAAATCTGTCTGAGAATGTAAAGTAATAGAGTTAACACCGTAAGTCCAGTGTGGTGGATCCAGGAGCTGGTTACAAAGTATAGTATTTGACGTGTACCAAACTTAGCAGATTTAAAGGTATACACATCACACATACAAGTGTTGCTTTTTATCTTTGATTCTTGAATTATATGCCCACAGTAGTGAATTTCAACCAAAGCCTTTTTAGTGAACCAGCTCCTGGATTCACCACACTGGACTTACGGTGTTAACTCTATTACTCATTTTTTCTATGTTCATTTGTTTTGCACTGCTGGAACTACAGTGGGAGGAGCTGCAGCTCAGGAGAAACTGTTTGTATTTTCAATCCTATTGCAATTACTTGTGCCTCTACTCCTATACTCTATGAATACTATAGCCATTGCTACTGTCCAACACTAGTGGAAGTTTGAGTGCAGGGATTGTTTTGTATGTATGTAATCTTGTATGTTATACCTTTTAGAATCAGGGATTGTGTTAATGGAATATTTATAGGCATGATGTATATTTTAATTCATAAGTCTATATTGATAAAATTGGGCTGTTGCAAAAAGAATAATATTATGATCATAATTAATACATTAAACAATGTGTGGTACACCTTTGCATAGCTTTCTTTCAGCTTTTTATTTTTAATAATAGCAATATAGGACAAAAAAAAGGTTTTAGATAAATATATTACTGTTTAATATATAATAACCATGTAATTATTTTTATATATTTTCTTTGGGGGTTATAAAGATAGCAAGAACTGTTCAAGTAGAGTGAGAGAGAAAACCCCCCAGGCTATAAACTTGACAGCCAGGAGGTGTCCCAAAATAATTTTATTAAAGTGCTGATTTCTTTTCAAAAAGAGGACCTTGTAATCACCCTTACAGCACTCCAGCAAGCTGAAATACTTTAGGAGTGTGTAATGTCTCTTGAATATGTAAGCAATGGGATGACCTTAAATATAAAACTCCAGTTGCCATCTGGAAACAGATCAAAGAAACTGCATGCAAGAATGTTCTGTAGGTGTTAGCTTACAAGGTTATAACAAAACATGTCCAGTAACTGATGTATAGGAACTATTAAATAAATAATAAACATTTAAGCCATAAGTGACATAAAAAGTGACGGGTGAAGTCATATCACAAAAATAGTTTAATGAAATAGTGATTTTTACCAAGTTATGACCACAAACAACTCAATCTTGTACAACAATTCTAAACAGCACTATATACACAATACCAATTCACTGCTAGGCAAATGCTGGCCTGCCTTCCATGTAAGGCCACTGTGTATCTAGCGTGTATCTAAATGACAGCAGAAAGGTCAAAAGTCTATCTAAGTATCTTATTTGCTAGAATGTAGTCCATTCAGCTACTCTGTTAGCATACGTGCCTCTGCACATGCTCATCACATAAAGTGATCCTATAGTGCCAGGAAACAAACCCTTTTTCCTGGCACTATAGGCTGCTGGAGTGCCCCCCCTCCCTCGTTAAAACCTCTTCAGCCACTTACCTTAATCCAGCACCCATGCCCCTCCCCTGTCGACATCAGCCCGCATGGCAGACCTAAAGTGCATGTGCGGCAATGGCCGCGTGCATTAGACCTCCCCATAGAAAAGCATTTAAGCCATGGGGAAAATCTGACACTGGAAGTCCATGAGGATGTCCAACATCAGATAATGGACCAAAAGTCAGTTTGAGTTCTGGAAGCCCTCTAGTGGCTGTCTGTTAGGCAGCCACAGAGGGCAGACTTAGAGCTGCAATGTAAATATTCTAGTTTCCCTGGAACTGCAATGTTTTACATTGCAGCACTAAGCGCAAAAGGCTCACATCACCCAGACTACTTCAATAGGCTGAAGTGGTCCCGGTGCCTACAGTGTCCCTCTAAGTAAATTCCTGCAGGATGGATATGTTTTCACATGTAGGGTTAAAATGGTTTGTACATGGCACCTAGACCACTTCATTGAGATTAAGTGATCTGGGTGCCTGCAGTGTTACTTTAACTTGATTTATCCAGCAAACCAATACTATTACATCCAGTTTGGAGAAACCCAGCAACACAGTTTACCAGTTTCCTTGAGGGGTTCCTAGATGGCAAGCAAGAGATCACTTTCAAAGGCTGCCTGGGTGCTTATTGCTGAGCAGCAACCATTTTACTTGAGTGGCTATTGGTGAGACCGGGTCACTTTCTAGTTTTATTGTTCACCTGTTTTTTTATGGTTTTGAAATATGATAAACAGTAGGCAAATTGTGTTTTAAACCTGAATAATTATTTGCCTAGTAAAACCTATTTGCTTTGGTAAAAGCTCTTTGCCAGAAATTCCTATTGCCTACCACAAATACAAGCAGACATTGACAAAACTCCCTGAAATTGACATGATACACTCACAACTCAACACTTATTTTAAAACTGTTAAAGGACCACTATAGGCACCCAGACCATATCAGCTTAATGAAGTGGTCTGGGTGCCTGGTCCAGCTAGGGAGAAACTGCTATGTTTATAAATAGGTTAATCCAGCCTCCAGAGGCGCTTCCGCGCTTCTCACTGTGATTTTCACAGTGAGAAGACGCCAGCGTCTCTAGGAAAGCATTGAGAATGCTTTCCAATGGACTGGCTGAATGCGCGCCCAGCTCCTGCCGCGCATGCGAATTCAGCCGAAGAGGAGGAGAAGAGGGAGGAGAGGAGGAGGAGGAGAGCTCCCCGCCCGGTGCTGGAGAAAGAGGTAAGTTTAACCCCTTCCTCTCCATCCAGCCCGGCGGGAGGGGGACCCTGAGGGTGGGGGCACCCTCAGGGCACTATAGTGCCAGGCAGGCCCGGACTGGCCATCGGGCATACCGGGCAAATGCCCGGTAGGCCGCGATGGCCGTGGGGCCGAGGCCGGCAGGGAGATCACAGGATCTCCCCTGCCAGCCCGTGCAGGGCCAGCGCTATCCGAGCGCCGGCCCTGCATAGTGCCTCCACGGGCCGGTGGGGAGATCGCAGATCTCCCTCACCGGCCCACAAGAATGGAGATGCGGCCGCCGGCTGGGTGAGGGAGGGAGGACCCGGCGGAGCTCTAACAAGCAGCTCCGCCGGGTCCTCTCGCGGGATTCTCAGCTCTCGCGAGAGTGAACTCTAACCCGCAGGTTAGAGTTCACTCTCACCACTGGACCACCAGGGAAGCATGCGAGAACGGATCTCCTCCCCCCCTCCCAGGATAAAGGTAAAAAGGGAGGGGAGGGGGAAACACATAACTTTTTTTTATTTTTTATATTAATAAATAAAAAAAAATTATTTAAAATAAATTCCCTAATAGCCCCCTCACACACACAGCACACCCCAGACACCCACAGCACGCCCCAGACACACACAGCACCCCCCCAGACACACACAGCACCCCCCAGACACCCACACAGCACCCCCCAGACACCCACACACACCCCCAGACACCCACACAGCACCCCCAGACACACACACAGCACCCCCCAGCACAGCACCCCCAGACACACACACAGCATCCCCAGACACACACACACAGCACCCCCCAGACACAAACAGCACCCCCAGACACAAACAGCACCCCCAGACACACACAGCACCCCTGACACACACAGACAGCACCCTCAGACGCAGACAGCACCCTCACTACCACACACACACACACATATATATATATATATATATATATATATATATATATATATATATAATACACTACAATACACAAGATCCAGCGCACTCACCTATCCACTAAACAGCAACTTCAATGTTGAAAGAGTTCATTTGTTTTTTTAAAAACACCTAATCTAGGCAAAAATAATGGGGGTTTAGTTACATTATATGATCATACAGTGCATAAGCCTGCCACAACGTCAATGTACCCCATCTTTGGCAGGTCCTACACTAACAGCCTAATGTCTGCTCTTATGAGATTAACCTACTTGGGGAAAGAAATTCCATCTGGGGCTCTCTGCAGTACAAGGCTAAATAGGGCCCTGGGATGAGGCACCTGTGACAGGGAGGGGTGCAAAACCAAGGAGTTGGCTAGACTCCCAAATATATATAAAACAAGAGGGGGTTGGCTGCACTCACCTTAACATGCATAAATGGGGGTGCTGCTTGGGGCCAAATAATACAATACACAAGATCCAGCGCACTCACCTATCCACTAAACAGCAACTTCCATGTTGAAAGATTTCATTTGTTTTTTTAAAAACACCTAATCTAGGCAAAAATAATGGGGGTTTAGTTACGTTACGTTGTGGCAGGCTTATGCACTGTATGATCATATAATGTAACTAAACCCCCATTATTTTTGAGTGCGCTGGATCTTGTGTATTGTATTATTTGGCCCCCAGCAGCACCCCCATTTATGCATGTTAAGGTGAGTGCAGCCAACCCCTCTTGTTTTATATATATATATATATATATATATATATATATATATATATATATATATATATATATATATATATATAAAATAACCCTCAGTGAGTTAACAGACAAAGAAAATTAGAAACCTAGATAAAAACACCCTCACACATAGCACCCCTCTTACACAAACACACTGCGCACCTCACACATACAATACGTCCAAATATATTCTAAATATATATACACACACACACTACAGCACCCCTCACACTGCACCACTACACACATAACGCTCCAGATACACGCTAGATCCCTTACCCTATATGCACTCTTAATCCTCTACACACACACACACACACACACACACAATCTTCTATACACACTCTGGGTCCTTTACACACACACACTGCACCACCTACACACACACTACATTCCTTGTAAGCAAACACATACAACATTCTCTAAACACACCCTCTCTACAACCCCTACACACGCTACGTCACCTATACACACACACTACTGCCAGTATGTACACACTCACTACATCCCCTATAACACTATGCCCCTATACACGCACTCTCTACAACCCCTAGCCACATATTACACCACAAAATTGACTTATTTACACAATACCATACCACACTCTACACACACGCAATCCCACAAGCATGCGCCAAACACATGCACCATACACTTTCCTGGCCCTTTTGTCCTCTGGTATCCCACTTGTGGAGACACCAGAGACAATTTAAAAGCTAACACAGCGCAAGCATGTTATTACATTTGCTTGCGCTGCGCAGAACAAATTCAGGGCCTTTTTCTAATGCTAGAGCTCTTCAGCGGGGCTCTGTGCATTGAACCAACATGCTCACTTTGAGAGGGGGCGTGTTGTCATTAGTGATGACAAAACACACCCTCTCTGGCCCCGCCCCCTTCTTGGGGGGCCGCTCTAATTGAAAAATGCCCGGGCCTAATCTTTTTCCCAGTCCGGCCCTGGTGCCAGGAAAACAAGTATGTTTTCCTGGCACTATAGTGGTCCTTTAATTTACACGTAAACACATAGGTTATCTGAAAATAATCCCAAACATTCATTGTCCATGTACTATTGTGTTACAGGTTTAACATTTTGAGTCACTTTCAAAGTACAGTTGGATAATGTAGATGGCTAGTCATTTGTTTTACTGTTGTGAAAGAAAGGATATAATCAATTAAAACAAGCATGCAATCAGTGATTAATTCCCGAGCACTCTCTCTTTTAAATGTTGATACATTATTATTACATTGATCAGGTTAGCATGGAAACAAATCTTTAAAGAGACACTAACTTGATTGCGTTCTACGAAGAAGTAAGTAGAAGTATAGATCAGGGTGTTGCCGTGGATGTGATCTATTTGGATTTTGCCAAGGCATTTGATATAGTTCCACACAATAGATTAGTGTTCAAACTCAAAGAAATCGGTCTAGATGAAAATGCTTGTTCTTGGGTAGAACATTGGCTTAAAAACAGAGTACAAAGAGTTGTCATTAATGGTAAATTTTCAAGCTGGACAGAGGTGGCAAGTGGTGTCCCTCAGGGGTCTGTTCTGGGACCCCTTCTATTTAACATGTTTATAAATGATCTTGAAGACCGCATTGAAAGTAATGTTTCAGTGTTTGCAGATGACACCAAACTTTGTAAAACAATACAATGTGAGCAAGATATTACTTTGCTGCAGAGGGATTTAGATATACTGGGGGACTGGGCACTCAAATGGCAGATGAAATTTAATGTTGAAAAATGCAAAGTTATGCACTTCGGCTTAAAGAATACACACAAGCAACGTATACCCTTAATGGAAGTGAATTAGGGATAACAATACATGAAAAGGACTTGGGAATTGTTATAGACAACAAACTATGCAACAATGTGCAATGTCAATCAGCAGAGGCCAAGGCATTGTTATGCATGAAAAAGGGCATTCACTCTCGGGACAAGAATATCATTTTGCCTCTTTTTAAATCACTGGTAAGACCCCATATTGAATATGCTGTGCAATTTTGGGCACCTGTTCTAAAGAAGGATATTATGGCACTAGAAAAAGTGCAGAGGAGGGCTACAAAATTAATAAAAGGAATGGAACATATCAGCTATGAAGTAAGGTTAACAAATTTAAACCTATTTAGTTTAGAAAAATGTTGCCTGAGAGGGGTTATGATAACATTATACAAATATATTCGGGGCCAATACAAAACATTGTGTGGAAATCTATTCACAAACTGGACTTTACATAGGACACGAGGCCATGCGTTTAGACTGGAAGAAAGAAGATTTCGTCTAAGGCAAAGGAAAGGTTTTTTTACTGTAAGAACAATCAGGATGTGGAATTCTCTGCCTGAAGAAGTGGTTTTATCAGAGTCCATACAGATGTTCAAACGGCTACTAGATGCATACTTGCAAGAAATTGATCCAAGGATAAATCTGAGTGCCATTCTGGGGTCAAGAAGGATTTTTTTTCCCTAGCTTGTTGCAAAATTGTGCTTCAAACTGTGCTTCAAACTGTGGATCAACAGCAAAAAACAAATGTGAGGAAGGCTGAACTTGATGGACGCAAGTCTCTTTTCAGCTATGTAACTATAGTCACCAGAACAACTACAGATTATTGTATTTTACTGGTGAGTAGAATCATTACCTTCGGGCTTTTTGCTGTAAACACTGTCTTGAAAATGCAGTGTTTACATTACAGCCTTGGGATACCTCCAGTGGCCACTCCTCAGATGGTTCTTTAGGGGATTCCTCTATTGATTGCTCTGCAGATTGAGATAATAATTGTTGTAATCATGGGGTAGTAAGTCTTTTATCCAGTTCTAAAAACCAGGCCATACATTGAATGGTGTAAGTGTTGCCTAAAGCACAGTAAAGGATGAATGGTATTCAATACCCTTATCAGGGCTTACATTTTTTTGGTACTCTAGAGCAGAATTTCTATTTTTTACTCAGTAGCTAGTGGCAAATGGAAAGATTGAGTCCTGCGCTTAAGACTGTGGTTGAGTTTGGTTTAGTTAGGTGATGTACACTGAGAAAGCTGCAGGCATACCCTGATGATGTATATGTATTATACACATATATATGTAATACATTGCTGCAATAGAACACTTGTGATGACATGTAATCATATGATCATTTGACAAAACCAGAGGAAATTTGAACGGCTAATGCTGGAAGGGTTAGGGCTGATGCACACTATTGTGACGTCATTATGGCCACCCTTTCATCTATGACTGATAGGAAAATATTCAAAGGTGTCCTCCCACTCGAACCAACTCCCCAAGTGAGCCGGAGGTTATCCTGATCCGTGGGAGGCGCGGTGTCCATGGATAGGCTGGCGGGTGCGGTGAGCGACTGAGTCCGCAACGTCACTTCTGCCAGCCAGGAATGAAGCTGGACGCATTCAGGATCGGCACCTCTGTCCACCAATGAGGATAGTTGGGGAAGTCCATGACGTCACCTCTGCCAACCACACACAGGATGTGACATGTCCAGACCGGCACCTCTGATCACCAATGTTAACGCTGAAATAAAGGCGGGATATACTATTACACTATACAGGATCTTTCACTTAGGTAAAAATTATTATTTAAAGGGAGAGTGTGCAATAGGGACTTTGGATTGGACAATTCTATCACATATGACCCAAGAAGGAGGGTCTAGGAGACCCACAGGACATTTAAAAGGCAGAAGATTCCTGATGCTACATCACAGCTGACTGAGGAAGCTCATGGAAGAGTGAAACACATTTTCAGCAGATTTTGACTTTTAAATTTGACCTTTTTTATTTTCTATAGCCCTTACTATATATATTTTAATTTTTAATACATTTTTAATATTACTTCAACAAAGTTCTCTGAAGCCTTAGAGAATCTTCATTGGGGTGGTGCCATTACAAGAAAATTGGCACTCTGCTTGTTATCCTTAAAGCCAGGATTTGAAGGCCCTAACAAAGGTGAACTTAATACTTACCATTAGATTTAAGTTCACCACTTCACAATATTACACATTGGTTGTTTTCTTCTTATATCCCCTCTGGAGGAGACAATATCGTGAGAGTGGTGTGTTGCTGCCCTAAGAGCAAAAAGGTCTTACGGAGCCAAAACTATATAGGCTCCAGAACATGTGAGTGGTTCTAGCTTTTTGTTAAATACTAGACTAGAACTTTTCTATACCATCTGCACTATTATTTTGTTGCCTTGTTTTTTTCTTGTCATTTTATGTATATTTGAGTACACTCCAATACTGTATTTTAGGGGTAGATTTGGTACCCCCACAGGCCAGACATTATTTCTGAGCACTCCACCAATAGGTATTTTATGCCATATTTTCTTTTGCTATTTTATGCATTGTTGATAAAAGGGTATCCCACATTAAGTGTTGAGCTGCTCATCACCAGGACACTTTATTGTATCACATACTACCTCCTAGTAGAGGTAGTATTTTACCTTCATGTAGTGAGGTCAGACATAAGATCTTATTAGGCGAGCTGTCCTAGAGCAATTAACATTTTTAAATCTGCAGCAGTGACCTGAGAGCTGATCCTGAGAATTGATCAGGTATCACCATAATAAAAAAGGTTAACTATTCTAATATATTTTATATGGATCAATAGGGATCTTCTGATCAATGAAGTGATTAGTCCCATTAGGAATGCATATCCCAGGCTGAGAATTGATCAGGTATCACAATACTAAACAGGTTAACTATTGTAATATATTTATATGGACCAATAGGGATCTCCTGATCCCTGAAGTGATTAGTCCCCTTAGGAATGCCTATTAGGGTAGATACAGACATATGTTCGAGGACATGAGGCCTCTAGCCACCCAGGAAGAAACACTATTTATCCAGGAGACGGTGCATCTCCAGGACCTTTTCAGCTCATATACACTGAACAGCCACAACAATAAAACCACTGACAGGTGAAGTGAATACATTTGATTGTATCATTACAATGGCCTATCAAGGATATTGATATATAAGGCTGGAAGTGAAAAGTCAGTTCTTGAATTCATATGTTGAAAGCAGGAAAAATGGGTAAGCAAGGCTAGAGGACTGGGTCAGAGCATCTCTGAAACAACATCTCCAAAATGGCAAGTCTTGTAGGTTGTTCCCAGTATACAGTGGTTGTATCAACTAGAGAACCAGTGTCAGGGTCATGGGGGCCCAAGGTTGCACCTGGGGACTGAAGGCTATCCTATCTGGTCAAATAGCACAGAAGATCAATCTGTAGCAAACTGTAGCTCAAATTGCTGAAAAATGTAATGCTGTCCTTGATAGAAAGGTGCTATTACACACAGTGCATCACAGTTTGCTGTGTATGCGGCTGCAGACAGGGGCAGGCTAGGATGGGGGGCTGGGAGGCAATTGCCTCCCACGCAGCCCTAAATCTAGGGCTGGTCTTTGGGGTGTGCAAGCTGCACAGGGCGCCATGAAAACAGGAGCGCCGGCCAGCCGACACAGCTCGCAGTCGGTACACGGGTCGGCCTGTGTTCAGTATTAAAAAGCAGAGCAAGTCAAGTGCTCGGTGCTGCTGTGCACTTGACTTGCAAATTATGAGAAGAGAGGTGGAGGTGCGACGTTGCGTACTTGCGTACTTGCGTGACGTTGACGTGTTCCACCTTAACTGTAAGCCGTGGAAGGATCCGCTTAGTGAGTATGAGGACTGTAGCTGGTGCTGTTAAGTCAGCGGAGTGGTAAACTGACAGCTGGGTCAGGAAGCAGCAGTCTTTAATGTACGTGCTTGTTTCTTTTATGGTTTTTTTAATGAAATAGATTGCACTTGTTGAAAGGGTACAGGAGTTTAATGAAGGAAAGCAGGGGGGCTGATGGATTGGAGCAGGAGTTTGATGGAGGGGAGCAGGGGGCTGATGGGGGGGAGCAGGAGTTTGATGGAGGGTAGCAGGGAACTGATGGAGGGGAGCAGGAGATTTGATGGAGGGGTGCAGGGGTATGATGGAGGGAAGCAGGAGTTTGATGGAGGGAAACAGGGGGCTGATGTCTTCACAACACCACTACACTTGGTGTCTGAGCCTGTCTCCACAACACCTCTTCCCTCTGACCCATCCCACCTTCAGGGCCCCCCTCACCCAGCAGTGTAAGGGTTAATAAACCCATATTGTACGTACCCAATTCCATCGCCAATCTCCCTCGGCACTAGGTCGGTGCTCTGCCTCCTTCTCCGATGTCACTCCGATGTCTTAGTCCTGCAATGTAATTATTGCAGTTTCTCAGAAACATTGCAGAATGAAGGGGACACAGTCACTGCACCCAGACCACTTCAATGAGCTGAAGTGGTCTGGGTGCCTATAATGTCCCTTTAATCATAAATATATGATACATTATGTAATGTTTAACAGCTAAACGAAGAGTAGCACAAATGGGGAAAAAAAGCAACTCTGATATATTTATGTGAAGTAAAGATACATGGGTCACCTAGTTCTTAATGACGCAATGTGTTAAAGAATTGTCTTTTTATGAAGCCACATTTTTTGAAAGATGAGAATTTCCCAGAAAAATGCAGTAGGCACTTTCCAATGTAAGTAATTGGAAAAGCAACAGAGCAGTTCCTAGTTTCTTTGGTGACTTAAAATAATGAATGTCATGATGTTCAATAAAGACAGTGGCTAGCATTGACTTGCACAAGCATCAACTGAGAAACATTTAAACACTTTTATACATTCCATTGACTTAGATTATGAATTAGCATGTACACATTTAACAAAAAAATGCCTATTGGTAAGTCATTGCCTTCAATTTGGTGGATGTTAAGTTTTTATTTGTTTTATTTTATTTTTTTATGTGCAAATTGAAGAAATAAAGTCTGTCAGAAATTCAAAATTATTTGGAGAAAAAAAAGACAATTTTTTTTTCCAGCACTGTTTCCATTTCACATGCTAGGAAGTGACTTGAGTGTCCCTTTAACAATACATCACAAATCCTCTTCATAGCAATTCACCAACTGCATAACACATGGCTTTATTGCCAGTCTTCAAATAAACCATAAATTAAAGGACCTAAGAAAATCTTTTCTGTAATTCATTTAATAATTACATTTTTATTTCATGTGCCCAGGTGTCATATTGACACAAAGTGCACACACAGCACAACATACATTATATTGTACAATAGTGTGCATGCACTGCACACACGGATATAACGTAGAGATGAGCATGCTGTCATCTGCCATTTGGAGCCATCTGTATTTCTGCACTTGTAGCCTTTGCTTCCTGTTTCCATAGCAGCATTTTGGATATTTGTCCCCTGGTTTATCTTTGCCGCCTGCCCTTACAATTAGTCTGGACATGGTCGTGCTGCACTTCTTTAATACCATAATTGCTTTGATGCGTCAGACTATTTATCTTGATTCCTGTTTCAGATCCCCTAGTTATTTATTTCATTGTTGCCTTTTTCCAGTTTATTTTAGCCCCTAAACTGCCAGTCACTCTCACGAGGTCTGTTTCCATTCCAGGCCATTACAGACAGTGGTAATTCTTCCTAATTCTATCTCAAACAGTACAGGACTCTGAGTCCTACATGTAACTTTTTTGAGTGCTAGAGGGCAAAATATATTATTTATGTACCATTATGACTGCAACAAACTATGTAGCCATCTTAAATAACCTTATGTGCATCTACTGCTGACTAACCCAGCCAGTTTCAGCATTATGATGAAGATGGGCAGATTAGAACCCAAGCACACAAAAAAATGGTTTGTATTCAGGGTTTGTTAGAAAGATGGATGGATGGATTAGAAGAAAAGGTAGACTGGTAGATTTATTGACTCCTGACAAAATGTGAGAAAAATTAAATTAGAGGAAAGACTCTTTATTTATGCATACTAACTAGTGATGTCCCGAACGGTTCGCGAACATACATGTACCACCCATTGTTTGATGCATTAGTTAGTATTAGTGATGTCCTGAATGGTTCGCCGAACGGTTCGCGAACGGTTCGCCACGGACTCATCATTGAGTAAACCTTGACCCTGTACCTCACAGTCAGCAGACACATTCCAGCCAATCAGCAGCAGACCCTCCCTCCCAG
Source organism: Pelobates cultripes (assembly GCA_933207985.1). Lineage (NCBI taxonomy): Eukaryota > Metazoa > Chordata > Amphibia > Anura > Pelobatidae > Pelobates > Pelobates cultripes. The sequence continues at coordinate 252,298,941 of OW240912.1, read as the reverse complement.
ACCCTCCCACCTCCTGGACAGCTCACTAAGAATGCAGCTTCAAAATGGATGCTGTCCAGGAGGTGGGAGTGCCTGGGAGAGAGGGTCTGCTGCTGATTGGCTGGAATGTGTCTGCTGACTGTGAGATACAGTGTCAAACTTTACTCAATTATGAGTCCGTGGCGAATCGTTTGTGGCGAACCGTTCGGCGAACCGTTCAGGACATCACTAATACTAACTAATGCATCAAACAATGGGTGGTACATCTATGCTTGAGTGTTCCCTGTATAGCTTTCTTTCATCTTTTATTTCTTCAAAACATAATAATTATAAAAAAAGGTTTTAAACCCTCAACCAAATGTGTACTTTTCTTGGTGAATGAAACATAATGACTAGTAATCTTCTACATAAAGTTATTTTAGTCACACACTCTGTTTCAAGCTTATAAATTCAAACAAATACCCACATTTGCATAGAACCCCAGACAGAAATGGGATACGGCTGTACAATCTATAGAGGGAACATATAAAGGAAAAAACACAATAGTGTAATACAGTAAATACAGTGAATAGTGCGCTTAAATGGATGCACTCACAAGATGATGAAGATGAAAAGGCATTCATAGGGTGCCTCCCCAGATAGCATAGGGGGCTAGTGGTTTCCCCTATCCGATGTAAAGCGACCAATGGAACACGGGACTCCAGGTAAGTAATAGTAGAAAAGCAATACTTTTATTTTCTTAAAAGGTGAACAAGCACCATAAGAATAAAGGTTTAAAAGTGCAGCAATAGGTCCAACGCGTTTCGTTCAAGACTAGAACTTCATCAGGGACCGCACAGTAAAAAAATCACAGACAATATCATAGATTGTAAAATAACATCCTACTTTCCCCTTAACAGAATCTCTATATATAGGGCTAGTCCCAAAGTCCCATTGGTCCATAGTGTAGAAGTATCCAGTAGCCAGCCAATCATCTATCCAGGGGTATTGTCCTCCAGCTGATAGTGTTTGGGTAGTTTAAAAAGGGCGCGTTCAATGTGAAAGCCGAAACCGGAAGTGGATGTCTGCCTTCACTTCCGCGTTCCATTTGCGTTCCATATGCGTTCCAAACACGCTCCAAATGCGTTCCAAATATATTCACTGCTCTTTTTCAACTAGAACAGCGAGGAGCCATCAATATAAGTGATCATCAAAAGGACAAAGCCCAAAAGTGTTAAATGCATTAAATGTAATTAATCTCTAGAAGAAGAAAAGTGAATTAATGCATGTAATATACAACAACCATGTTAAGATAGTTCATATGGAACTTCCCCACATATTATATATATGACAATATTATACACCATTAAATAGTGCCATGTATGTCTATTTAAAGTGACAAACATCTCATTATTCAAAAAATAAGAACACAAATAATATATTCCTAAAAAAAGTTCCCTCAATATCAATAATAATAATTTTAAACCATATAACCTGCAAGGTACACCTAACTATATAATATAAAGATTTTTTTTTTTTTTTATTATATAAATTATGAATTGTATTGATTAAAGACACTTCTTTTTCCCTATATTTAGACTGCCAGAGCTCCTCATATTCCCAAAGATACTTATGGAATAAAAATACCCACATTTAGCTGTTCATTAAAAGATTAAATGAGATTTTAGTAAACATTTGCATTTAATTGTTTATTTGAGGAAGGGGGCCTTGAAAGCACATATTTAAAGTTACATAATATCAATTTTGTTTATCCTACTTTCCAAAATGACTTTTCACAATAAGTATGGCAGCAAAATAAGAAGTAATTGAAACATAGTTTGATTACAATTGTAGATTATGCTAATGTAGTGTATTTATAATCTTGATTTTAGTAATGACAGAAGGCAAACATTTGCATAACTCTCTTTACTGAAACTCCCAGCTGCACAGATCAGAAGAGAACAACCAATCAAAAAACACTTCAGTGATATAAAAAGGGCCTGTCACACACATCACTTCCTCTTCCTTTGTAGCGAACTAATAAAGGTAAAGTTCAAATGCCCGAAAGTACAAACATCAAACAATTTTAATCAACCATAACAATGATCAATGAATCCAAACTGTAACCGTGGAAACACCCATAACAGCCGTACATTGCAGAATAGATGTAGAAAGCACCGATCACACTGAAATAAAACAGAAATAAATTAAAGGCATCTGAAGTGACATTTTCTCCATCATACCATAACTATTTATCTACTGCATAAGTTAGAAAAATTAAATATACAACAGTCATTCTATCTGTTAGAAAATGACTATGACAGCCTATCTAGCTACTAAAGACGATAATACCATTCAATATAAATAATAACACCATATATAACTAAAGAAGATCCTAATAACATAGGAAAAAGAACAACAGGATGCAACAGTTGGAAAGTACCTTGGCCAGGCTGCATACTGCGAACGATCCGCGAACGGTTCCAAACAGTTTATGTGTAAACCGGCTGGCATCTGATTCTACTATGAAGTTTGGTGTTGGTCCAAATATTGCTCACATATGGAGTAGCCACCAATGAAGTTCTGTCCACACCTCTGCCGATAGGGGTATCCAATGGTAGTATTAGTGACCCAGATGCAAATGTTTTGCCTTCAGTCATTGCATCACTCTGTAATGTAGAGGCCCCCGGGAATATCGCCTGGATCGAGTAGGATAGAAAAACTACTATCCGGGCAAGGTGTTGAAGAGGAACCGTATCCATGCGTAGAATCCGTCAAATCTCCTTTCAGAAGGATGCTATCTTTGTGTTAGGTAGTTGAAGGTCGCACTCCCTCGAGTCTATCTCGAAACCAAGGAACTGTATGACCTGTGAGGGGGAGATAAATGATTTTTGTCTGTTCACCACGAAGCCCAAAGACTCCAGAAAGTGAATGACAAAGTTTGTCTTTGAACGTAGTGTGGATTCTGCATCGCAGAAGATCAGCAGGTCATCCAGGTAGACAAGGCAATGGATGTCTCTGGATTTGAAATGGGCCATAACCAGCTTCAGTAGCTTCATGAAGCATCACAGAGCTGAACTGCAGGCACGTAAATTGACATGACCGATGACCCCATACGAACCTTAGAAAGTGATGACTCACAGGCGTCATGGGTACCGAAAGACACACATCCTTGATAGAAAGGTAGGTGAGCCAATCATTGGCCAGCAGGAGATCCCAGATTAGGTGTATTCCTTCCATTTTGAAATGTTGATAGACGACATAAGCCGTATCTATAGAAACAATATGAAGCCATTCCCTTGTGTTCCAGAAAACAACAATCCAAATAGAAACTTTTGGTTTTATGTCCTCTTCTGTACTTGCCACAGAAATAATAATTGCCTATATGAATTTGTTACCATTTTCCTATTGCAGAGGTATGTCACATGCCTTTCTTGTGACCTGCTAGAGCGGACATCACAATCCTTGCCACACGGTTTAAGTTGTGCAACTCATGTTTAGGCTTAATTAAAAGACTGTGCTCGTCCCATTCCAAATATAATAAAAATGAGGCTTAATTATTAAGCTGTGAATAAGTACTAAGGTTTCTCTTTGATATGATATTGGAACACAAGGGTCTTCATGAAACTAATACCATTACCATTTCAAAGGACTGAACTTCAAATTGAGAGTTTCAGGCCATATGGTCAAAGTTAGTTAACATTGCAATTAGACATACAGGCGGCTCAAGTGTAAAATGTCTCACCTTGCAGGGCCTTTGCTAGATCAAAAGGGCAATTCTTTTCACATCTTGCAGAAGCCCCTTTTGATCAAAAGAGCAATTTCTCTCTGCCATTTGTCCTCTAGCCAGGGGTCAAATTATTGATGCACTACACAAGTTATATTAAATAGCAATATTCTATAGTGCAACAATGAATTATGTACCATTGACATGACAGTACACAAATAAAGAATGGAAGAAAGGGGTATTAGGGTGGATATGTGTGGCTACTATATATTATTATATTCTATACATTTATTCTTATAGAGATCAAAACTGTTGAGGCACTTATCACATGATAAAAATGATATTAGATTAAAATACATATCACTTCTGAGAAATACATTAATTCAGAAATCTCTTATAGCATAATTCTCATTTATAAATAAAACATTGATATGTGGAGGAAGATTTACACTACTATAGATCACGGAGATGCTGTTTATATATGTTGTTGATGTGTTACACATTATATCTTAATAGTTTTTTATTTTTAGCACATCTTTTCCTTCATGATAATCTCCAATAGGGGTCTTATAACAACCGTAATACTAACATATTATATACGATCACCTGGACATACAAATCACGATGGAACGTATATCAACATTGGTTGGAACGCACAGAAGTAACCTTTGGAACGCATATAATTTCCAGTCACACGGCACGCACGGAAGTGGACTTTTGGAATGCATGCCACTGCCAGTTACACGGATAGAATGAAGATAACAGCTGTAACAAATGGAGGATAAATTGCATTACTACAACAGGTGATTGAAAACACAATTCCAATCCGAAGAAAGAAGACGCCCACTGGATCACTGATGAACTCAGGCATTAGCCCTATTTAAGAGACTTGTGGGAGGGGGTTGTTAGGCTGCTTTTTGTGCTGCATTTGTAATTTTGTTATTGTTTTTAACATATGGTCCCTGAGGAAGTCCTATATTTTAAGGATGAAACTCATAGGACCAACCATACATTTATTATTGTTTTAAATATGTTTATGCTGTGTTGATTAAAGCTGCTTTTTTTCCAACCTACCACCTGGAGTACTGCATCTTAGTGGTGAACGTCCAGAGAAGTGGATATTAGCCCCCCCACCATCATCCGGGGAGGCACCTTACGTGTTTGATTACGTTACTATCTTGTGAGTGCATTTAATAACAGCGCATATAATTAAATTAATGTGGATTTACACTATGTTTAGTATATTTCCTTATTTTTAGGTCATCAGCGGGTTCCCTTTTTTTGTATATATACTTTGGCTCAGTGGAGCGTCAGATCCTGGGGCGATATCAGAGTCCTATGGCCCCAGTTATTAAGGTTGGGGCAAAATAGCCTATGTAACATGGGTTATCTTGGTATATTAGTTATATTCTATGCTGCATTATAAGAAAGATCCAGAGAATTAGGCCCAAGTCAACATGTGTTTCACAGACACTAGGGTCTTTTCAACTGAGGCCGCGACAGCAGCGTTAATCATGGCCTGAAAGTCCTGCATTGGTGGAGTTGTGTCACTCATGGTGGCCGATTTGCCTGTAAGAGGACAGCGACAATCAGTGGGAGCAGGAAAAATGGAGATGCATGCCAAGGTGCCAGGCTCCTAGTACAACTGTGGTTCACCCAGGCAATGGCTGTGCAGTATAGCCGTCTGTAATTATAGTGCAATGAAGAGGGGCTCACCATTTAGGTATACGAAAGGAGGGTTTCCCTTAAGTGAATAGGAGACATGGTAGACTAGGAATCATTGGGTTGATCCACAGCTTAATTCCCTGTCCGGGGTGATATTGAGGGTTTAACCTCGTAATTGTTGCCAAGGTGACGTATCTTCATGGGATTCACCCCAGTTGTACGTCAAAGATGGTTCTGCATGGTGTACTATTGTATCTCCAGACAATCATAAAAAGGATATGGGATGTTCCTGTATGCAATATGCAGAACACCTGTGAGGAGATCTGGTGGCTCACCACAGCTGGTGTGCCATGAGAACCAGAGGACTCCCACAAATGTGAGGTAGGCTGAACTTGATGGACGCAAGTCTCTTTTCAGCTATGTAACTATGTAACATATGGAAACTCATGCAATCGGAATGGCACAGTGTTTATGGCTGTTTTGCGGGCCTGCCGGTTGCGGTAGAATAGCGCTGAGCACCCCCACCACCCACACACACCCTCAGATAGCCCCAGAGGAGAATAAACAGGCACTGAAAAGAGCGCAATCGCAGCGCCGACGGCCACAATCTGCGCGAGGGGCAAGGGGCCAGGACAGTCCCAGGCTCTAGGTAGAAAAGGGAGAGGGAGCAGGCCCCACGGAGGGTAGAGAAAATAAGACCAAAAAGGGGGGACTGACTTAGCAGAATGGAAGTGGGCACACGTTAGCAAGGCCAACAAGATAAATATATAAAATTCATAACACAGAATCACAGAATAAATCAGATAATTAACAGTAAACAGTCATAAGGACAAAATACTCTTACTTGTGTGCTGGAGCAGCAAAGAAAGAGGAAGTGATGTGTGTGACAGGCAGTTTTGAATATCATTGAAGTCTTTTTTGTTTGGTTGTTCTCTTATTATCTGTGCTGCTGGCAGTTTCAATAAAGAGAGTAATGCAAACTTGAAGCCTCCTGTCGTGATCACATTATATGGTATTATATGTGTTTCTGTCAGTTTTTAAAATGTGTTGGGTTAGCATACTGTAATAAGGAATCTATTACAGTATGCTATGCAAGACCATAGAAGTTGGCATATGCATCCAAATGCCGCACTAATGAAATTGAATGCAGCTTTTAGCATTATTTCAGTCCAAGACTGGGTTTTACTCAGTCTGTTTGAGGAATAACTCCTAGTTGCTGTTAGGAAGAAAGGCACTGGAGGTAAATGTAACCCTGAAACGTAAATGTACTTTCTAAAAAAACAAACAAAAAAAACCTTTACATTACAGGGTTAACATGACAGAACCACTGCACCCAGGCCACTTCATTGAAACAAGGTGGTCTAGTTGACCACAGTGTTACTTTGACAACTGTCTTGGTGCTAGGTCGTTGGAAAACCTTGTTTTATTATAATAACGGAAAACCAATATTCAATACTATTTGAAAACAATGACTAAAGCAGGGTGAGAAACAAAGACGACTAGGAATGTATGACACAACAAATAAGAAAAAAACACAAAGTCCATAAGTCCTTATACCACCATAACCAAAGAGCTTCCCCCTCCAAACAAGGGAAAATCAGGACACTATTATGTCCACAATGAATGAGTGTCTGCACTATGCTTTAGGTCACACAACCACGTGTAGGATACTGAGGAGTAAAACAGAAAATAAAGGTTCACAGAACTGCCAAAAAGAGGCAATGTACAATACTAATGTATAGACAAGGAGTTGTGATTGAATATCAGTAACAAACTGTAAGCAAAATAATAATTAAAACAGAGTGCATCAATAACATTTCACATGTGCTGCTGATCAAGTTAAGTCTTAGGACACATTATTTTGTGATGTCTTCAAGGCACTTGTGTTGGGATTTAACATTTTCTTTCAAAAAAATGTAGCATCAAGGTTGTGAGTTCTCAGTACTCTCACATATAATTAGTAATACTGTAGCACTACAGACATGTCATGCACTCTTATTGTAAGTTTATTTAAGTTTATTTAATAAATAAGCAATTTACTCCCATAAAATAATTAGATTTTTTAAGGCAACCAGTTCAGGCTTGCTATCATCCGTGGGTTTCTTTGCCTAACATGTATTGCTAACTGCTCAACTAAGCCCAAGCTTGCATGGGTGTCCACAGGAGGGGGCAAACAGGGGCACGTGCCCCCCCTCCTCCCCCTCCCCCCCGATTTTTCAGCTTGTTTTGTTATTTTCCGTGTGAGATTCAGAATACACAGTAATACCGTATGGAGAGAGGCAGTAACAGGAAGCTACAGCTTATCCTTGCTTCTATCTCCTGACTGAAACCACAGTGGAGCATCACATGCAGCCAGCAACTCCCAGAATGCAGAGACCGCCTACAGATCAGGTAAGTGAGGCATGGGGGGGCAGCCTATAGATCAGGCATGTGAGGCATGGGGGGCTGCCTATAGATCAGGCAAGTGAGGCATGGAGGACAGCCTATAGATTAGGCAAGTGAGGAATGGGGGAGCCTATAGCTCTGCCAAGTGAGGCGTTGAGGGGTTGCAGCCTATAGCTCTGGCAAGTGAGGCATGGGGGGGTGCAACCTATAGATCTGGCAAGTGAGGTGTGGGGGGTGCAGCCTATATATCAGGCAGGTGAGGCTCAGGGGGGTGCAGCCTATAGATCAGGCAAGTGATGCATGGGGAGTGCAGAATATAGATCAGGCAAGTGAGGCATGAGGGGGTTGAAGCATACAGGAAGGGTCAGCAAGGAACAGGAAGGTAAAGTAAGAGAAGGAGCAGAAATGAGCAGGAAGGGACATCAAGGAGCAGCAAGGAGCTGGAAGGGACAGCAAGGAGCTGGAAGGGACAGCAAGAAGCACAAAAGGTAAAGTAGGAGAATGTGCACAAAGGAACAGAAATGAGCAGGTAGGGTCTTCAAGGAGCAGGAAGAGTCTTCAAGGAGCAGGAAGGGTCTGCAAGGGGCACGAAGGATCTGCAAGGAGCATGATGGGTCTGCAAGGAGTAGGAAGGGTGAGCAAGGAGAAGGAATTAGCAGGAAGGGGCAGTAAGGAGCAGGAAGAGCTCAACTCCTGATGCATGGAGAAAAGACCTTCACTGCTATTATGTACATAGTTTATACTAAGTGACCCATAGATTGAGGAGGCAGTGACCATGGCGGTGTAGGTGGAAGCAGCGGTGGAGGAGGAGGAGGTAGCCAACACTGTTTTTTTATATATCTATTTTTTATTTTATTTGGGGTAGCTCCCAAAATAATGGGACAGATAAAAAAAGAAACATTTGTGACCTGCGGTGCATTTCTTGCAGTCCTGATGCATGGAGAAATACTAAACTCCTGATGCAAGGAGAAAAGGCCTTCACAAGCCTCTGCTAATGTGTACATAGTTTATACTAAGTGACCCATAGGTTGAGGAGGCGGTGACCGTGGCGGTGTAGGTGGAAGCAGCGGTGGAGCTGGAGGTAGCCAAAACTGTTATATATATATATAGTTGTTTTTTTAAATTCGGGTAGCCCCCAAAATATTGGGACATATACAAAAAGAAACATTTGCGGCCTGCAGTGCATTTCTTGCAGTCCTGATGCATACTCTCACATATAATTAGTAATACTGTAGCACTACAGACATGTCATGCACTCTCATTGTAAGTTTATTTAAGTTTATTTAATCAATAAGCAATTTACTCCCATAAAATAACTTGATTTTTTTAAGGCAACCAGTTCAGGCTTGCTATCATCGGTGGGTTTCTTTGCCTAACATGCACTGCTAACTGCTCAACTAAGCCCAAGTTTATGTTTGCTTGCATGGGAGTCCGCAGGAGGGGGCAAAGTTTTCAACTTGTTCTGCTATTTTATTTGTGAGATTCAGAATACACAGTAATACCATATGGAGAGAGGCAGTAATAGGAAGCTACAGCTTATCCCTGCTTCTCTCTCCTGACTGAAACCACAGTGGAGCAGCACATGCAGCCAGCAACTCCCAGAATGCAGAGACAGCCTACAGATCAGGTAAGTGAGGCATGGGGGGCAGCCTATAGATCAGGCAAGTGAGGCACATGAGGCATGGGGGCAGCCTACAGATCAGGCAAGTGAGGCATTGGGGGGCAGCCTACAGATCAGGCAAGTGAGGCATTGGGGGGCAGCCTATAGATCAGGCAAGTGAGGCATGGGGTGGCAGCCTATAGATCAGGCAAGTGAGGCATTGAGGGGTTGCAGCCTATAGCTCTGGCAAGTGAGGCATGAGGGGGTGCAACCTATAGATCTGGCAAGTGAGGCATGAGGGGGAGCAACCTATAGATCTGGCAAGTGAGGCGTGGGGGGTGCAGCCTATACATCAGGCAAGTGAGGCATGGGGGGGGGAGCATATAGATAGGTGAGTGAGGCATGAAGGGGTTGAAGCATACAGGAAGGGTCAGCAAGGAACAGGAAGGTAAAGTAAGAGAAGGAGCAGAAATGAGCAGGAAGGGACATCAAGGAGCTGGAAGGGACAGCAAGAAGCACAAAAGTAGGAGAATGAGCACAAAGGAACAGAAATGAGCAGGAAGGGTCTTCAAGGAGAGGAGCAGGAAGGGTCTTCAAGGAGCACAAAGGATCTGCAAGGAGCACAAAGGAGTTGCAAGGAGCATGAAGTGGTTGCAAGGAGCATGAAGGGTCTGCAAGGAGCACGATGGGTCTGCAAAGAGCAGGAAGGGTCTACAAGGAGCACGAAGGGTCTGCAAGGAGCACGAAGAGTGAGTAAGGAGAAGGAAGGGGCAGCAAGAAGCACTGAAGGGTCTGCAAGGAGCACGAAAAGTGAGTAAGGAGAAGGAAGGGGCAGCAAGAAGCACTGAAGGGTCTGCAAGGAGACGGAAGGGTCTGCAAGGAGAAGGAAGTGTCCTCCGTATCCCCCCAGCCACGCTCCAGTGAAGCTCATGAGCTGCGTTGGGTGCCACCCTGCTGTGAACATGGTTCCTCATCCTCATCCTTATCATCCTCCTCCTCATCCTCCAGAACTGTGCCCTGGCTGGACAATTGTGTACCTGGCCTATGCTGGTCCAAGCCACTTGTGAATGACTGGCCTGATAACCATAGAAATGACCCCTCTTCCTCCTATGCCACATCCTCTTCCATCATCGCCCAAAGCGTTTTTTCAAGGAAACGTAGAAGCGGGATAGTAAGGCTACTAAGGCTACTAACGGCGTCATCGGCACTGGCCATGTTGGTGGAGTACTCAAAACAGTGCAAAATAGCACACAGGTGGTGTTTGAAGTGGTGCCTGACCCATGCGTATTGCATCTGAAACTCCACTATCGCCTACTGCTGCTCGCACATTATCTCAAGCTTGTGCTAATAAGACCGCATGTGCGTGCGGCGCTACGCGACTCCAGCTTATATATAGAGGCTGGGTCACATGCTGGCATGGCTGTGATGGCTTCTAAGGGCTTCTAATGAGTCAAACGTTTGTTGATTGGCTGCCCTGCAGCGTTTCAAAATGCACCATTAAATCGCCCGAACACCGAACTCCAACCCGAACATACAGTGATATGTCCGCGTTTGGGTCCGGGGTCCAAAAAACCTAATGTTCGGTATGAACCCGAACTTTACAGTTCAGGTTCGCTCAACTCTATTTATAAACAAAAGTTAAAAAAAAACAGAAGAGTGCACCCTGACCACAAAGCTATTTAGTCTCAGTTTTTGTAAGTCCAATTTAGAGGGATTAAGCCTACTAAATATCATACTATCATAATATCATACTACTAAATTGGCATATGCAACTGTAATCATTTATATAACCAACTCAAAACTGAGTGCTATTTCTTAAATAAAGCAATTAAATAAAGGATATCCTGCATAAATAACAGCTATCACGTCCTGTTCCATTCTGCAGATATCTCTGGCCTTGGCTTCTGGTGTCCAGTACTCTTTTTACAATTGTTGTTTAGTTTTTCTGTTTTTTTTATTCTCTGTCTGGTTTTCTTTATACTGGGTGTTCTGGGTTCATTTCTTTATTCTGTTACTGGAATTCCCAGTCTCCTGGATTCCTTTAAATGTTTGTGTTATGTTGCCACACCCATTCCTTTGCAATTAATCCTTTTTGTTTCAGCCTGTTCCTGCAAGCAGTGGTCTCATTTCTTCTGCTCTTTTCTTTGCAGGTAAGTACTGTGTGTGTATTATTGTTGTTTATTTAGTCATGCATATCTAGGCAGTTAGGACCAACCGTAATTGGAGTACTTGGTGCAGTGGTGGGCCATTTATGTATGTCTAAATCTCCAATGTTTATTACATATATAGTACTTGGTTATGTCTCCTTTTGGTTTGCCTTGTATCTCTTGTCTCGTTTTATTTGTTTTGTATTCCCAGTTCATGTACAGTCCTGTCCTGTTCATGTTTTCTTCATGTATTGTGTACATGGTCTTGGTTCTGCTTTCTGTCCTGCTCCAGTTCTGGGTTCTTCTAGTCTTGTCTTGTTATCTTGTGCCTATTCTAGTCTTACCTTGTGTCTAGTACTGGATACTTATCTGCTTAATATCAGCTCCTAGCATCCGCAAAGCTGCATCAGGGCTCTGGTATGTGGCCGCACAAACTCTGGTTCTCAACACCAGGGGGCATGTGGTTACCCTGCACCAGACCCTGATTGCCCATTTCCACGCTGAGACTCCCATCTTCATCATCAGGCATACAGGGGTCCTGGTCTTTGGACCACCACCCATGACGACATCAACTTAACCTACATACAAAACTAAAATATCTATGTTTTATATTTGTAGCGGATGGCCATGGGCTATCCTGAGAATTTCATGTATTTTAATGCATTCGTGTGAAAACAGCAAAGTTCTATGTATTTAATGTATTGTATTCGTCTGAATGTTAGGTAGTTTCATTCCCTTAGTTTGTTCGAATGAAACTACCGAACAGTCAGACTTCCCTGTGTGAAGTGTGTCCTCAATTACCCGTTGCAACATTGTTGCGAACGGGTAATTGACAAGTTAAGTAGCCGTCCTTTGTTCTCGGGGGTGGCCGCCATTCGAAAAACGAACACGTGGCGGCGGCCATTTTAAAACTCCCGAACAGCGGTGTTTTGCCGTCGAGTGTCTGGAACTCAAATCGGACACTCGACTAGTCGAACACCGCTGAAACCTCCACAAGCCTGGTCCGTTCGGTTCCTAACTACCGAACGGCCCCTCGTTCGGTAGATAGAAAGAACCAAACGAGGGGATTCAGGCGAACCCTCCCTAGCCTCTATAGCTAGAGGTTTTCGTGCCATTTATTCCCTGACTCCAGGACCGACCGCCGGGCCCATTCACATGGAACCTCATTCGGCTGTTTCACCCAGTGCGGTCGGTCATTTTATTCCCTCCCTAAATTTCCCGAACCCCTGGTCTGACCTGGGTGATTTGTGGATATGTTGTTCACCCAGATCAGGGCTACCAGGGGATGTATGATTTAAAGTGGTACCCCTAAGTTTAGGGGTACATCCAGAAATGGGGGGAATTGGTGTCCTGGATAAGGGGATTATGATGCAGGCTGAGGGGAGGAGAGGTGTGGCTACTGTACTAATGAATGAAAATCCCTCCCTTGCATGGGAGCAGGCTTTAAAAGGCCACTGTCTGAATAAAGCTTTAGTTATGCTCCTGAAACTGTGTGTCGTCCAGTTATTGGGATTGCTGTTGGGATACTGCTGTTATTTTGCCTGCTGGATACTTTACCCTATGGATTTATAATTGCTTGTTCCTGAACCTCCCTGGGATCTAAAGTGGAGATAGGCTGTGTAATACCAGCTCTTCGCCACAATATTCTCCCTACAAATTAGACATCAGTTACTTAATGTGTACGTATTGTCTATATTATAAATTTACAAGGGTGTTTTTAGTCACAATAAATCAAAAAGATACATATCTTGAACTTATTTGACTAGATGATGTTTATGCAAAACTGAAGTAGCTAAGATAAAGCACAAAATGATAAAAAATTTAACATGCACTGGAGTCGTTTAATAAATCAATAAGCCTTTGTTTCCACTAGAACTACAATATAATTGATAAATGTCCTAAAAGCATCACTGATAAAAATGTCAAATAAAAAAGTGCATTCTGTCAGGTCTTGATAGAATGTTATTGACATTATATTGGAGTAGAATAAATAAATAGCAACATTGTCCTTCAAAAGGAAACTTGTCTGTGTTAATTGATTCTGTGGTCAGTAATGGTCCAATTTTTGCTTATGTTTAGTCACTGTAATGACAATATCTAAACCGTAAAGATCCTTAAACATTGCGCCTATATTCTGCAATACTAGTTGCACTTTTATTTGTAATAATTGTAATAATATAACTATCAGTATTAAAAAAAAAAAAAAATTAAAGGAGAACTATCACTGAGAAGTTTAATATTATGTATATGTATCTCCTACATTTAGCATCACATTTGTTTTTACCAAAAGGAAGATTGCGGGAATTCAAATTAAATTACAGAATTTAGGTCAAATTAGAAAGAATCTCCAAATCCATTCTATTTTCAGTTTAATTATTGTGGCTTAAATTTAAACTACACTTTGAATTCCCACAATTCTTAATTTAGTATATAACTCTGTTTGCGTTCTTGCAAGGTATGCAAAAAAATAAATGAACTCCATATTGATGCATTTACCTCTATCCTTAAACTAAGTACCTCCATTTTGACTCATCGATAAATTATGCCATTTTGTCAATGAACAGTGTAGCAATATTTCTCTCTCAGATTGTTTGTATCATCTGTGTCTGGACTAAATTCGATTGTAATGTCATTTGTTAAATCTTTAGTAAACATTTTAAAAGAATATGGAGCATTACTTAAAAAAACAGGTGATTTCCAACGCCCATTTAATGGTATAATGTCTAGAGAATAAATAGTTCCTCTTTAATTCATAGTTTCCTTGTTTTTAGGTACCTCCTGGGCCCCTGCGTCATACATGATAGTTTCCCCATAACTTTCAATTTATTTAAAATAAATAAATTGGAACATTTATTATAAAATAAGACATGAATAGCTAGTACACAGCACTAGGAAAATAGCAAGTTCAGTTATATATTGCTATTCAGAGACACATAATAAAATACCATTGGAACAATGTACTTGTACAGAAAGTTTTGTTGAAATATGTTCATTCACATATATCAAATATTACATACACTATAATGTTACATATAATATATACATAAATAATATTTTGGTCTTTTACATTTTTAAATTTTGAATAGATTAAGGTAGATGGCAATGAAGTATCCAGTTCAAAGTTGTAACCCATAGTAAAGGTAACATTGCTATATGAATACAATTTGTCAAATTTCCCTGCTTTTTATTGTGCTTTTTAGCACATCATCGTGCCCTTCCGCAGTTTAACCATCTAGATAAGGTTCACCCTTAAACAGACTATATAAGCACCCACACCACTTCATCTAATTGAAGTGCAGTGTCCCTGTCTCCTTTAGAAACTGCAATGTTTGTATTGCTTGTTTAAAACAGCCACTAAAGGCTGTTTTCCAGACAGCCACTAGAGGCACTTCCTGAACTTTCACAGAGTTTAACTCCATGAAATAATGTTAAATGTCCTCACACTTTGCTTGAGGACCTCCGGTATCTTAAAAATCCCAAAACGAAAGCATTGATTCAATGCTTTCCCATGGGAAAAGCCTAATGCATCAAGGAGTAGATGGAGCCAGTGCCAAGGGACCTGCTAGAATTTAGATAATTGTTAAACGGTTACAAAAAGAGAGGGACACTATAGCACTAGGAATATAGTTTTGCATCCATAATGCTGTAGTAAATCAAGGTGACGGGGGAGGCGGCACCACATGTGAAAAAAACTTGATTATAAACTATACAAGACACTACATAAGAGAATAAATACCAGATAAAACCAAAAAACAAAGAGTTCAAATATAGATAATGAATAGAGTTGAGCAGACACCTGGATGTTCGGGTTCGGACGAACTTTGGGGAAAAAAGTCCGGGTTCGCGATCGAACTTGACCCGAACCCCATTGAAGTCAATGGGGACCTGAACTCTTGGGCACAAAATGGCTTTACGCTGAGCTGCCCCATGTTTCCTGGTGGCTCCTCACGGCTCTGCTAACCTGAAGGTGGACAAGGCGATGGCACTAGACGGCATATTCTGCATCCCAAAGCCCACTACAGCCCCGGCCGCGGCTATGAGGGACGTAGTCCTGCAGTTCCAGACCCACAGAGATAGATCTTCAATTCTGGTGGCCGCTAGAGACCAACCATCCTACCTTTTCGAAGAAATGACTCTCCTTCTACGTGGATCTTTCGGGAGCCACATTGGCATGGAGGAGGACACTGCAACAGCTAACATCCCTACTGCGAGCTCAACACATTTAGTACCGCTGGGGCCCAGCTCACACTCTACTCATCACCAAGGGCGACTCTACACTCGCGGTGTGCTGCATGCAAGAAGCACAAGCGATACTGGGGCAGCTGGATCTCCACTCAGGCTCTCTAACCCCAATGCTGGCGGTCAGGCCCACGAACCCTCCGAGCTGGGGCACAGCCAACGTAGCAAAATTCATCCCCACCGGAGCATCTACAGTTGCAGCCACTACCTGAAAAGGCTGCCAGGACTATCACTCAACCTGCTGAGACGTTATCCCCTATATAGAAGACTCACTTTTGCCAAATATCTTATTGACAGGTATCACCCTGCATAGTTAATCACTGCACCCAACTACCTACAGACAAACACACACCCACACACCTCCAGGCACATGTCCACAGGGAGCTCCCCCATAAAGATCACCCCTCTCCAACGCACGCCGACAGCGCACATAGCAGATACGCTGCAGACACAGCCGAACATACACAGTGCTAACACTAACACTGCCGGTGCCCTGATAAATTGTGGCACTACTTTGAGTGTAACCCACAACGTATCGGCTCGGCAGCTCACCCTACCCGACAGGCACTGAAAGACCCCAACGCCCATTACCCTACCGTACACACACATGCTATAGCAGAGTCATCTTCCACTGTGTCCTGAACGAAGCAATTCTTTACCACCCTTTCAGAAAGTTATGTTTGACAATCAACACTAGATCACACTGCGAAGCCCAAATATTCTGTATGCACCTTCTAACATACCTGCATTCTGTCTCAGCTTGTGTTTTAATTTTTTTTAATTTTTTTTATTTTGTGCACAGTATTTCCTATGCCATATTACCAGATGTTGACATAAGGTTTCGGACCGCTATTGTGGAGCATTGAACCTCAATGTTCACTCATGCATGCATAAAATAGAGAATTTAATATGCTGACATTCATGTACTATCAGGCAATCCAATGGTCACTAGCTATTGTTATATATGTAGCTCCTGATTTCTTTCTTGTCTTGCAAAGGATCTATGACACACTCTTATGATATTTCGAGGCAGCATGTTCGCTCACTATCTAGCACGTTACACAGAATTCTACTTAATTACTAGCCTGTCTCTTACACCTCATGTTATAACAGAAACACAGTTGTACATGACTATTTTAATTATTTAGTTTGATACTACTGTTTGTAATTTGCTATTACTCTGTTCTAAAAAAAAAGTGCAACATACCATGACGCTAAACAACATATTGTTACTTTCTCTAAAGCCATGTGATAATGCTGAAATGTACACTTAACACTGCACTCAAAATGAGGAAATAAAAAAAAAATGGCTCTAAAAAAAGTCCTGGAAAGGGCTAGAGGGCTGCAAAATTAAGTAAAATGGGGGTAAGAGTAGGACACATGCCTTGCAAACAAATGTGGATAGGAAAATCACTTAAAATAACATAAACATTAAATACAGCTGAGCCATAAAATAGCACTAGATGGAATCTTTGATTTTAGCTTTAGAAGAACATAAATCAAAATCTAAAGCATGGTTGTCAGAAGGATGACCAGAATTATTCATTTGAGAGAGGGTTGGAGTGCAGGGTATTCTTTCATTGTTTAAACTGAGGTCAACTTCTGATGCATGGAGAAAAGGCCTTCACAAGACTCTGCTATTGTGTATATAATTTATACTAAGTGACCCATAGGTTGAGGAGGCGGTGACCGTGGCGGTGTAGGTGGAAGCGGTGGAGGAGGTAGCCAAAACTATTTTTCTGGTCTTTGAATGTCGGAGTGATAGGATGTAGTGGTCATTTACCTTTTTTAAATCCTCTTTGAGACATAATTGATTGTCTGTGTTGCAATTGTGAATTCTCTAGGCCTTAGGAACCCACAATATGCTATATACATAGAGGTTTTTATAACAAGGTTTGTGCAAGGTTTAAATGGTAGTGTGTCCAGTATGTCAGATAATGCCTGGAATTTCTCCCCATCTATGGATAGATGTTTGTTTGTAGTGTGATGATCGAGTTTATTTATGCCTTTTAATATATTTTTTTATCGGGTAAGTACTGAGGAAAGGAGTATGTTTTGGAATGGTGGTCAAGACGTGGTGCTGTATGCCAGACAGGTAAAGTTTGAAAGTTTATATATGAAAGTTTGAGTTGAAGGTGGCAAAAAGCAGCAAATGCGACCATGGTTTGAACTGAATAGTCGTGTAAGTCGAATTCTACTGAGAACCTTTGGAAGATGGTCATGGCTCTGTCGTATGTTCTCTTGGTATTCACGGATAAGGCTGCCTGAGCCAATTCATAACTGTGTGCTAAAACCTGGGCTAATTCAGGATTAACTTGTCGAAATATGGGGTTTGGGTTGGGTATTTGTCAGCAGTTGGGTAGAGGCTGAATAATTCCTGTAATTTACAATGGGACAAAGCGTCAGCAGCGGAGTTAGAGTAGCCTGGAATGTGTTCGCAATATAGAAAGAATTGAAAGGTGGCTGCTAACCATGTCAGCCTGCGAACTAACTTCATAAAGACCAATGAAGATGAACGGCCCTTATTGATTATGTTGCAGGCTGCCATGTTGTCCGTGTAACACTTAACAGCCATACCTGACTAGGCTTTACCCCATGTAAAGCCAGCCGCCACTATTGGGTAATTTTCAAATAAGGCCGATGTTTCGCGAAAGGAGGGTAAACCGAGAGTCTCCTCCGGCTAGCAATCTCTTACCAAGAGTTTTTGTATATATCTGCAAACCTGGTATTGGTGGCTGCGTCTGTCCAAAATATTGGGGATTGGTCAGATATTGGAGGGATGAACATAGAGAACCCATTCCAATGTTCTAAGAACTCCTTCCACATGGCTAAGTCTGCCATTGTCAGGGGATCTAAGTGACCAATATGATTATCTGGCAGACCTGGTAATAAACACAATAACCTGGAAATAAACAATCAACCCTGGGGAATTATGCGCATTGCGAAGTTCAAAGAACCTAACAAAGATTGTAGGTCTTTACGAGTGTAAGTACCCTGTTGAAGGAACCTGTCTATCTCTTTGCTTATGCGCCCGAGCTTGTCCTCGGGGAGACTTGACAGCATTGTGTCAGAATCCAGAGTGCCTAGGAAGTCGAGTTTGGAGGAACAGAACAATGTGTGCCATTTTGCACTGTTTCAAGTACTCCACCAACATGGTGCTGTTCTCAGCCTTACTATCCTGCTTCTATGTATCCTTGAAAAAATGCTGCGGGTGATGATGGAAGAGGATGTGGAACAGGAGGAAGAGGGGTCATTTCTATGGTTATCAGGCCAGTCATTCACAAGTGGCTTGGAGGGTGGGTTCCTGCACCAGCATAGGCCAGGTACACTATTGTCCAGCCAGGGCACAGTTCTGGAGGATGAGGAGAAGGATGAGGATGAGGAACCGTGTTTACAGCAGGGTGGCACCAAACGCAGCTCATGGGCATCAATGGAGTGTGGCTGGGGGGATACGGAGGACACAGACGATACACCTCCCACAGAGGACAGCTTGTCCTTGCCTCTGGGCAGCCTGGCACACATGAGCGACCACATTCTAACTTGTTCTGATTACTCGGTGGCCACCCTGCTGGATCCCCATTACAAGGACAACGTGCCATCCTTAATTCCCTCACTGGAGCATGATCGGAAGATGCGCAACTACAAGCGCATGCTGATCGACGCGCTGCTGAGGGCGTTTCTGTTTCTGAGCCACTCTCCGCTTTATACATGTGGGACCCCTCTGGACACTCATTCAGGATAGGGGCCGCATCAGCCTCATCCAGTACTAATATGCCAGTTCATATAATTAAGAAAGTAGGGCATTGGGAATCTGCTATATACCACAGATACATACCACATCCAGAGAAAGAGTTAAGACAAGCATTTAAGAACTTTTTATCATAATTATGTTAAGAATAAAGTGTGTTTATCTGCAATCTTTTTGCCCTCTTTTTTTACAGGCCTACACCCTACGTTGGTTCTGGCACACCTCACCGACTTTAACCAATCATATGGTATTTCACAGTCACTAATTAAACGACCACAAGTTTAAGGCCATATTTGTTGGAGGAGTTAGCATTCCTATAAAACTCTACTCCTCTCTCCTTACCTTTGCCTATCTTCTGTTCTGTTCTCCATTGACTTCAAACACGATCACAAACCCAGACTTTTTTACAAATTTCAGCCGGACCCAAACGTGTCCGCTCAACTCTATTTGCTTTGTATTACTTACACTGATGAAATGTGGCACAACATAAATGTGTTTTTACCCCAACATTGGGATTTCTGTGTCCTGTTAAGAGGAAGATTCCCCCCCCCCCCAAGCCTGTATAGGCACCTTGAAGCTTTCTATACATATCCCAGTATGGCTCTGAGAGATGTGAGTGTGATTCCATCTCTCACCTTGGACTTTATTTATATACAGTTATACATTGTGTGTTTTTTGTATTTCTTCTAGATGTAGTGTATTCTTTCTGTGGATCTACATTGAACATACTATTGGTGTTTTAAGTATTTGTAACTGGATGTGCTTTAACACTGGTTTTTATTTTGTGTGTTTTCTATGAAAGGACTTTTAACAAATCCCACTCACATTTCAGTCTCTAAATGACTGTAAATTACTTGAAAATGTTTGCTTTTAAAAGACATTATGAATAATACAAAATGGCCTGAACTTATAATTGCAAATCCATATTTGATGCCACAATCAACATTTTGACAGAGATTTGCATTTAATGCTTTTAGTAGAAATTAAATATATGTAGGAAAGTAGGCATATTAAATATTGTAATAAGAGGTCTAGAAATTTACAGATGTGTTACGTGGAAAACCAGAAAACTGTCAAATTAATGAGTATAACTTTTAATATATAATGTAAGTAATGAGCACAGCACTCATATTCTAGTAAATGTAATTCAATAACCACAATAAATATGGTAAATGTAGTTGGATAGCAGAATGCATTTTGTTTTCAAATATTCTCATTCTTTTTCCTTTGTTGTAATGCCATCTAGTGGCAATATGGCTAAACATTTAATTAACTTTTTACAAAGACCTTTCTTACAAAATAGAAATATACATGAGTTATGTAAAGTCAACATTTGTACAATATTTAGACTTTTTATTAATATCCTTTAAGATATTTTTTGTAAGTATTATTCATGTATTAGTTAATTCAAGCACAAGAAGTGTGTTAAATATTTACTTTAATATATGTCTATTAGTGATGTCACAAACACAAAATTTTCGGTTCGCGAACGGCGAACGCGAACTTCCGCAAATGTTCGCGAACCGGCGAACCGGGCGAACCGCCATAGACTTCAATGGGCAGGCGAATTTTAAAACACACAGGGACTCTTTCTGGCCACAATAGGGATGGAAAAGTTGTTTCAAGGGGACTAACACCTGGACTGTGGCATGCCGGAGGGGGATCCATGGCAAAACTCCTATGGAAAATTACACAGTTGATACAGAGTCTGGTTTTAATCCATAAAGGGCAGAAATCACCTAACATTCCTAAATCACAATCAATATGGATTGACACCTGACATATGACATATTGACACCTTGACATATGGATTGACACCTGTCCTCAGAGCACCTGATGCACACGGACACAGAGCAGAATAGAGACTGGTCCCCCTACATAGGGTCACTTGGCAGATATGGATTGACACCTGTCCTAAGGATCCCTGATACACACTGACACAGAGCAGAATAGGGACTGTTCCTCCTACATAGGGTCACTTGGCAGATATGGATTGACACCTGTCCTCAGAGACCATGATACACACTGACACAGAGCAGAATGGAGACTGTTCCCCCTACATAGGGTCACTTTGCAGATATGGATTGACACCTGTCCTCAAAGCCCCTGATACACACTGACACAGAGCAGAATAGAGACTGTTCCCCCTACATAGGGTCACTTGGCAGATATGGATTGACACCTGTCCTCAGAGCCCCTGATACACACTGACACAGAGCAGAATAGAGACTGTTCCTCCTACATAGGGTCACTTGGCAGATATGGATTGACACCTGTCCTCAGAGACCATGATACACACTGACACAGAGCAGAATAGAGACTGTTCCCCCTACATAGGGTCACTTGGCAGATATGGATTGACACCTGTCCTCAGGATCCCTGATACACACTGACACAGAGCAGAATAGGGACTGTTCCTCCTACATAGGGTCACTTGGCAGATATGGATTGACACTGTCCACAAGGACAAGCTGCAGACTTCCTGGCAGGGCCCATACAAGGTGGTAGAGCAGGTTTGTGATACCACCTTTGTGATCGGTGCGGTCACAGGCACGGGAGCAAGCGCATGCTCCATATGAACAACCTCAGACGCCTATCCTATGCCCCGGATAGACGAGCTCCTAGACAAAATGGCCAGAGGCCAGTACCTCACCACAATAGATCTGTGCAAGGGGTACTGGCAAATTCCATTAGCCGAGGACGCCATCCACAAGTCGGCATTTGTCACCTTGTTTGGCCTGTATCAGTTTAAGGTCATGCCATTCGGGATGAAGAATGCCCCGGCTAACTTTCAGAGGATGGTAGATCGGCTACTGGATGGGTTTCAGGAGTATGCCTGCGCCTACTTGGATGATATAGCCATTTTTAGCTGCTCCTGGCCCGAACACCTGACCCACATAGGAGCCGTACTAGACCGGATTAGGGAGGCCGGACTGACCCTAAAGCCCAGTAAGTGCCATATAGGAACGCGTAAAAACCTCCCCAAGATAGTAGTATGGGCCCCAGAGTGTGAACAGGCCTTCCAACAGCTCAAGACGGCGCTCATTAAATCACCTGTACTTTCTGCTCCTGATCCAACTAAACACTTTCTCGTCCATACAGACGCTTCTATGTTTGGATTGGGAGCAGTACTGAGCCAAGTCGGAGCAGATGGTGGCGAGCAACCCAGGGCTTATCTAAGCCGTAAACTTTTGCCCAGGGAAGTAGATACACTGCCATTGAAAAGGAGTGCATGGCGGTGGTGTGGGCCCTCAAAAAGCTGCAACCTTACTTGTATGGACAACCGTTTACCTTACTCACAGATCACAACAAATTTGGGGCACTGCGCGTGCAATCTAATGTGCCACCAGATAGGAGTGGTGTGTTTAGTACTATTTTTATCAGTTTAATAACTGTTATGTCCCCTATCCGTTGATGTGGAGTAAGACGCAGCAGCAGAAGAGGACTCAGCCGAGGAGGTTATGGAAGAGGATGGAGTAGGAGGAGTAGAGGAGGTGGCAGCAGGACTGCCTGCAAGTCGCGGCGGTGTCACCAACTCCTCTGCAGAGCCACGCATTCCATGCTTGGCAGCCGTCAGCAGGTTTGCCCAATGCGCAGTGTAGGTGATATACCTGCCCTGACCATGCTTTACAGACCAGGTATCAGTGGTCAGATGGACCTCTTGCCCCAACACTGTGTGCCAGACATGCCATTATTTCCTTTTGCACAATCGAGTACAGGTTGGGGATTGCCTTTTGTGAAAATACATTTTGTCCGGGTACCAGTGAGTGAGTGGTGGCACTGGGCACAGTATCCACTGTGAGCCTGACACACCTGCTGGCAGACAACTAACTGCTATTCAATCTATAACAGTGAAAAAAGTTTTTTGTTTTTAAATGCAAGCTATTATGACACAAGATATGAGTGACACTGTAAACTGGCAGAGTACACGCTGTAGGGCTGACACACCTGCTTGAAGATAACTAACTGCTATTCAATCTATAACAGTGAAAAAAGTTTTTTGTTTTTAAATGCAAGCTATTATGACACCAGATATGAGTGGCACTGTAAACTGGCAGAGTACACGCTGTAGGGCTGACACACCCGCTTTGAGACAACTAACTGCTATTCAATCTATAACAGTGAAAAAGTTTTTTGTTTTTAAATGCAAGCTATTATGACACCAGATATGAGTGACACTGTAAACTGGCAGAGTACACGCTGTAGGGCTGACACACCTGCTTGAAGATAACTAACTGCTATTCAATCTATAACAGTGAAAAAGTTTTTTGTTTTAAATGCAAGCTATTATGACACCATGAGTGGCACTGTAAACTGGGCAGAGTACACGCTGTAGGGCTGACACACCTGCTTGAAGATAACTAACTGCTATTCAATCTATAACAGTGAAAAAAGTTTTTTTGTTTTTAAATGCAAGCTATTATGACACCAGATATGAGTGGCACTGTAAACTGGCAGAGTACACGCTTTAGGGCTGACACACCTGCTTGAAGATAACTAACTGCTATTCAATCTATAACAGTGAAAAAAGTATTTTGTTTTTAAATGCAAGCTATTGTGACACCAGTGAGTGAGCGGTGGCACTGGGCACAGTATCCACTGTGAGCCTGACACACCCGCTTTGAGACAACTAACTGCTATTCAATCTATAATTGATGTTTGTTTCACAGGCAGAAAGTGCCCTAAAAGTGCCCTTTCTGACAGGACACTTGAAGCGGGGCAGGCCAGAAGTTCTATCGCAAATTGGGATAGCTCAGGCCACAGGTCAAGCCTGCATACCCAGTAGTCAAGGGGTTCATCGCTCCTCAGACTGTCGATATCTGCAGTTAAGGCGAGGTAGTCTGCTACCTGTCGGTCGAGTCGCTCTCTGAGGGTGGATCCCGAAGGGCTGTGGCGATGCGTAGGACTTAAAAAGGTCCGCATGTCCTCCATCAACAACACGTCTTTAAAGCGTCCTGTCCTTGCCGGCGTGGTCATGGGAGGAGGAGGATGACTTCCACCTCTCCCCCTGTTAGATTCACGTTGTGCTGTGACATCACCCTTATACGCTGTGTAAAGCATACTTTTCAATTTATTTAGCAAATGCTGCATCCTTTCATACTTGTTGTAATTCGGTAACATTTCCGCCACTTTCTGCTTATACCGGGGGTCTAGTAGCGTGGACACCCAGTACAGGTTGTTCTCCTTCAGCCTTTTTATACGAGGGTCCCTCAACAGGCACGACAGCATGAAAGACCCCATTTGCACAAGGTTGGATGCCGAGCTACTCATTTCCCGTTCCTCCTCCTCACTGATGTCAATGAAGGTATGTTCTTCCCCCCAGCCACGTACAACACCACAGGTACCAGATAGGTGACAACGAGCACCCTGGGATGCCTGTTGTGGTTGGTCTTGTTCCTCCACTTCCTCCTCCTCAAAGCCACATTCCTCATCTGACTCCTCTTCCAGCGTTGCCGCAGGTCCAGCAAGCGATGCTGATAAGGCTGTTTCTGGAGGTGATGGTGACCACAACTCTTCCACTTCACGCTCATCTATGGCCTGATCCAGCACTCTTCGCAGGGCACGCTCCAGGAAGAAAACAAATGGTATGATGTCGCTGATGGTGCCTTCGGGGCGACTGACTAAATTTGTCACCTCCTCAAAAGGACGCATGAGCCTACAGGCATTGCGCATGAGCGTCCAGTAACGTGGCAAAAAAATTCCCAGCTCCCCAGAGGTTGTCCTAGCACCCCGGTCATACAAATATTCATTAACGGCTTTTTCTTGTTGGAGCAGGCGGTCGAACATTAGGAGTGTTGAATTCCAACGTGTCGGGCTGTCGCAAATCAAGCGCCTCACTGGCATGTTGTTTCGCTGCTGGATATCGGCAAAGTGAGCCATGGCCGTGTAGGAACGCCTGAAATGGCCACACACCTTCCTGGCCTGCTTCAGGACGTCCTGTAAGCCTGTGTACTTATGCACAAAGCGTTGTACGATCAGATTACACACATGTGCCATGCACGGCACATGTGACAACTTGCCCAACTTCAATGCCGCTAACAAATTTGTTCCGTTGTCACAAACCACTTTGCCGATATCCAGTCGCTGCGGAGTCAGCCACTTTTCCACCTGTGCGTTCAGGGCGGACAGGAGTGCTTGTCCGGTGTGACTCTCTGCTTTCAAGCAAGTCAAACCCAAGACGGCGTGACACTGCCGTATCCGGGATGTGGAATAGTACCTGGGGAGCTGGGGGGGTGCCGTTGATGTGGAGCAAGACGCAGCAGCAGATGAGGACTCAGCCGAGGAGGTTATGGAAGAGGATGGAGTAGGAGGAGTAGAGGAGGTGTCAGCAGGACTGCCTGCAAGTCGTGGCGGTATCACCAACTCCTCTGCAGAGCCATGCATTCCATGCTTGGTAGCAGTCAGCAGGTTTACCCAATGCGCAGTGTAGGTGATATACCTGCCCTGACCATGCTTTACAGACCAGGTATCAGTGGTCAGATGGAGCCTTGCCCCAACACTGTGTGCCAGAGATGCTATTACTTCCTTTTGCACAATTGAGTACAGGTTGGGGATTGCCTTTTGTGAAAAGAAATTTCGGCCGGGTACCTTCCACTGCGGTGTCCCAATAGCTACAAATTTTTTGAACGCCTCAGACTCCACCAGCTTGTATGGTAAAAGCTGGCGGGCTAATAGTTCGGACAAGCAGCTGTCAGACGCTGGGCAAGGGGGTGACTTTCTGACATTGTCTTCTTACGCTCAAACATGTCCTTGACAGACACATGACTGTGGGAAGATGAGCGTGAACTGCTCAAGGCGGGAGGCGGAGTGGCGGATGGTTGAGAGGGGACAAGGAGGACAGCAGTGGTTGACGTGGCTGAAGATGCTGGACCAGGAGGGAGGCTGGCGGCTTAGAGTAGGCGAGCTGCTTGTACTCATGTGTTGATCCCATAGGCGTTTGTGATGTGAGATCATGTGCCTACGCAAAGCAGTTGTACCTAGGTGGGTGTTGGACTTCCCACGACTCAGTTTCTTTTGGCACAAGTTGCAAATGGCATCGCTGTTGTCAGAGGCAGACACACAAAAAAAATTCCACACTGCTGAGCTCTGCAATGACGGCATTCTGGTGGTGGACACAGCATGCGTTGATTGGCGTGCTGTCGGGCTGACCCCGGGTGCCGATGCATGCTGTCTGACTGTGCCACTAGCTCCTTGCGACGACCTCCCCCTGCTTCCAACTCGTCTCCTCCTCCTCCCTGTCTCCCCATCTGAACTTTCGCCCTGTTCTTCTTCTTGACGAGCGGGCACCCACGTGACATCCATGGACGCATCGTCATCAT
Organism: Pelobates cultripes; assembly: GCA_933207985.1. Taxonomy (NCBI): domain Eukaryota; kingdom Metazoa; phylum Chordata; class Amphibia; order Anura; family Pelobatidae; genus Pelobates; species Pelobates cultripes. Next base: position 252,272,153 of record OW240912.1, on the reverse strand, counting down.
CAACCGCTTCACTTGTATCTGACAACTCAGCAAAGGAAGCAGCAGCGGGTACAACATCATCATCATCATCACACCGTACGTCCATGTGTGTAATGCTGCCTGCCTGAGACATATCCCTGTTATCTACATCCTCTGGCAATAATGGTTGCGCATCACTCATTTCTTCAAACGGATGTGTGAATAACTCCTCTGACATACCAACTGAAGCGGCTGTGGTGCTAGTTTTGGTGGTGGCGGCAGGCGGGTGAGTGGTATCTTGAGAGGTGCCTGAAGCTAAGCTGGAGGAGGATGGTGCGTCAAGGTTCTGAGCGGAGGCTGTAGAAGATTGGGTGTCCTGTGTTAGCCAGTCAACTATGTCCTCAGAACTTTTCAAGTTCAGGGTACGTGGCCTCTGAAAACTGGGCATTATTCTAGGGCCAAAGGGAATCACAGCACCACGACCACGATGGCCCCTGCGGGGTGGCCTGCCTCTACCTGTCATTTTTGTTGGGATTAGTGGTACTATGCGTGCAAGCTACTGTGAGACCAGATATGAGTGGCAAAGTACACAGGCAGAGGTCTGCAGAGCACACGCTGATGGAGGCCTGACACCCGCTTTAAGGACACTGACTGCTATACAATCTATAACAGTGAAAAAAGTTTTTTGTTTTTAAATGCAAGCTATTATGACACCAGTGAGTGGTGGCACTGGGCACCATATCCACTGTTAGCGTAACACACCCGCTTTAAGGACACTGACTGCTATTCAATCTATAACAGTGAAAAAAGTTTTTTGTTTTTAAATGCAAGCTATTGTGACACCAGATATAAGTGGTGGCACTGACTGGGGAAATGGGCACAGTATCCACTGTGAGCCTGACACAGAAGCTGGCAGCAATGGCAGACAACTAACTGCAATTACATTACATAGAAAAATAAATTAAAAAAAAAGCATACCCTAACCCTAACCTAGCTATGCATTTCCCTATCTAATCAACAGCAGCTACACTTTCCCTCCTCTCACTAAGCATGCAGCTTGAGAATGAATGAAAATGGATGCCTTCCAGTAGGTGGGAGGGTCTGCTAGGGAGGGTGTGCTGCTAATTGGCTGGAATGTGTCTGCTGACTGTGAGGTACAGGGTCAAAGAATAGGGGGCGGGTCGAACCGCGCATATGTTAGCCCGCCGTGGCGAACGCGAACATGCTATGTTCGCCAGGAACCGTTCTCTGGCGAACCGTTCGCTGGCGAACCGTTCGGTACATCACTACTCCTGACAATACTCCTCGGGCCCAGTTGAGGACCAGGAGTCCGGGCACCACCTGGACCTCGTGTGTGGGGCTCCAGGCACGCGGTCTATGACCAGTGGCTGTGATTTGCAGCCTTCTGCGGCCGCGAGCGTGGCACAGCCTTCTGCCACGAGGCCTGCCACTGCCGCGCGGCCAGCCGCCTCTATTGCCGCACTCCATTGTAGCCTACTACCACCTCGCGGCCTCCTAGTGCGGCTGCCGCGCGGCCAATATGTGGTCCTCCTTCCACACCATCCGCCACGGCCGCCAGCACTGGATTGTGGGCCGTGGGCGGCGGATACAGGTATCCGTTCACCGGGCAGCCGCCTGGCAACAATCCAGGTCCCCCCGTGGTCAGCGGGGAGGTGGGATGGTAGGTAGGCCCTCGCGGGTTGTGTGGTACCGCCGTTGGGGTCCGGGTGAGGAAGGCTCCCAGGGCTCTGTCTCCCCTGTCCCCCCTCTTTCCCCTGTTAGTACTGTTTATTCTTCCAGGGGGCCCAGCTTACCCTTGGCTGGGCCCCCTGGTCCCCCCTCCTCTTTCCCGGTTTCCTCTTCCCCCCACCACCCATCTTGTGGGCCTGCCCCTCCTCTCCCCTCCTTTCCTCCCCCCTGTTTTAACTTCCCCCCCCCTTCTGGTCTCTGCCCCTCCCTGTCTGCCTCCCCCCATGTTCTCCCTCCCCCCCTGCCTTGCCTGGATCCCTTCCTGCAGTTCACTTACCTCGGCCATCTCCTCTGGGGCGTGGGCTCTCATCTTCTTTGCTACTCTCTTCTCAGGACCCTGCTGCAGTTCATGGACCCATCCAGCAGGTGGCGCCTGGAACACAGCTGATGTTTTCTGTGGATGCTGGAACTGCTGTTTCTGTGCCTCAGCTTTCTGGGAGTACAATGCCCGGCTTGGATCGCCAGTCTGCGACCGGTGAGTACTTTGTTCCCCCAACTTCTGGCGCTACGGGTCCCAGACTGGGAGGGTTCCTCTTAGGTCTTCGGGGTTTCAGTGGGAGCGGGGGATGGCGGTTAGTGGGGTCAATTCTATTGATGGTCAACTCCGGTCAGCATGGTCCCCTGCCCTGCTCCCTCTTAATGTTCAGTCTTCTCCCCCTCCTGGGCCCGCGGTGGCCAGTGTTGGTTCCGCCTAGGGCGATGCTTGTCTCGAAGGGGGGGGTCTCGTAGCGTGTGGTGCTGCTTACATGTGCTGGTCTGGCCCTCTGGGCTTGCACTTGAAACAACAAAGGAGAAGATTTGGAAGGGGGAATTTGTGGAGATATTTTCTCTCCTACTGCTGGAGGAAGCTCCTCCCGTGGCGGACAAGGACAGTAAGGAGTCGGAAAAGGATAGGGAGAAGTACTGTTTTCACAAAATTCACAAGACCTTTGGGAACTGGATTCGGGCGTTCTCTATTTTGGCCAGCATGGTGGGCTGGAACGCTTGTCGCACCTATGGGGGGCTGGGTTGGTGGAGGTTCGACGAGCAGTTTCGACAGTGGCTGGTAGGGGGTCCCTCGCTGTCGTGGGATCAGATGGATATCGGCCTCTGGCTTTCCATCATGACTCGTCTAGCCCCTCAACAGGGCGTGTTTTCGTCCTTTCTTGGGGGGGGCGGTGGGACACGTCCTCCTCCTAATCGGCCTCTGGTCAGAGGTCTGGCTGTTGTTGGAAATTTAACGACAGTCACTGTAAGTGGGGGTCCTCATGCCGGTTTAAGCATCAGGGCTGCAGTTGGGCTCTTCCTGCCTCCCGCTGTTTCAAGCGGGGCAAAATGGGTGAGAAAGGGGACATGGGGGCTAAGGGCGATGACGCCGGTCTTCGTAAACACGATGCACCTGTGGCTCGACCTTTATAGGAATCGAGCTGCGGAGCGGATCCTGGTGGATGGGTTTGAGCAAGGGTCAAATTGGAGGGTGTCCCGTGTCCAACAGAGATGTGGTCCTTGGGTCTGACAGACTAATGGAGTTGGTCTGTGGGTCAGTCACTGCGGCCACATGGGACCACTACAATAAGGTTTGTAGGGAATGGGACGGGTGGGAGAGGTCCTGTGGGGGCTTACGGGACTCGTCCACTCACCTGCAGTGTTTGGTTCTTCTCTTGGGGGATTGGGAGGCCGCAGGGTTGTCTCCCTCGGCCATTTCGGTGCGCTTTTACGGGGCTCAGCTTCCTGTTTAAGTTGCAGGGTTGGGACGACGCTACCAAGGAGTTTATTGTACGCCAGGCGCTAAAGAGTTTGAGGTGGGGGAGGGTGTCTACGTGAGACTCAAGGCGTCCTGTCTCGGGCACGTTCCTAACTACTTTGTGTGAGGCATTCCACGGGTTTGCCATTCGGATTTCGAGGTTCGGCTCTTTCGTCTGGCCTATTCCCTGGCATTCTTTGGTGCCATGCGGATTGTGGAGCTGGTGTACCCCAGCCGACAGCAAGTGGGGGGGGTGCTGTTCGGGGGCTTTTTGTGCACCGCTGATCGGATCGCTTGGGGAGGGGTAAGTGGGTCCAGTTGGGGGCCGTGCCGGGTTCGGCATTTGTCCTGTTTGGTCCTTTGGGGAATATTGTGCTTTGCACCCTTCTCCCGCGCTGCTACTCCTGGTGCATGAGGATGGTAGTTTCCTTTCCCATTTCCAGTTTATTAGAGTGTTTTGTTTGGGGCTGGAGGCCTCTAGGCTTGGCATGCCAGCGCAGGTGAAAAAAAGAGAAAATAAGGATGCGCCTAAAACAAGTGGAAATGATAAAATAATAATATGGGAATAGCAGCAGTAGCAAAAAGTCCAAAAAAGTGTCCAAGTATAATATATGAATGGAATAATCAAGGTACCTAATAGTCCAAATATAAAATGTCCAAATGTGCAAATAGTGGTCCTAGTAGTCCATCAGAAGGGTATGTAACCTCCTAAATGAGATATGCGAGAAGAGCAGAAGAGAGAGAAAAACTCCAATGGTGTAGTATAAAAACAAAATATGGATATTTTGTAAATATTTGTGGAACTACTCACAATATTCAGAGCTTAAATCCAGCTCTGGTATGGATAGCGTGAAGTGGAATAATCCCCACTCATGGATATGTGGTGCTCCTCTTTTGGTCCTTTGGTAGACAGATGGAGTCCAACTCGGGATAAAAATAATAAAAAATATAGTGCTCACTGAATAGTGGACAAGACGATAAAAATTAAATAAAATATACTCACGGTATATAGAGCAGACGTACTGCTCGGTGGATGGCGTATGGGTGGTATAATCCCCACCTTAAGGATTCTTTGGTAGTCCAATGTGGTCAGGATCAATGGTGGTTAGGTCTGAATAAAATAAACTTGCATAAAATATAATAGCAAATAATATAAAAGTGAAAAGAGGAATGTGGCAAACCAGTGTAAAATAGCCAGATATTCCTTTAATGACACTTTGATTATTAAAAATGAAAAAAAGTTTCTAAAATGCCAGCGCAGGTGGTTCAGAGGATTGGTAGGTGGGACTCGAGACGTTATGTTTCCTATGTTCGTCCGGCTGGTTTATTGACGTGATTTCTTTCTGCAGTTTCGGTTCCCCCCATGATCTGGATCATCGGGCACTCTTGTTTACTGGGCTGGGCAGTGTGCGGCGGTTCAGCCTGGAGGCGAGAGGTTGGGTTACAAGCCTTCCGAAGCAGAAGTTCGATGGCTCGGTGCGAGGGGTATGAGGTGATCCCGGCTCCTCCCCGAGTTGGTGCAGCTGTCCCGTCCCCTGGGGGCGCTGAGTGTCCTGGTGATACACCTGGGGGGGAATGATCTGGGTTCAGTGCCCATTTGGGATTTCATTTCGGCAGTGAGGCGGGACTTAGCCCACATTTTGGTTTTGTTTCCCAGCGTGCACTTGGTGTGGTCTGAATTCATTGCCCGTAACTATTGGCGTGGTGCCAGGAGCCAGAGTGCCATGGAGCGTTGCAGACGCAAGTTAAACAGGCGGGTTTCCCAGTTTGTTTTGGGGGTTCGGGGGATCCCAGTCCGCCATGGGGTTTTTGAGCGGGAGGCAGCTCATTTTTTGGGGGGGATTGGGTACACCTAACGGAGGTCGGGATCGACCTTTTTAATCTCGCGCTACAGGCGGTGGAACAGGCCATGGGTGGTTTTGGTAGGGTTCCCTGCTGATTTAGGGGTAAAGCAGCAGGTCTGGTGGCAGGGGTATTTCCTTGCCAATTAAGTTTGAGGGGTTATGTTTAAGGATGGAGTAAGTTCATGTATGTTTGCAGGTCCCAACCTCCCCTGCTTCAAAGGGTTAACATTAGGTTGCCTGAGGTGTCGTGCCCATCGAGCGTGGATAAGGTCGGCTGATGGCAGGCATTGGAAGGATATGATTGTCATACTTCTCTGCGGCCCGTGCCGCTCCGGTCCCGCCGTCCTTCCTGCTCCGCCGGGCTGTGCGGACCTCTGGCCGGCATCGTGTGCTCAGATGTGCGCGTGTCCGGGGGCGTGCTCGCTGTTTCCAACAGGGGTGTGCGCGGCGTGACCCAAAATGATTAAAGGGACAGCACCCAGGTATTACTCTCTATTTATATTGTACCCTATTCTATCCCTAACCTATCAGAGCCTACCTAGCCCTATTTATACCTCCTTCTTACATCACTTCCTTGCCCTGTCATGGTTTCTTGTAGCCCGAGAGTGCGTTCTGTTAACTTGTGTCTCTTTGGTATCTGACTTCGGCTTGTCTTCTGGTTATTCTTATCTCTGGCTTCCTTGACCTTTGGCTTTGTTTTCCGATTACGCTTCCTGCTCTAACCCTGACCTTGGCTCGTCTGACGTTCCTATTTTGTATTTCTTCTCCACGTTAAGTGGAGGACCGGTAATACGTTTAACTGGGGTTGCCTCTCTTGTCCTTTAGTTTACGTGTTGGGGAGCTCAACCTTGACAATGATTTTATGACGAGGTGGGAGGTGAGAGGAAGTGGTGATTAGGAACCACTGTATGTTTATTGGCAAGGACGGGTGGGTCACTGTATAACACTATGTGTTGAGTTATATATGTATATATGTTCATTTATGATTATTTATTTTTAACAATTTGGTTACAGAAACGAAGAGTTTAATAAATAAAGTTATGGATGTGTTATGCAGTAATTTATTTATGTTATAATAAATGCTGTGGCCTGTTCATCCATACTGGTAGTGATGTCGAAATCTTAAATTTTCGCCGTTCACAACGGCTAACGTAATCTCCTCAAGAATAAACAAGGAACTGGCTTAACTCACCAAACGCCATTGGACTTCAATGGGGAGGCGAATTTTAAAACACACAGGGACTCTTCTGGCCACAATAGGGATGGAAAAGTTGTTTCAAGGGGACTAACACCTGACTGTGGCATGTCGAGGGGATCCATGGCAAAACTCCTATGGAAAATTACACAGTTGATACAGAGTCTGGTTTTAATCCATAAAGGGCAGAAATCACCTAACATTCCTAAGTCACAATGAATATGGATTGACACCTGACATATGACATATTGACACCTTGACATATGGATTGACACCTGTCCTCAGAGCCCCGATGCACACGACACAGAGCAGAATAGAGACTGGTCCCCCTACATAGGGTCACTTGGCAGATATGGATTGACACCTGTCCTAAGGATCCCTGATACACACCGACACAGAGCAGAATAGGGACTGTTCCCCCTACATCGGGTCACTTGGCAGATATGGATTGACACCTTGTTACAAACTGCTATTTGTAACGGGCCCTTAAATGGCAAATTGCCCTGTTTCCCTGGGTTGTGGAGAAGCCTCTTTGCCAGCCTCCTCCCGCATGACTATGGCCCCTGGGAGATTGTGAAAATGTATGCACTTTTATTTGGTGTGTATGGCCCTTAAGACTGTCGGTGGGCATATTGGGGCTTATGGACTCTTTATGTGACTGGTGCTGGCCCTTTAAACACCTTTTTTGGGACATCAGGAAGATTGGGACACTGCTCCTTTAAGGC
>OW240912.1:252236973-252258230 GCA_933207985.1 Pelobates cultripes | reverse complement strand
GTCAATGCATTGTTGGAGTTGCATGACAGATAGGGTTCTACCTTCTTTCCAACCTTGTAATTGGGGGTCCAAATGAAATTCTTGCACCAGGGCTCTTTCTACTTTAGTTCGCCCACTGCGTTGGGGTGGAGGCGTGATTGCATGCTAGGGAGTGGATCCAGGGGGCCCAAGCAAATGCTTGCCCAGGGCCCAATCAATATTAAAGACGGCCCTGAGCCTGACACAGAAGCTGGCAGCAGTGGCAGACAACTGACTGCTATTCAATCTATAACAGTGAAAAAAGTTTTTTGTTTTTAAATCCAAGCTATTGTGACACCAGATGTAAGTGGTGGCACTGACTGGGGAAATGGCACAGTATGCACTGTGAGCCTGACACAGAAGCTGGCAGCAGTGGCAGACAACTAAGTGCAATTACATTACATAGAAAAAAAAAGCATACCCTAACCCTAACCTAGCTATGCTTTTCCCTATCTAATGAACAGCAGCTACACTTTCCTTCCTCTTACTAAAGCATGCAGCTTGAGAATGAATCTAAAATGGATGCCTTCCAGGAGGTGGGAGGGTCTGCTAGGGAGGGTGTGCTGCTAATTGGCTGGAATGTGTCTGCTGACTGTGAGGTACAGGGTCAATGTTTACTCAATGATGACGAATAGGGGGCGGGTCGAACCGCGCATATGTTCGTCCGCCGTGGCGAACGCGAACATGCTATGTTCGCCAGGAACCGTTCACCGGCGAACCGTTCGGTACATCACTAGTCCTGGGGCCTATAAATCACACCTACATGAGTTGCTGTGTGATTATCATATTCTAACGTAACCTGAACAGACTCCACATTCGCCTCACTAACTTTTATTAGGCTAGATTTTATGCTATCCTTCATATACAGGGCCACCCTCCCGCTTTTTGCCTTCCCTGTCTTTTCTATATAAAATGTAGCCTTGTATTGCTATATCCCAGTCATTTTTCTCATTATATCATATCTCAGTAACAGCGACTAAATCTACATTATCAGTTGCCATTACTGCCACAAGTTCATGGATCTTATTCCCTAAATTGCGAGCATTTGTAGACATGACTCAAGCTTATCATTTTTTTAACACACTTGCTACATGCACCTTCTGTCCTTATTTTGGGGGACAATTAGATTGATGTTTTCTCAGCCTTTTGCCCCCCACCCACCCCTAGTTTAAATACATCCTAGCAAAACCTCTGAACTGCTCACTGAGAACATTTGTTCCCCTTTGAGAAAGATGCAAATCACCTTTTTTGTACAGTTTATTTCCATTCCAAACAGAGATACCATGAGAAATTAAGCCAAATCCTTGCTCCCGACACCATTCACCAAGCCACAAGTTAGCAACATTGCAGCCAAGTACACTATATTACTTTAAGATGGATACAAATGGTCATATGTATATAGAATTCCAGAGATGGCTAACCAGAAGGGATAGATATAGCAGCTGGATTTTTAAATGCACTAGATATTGACTCTTTAAGTTCCAGGTGGAGTACCCTGGCAATCTATGAGACCGAGTGAGTTAATGCATTACCCTTTTAAAGGGCAAGTCGATTTGATTTAACATTTAATAATATTTATAGATGGTTTAGAAAAAGTGATTAAGGAAGCACGTTTCGCTTTATCATGTATGATTATGCAATTAGAAGTACACACCAGTGTTAAAGTTTTAAGCCTTGTATAATCATCATTGGCCATGCAATATTCCTCCTCATATACACTAAAGGATCCTGATAGTCACAAAATGACTAGGATGTGAGCAAGATACTGAGGAAACCTCCATTGTTGCTACTCATTTATTTTACTGCTTTAGTACTTTTAAGAGGCAAGGAGAAGAATGCTCATTCAACTCTGAACATTGAACATATATTGAATGATACATGGATTTTCCCTTTACTGATGTCCAGAAGCTAATTCTAGTTTAAGAGAAGAACATTACTCAGGGATAAATAGATGTTAGTTGTTGCAGAGAACAAATAAGTAACATACTGCATTCAAAAGTCACAGAACCACTTAACAAATGGTGTTGAGAAGATGGTGCTTGTGAGATACAAGTAAGAGAGATGCCTTAGGTTCATGTGTGGATGACCACATCTGTATATTTCTGCTGACATCAAGAAGCAGGGATACTACAGGTACATGAGAGAAGTTTTTCCATGATGGTTAAGGAAAATGCAGGATCCTATTGTACCAGGAGACCTATATTTGCACTAACTGTTCCTTCTTGGAATAAGGAACATGAGATATAAGCTTGACCATGAGATATAACCTTGATATAACCTTGACTGCTCTATGCTCAATCCATAGTTAGGAAATAATTTAGAATATACTCAGAGTATATATTTTTTAAGTCCCTATACAGCATGGAAAGGGATTCATAACACTTATGAAAGCTAGTTCAATATTTAATCAAATGACTGAGGAACATACAAGGAATAAAAATTTTATAATTGCTAAGTTAAAGTTTGCAGATAAAAAATTTATTTAAGTCAGAATAGCGTTAACACAAATAAATAATTCCCTTCTGGTAACGCTGGTTTGGAGATTTTAATATCTCAATGTGGGATGGAATTTGACATTGGATATCCCTTCCATCATAATTATGATAGTGTTGGTAATTATTTGCTTTGTACTATCTTACTTAGTTTTGAGAAAAAACAACAGACTAAATGTTCACTTGGATGATGTAAATAAAAAAACCTAAAACCTGTTAGGAAGAGATAATTTGATGCAGAATAAATACCTTATTTAAATTATTTTAGGGGCAAATGATGTAGAATGATAATCAGAGACTACCATTTTAATGCATCGGTTAAATTTTAGAGGGAAGTTAATTCTCTTACATTTTATATTAATTTGTAAACAATTCAATACGAGTCAAATGTGAAAAAAATTGGCCAAAGATTTAGGCACTTTCTTAGAAATAAGTTGTTTAGCAGTACATTTTATCTCCACTGACGTAGATTTGGATTAATATGATATAGTATTAATAACATCACTGTCAATAAACTTGCTAATTTATGGTTTGTGTGCATGAACTCAAGCATTCTACATTGATATTTTTTGGATATATTTTAGGTGAATTCAATGTGTGATTTAATCTAATTTATTTAGTTATCTAGTATAATCCAACCAGCATTATTCAAATTTATACATGAGCATCAGTTACTGTTATTTAGTTTTTTTTTTGTTCATTAAAAAGTTATATTGTTAATGTTGAAATATATTTATTTCTAGTATACAATATAATTTATTTCAAACCACTAGATGGCAATGCATACTCATTTTAGATCTTAAGACTACCTCTTCATTTTATTTGTAGACTTCAGTTAGCAAAAGTTTGAGAGCCAAGTGGAAGTACCAGTTGGATATTTATGGGCTTCACAGCAGCATTGATTTTTGAAATTTCCTTGCTCCATAATCTGAAACATACAGGGCTATTCACTAAAGACAAAATTGCCAGGAATGTTAAGCTTATTCAGAGTAAATATCAAAGTGTAAACCAAACTAGCAGTATTGGTTTTAAAAAATGCAGCAATGTCTCTGCAACTGACCAATCTGCTTTCTGTGACATCACATCGATACTTCTTAAGGTCCAGTCCAATGCAACTCATAAAGGAGCATTGGAGGCTAAAATCTAATGGCCATCAATGCTGTACTCCAGACATTGAGCTGTGTATGGGGCTCCAACATTTCTGATGGGAGCACTGGAGAGTATAAATATTAATAATACATATGTGTTCTACTCCTTTAAAGGACCACTATAGTGCCAAGAAAACATACTTGTTTTCCTGGCACTATAGTGCCCTGAGGGTGCCCCCGCCCTCAGGGACCCCTCCCACCGGGCTCTGGCGGGAGGAAGGGGTTAAACTTACCTCTTTCTCCAGCGCCGGGAGGGTAGCTCTCCTCCTCCTCTCTGCCTCCTCTCCTCCTCTTCTGCTGAATGCGCATGTGCGGCAGGAGCTGCACGCGCATTCAGCCAGCCCATAGGAATGCTTTCCTATGGACGCTGGCGGCTTCTCACTGTGAAACATTGGCGGATCCAGGGGGATTGCCCACCCCCCGAGATTCTCCCCTGCCGGCTAGTGCAGGGCTGGCATTGTCCAAGTGCCAGCCCTGCTATGTGCCTGCGGACCGGGGAGGGAGATCAGTGATGAGTGATCTCCCTCCCTGGTCTTCAGGCACATTGCTGACAGCCGGCAGGGGAGTGAGAGAGGACCCGGGAGCTCAGTCTGCAGCTCCTCCGGGTCCTCCTCTCGCGAGATTTGGAGCGTTGCCAAGGTTACCATGGCAACGCTCCAAATCTCGCGAGAGTGAAGTCTAGCCCTGGAGCGCGTGCTAGACTTAACTCCACACTGGACCACCGGGGACGGAGAAATGTCCCCCTCCTCCTCAATAAAAAAAAAGCCTCCCTACCCTCATTCCTCCCCCATACACATACACTGCCCCCCATACACACATACACTGCCCCCAATACACACACTGTCCCCCATACACACATACACTGCCCCCCACACATACACTGCCCCCACACACACACCCCCCACACATACACTGCCCCCATACACACACTGCCCCCATACACACATACACTGCCTCCCATACACACATACACTGCCCCCATACATACACACACTGTCCCCACACACTGCCCCCATACACACTGCCTCCCACACACACTACCCCATACCCACACTGCACACCCATACACACACTGCCCACACACACACACTGCACACCCATAAACACACTGCACACCCATACACACAGACACATACAGTGCCCTACACACACTGCTGCCCCCCATACACACATTGCCCCACACGCACACACAACCCCCCCATACATACAGTGCCCCCATACACACACTGCCCCACACAGACATACAGTGCCCCCATACACACACTGCCCCAAACACACATACAGTGCCCCCCAAACATACACTGCCCCCCTCCCACACATACACTGCCCCCTAACACACACTGCAACCTTGACATACACTGCCGCCCTCACGCACTCACACACACTTCACCGCTCACACACACTGCACCTTTCACACACACTTCACCCATAACACAAACCACTGCTCTTATGCCATATATCCCAGCAGACCCCAGCTAAGTTGTCAAACTGTTCTTAAATGGTATGACTACTTACTCTGGGGTGGGATCCTGGCACTACTGGCACCATAACTACTACATTGAGCTGTAGTGGTTATTGTGCCAGGATTATTTATTTAAATAATCTACAAGTGCCCCTCCCGAGATCAGGCTCTGGATCCGCCACTGCTGTGAAAATCACAGTGAGAAGCGCGGAAGTCCTCTAGCAGCTGTCAATGAGACAGCCACTAGAGGCTGGATTAACCCATTTATAAACATAGCAGTTTCTTTGAATCGGATCAATATAAAAATTACATGATTTATTTATAAAGACATATATAAAAATAAATATAAAATAAACAGTACTATTGCAAGACCAGGATATAAAATCCGGCATCAACCACTGGGAGATATTAATTGAGGAACAATAAAAAGCCTTGCAGGTTGCGACTCCTGGGAGCTAAGGGATACCTTCTGATGTAAACACTGTGGTGGTAGTCAGTTCTCTGTACTACAATCTGGCTCAACACGTTTCATCCAACGGTATTCGGGATTTCCCTTAGGAGCTGGAGATGATCTGTAGACCCCTCAAACGTCTCTTCTTAAATATGAAAATCTTCACGCTCAATTCGGTATTCATTTGGAAGGGCCCAGCCTGCATGTGCAATCAGTTTGGAACCAAGATTTTCATATTTTGTTTTATTCAAGATAATTGAGTGGTTGGTTGTTTCTCATCGTCCACACATTTTCAGCAATACATTCAGCAATATATCAACCAGGAAACAATGGCAAGATCGATACATGGCTGAAGGGATCTACCACTGACATACATATGTATTGACCATTTTTGAATGGTTTCACTTCTTATCTAGGTTCTGCCGGGCTCCACTCCCTGCCTCTGCTACCTCAGCATGAAATCTCAGCATGAAAGCTACTTCTGTTAGCCTTGCAATGCATGGCTAGTTCATTGGTTGAGAACATCAGCTGGTCACTCTCAGGGAGTGAGCTAATTACTGTATTGAAATGCTTTGCTCAAATAAAGAGCTTTTGGCTCTCAATATGAAACACATGCAGGGAGCAGTGCCCGGCAGACCCCAGATAAGAATTCAGATAATTCAAAAACAGTGCTACTAACAATGGGGATGCACTGTAGTGGTTATTATGCCTGAGTATTCCTTAAGTGTATGTGCACAGCTGCATGCTTCAGTAGGAGTAGAGAGCAAATTCCAGTTATCGCCCTCTAATAAATGTTCCATGCCTCAAGCATTTTGAAGTATATCTGTGTCTTACTGGCAGGTTGAAACTCTCTGAGCCCCACTAGGCTAAAGAACCCCAGAAGTATTGGAAAGGCAGGCATCCTCACCACAATCCAGGGAATGAAAGAGAAGCACTTTCTACCTGTCATTTAGACACTGTCATTGCAATCTGTACTACTAACCTACATCTGGGCACCAGCTGTGCCCTAGTGGCAGTCTTATAGTGGCTGTTGCTCTTCAGAATTCCCATGTCTGGTCTGCTGCTCTCACATAGATCACCGGGTGGACTGGTAATCCTAGACCCTGATCCACAGAATAATACACTTCCCGTTACATCCAGCTGCTTCCTGTTACATCCTATGTTTATTTACACAAATATGCTGATTAGGACAAAATGTTACAAAGTCCAAAGCAAGAACATTTGTACCAAAACAAAACATTTGACGTAAGCGGTAATGTTTTCAGAGAAAATGAAATAACTGAACAACTGTTTCAAGTTACCCTTAAGTTTCAAATTGCCCTTTAATATAAACAGCGAAAACAGATAGTGAAATGGATAGTCTATCCTTCAATTTCCCTCTTAGATCATATCATGATCTACTTTATGAAAAATATCCATTGGAGGCCTATGGCAGAGAGACAAAAGGAGGTATATTCAGGCGTGCTAATCACATCTGCGAGACTTTTGTTATTTTTTCACCTCGATTTCCCCCCATTTTCCCCAATTTGTTCTATGCCGCAGGAGTTTGAGCTGTCGATTTTCGGCTTTTTCAATCATCTGTTGAATACATCTATTAAGCGTACAAGTTAAATATTTCAAATAGCTAACATGTTAACCAATTTTAAACAGACTGAACATCATGTCATCTGTAGCTTTAGCCTTGGGTCAGTATAAGCAAAGTGTATTATTCTGTGGACCAGGGTCTAGGATTACCAGTCCACCCGGTGATCTGGGGCCAGGTCATAAAACCCAGTGGCAAAAACTCATATTTGAAGAAAAAGCACATCTGGGGAAACCCTGAGTGGGGGCCATGACTGTGTAGACATGTCATCCCCTCACATTGACACCACTTGTGACTTAGAAAACCTTTGAGTATGTAGCTCGGTTATCGGGAGTGATTGGGAAACACATCTTGATTGGTTGAAAAAGCCCACTTACATATTAAATCATGAGATAAATTATAATCAGCTTGCAATTCTGACAACAATTCCAACCAGGACCTTGCGTCCTAGGTCTCCTAATCATGTCCCTACTCCAACAGTCCAGTCATATCTACACTCAGTTCCTCAATACATTAGAACCCATCCTTGGCACACTCAACATACATAAACGACACACATAGTGCATCCATCCCTGAGTCAGCTAACACTTCCTCTCTCTTCGACTAACTCTACAAAAATAAAGATAACAAAATAGTTCAATAGTTCAGCATAGTTCAGAAAAATAGAATAAGTCTTTCAAGGAGTATAAAGAATCTTAGACACCATAAACTTTGTTCCATAACATAGCTAAGGGTAGCAATATGACTGACAACAAGACAATGCCAGCTTCCACATAGTTCTTAGTTCTTCTTTTGTTTGCTGGATGATCACCACAATGCTCTGTGCAACACCCCAATCGTTGAAAGGGTTATTACAGATCTAGCGGCTTAGACAGCACTGCATCTTCAGTTAGTTTATGTCCTCATAAGTAAGCATCTCAGTTTCTTCAGCCTGCATGGAATTTGACCAAACCGATTTAATTGCAAAATAGGTAAATAGGTAGTTCAGCCAGAGAGATTGGTGTGTAGTTCCAAATATCAGGCGGCACAAACACTCCAGTAGGGTCTCTATAACCATACAAACACAAGGATCAATACGACATCAATTAATCAATTACCTAGACTAAAATTTAAATTAGAGACTAAAGTTAAACCCTTTACTTGTGTAACATGTACTTCTCTCAGCTTTGCTTATAAATTCATAAAATGTGTCCTTTATGAAATTTTACATAATTTCCCTTTGGAATGCCTTTGTATGGATGAGAGAAGCAGTCACTCTATGTAAATGTTTGTTGGACAGGATGAGTACTAAAACACTAACAGATACATATGGGGATGATTACCAATAAAATGCTATTTCTAAACTTAAACCTTGATTTGATAATCCCAATTAATTACTTTAATAATCCCAAATTAATACTAAAAACTATATATAAAATATTAAAAACATGAAACATCTAATTCAGAATTACACATAAAGTATCAATTGTCATAATATATTAAAAACACTAAGACTTTGCAAATGTTAAAAAGCATAATGCTGAGTAGTAGGGACATAGTTCATGGTTCAAATTGAGTATCAAACGTCTAACCACAAAAACAAAATTT
Organism: Pelobates cultripes; assembly: GCA_933207985.1. NCBI lineage: Eukaryota > Metazoa > Chordata > Amphibia > Anura > Pelobatidae > Pelobates > Pelobates cultripes. Next base: position 252,249,490 of record OW240912.1, on the reverse strand, counting down.
TATATGCTTATCAAAAATGAGTTTAACCCATTAGCGTGTTAATTTGGTGGCCTCTTCCCATAATTTGGCTCCTTTTGTAAATATTATATTATTTATTTATCCTCTTCTAGGTCTGCAAAATGCTTTCACTATACCAATACAAATATAATACAGTAGTTTAGTAGATTAGAATTGCCTCACTTATAAAAATCAGAAATTGTCTGATCTCTATTAAAATACAATTTCATCATTACCCTATGTTCAATGAGGCATACTAGAAAAATCCTATGCATCCATACATTTTTTTTTTCAATAAATATGGATAACATAATCTTTTCAGTGACACAAATAATTCAATACAATTTAAAAGTAGAGTTAACTCTGAGCTGAACAATACTTCACTAATAGTACTCCTTTATGAGGGAGAGCCATTTTCTTGTCCATTTAATCTTTTTTTCAGTAAAAGAATCACTTTCAGGATTAGTCAATTTGAAAATGGAAATGTGGATCCACGATTTGAAAAGCAGAAGTTTGTGGGGCCCCTTTTTCAAAGTTTTATTTTTTAAATGAATCTCCAGTAGTGATATCATCCAATGTATTCTTGTCGGCTGATCAGCTTTTTAATCTGTTGTAAAAAAAACACACTAAAGGCTTGTGTTAATGACATACAAATATTTTTTACTTTAATAATTAAACTCATACACAATGGACATTACCACATAACACACAAATTCATTACAAACCATAGAACTCATACTCATTATTGTAATATAACACTTCATCTCACAACAAACGGAACACAACAGACGTAGCAGATACACATAATCGATACCCAGCAGACGTGACAATACAAAAAGCAGGCAACTAAACCATGACCAATCCAAAATTAACAAAATAAGTAAATAAATGTCACACTCTGTGTCCCTCAGAAGAAACACAGCTAGACATAATGTAGGTTACTATGCTTGTGATAGATTACAAATGCAGTCTTAAACTAACACCTCCAAAACTCCATTCTCATTCCTATGTATAAGAAGCCTTTTAAAAATAATGAAAATTTCTGAAAACTCTTTGACGTCTACGGAAGCAGACAATCAGCATTAAAGATAGATCAGAAAACTTGGTAAATGAACAGGAAAGTTGAACAAGACAGGTAGTCAACTATTGCAACCGCAACAATTTGTTTTGTAAATCCTACAAAACAGAGCCTCTCAGAGCTGTTAGAACTACTCCAACTCCCACTGCTCTTGGACAAAATGCTGTTATTCAACAATAATGTAATAATGTAGCTGTATTCAGAATTATTGTAAGGTATACCAATTTTAGTTTGTATCAGTTTTATTTAGGGTTTCTTATGTATACATGTATTTCCTTAATTACCTCATTACTTAATCTACTATAGTATTGTTTATAAAGTAGGGATCCCTTTATATAGTGCACTCTTGACTTAGATATTTGTATGAAACTTGCATTAACTAATTGCAATATATGTACCCTGTCAATAGAATTTCTCTCTTATAATCTTATAGAAATTGAGCAAACATTTGGACCAGATTACACAGACATGGTGTCATCTGCATTTGTCAGAACTCTCAAAGACTCAACATTTTTATACTATACCATGTTAAAAGGCATGGTAAACCTTTGACCGGTCAAGCTGAGCACTTAAGAGCCATAATAACGCAGGTAAAAACCTTTGTCGATGGTGTTCTGATCCAGACAACATACATGAAAAAACCTCAAACCCAACACACACGGAGTCTACAGTTGTGGTCACAAGGAATAACAATTTCAGCATCCCCGTACAACAATTTTGTAGATTTTCACAATTTAAAAGAACACATACAATGTGAGACCTATTAGTCATAATAGGGAGTATTTCCTTAAAGATTACAGTACAGAGAATAGGAAACCATATGCAGTAGGTCAAGCATGTCAAACTCGCGGCCAGCGGGCCGCATACAGCCCACAAGGACCATCTTTGCAGCACAGTGAGCCGCAAGTACATGCTGGTGTAATAGCAGAGTAGGCACCTGTTTTCCCCATATTGCAGGTGCCTACTCTGCTAACATTTACCCGTCCGGGGAGGAGAGGTGCCTGGCGGCCAGCGAGGGAGCTCAATGTTGCTGCTTCTCACTGCTCCCTTGTGCCGTCTGAAGTGAAACCGGGCGCCGGAATATGATGTCATATTCCGGCACCCGGCATCACTAAACCATGCAAGGGAGCAGTGGGGAGCAGGAAGGACCCCAGGGAGATGCCCCACATTGGCTCCTAAAGGTAAGAAGCAATAAATAAAAGTGTGTCTGTTTGTCTGTCAGTGTGTATGTGTCTGTGTGTATGTGTGTGCATCTGTCAGTGAGTATGTGTGTGTGTCTGTATGTGTATCTGTCAGTGTGTGTCTGTGAGTGTCTGTGAGTATGTGTCTGTCTGTGAGCATGTCAGTGAGTGTGTGTGTCTGTCAGTGTGTGTCTGTCTGTCAGTGTGTTTGTATGTATGTGTCTGTCATTGAGTATGTGTGTGTCTGTCAGTGTGTATGTATGTGTGTGTGTCTCAGTGTGTGTGTCTGTCTGTAAGTATGTGTGTGTGTCTTTGTCTGTCAGTGAGTGTGTGTGTGTGTGTGTATGTCAGTGTGTGTCTGTCAGCAAGCATGTGTGTGTCTGTCAGTGAATGTGTGTGTGTGTCTGTGAGTACGTGTGTGTCTGTGAGTATGTGTGTGTGTGTGTCAGTGAGTGTGTGTGTGTCAGTGTGTCTGTATGTGTTTGTCTGTCAGTGAATATGTGTGTGTCAGCGGGAGGATCAGATTTGGCACAGGGTGTTAGAAGGGGGTGCTGTGGTTTAGTAGTGGGGGGCTGGGGTTTAGTAGAGGGGGGCTGTGGTTTAGTAGAGGGGGGGTTATACTGAACTTTTTAAAATAAACCTACGTTTCTATGAAAATATATGTTTTGGTTTTTTTTGCGGCCCACATAAACTTAAACCTTGTTTATGTGACCCGATCTAGACTTTGAGTTTGGGAGGGAGCAGTGGGGAGCAGGAAGGACCCCAGGGAGATGCCCCACATCGGCTCCTAAAGGTAAGAAGCAATAAATAAAAGTGTGTCTGTCTGTCAGTGAGTGTGTGTCTGTCTGTGTGTATGTGTGTGTGTGCATCTGTCAGTGAGTATGTGTGTGTGTCTGTATGTGTATCTGTCAGTGTGTGTCTGTGAGTGTCTGTGAGTATGTGTCTATCTGTGAGCATGTCAGTGAGTGAGTGTGTGTCTGTCAGTGTGTGTCTGTCTGTCAGTGTGTTTGTATGTATGTGTCTGTCTGTCATTGAGTATGTGTGTGTCTGTCAGTGTGTATGTATGTGTGTGTGTCTCAGTGTGTGTGTCTGTCTCTGAGTATGTGTGTGTGTCTTTGTCTGTCAGTGAGTGTGTGTCTGTCTGTCAGTGAGTGTGTGTGTCTGTCTGTCAGTGTGTGTGTCTGTCAGCAAGCATGTGTGTGCCTGTCAGTGAATGTGTGTGTGTGTGTGAGTACGTGTGTGTGTCTGTGTCTGTGAGTATGTGTGTGTGTATCAGTGAGTGTGTGTCAGTGTGTCTGTATGTGTTTGTCTGTCAGTGAATATGTGTGTGTGTCAGCAGGAGGATCAGATTTGGCACAGGGTGTTAGAAGGGGGTGCTGTGGTTTAGTAGTGGGGGGCTGGGGTTTAGTAGAGGGGGCTGTGGTTTAGTAGAGGGGGGTTATACTAAACTTTTTAAAATAAACCTACGTTTCTATGAAAATATATGTTTTGGGTTTTTTTGCGGCCCACATAAACTTAAACCTTGTTTATGTGGCCCGATCTAGACTTTGAGTTTGACATGCGTGCAGTAGGTGATGCACTGGATCATTTAAAGTACCTGTAGCAAGCAAAAGTTAGCTTCAGCACAAAATGAAGCAAGTCTTGGACCACTGAAAATGTAAATGTTGAGCTCTAATTTATAAACAAGAATTATATTTACAGTATGGATCCTCTGCAACAAACACACAGGGCAGAAAAATTGTGGTGTTTGATGTTTTGCAACTAATAAAGTGACTTTTGTCCCAGTATGAAAATACAGGGCTCATCATGCAAACAATATAACACAATCATACTATCCCATTCTTATGGAAAGGGTAATGGGCTTATGGTATAGAAATAATTATCCTCAACTCCATCATTCATGCAGAGGGGTTAGTTCTAGTATTTGGAGCCCCCTTAATTAGCCTCTATTTCTTTCTCTTCTTCCTCTTTTTCTTCATCAGCATCACTTGTCCCTTTGACACCCCATTCCCCTAATCCCATCTTTTTCATATACCTGGTTTGGACACCTTTAGGGGACCTTCAGAGGAGCTGCCTAATCCTCTCTTCCTGGGGAGGGGTTGTTGGGGCTGTGGGTACTCCTTGTCCCTGCTGGGGACCTTGAGGTGGGCAAACTGCTACATGAAGGATAAGACCCAAATCATCAGGAGACAGGCTGGGGTAAAATGGGTACGGGGTGTAATTAGGAGGGGGTAATGATTTGGAGTTTGTAAAAACAGTCTCCCTCGTTTTCTTTTTATTCCTTTAATTCTTTTCCATTTTGTGAAACAGGGTACCAGTTAGGGGCTATCTTAAGCCAGTTCTCACCTCCATGTCTCAAGTATTCCCTGTCCCATCCAGGGTCACCCTCATACCAGGGGAAAGCTTTCCTATCTCCTAGGCACAATTCCCTAATACACATATAGAAATCATCATTAGCCCCATCTTTAGGGAAGGGGCTTTTACTATCCTGTCCTTCTGTCCACCCTGACATATTATCTACCCAAGAATCCAACAAATAATCCTCTAGTTCCCCAACCCTGGCAATATATTGTTTGCAGTTTTCCCCTGGGCTAGGCAGGGGATATTTTTTTAGACTGGGAAGTACCCATTTCGGACTCACATGCAATTAGGACTGGACTTGGAATTGCTGGTTAAACAGCTGTCTTGGAATCAAGGTTCCAACAAGGTCTGCCACTTCTCCATGAGCTGGAGTGCTTAAAACCAGAAATTCCAATCACTTGACAACAATGATTATTCAGGGGATTGGGGCAGCTGTTTGGAATGCAGAGGGTCCCACAAACTGCCCCCATTCCTCAAGCTTTATGCTTACAATCAGAGGTGTTAAGGATACATAAGAATAGCACAGAAGCTATACAGCAAAATATGTATAAGCAAGTAAGCAAGCACAATAAAAGTTTGGGAGTAGGGCTATCCAACAAGTAAAGTTTTAAAACACTTCCCTTTTACTTTTTACTTTTTAGCACAATTACTTTTTAGCCTACCAAAGGCACAACCTCCTACCAAAGGAGGGGCTGTTTCCCAAAGACAGCAACTATGAAAAGTCCCTGAGTCTACCTTAGACTATGCAGTAAAAATGACATTTAAACAAAGAATGCAACGTGTGGAGGGGAGCAAAAGGAAGGGAATGGGCATCTGAAAGACACAATTCTCTTACCTTTTTACGTCTCCAGTTGCATCCCACTTCTGACACCAGTTTGTTGGGGAAAAATCAGCTATATACGGGACAAAGACCCTCTGGTTGATGGATGGAGACCGGCCCCCCTTCTTATGAAATGTTTCAGGAACAAGTGAGGAGAGACACTCACACTGAAATGCTTTCCAAACAAGTTTAAAATTTATTTAAAAGCAAGTTATATTTATACATACTTTTTCATGCTAGTGGGTGTAACAGTTGTTATCTATCACAAGCAGCTGCGTCAGCTGCTTCCCGTTACATCCTATGTTGATTTACACAAATATGCTGATTAGGACAAAATGTTACAAATACCAAAACAAGAACCTTTTTACCAAAACAAGACATTTGTACCACAACAAATCAGCACTCTTTACAGCAGGGAAGATGACCAATGGAAAATTTGCCACAGATTTCTGTGAAATAGCACCAGATATTGGATACAGTGAGACAGGACTAATTGAACAGTTCTGCCTGGGGTTGTATGAAATCCTGCAGGATGAGTTGGCTAGAGTGGGCATAGCCCACTACATGGAAGAGCTGATCTTGTTTGTCATCCCACTTGATCAGCACTTTAGGAAACATAGAATGGATCAGACATAATGATAATGATGGAACTTCCATGTCCTTAACCTAACCGCCTCAGAAGAAGAAGAACCTATGCTTATAGGTATGGTCCATCGTCCCCTAAGTAATAAGGAATGCAAGAGATGCTGCTTTCAAGGGATTTGCTTCAAGACTTTCCTATAACTGCTCAGTCAATATGCTTCCCAAAGCCTATAACCGTTATGGGCATATATTTCCCCTTGCAGACACTGAACTCAAATATCTGAAAGAATATATCACACACAGCCTGGCGAAGGAGTTGATCAAACCTTCAATAGCTTCAGCATGGGCAGACATATTTGTCATGAAAAAGGTTGGTGGACTTTTCCCATGAATAGACTACCACACCTTAAACAACATTACCATAAAGAACAGATACCATTTGCCATTGATACCGGAACTTCTGGATAGATTGAGGAAATCATGTATTGATTGATTGATCTGTGAGGTGCCAACATTCTTGCCATATTCATGAGTGGGATGAATAGAAGAAGGCTTTCAGAACCCAGTAGGAACAATTCCAGTACCTCATCATGCATTTTAGGCTTTGCAATGCCCCTGCTACTTTTTATTATTTTTGAACAATGTCTTCAGAAACATACTAAATACTTTTATTGTCATATTGCCTCCTCGTTACCAACTGAACACAATGAACATGTAAAGAAAGTATTCCTACATCTCCCAGAACATGGGTTGTATGCTAAATTATAAAAATGTGTTTCCGATGTCAATTCTGTGGAATTCTTAGGATACGTAATCACCCCTAGTAACATCCAGAAGGATTCCAGCAACAACTAAATTATCCTAGATTGGCCTGTTCCCAAGGACAAAAAGGCAGTGAATCGGTTTATGGGATTTTCCAAATTTTTTAGGCACTTTATTTCAGGCTTCTCTCAAGTTAGTGCTACCATCATGACCTTAACTTGGAAACAAGACAGATTCCTATGGACAACTTAGACTCAAGAGGCCCTCAAAAAGCTTAAGACGTTTTTCACCCAAGCTCACATTCTGGTGCAAAGACTTTGTTTCTCGTAGTTGGTGCTTCTGATAGTGCTATTGCTGGTATACTGTTCCAAAGCGGAGAGAAATATGATCAACTCAATAATGCTCTTACCCACTGAAAAAAATATGATGCCATTGAGAACAAGAAGGCACCTATGAAAACTGGAGTACTGCAGCTAAGGGTTCACATCCTCATCAAGCCCCTGGGCACTGTATTTTCAATAGTTTCACTTCCAAATCAACTACCAACCTGGATCAAAGAACCAGAAGGCAGACACTGTATCAAGTATGTATGAAAAATCAGATCAAGAATTTATGAGGAATCAGACCTTTGGATTCCCAAGATACCATCTTACCCACACATCAGTTCCTCACTGAACAATTATCTCTCTTGGATCATATACACAACATAAATATACAAACACCTGAGAGGTATTCCACCTCTGACTGCCAAACAAGGTCTTTGTATCATGAAATATAAGACCCTCCTTTCTTCTCCTTTACCACTCAAAGTCATTAGTAATTTTCATGACACTCTCTCTGCATGTCATAGTGTGGTAACACAGACTTTAGAGAACATTGCTTGATACTTCTGGAAGTATTCCTTGCTAAGGATACTAGGGAGTATGTAATTTTATGTGATGACTGTGCTTAGTCCAAGATCTAAAGAACCAAACCTGTCGGCCTTCTACAACCCCCATCAGTTCCACATTGTCCATGGATAGAAATCGCTATGGCTTTTATTGTGGACCCTCACATAAACACAACACCTAGTAGTTGTTGACAGATTCACAAAGATGGCACACTTCCTGACATCCATCAGAAATTTCTGCAGCTAAGTAGTATTCAATGCACTTTCTGTTTCTGGTCCTATTTATAACACCACATCCAAATCCAGTGCTGCTTGTCATCAGCATACTAAATCATTGGCATTTATGACATCTAGTGCAGATCATTTTATCTTGCAATAGGTTCACAATTAATTGCTACATTTTTATACTGCTGCATGGACATTTCAGTATTAGGAGTTTCCTATAATAACTCTATACATACAGTGTATATATTGGCACCTAGTGATGTCGCGAACATAAAATTTTCAGTTTGCGAATGGCGAACTTCCGCAAATGTTCGCGAACTGGCGAACCGGGCAAACCGCCATAGATTTCAATAGGCAGGTGGATTTTAAAACCCGCAGGGACTCTTTCTGGCCACAATAGTGATGGAAAAGTTGTTTCAAGGGGACTAACACCTGGACTGTGGCATGCCGGAGGGGGATCCATGGCAAAACCCCCATGGAAAATTACATAGTTGATGCAGAGTCTGGTTTTAATCCATAAAGGGCGTAAATCACCTAACATTCCTAAATTGTTTGGAATAACGTGCTTTAAAACATCAGGTATGATATCGATCAGGTAGTGTAAGGGTTACGCCCGCTTCACAGTGAAACACAAACTCATCATTTAACACACCGCAAACAACCGCAAACAGTCCATTTGCACAACCCCAAACTCCCCATTTGCACAAGGTTGGTTGGATACCAAGCTAGCCATGTCCCGTTCCTTGTCCTCACTGATGTCATTGAAGGTCTCTTCCTCCACCCAGCCACGTACAACACCAAGGGTCCCCAAAAGGTACGGCCTGATCCAGCACTCTTCGCAGGGCACGCTCCAGGAAGAAAACAAATGGTATGATGTCGCTGATGGTGCCTTCGGTGCGACTAACTAGGTTTGTCACCTCCTCAAAAGGACACATGAGCATACAGGCATTGCGCATGAGCGTTCAGTAACATGGCAAAAAAAATTCCCAGCTCCGCAGAGGCTGTCCTAGCACCCCGGTCATACAAATACTCGTTAACGGCTTTTTCTTGTTGGAGCAGGCGGTCGAACATTAGGAGTGTTGAATTCCAACGTGTCGGGCTGTCGCAAATCAAGCGCCTCACTGGCACGTTTTTTCGCCACTGGATATCTGAAAAGTGCGCCATGGCCGTGTAGGAACGCCTGAAATGGCCACACACTTTCCTGGCCTGCTTCAGGATGTCCTGTAAGCCCGGGTACTTATGCACAAAGCGTTGTACGATCAGATTACACACATGTGCCATGCACGGCACATGTGTCAACTTGCCCAAATGCAATGCCGCCAACAAATTTCTTCCGTTGTCACAAACCACTTTGCCGATCTCCAGTTGGTGTGGAGTCAGCCACTGATCCACCTGTGTGTTCAGGGCGGACAGGAGTGCTGGTCCGGTGTGACTCTATGCTTTCAGGCAAGTCAACCCCAAGACGGCATGACACTGCCGTATCAGGGATGTGGAATAGTACCTGGGGAGCTGGGGGGGGTGCCGTTGACAATCCCCCTGGGACGCCTGCTGTGTTTGATCTTCCACCTCCTCAAAGCCACCTTCCTCCTCTGACTCCTCTTCTTCGGACTCCTCTCTCTGCATTGCCTCTCTCTGCGTTATTATAAGGTGTGTTAAGTAGTACTATTCCCATCAGTTTAATCCCTGTTATGTCCCCTATCAGGGGACGTGTATATGGCATCGATTTTAGGAACCGGGAGATGGAAAAAGATGCTTGGTCGGTCCTCCTTCTTCAAATTTGGGGCACTGCGCGTGCAATCTAATGTGCCACCAGATAGGAGTGGTGTGTTACGTAGTACTATTCTTATCAGTTTAATCCCAATGTCACGACTACTAGTGTGGTCTAGCACGCAGAAACTATGTAAACATATACATAGGCAAGAAAAGGAAAATAAAAGGACAGAGAGTAAACCGGACTTTAGAATGGCCGGACTAATACGCTAGAGACAGAGAATCGTCAAAGGGAAAGCCGAGGTCAAGGAAGCCAGAAAATACACAATACCGTTTACACAAGCCAAGTCAGGGAAACCAGAATTCAGAATAACCAGGGAAAAGCCAAGATCAGGATACCAGGAAATCAGACTCACAATGATAAAGCACTCTCAGGAAACCAGGAACAGGAAACCACAACAGGGCAAGGTACTGGGGTGAGCTAGGGATTTAAATATCACGCGGCGGGCCGGCAGCCGCGACACCCTGTTACGTCCCCCTCATCAGGCCTTTTTTAGTCGAATGTATCGCCCACTGTCAGTCCCTTCAGGATCCATCCCTCATTCATCTTAATAAAGGTGAGGGAATCTAGACTTTTTTGACCTTCTCAGTGACAATACCTCCTGCTGCACTGAAGGTCCTTTCTGACAGGACACTTGAAGCGGGGCAGGCCAGAAGTTCTATCGCAAATTGGGATAGCTCAGGCCACAGGTCAAGCCTGCACACCCAGTAGTCAAGGGGTTCATCGCTCCTCAGAGTGTCGATATCTGCAATTAAGGCGAGGTAGTCTGCTACCTGTCGGTCGAGTCATTCTCTGAGGGTGGACCCCGAAGGACTGTGGCGATGCGTAGGACTTAAAAAGCTCCGCATGTCCTCCATCAACAACACGTCTGTAAAGCGTCCTGTCCTTGCGGGCGTGGTCGTGGGAGGAGAAGGATTATTTTCACCTCTTCCCCTGTTAGATTCCCGTTGTGCTGTGACATCACCCTTATACGCTGTGTAAAGCATACTTTTTAATTGATTTTGGAACTTCTGCATCCTTTCCGACTTGCCGTAATTCGGTAACATTTCAGGTACTTTCTGCTTATACCTGGGGTCTAGTAGCGTGGACACCCAGTACAGGTCATGCTCCTTCAGCCTTTTTATACGAGGGTCCCTCAACAGGCACGACAGCATGAAAGACCCCATTTGCACAAGGTTGGATGCCGAGCTACTCATGTCCTTTTCCTCGTCCACAGTGATCTCACTGAAGGTATGTTCTTCCCCCCAGCCACGTACAACACCACGGGTACCAGATAGGTGACAACGAGCACCCTGGGATGCCTGTTGTGGTTGGTCTTCCTCCTCCTCCTCAAAGCCACATTCCTCCTCTGACTCCTCTTCCTCACAATCCTCTTCCAGCATTGCCGCAGGTCCAGCAAGGCTGGTTCTGGTGGTGATGGTGACCACAACTCTTCCTCTTCCTCTTCACGCTCATCTACGGCCTGATCCAGCACTCTTCGCAGGGCACGCTCCAGGAAGAAAACAAATGGTATGATGTCGCTGATGGTGCCTTCGGTGCGACTGACTAGGTTTGTCACCTCCTCAAAAGGACGCATGAGCATACAGGCATTGCGCATGAGCGTCCAGTAACGTGGCAAAAAAATTCCCAGCTCCCCAGAGGCTGTCCTAGCACCCCGGTCATACAAATATTCATTAACGGCTTTTTCTTGTTGGAGCAGGCGGTCGAACATTAGGAGTGTTGAATTCCAACGTGTCGGGCTGTCGCAAATCAAGCGCCTCACTGGCACGTTTTTTCGCCACTGGATATCTGAAAAGTGCGCCATGGCCGTGTAGGAACGCCTGAAATGGCCACACACTTTCCTGGCCTGCTTCAGGATGTCCTGTAAGCCCGGGTACTTATGCACAAAGCGTTGTACGATCAGATTACACACATGTGCCATGCACGGCACATGTGTCAACTTGCCCAAATGCAATGCCGCCAACAAATTTCTTCCGTTGTCACAAACCACTTTGCCGATCTCCAGTTGGTGTGGAGTCAGCCACTGATCCACCTGTGTGTTCAGGGCGGACAGGAGTGCTGGTCCGGTGTGACTCTATGCTTTCAGGCAAGTCAACCCCAAGACGGCATGACACTGCCGTATCAGGGATGTGGAATAGTACCTGGGGAGCTGGGGGGGTGCCGTTGATGTGGAGCAAGATGCAGCAGCAGATGAGGACTCAGCCGAGGAGGTTATGGAAGAGGATGGAGTAGGAGGAGTAGAGGAGGTGGCAGCAGGCCTGCCTGCAAGTCGTGGCGGTGTCACCAACTCCTCTGCAAAGCCACGCATTCCATGCTTGGCAGCCGTCAGCAGGTTTACCCAATGCGCAGTGTAGGTGATATACCTGCCCTGACCATGCTTTGCAGACCAGGTATCAGTGGTCAGATGGACCCTTGCCCCAACACTGTGTGCCAGACATGCCATTACTTCCTTTTGCACAATCGAGTACAGGTTGGGGATTGCCTTTTGTGCAAAGAAATTTCGGCCGGGTACCTTCCACTGCGGTGTCCCAATAGCTAAAAAAATTTTGAACGCCTCAGACTCCACCAGCTTGTATGGTAAAAGCTGGCGGGCTAAGAGTTCAGTCAAGCCAGCTGTCAGACGCCGGGCAAGGGGGTGACTTTGTGACATTGGCTTCTTATGCTCAAACATGTCCTTGACAGACACCTGACTGTGGGCAGATGAGCAGGAACTGCTCAAGGCGAGAGACGGAGGGGCGGATGGTTGAGAGGGGGCAAGGAGGACAGCAGTTGTTAACGTAGCTGAAGATGCTGGACCAGGCGGAGAATGGCGGCTTTGAGTTTGTGTGTTGCTTGTAGTCATGTGTTGATC
>OW240912.1:252133366-252225902 GCA_933207985.1 Pelobates cultripes | reverse complement strand
GATCTAAATCATGTTCCCGTATCGTACATGAAAAACCTACTCATAAAAAAATCTCTTCCCAAACGTCATTTTGTTCAAAGTGGAGAGAATGTTAAAAAAATATATTTTTGTTCTGAGTGTGAGAAATGCTTTTCAGCCGCTTCTAATCTTAAGCATCATTTGAGGAGCCATACAGGAGAGAAACCTTATGTGTGGTGTGTTTAGTATTGTTCTGATCAGTTTAATACCTTCCGCGTCTCCTATCAGTGGACGTGTATATGGCAGCCATTTTAGGAACCGTACACCTGGGACCCGAGCAAGGTCACCTCGTTCAACAGGCTTGCAGCGTATCCTCCAGGAAGAAGAGCCTGAACCCTTACCGGCTGCACGTGTCTTACCTGTACATGGAAAGCTGCTCTGGTTCCTTGATGAGCCAGCTGCCCGTGAGTTAACATGTCCCGTGGAGAAGCACTCTGTCCTGTAAAGCCTCACCAAAAAAAAGGAGTGGTGTGTTTAGTATTGTTCTGATCAGTTTAATACCTTTCGCGTCTCCTGTCAGTGGACGTGTATATGGCAGCCATTTTAGGAACCGCACACCTGGGACCCGAGCAAGGTCACCCAAATGGCAGGCGAAAGGATCTTAAACCGTATCAGAGGTGAGGTTGACTAAAGCTCAGTACTGCTATTTAAGCAGTATTTCGCCTGCCTTTGGCCGCAATAAGGCTGCACTGTATGGTCTCCAGCCGTCTGGCTAAGATGAAGGGAAGAGATCCCTCAACTCATTAAGAATCAACACGGCTGGTGGGGCAGGGCCTGACTGGAAACATGGAAGGACGCATTTCAATCAAGGGGTTGTCCTGTGTTTAAAATACATGCCTGACACTCTGGGGGCATTAACCCCTTCCATTACATGGCATGGAAGTGGCTAATCTGCAAGTTTTATTAATCTATCCAGTTTATGTAATTTCATTCATTTCTTAACTGCATTTTTAATGAAGGCAAGGGTACATGATATATAATATTACTTTCATCATTTATTTTGTGTATACTTTATCTTATTTTTTTCATAAGAGTGAGTTACTTTTCTGTGAAAGTTGGATATGGCAGAAGCAAATACATTTGCAATCGTCAAATTTATAGATGAAGATGATGCTCCAGGCATTATTCTACTTTCATGGCTGGCGACTGATTACTCTACATGTTACTATCCCGAGTCTAAAACTGACCAAATGAGAGAACGCCTCATTAAGGATGACGTGAGTCCACAGAACAAAGCATACAAGTGGGCAATCTAATGTGCCACCAGATAGGAGTGGTGTGTTTAGTATTGTTCTGATCAGTTTAATACCTTTTGCGTCTCCTATCAGTGGACGTGTATATGGCAGTGATTTCTGTAACAGGGAGATGGAAGAAGATGCTTGGTCGGTCCTCTTACTTCAAATTTGGGGCACTGCGCGGTCAAGCTAATGTGCCACCAGATAGGAGTGGTGTCTTTAGTACTATTTTTATCAGTTTAATACCTTCCGCGTCTCCTATCAGTGGACGTGTATATGGCAGTGATTTCTGTAACAGGGAGATGGAAGAAGATGCTTGGTCGGTCCTCTTACTTCAAATTTAAAAGCGTCTTTAAAGCGTCCTGTGCTTGCCGGCATGGTCGTGGGAGGAGGAGGATGACTTCCACCTCTCCCCCTGTTAGATTCCCGTTATGCTGTGACATCACCCTTATACGCTGTGTAAAGCATACTTTTCAATTTATTTTGCAAATGCTGCATCCTTTCATACTTGTTGTAATTCTGTAATATTTCTGCCACTTTCTGCTTATACCGGGGGTCTAGTAGCGTGGACACCCAGTACAGGTCGTTCTCCTTCAGCCTTTTTATACGAGGGTCGCTCAACAGGCACGACAGCATGAAAGACCCCATTTGCACAAGGTTGGATGCTGAGCTACTTATTTCCCGTTCCTCCTCCTCACTGATGTCAATGAAGGTATGTTCTTCCCCCCCAGCCACGTACAACACCACAGGTACCAGATAGGTGACAACGAGCACCCTGGGATGCCTGTTGTGGTTGGTCTTGCTCCTCCTTCTCCTCAAAGCCATATTCCTCCTCTGACTCCTCTTCCTCACAATCCTCTTCCACAGGGCCGTCTTTAACGCGGGGCAAACGGGGAAGCTGCCCCGGGCCCAGTTTCTCTTGGGGGGCCCGAGGCACCTGCCCCGTGGGCCCTTTGACTTGGTATTTGTGGTAGCCCGTGAGGAGCACTCACTGCTTCCTCTTCAGCTCCCTCGCGCACCGCACTGATGCCGGAGCCGGAAGATGACGTCATCTTCCGGCGCCGGCATCCCTACGCGGCGCGTGAGGGAGCTGAAGAGGAAGCAGTGAGTGCTCCCTCGCGGGCCCGCCTGCCTGCCCGACCGGCCACCCGCCCAGGAGCCCAGCAGCACCACTGGACCCCAGGGAATCCCCCCAGCACTCCAAAAGGTAAGGAGGCTGGGGGGATTACATTTAAAAAAAAAAAAATGTGTGTTAGTGTATGTGTGTTAGTGTATCAGTATGTCTGTGTGTGTGTGTCAGTATGTCTGTCTGTCTGTGTGTGTGTGTCAGTACATATGTGTGTGTCAGTATGTCTGTCAGTGCGTCAGTATGTCTGTTAGTGCATGTGTATGCATGTGTCAGTATATCTGTCTGTGTGCCAGTATGTCTCTGTGTGTGTGTGTCTGTGTGTGTCAGTGTATGTGCCTGTGTGTGTGTGTCAGTATTTCTCAGTGTATGTGGGTGTCAGTATATCTGTCAGTGTGTGGGTGTCAGTATATCTGTCAGTGTGTGGGTGTCAGTATTTCTGTCAGTGTATGTGTGTCAGTATGTTGATCAGTGTATGTGTCTGTGTGTGTGTGTCAGTATGTCGGTATATGTGTCTGTGTGTCAGTATGTCGGTATATGTGTCTGTGTGTCAGTATGTCTGTATATGTGCCTGTGTCAGTATGTCTGTCAGTTCGTCTACCAGTGTATGTGTCTGTGTGTGTGTCAATATATGTACCTGTGTCAGTGTGTCTGTCAGTGTATGTGCCTGTTTATCTGTATGTAGTCAGTGTATGTATCTGTGTATCTGCTTGTGCGTCAGAGTGTGTACCTGTGCATCTGAGCCGCAACTTTAAATACAAATACACCCCTCCATTCAAACTTCAACACTACATATAAAACACACTCCTGCATTGAAACGTCAACACTACATACAAGCACACTCCTACATTCAAAAACAAACACTACACATAAATGCACACTTGCATTCAAACTCCAGTACCACATACAAACACATTCACACAAACATACTCCATACAAACACATACTTACATTCAAACATACTAACATGGCTCAGTGCTAAATACAACCCTGCAAGCATGGGAAATTGGTAGAGTCCCAGCTGTCAAAGCATTGTTGGAGTTGCACGACAGATGGGGTTCTACCTTTAGTCCAACCTTGCAATTGGGGGTCCCAATAAAATTCATTCTACTTTAGTACCGCCACTGCGTTGGGATGGATGCCGTGATTGCATACCAGGGAGTGAGGGGCGAGAGCGGCAGGGCACAAAAGGGGGCCCAAGCAAACACTTGCCCAGGGTCCATTCGTTATTAAAGATGGCCCTGCTCTTCCAGCGTTGCCGCAGGTCCAGCAAACGATGCTTCTAAGGCTGTTTCTGGTGGTGATGGAGACCACAACTCTTCCTCTTCCTCTTCACGCTCATCTACGGCCTGATCCAGCACTCTTCGCAGGGCACGCTCCAGGAAGAAAACAAATGGTATGATGTCTGATGGTGCCTTCGGTGCGACTGACTAAATTTGTCACCTCCTCAAAAGGACGCATGAGCCTACAGGCATTGCGCATGAGTGTCCAGTAACGTGGCAAAAAAATTCCCAGCTCCCAAGAGGCTGTCCTAGCACCCCGGTCATACAAATATTCATTAACGGCTTTTTCTTGTTGGAGCAGGCGGTCGAACATTAGGAGTGTTGAATTCCAACGTGTCGGGCTGTCGCAAATCAAGCGCCTCACTGGCATGTTGTTTCGCCGCTGGATATCGACAAAGTGAGCCATGGCCGTGTAGGAACGCCTGAAATGGCCACACACCTTCCTGGCCTGCTTCAGGACGTCCTGTAAGCCTGTGTACTTATGCACAAAGCGTTGTACGATCAGATTACACACATGTGCCATGCACGGCACATGTGACAACTTGCCCAACTTCAATGCCGCTAACAAATTTGTTCCGTTGTCACAAACCACTTTGCCGATATCCAGTCGCTGCGGAGTCAGCCACTTTTCCACCTGTGCGTTCAGGGCGGACAGGAGTGCTTGTCCGGTGTGACTCTCTGCTTTCAAGCAAGTCAAACCCAAGACGGCGTGACAATGCCGTATCCGGGATGTGAAATAGTACCTGGGGAGCTGGGGGTGTGCCGTTGATGTGGAGCAAGACGCAGCAGCAGAAGAGGACTCAGCCGAGGAGGTTATGGAAGAGGATGGAGTAGGAGGAGTAGAGGAGGTGGCAGCAGGACTGCCTGCAAGTCGTGGCGGTGTCACCAACTCCTCTGCAGAGCCATGCATTCCATGCTTGGCAGCAGTCAGCAGGTTTACCCAATGCGCAGTGTAGGTGATATACCTGCCTGACCATGCTTTGCAGACCAGGTATCAGTGGTCAGATGGACCCTTGCCCCAACACTGTGTTCCAGAGATGCTATTACTTCCTTTTGCACAATTGAGTACAGGTTGGGGATTGCCTTTGTGAAATTTACGGCCGGGTACCTTCCACTGCGGTGTCCCAATAGCTACCAGATTTTGGAGCCTCAGACTCCACCAGCTTGGCCCATGGTGTTAAGATGGCGGGCTAATGGACCGGACAAGCCAGCAGTCAGGCGGCTGGGCGAGGGTGACTACGGCATTGGCTTCTTACGGCTCCAGCGTATCGTGACGGGGACGCGGAGCAGATGGCCGGGAACGCTACTCAAAGAGGCGGAGCTGGTGGCGGATGGTTGAGAGGGGGCAAGGAGGACAGCAGTTGTTAACGTAGCTGAAGATGCTGGACCAGGCGGAGAATGGCGGCTTTGAGTTTGTGTGTTGCTTGTAGTCATGTGTTGATCCCATAGGCGTTTGTGATGTGCGATCATGTGCCTTCGCAAAGCAGTTGTACCTAGGTGGGTGTTGGACTTCCCACGACTCACTTTCTTTTGGCACAGGTTGCAAATGGCATCGCTGTTGTCAGAGGCAGACACACAAAATAAATGCCACACTACTGAGCTCTGCAATGACGGCATTCTGGTGGTGGCAACAGCATGCGTTGATTGTCGTGCTGTCTGTCTGACCCCGGGTGCCGATGCATGCTGTCTGACTGTGCCACTAGCTCCCTGCGACGACCTCCCCCTGCTTCCAACTCGTCTCCTCCTCCACCTCTCTGTCTCCCGATCTGAACTTTCCCCCTGTTCTTCTTCTCTTCTAGCGGGCACCCACGTGACATCCACGGACGCATCGTCATCATCAACCGCTTCACTTGTACCTGACAACTCAGCAAAGGAAGCAGCAGCGGGTACAACATCATCATCATCACACCGTACGTTCATGTGTGTAATGCTGCCTGACTGAGACATATCCCTGTTATCTACATCCTCTGGCAATAATGGTTGCGCATCACTCATTTCTGATGTGTAAATAACTCCTCTGACATACCAAGTGAAGCTGCTGTGGTGCTAGTGTTGGTGGTGGCGGAAGGCGGGCGAGTGGTAACTTGAGAGGTGCCCGAAGCTAAGCTGGAGGAGGATGGTGCGTCAAGGTTCTGAGCAGAAGCTGTAGAAGATTGGGTGTCCTGTGTTAGCCAGTCAATTATGTCCTCAGAACTTTTCGAGTTCAGGGTACGTGGCCTCTGAACACTGGGCATTATTCTAGGGCCAAAGGGAATCACAGCACCACGACCACGTGGTTGGCCTGCCTCTGCCTGTAATTTTTTTTTCGCTTAGTGGTACTATGCGTGCAAGCTACTGTGACAACAGATATGAGTGGCACTGTGCAGTGGCAGAAGTTGGCAGAGTAGACGCTGTAGGCCTGACACACACGCTTGAAGACAACTAACTGCTATTCAATCTATTACAGTCAAAATTGTATTTTTTTAAATGTACACTACTGTTACACCAGATATGAGTTGCACTGTTGTACTGTAATCACATAACTTGCGCCCTGAAAGCACATTAAGAAAGGGAAACTTGACTGCTATTATAACACAGTCCAAAAAGTTTTTGTTGAAATACAAGCTATTTTGAGATGAAATTGGTAGCACTGGGCAAAATGAGCACAGTATATACTAGCAAACTGCTTTGCGCTGCTTGAACAACTAAGTACAACTATTAAGGACACAGTAGTGAAGTAGTAGCACTAGGCAAGCCTAAGCACACACTCTTGAAAAGTATGACAGCTGCACAACCTATTACAGTCAAAAAAGTTTAGTTTTTTTTAAATGCAAGCTATTGGGACACCCAGAGGCGGCTCTAGACTTTATGAGGCCTTAGTCGAAACTCAAACATGAGGCCCCACTAACAAAAAAGTGTCACATATACACATTGATGCACAGTTTACCTGTGTATGTGCCTGAGAGTGTGTCTGACAGAGTATCCTTGTGTGTGAATGTATGTCTCTGTGAGCATGTTTGCATTTTTGTCTGAGACCCTATGTGTATGGGGTAGCTGCTTGAAGTGTGTTGTGTGTATGGGGGGTGATGGTGAGAAGGAGAGGCGGGTGATGGTGAGAGGCGGGTGATGGTGACAGGGAGGTGAGGTGACAGGGAGGTGATGGTGTGGGGGGTGATGGTAATGTGAGAGTGAGGTGGGGTAATGTGAGAAGGAGGAGGAGGGTAATGTGAGAAGGAGGAGGGGAGGTAATGTGAGAAGGAGGAGGGAGTATGTAGGAAAAGGAGGAGGGGGGGTAATGTGAGAAGGAGGAGGGGGGTAATGTGACAAGGAGGAGGGGGGTAATGTGAGAAGGAGGAGAGGGTAATGTGAGAAGGAGGAGGGGGTAATGTGAGAAGGATGAGGGGGCAATGTGAGGAGGGGTGATGTGAGATGGAGGAGGTGATGGTGAGGGGGGATTGATGCTGAGGGTGGTGGGCGTGGTGAGGGGGTGATGCTGAGGGTGGTGGGGGTAGTGAGGCTGAGGGTGGTGTGGGGTAAAGTGAGGCTGAGAGGGTGAGTGAGTCTGAGGGTGGTGTGGGGGTAGTGAGGCTGGGAGGTGAGGTGTGGGGGGAGTAGTGAGGCTGGGGGTGGTGAGTCTGAGGGTGGTGTGGGGGGTAGTGAGGCTGGGGGTGGTGTGGGGGGTAGTGAGGTCAGAGAGATCAGATGAGTCCTTCAGGACTGTAGTGGACACTGAATACACTAGCCTAGGTATCAATTTCCCTATGAAATCAGCAGAAGCTACACTGTCCCTCCTCTCACTAAGAATGCAGCTTCACAATGAATGTAAAATGGATGCTGTCCAGGAGGTGGGAGGGTCTGGGAGGGAGGGTCTGCTGCTGATTGGCTGGAATGTGTCTGCTGACTGTGAGGTACAGGGTCAAAGTTTACTCAATGATGACAAATAGGGGGCGGACCGAACAGCGCATATGTTCGCCATCCGTGTTGAACGCGAACAAGCGATGTTCGCTATCAACTATTCGCTGGCGAACCGTCCGGACATCACTATTGGCACTATTTTATATTTACTGCTGTTGTACTCACTGTATCTTTTATGTCTCTGCTGATTAGAGTATGTATTTGCTTTCTATAGTTTAATTTTACAGAGGGTTTTTGTTTGTATTTGCTTGTCCTGTTTACTCTTACTCTTAGTAGATGCTCCTGGTTTTATGGACAGTATATTCTGTTCATGTTTTTATTTTTCATTTATATTTTGTTTCAGTAGATGGTGCCACTTGAACATATTATGAATCCACACAAACAATAAAAACATCCTTCTAACAGATGCATTTTAGAAATGTGTGCATACATGTATACATATGTGTACAATATCTCTATGTATCCATTTGTCAATGCTTATGTAGTGTGTATGATGCACTCACGATACATTTAATACATACAGTCCTAATAAGTAACATTTGTGTACATCTATTATAAATCATTATGTCTCAACATGATGTCCCGGACGGTTCACTGGCGAATAGTTCCCGGCAAACATCGCTTGTTCGCGTTCGCCTCGGATGGCGAACATATGCGCTGTTCGGTCCTCTCCCTGTTCGTCATCATTGAGTAAACTTTGACCCTGTACCTCACAGTCAGCAGACACATTCCCGCCAATCAGCAGCAGACCCTCCCTCCCAGACCCTCCCACCTCCTGGACAGCATCCATTTTACATTCATTGTGAAGCTGCATTCTTTGTGAGAGGAGGGACAGTGTAGCTGCTGCTGATTTGATAGGGAAATTTATAGCTAGGCTAGTGTATTCAGTGTCCACTACAGTCCTGAAGGACTCATCTGATCTCTCTGACCTCACTACCCCCCACACCCTCAGCCTCACTACCCCCTCACCACCCTCAGCCTCACTAGCCCCCACACCACCCCAGCCTCACTACCCACCACACCACCCTCAGCCTCACCATCCCCAGCCCCACACCACCCTCAGCCTCACTACCCCCCACACCACCCTCAGCACCACCACCCCTCAGCCTTACTACCCCCCACCACCCCAGCCTCCACCACCCCCAGCCTCACTACCCCACACCACCCCCAGCCTCACCACCCCAGCCCCACTCCCCCACCCTCACTACCCCCACACCACCCCTCAGCCTCACCTCCAGCCCCCACACCCCCCACACCTCCCCCTTCCACCCCCCACACCCACTCTCAGCCTCACCACCCCAGAGCCTCACTACCCCCCACCACCCTCAGCCTCCTACCCCACCACCTCACATCCACCCACCCCACCCACCCTCAGCCTCCTACCCACACCCTCAGCATCCCCACCCCCACACCACCCTCAGCACTGCCCCACACTCTCAGTGCCCACCCCCACTGAGCATCACCAGCCCCCACCATCCTCAGCCTCCCACCACCACCCTCAGCCTCATCCCCCACCACCCTCATCCCCCACCACCCTCAGCATCACCACCCCCACCATCCCCCACCCTGTCTATGGCGGTTCGCGGTTCGCGGTTCGCCAGTTCGCGAACATTTGCGGAAGTTTGCGTTCGCTGTTCGCGACATCACTACTCAACATATCTAGCTTATCAACAAACATACACATTTCCAATTACATCCAATAAACTTACCCACTACCAAATTCATTAGTCAAAAAAGTTGAATACATTTTATTTGAAATATGGAATGCATATGTAACATATAAACAAACAGCCTTTTATAGATAAAAGGCCAAAATTGTATGTATAAATTGCTATTTAGGGATATAAATTATATATTAAAATAATGGAAACTTACACAATTTTATGATTTGATAAAAAAGAGTTTTAGAAACGATGTTTTAACCCATATCTTTCAATGTTTCAGACAGGATTTGAAATATTCAATTTATAGATTAAGGGAACAGCGCACAAAAACAAAGTTGTAAATCACCTATCTTAGAAAACAACTATGGGAATTTAGTTATGTCATTGTGTTAAGACCACTGCTTCATCTCAGTTCCCCAATATTAGTAGGTATTACACTATTTTTAACTTGGGAGATAAACATACTAACTACAGTGCTTACGAGTACGACCCAAACTGCTTCCAGAGACTGTTCTCAAACTTATGCTATTCTGTGGTCACCTCCAAAGTAGCACCTGGAGTGAAAGAACGGTTTGCTCAATCCAAAAGTAATATGGTATGGATTCCAAATATAAGCAGACTTTTTTCCTGCTTATGTATTTTTAGTTATTATTTTTTATGCTTTGCATATTTCTTGTGTTTACTTAGGATATTTTGGAAATATACCCTGCAAACATGTTATTGTGTCTTTTAACTTATGAACAATGGGGTATATAAGTTCCACTCCAATGAATCAGCCTCTCATGAAGTGGACCTATCGCTCCACGGAAAGTATTAGGCAGGACTTTCATTCATTTCTGAGCTTTCAGTTATTAGCAGAACTCCAACCCATGTGGTGGTAAGACAAAAGCCAAAGCACTGGGTGATATACATTGCGGTATTATGAGCGGCATGGTAGAGGATCAGAAAACAGTCTTACCACACTGTCAGACAGACAGCTACTAAGATTCTGCTGACATGCTGTAGCTGCATCAATACAGATTACCCACACTCCTCCAAAAGGACAGCACTCCTCAGCAAGCAAGTCCTGACTAATGTAATCCTGTGAGTGCTTTTAATTTATGTCATATACCTTCAGGTTATAGAGAGAGTACTATGTCTCTATTTTCTTCTGGTTTTTTTAGATTGCATCTTCAAGTTTGACAAAGCTATGACCAAACACTATGGTCATTGCTTTATGTAGGAGTGGATTGTGTACTAAAACAGAGCATATGAGAACTCTGAGAATGGACAAAAGTTTAAACTCAATAGCTGTCCCTTAAATGATCACTATAGGGTCAGGAACACAAACATGTATTCCTGACCCTATAGTGTTAACACCACCATCTAGCCCTCCTGGGTCCCTCATGCCTCCATAAATATAGTAAAAATCGTACTGTATTCAAGCCTGAAGCTGTAAACCTGCATCCTGTTAGACTCAGAAAAACAAGCAGTCTGCTGACATGTGGTAGCCTGATCCAATCACAGTGCCTCCCCATAGGATTGGCTGACATAGGCGTGCACACGGGGTGTGCCGGGTGTGCCTGGGCACAACCTAATCCCTGCGGCACGTCTATGGAGTGAGACCGGCATTGGAGATCTCAGGAGATTGAACTCTAGCCCCGCAGGTAAGAAGGGAGGGGGGTAAGGTAAGAAGGGAGGGGGGATATTTATTAACTAATCTGCCCCCACCTCCACCCCCACAATTCACCCAAACAGCACACACACACACATACAGCACACACACACACATACAGCACACACATACAGCACACACACACATACAGCACACACACACACATACAGCACACAAACAGCACACACACACACATACAGCACACATACAGCACACACACAGCACACACATACATACAGCACACAAGCAGCACACACACACATACAGCACACACACACATACAGCACACAAACAGCACACACACACATACAGCACACACACAGCACCCACACACATACAGCACACACAGAACCTACACACATACAGCACACAAACAGCACACACACATACAGCACACACACACACAGCACCCACACACATACAGCACCCACACACACACAGCACCCACACACATACAGCAAACAAACATCACCCACACACACACACAGCATCCTCAAACATACAGCACACAAACAGAAAACACATCACCCACACACACAGCACCCACGCACAGCACCCACCCACACAGCACTCACACACACAGCACTCACACACACAGCACCCACACACACACATACAGCACCCACACAAACACATACAGCACCCACACATATAGCACCCACACACACATACAGCACCCACACACATACAGCACCCTAACAAACACACACAGCACACAAACAGCACCCTCACACAGCACACATACACACAGCAGTACATATACGCGGCATGTGCTTGTGCATTAGGGTTCGCACCCTAATGCAATAGGATGTGCACGCCTATGTTGGCTGAGACTGACAAAGAGGCAGATCAGGGGCAGAGCAAGCATGATTCAAACACAGCCCTGGCCAATCAGCATCTCCGCATAGAGATTAATTGAATCAATGAATGTCTATGAGGAAAGTTCAGTGTCTTCATGCAGAGGGAGGAGATATGGAATCACAGAATGCTGTGCACAGTGCTGCCCTGTGCTCTGCTGACAGCATACCTGAATGGATGGAGGCATGTTATGCCTCCATCAACTCTGAAGTCCCTCTGGTTCACTCTGAGTGACTGCAACTGGAGGTGTTCCTAGCTTTCAATGTAAACACTGTATTTTCTCAGAAAATACAGTGTTTACATGAGAGAGGCTGCAGGGAGCTATAGTTCTCACCTGAACAACCTCATTAAGCTGAAGTTGTTCATGTGACTATAGTGTCCCTTTAAGTAAATCCCTGTTGTTAATTTTGGATGCTTTTTTAGCGTTTTAGTTTTTTCTAGTCTCATTTATATATAATTTTTAAGACTACATTTTTCAGAAATTGTGTACTTTTAAATGGATTATTATTTTACCTAGATACTAGTTCCAAGTATATTACATGGTTTTAACCATGTGCATTTGTTGATATTTTTTTTTATGTACATTTTATATGGTGATCTATTTAACCAGTCTTTTATAGAGCAGCATTTTGAAAATAATTTAATTTGTGGAGGTTTTTTTGTTTTTTTTCCTCCTTTTAACCAAAGGAGGATTTTTTCCAACTTTGTGGTTTGTTTACTATTGCATTAGGAATACAAACCTGTATTCCTAAAGCTATAGTGTCCTTGCCTCTAGTTTTGTCCTTACCACCACTTCAGTGACAAAAGGGATAAAAACCCTTTTTTCGTTTACCTCCGTCCAGTCCTGTTGCTCTCTTGGCACTGGCTAGACCTCCTTCTTGTCATGGCAATGGTGAGACTTAGAGTTGTGAATAAAAGGCATATTGCACAGTCTGTTGCTCTACATAATTCATTTTCTGCACTTTCAGAGTGTAATGGTGTTATGGAGACAGGCACTGAGGGTAATGGTGTTGTGGAGAGAGGCACTGAGGCTAGTGGTGTTGTGGAGACAGGCACAGGCACTGAGGCTAGTGGTGTTGTGGAGACAGGCTCAGGCACTGAGGCTAGTGGTGTTGTGGAGACAGGCTCAGACACTGAGGCTAGTGGTGTTGTGGAGGCAGGCTCAGATACTGAGGCTAATGGTGTTGTGGAGACAGGCTTGGAGACCATGGTGAGGCCTAATAGAAAGCAGTTGTTGTTGGGGGATTCCATCATAAGAGGTGTGGAGAAGGACAATGGTGGTCTTGTGAGGTGTCTTCCCGGAGCTACTGCTCACAGAGACAGGAGACGTATCTGTAATATTGTTAAGTGAGCAAAGCAGGAAGGGGAATTGGATGTACTAGTCCATCTAGGGACAAATGACTTGGCTTGCAATGAGGTTTCAGAGGTTAAGGAAGTTTTTAGTGTTTTTGCCAATGATATACGGCAGGTTGCTTCCACACTGTCATTCTCTGAAGTTCTGCCTGTGCATAACACTCAGAACGACAGGCAGATGCGTATTAGGGACTTTAACTTGTGGCTTGGTGAATGGTGTCGGGAGCAAGGATTTGGCTTTATTTCTCATGGTAGCTCTGTTTGGAATGGAAATAAACTGTACAAAAAAGATGGTTTGCTTCTTTCTCAAAAGGGAACCAATGTTCTCAGTGAGCAGTTAAGAGGGTTTTCTAGGATGTATTTAAACTAGAAGGGGGGGGGGGCAAAAGGGTGATAAAACATAAATCCAATTGTCCCCCAAAACAAGGACAGAAGGTGCCTGTAGCAAGTGTGTTAAAAAATGATAAGCTTAGAGTCATGTCTACAAATGCTCGCAGTTTAGGGAATAAGATCCATGAACTTGTGGCAATAATGGCACTGATAGTGTAGATTTAGTTGCTGTTACTGAGACATGTTATAATGAGAAAAATGACTGGTACATAGCAATACCAGGGTACACTTTATATAAAAAAGACAGGGAAGGCAAGAAAGGGGGAGGGGTGGCCCTGTATGTGAGGGATAGCATAAAATCTAGCATAATAAAAGTCAGTGAGGTGAACATAGAGTCCGTTTGGGTTATGTTAGAATTTGGTAATCTCACAGTAACTCGTGTAGGTGTGATTTATAGGCCCCAGGACAAATGATAAGTTAGATAATCTACTAGTTGAGGAAATAGTGACTTTAATCTTCCTGATGTGAATTGGAAAACAAAAATAGCTGCTTGTGCCAGGAGCACACTTATTCTAAACTCCCTACTGGGATTGTCTCTAAAACAAGTCGTTGAGGAGCCAACTCGTAAAGAGGCCATATTAGATTTGGTGTTAACAAATGGAGATTTGGGGGGCGGAGCTAAGCAACCAAGCAGCCCAGATGTGTCCAGCAAGAGCTCCCACGTCTGGGGACAAAAAACAGGGATTTCTGCCCAAAAATTGAGGCTGACAGACTGCAACCCACGACAACAGAAACCAGGAGAGGCTGCTGCATCGAAAGGTGCCACTCCTGAGCTCCAGCACAGCCAACTAGACGCACTGAGGCTTGCAGCCGGCCAGGAACTGAGCCACGGAGAGACGGCCGCTCTTCGGGCACAAGTACAGCGACTGAAACCCTGAACACAACCCTCTCCCCCCCCCCCGGTCCGGTGGGGGTTATCCTGGACACCATACAGAACTGCAGTTGAGAACAACTTGCACTAATCGAGACAACAGCATCAAGCGAAGCACCAAAAACGCTGGCCTCGTGGCACATCTAAGATGGCGGCTGAACACTCACTAAATACTCGAAGCCTACCTCTAAGCTACAGGCCCCATCAAAAAACTGCCACAGATACCCTGCAACGCCTCGAGGAAATTTTCCTCCGGTTCTGGGAGAAACTGGACCAACGCATAAAGACAGCCCAGACCAATCCACAAACCAAGACACACGCCGGTGAGCTAGGGCACAAGCAGCGGGGAACAAGGAGGGTGTCCTCGGGCGCAGCGACAACACAGCCAAGTACCCCTATTCCACGTAGCCCACTTGGGCTGAAGGCCCCCAGGGCTAAAGCCCGAAAGCATCTTCCACAGCAGCGGAGGTCCCAGCGCCGTAAACGGCAGCACACCACCAGACCCCCTGGCACTCCCACAAGAGGAGGAAACTCAGACTCTGGCAGTCACCGAGTTTGTGGCACTGTGATGCAGGCCTGCTCACCAGCCTGGGGCTGGAGGATCACCTGTTCCCGCACCCGCACAGCAGCGCTCCTATACAGCTTGCCAGCATGCACCAGCGGTTTCCCAGAGACGAAAGCCAACAGCAAGAGGCACAATCCTGCACTGGGCATAGGCTGAAGCCGACCACTATGTCTCTCATGGACATGCCGTATTTGCACCCACAGGGCACATTTACTGCTGTTGCTGCACGGACTATTGACTCAAGTAACTAGAACTGTCACTGCATAGACTATGGGTCTTAAGGAACTAAGGCTGGCAATACATATAACCTATATCATCCCTCGAACATGGCATTACGAGAAAAAGCGGTTCCCCTTGTTTTAAGGCCTTGTTTTATTGTCCGCAATTTTACTTTTATTGTACCTCCTCGCTCTAGTTACTGCCTTAAAGGCAACTTGTTTCCAGTGGCCCTAAGCCTTGTTAGCTACTATCAGTACAAACCATAAATATGCAGACATAGGCCTAAAAAATCTTCTATGCTAACATTTATATCTCTCAAAAGCTAACTAACAGGTGCAGCAAGTTATTACCACTATTGCTTGAGTACCATAGATTAACATGGATACCTTACAACCTGTATTAAATGCTACTGGTGGAACCTTGACATGTAACTTAGCTCCAAGGCCACAAAACTATTTATAACAATCTTGTTATTGCTTGTGCGACCTGCCCTTAAACATGTTTTATATCTTACACTATGCATAGTGACATGATCACTTCTTTTATACTCGCACCCTAAAACTGTGCAAGTCTCAAATGTTATCTACCTGTTCACATAGAATGTTGAAGCTTGTTTAACCACGTAATATAAAAATGTGCATGTTCCTCATATGTCATATAATACATTGTTTGTGTTTATGGAAGCTTGCCTCTGCCAATGTGACATATTATAAGCTTGCCTGTATTCTATCATATATGCACAACCAAAATAAAAAATTATAAAAAAAAAAAAAACAAAAAAAAAACAAATGGAGATTTGGTATCAGATATTACTGTAGGTGAAAGTTTAGGATCCAGTGATCATCAGTCAATGTGGTTTAATAAAAGAACAGTGACTGAGTCACACCACACAAAAACAAAAGTTTTAGACTTTAGAAAAACAGACTTTTCTAAAATTAGAATATGTGTAAAGGAGTCATTATCAGACTGGAGCAATTTAAAAGGAGTCCAAGAAAAATTGGATTATTTAACAGTTGCACTACTGAAGGCAACAGAAAATTGCATTAGGATTGTCAGTAAAAGCAAAAAATTCAAGAAACCACTGTGGTACTCCACAGATGTGGCCAAAATAGTAAAAAACAAAAAGTTAGCATTTAGTAAATATTAAAAAAAAAACAGAGTGAGGAAGACAGAATGATCTATAAGATTAGGCAGAAAGAGGCTAAGCAAGTTATAAGAGCTTCCAAATCACACACAGAAGAGAAAATAGAAAAGAAAAGAAAAGTAAAACAAGGATCAGTTAGATTAAAAATAAAAGAAGGATATGTAGAAGAGGATAAAGGTCTAGCTGACTGCCTCAATGAATATTTTTGTTCGGTATTTACAGATGAAAATGAAGGAAAGGGACCTCAGTTAAGAAAAAGGATAAATGAGTCATTTATTACACGTGAGTTTACAGAGGAAGAGGTTCTATTTCAACTGTCAAAAGTAAAGACAAATAAGTCAATGGGACCTGGTGAAATACACCCAAAGCTGTTAAAAGAGCTTAGTGGTGTACTAGCAAAACCATTAACAGATTTATTTAACCAATCATTGTTAACAGAAGTAGTCCCAGAAGACTGGAAGTTAGCGAATGTTGTGCCCATTCACAAGAAAGGTAATAGGGAGGAGTCGGGCAACTAAAGGCCAGTAAGCCTTACTTCAGTAGTGAGGAAAGTGATGGAAACCATGTTAAAGGATAGGATTGATGAACATCTAAAAACACATGGATTTCAAGGGAGATCATGCCAAACTAATCTTACTGATTTTTTTGATTGGGTAACTAAAATTATAGATCAGGGTGGTGCAGTAGACATTGCTTACCTAGATTTCAGTAAGGCTTTTGACACTGTTGCACACAGAAGGCTTATCAATAAACTGCAATCTTTAAGTTTGGATTTCAATATTGTTGAATGGGTTAGGCAGTGGCTGAGTGTCAGGCAACAGAGGGTTGTAGTCAATGGAGTATATTCGAAGATTGGGCTTGTCACCAGTGGGGTACCTCAGGGATCTGTACTTGGACCCATTCTCTTTAATATTTTTATTAGTGATATTGCAGATGGTCTTGATGGTAAGGTATGTCTTTTTGCTGATGATAATACGATATGTAACAGGGTTAATGTTCCAGGAGGGATAAGCCAAATGGCAAATGATTTAGGTAAACTAGAAAAATGGTCAGAGTTGTGGCAACTGACATTTAAGGGTAAGGCAGTGGCTGAGTGACAGGCAACAGAGGGTTGTTTTCAACAGAGTATATTTGAATCAAAGGTCTAGTTACCAGAGGGGTGTCTCAGAGATCTGTACTTGGACCCATTCTCTTTAATATTTTTATTAGTGATATTGCAGAAGATCTTGATGGTAAGGTATGTCTTTTTGCTGATGATACTAAGATATGTAACAGGGATGATGTTCCAGGAGAGATAAGCCAAATGGCAAATGATTTAGGTAAACTAAAAAAATGGTCAGAGTTGTGGCAGCTGACATTTAATGCGGATAAGTGCAAGATAATGCATCTTGGACGTAAAAACCCAAGAGCAGAGTACAGAATATTTGATAGAGTCCTAACCTCAACATCTGAGGAAAGGGACTTAGGGGTGATTATTTCTGATGACTTAAAGGTAGGCAGTCAATGTAATAGAGCAGCAGGAAATGCCGGCAGAATGCTTGGTTGTATAGGGAGAGGTATTAGCAGTAGAAAGAGGGAAGTGCTCATGCACATATTGTACTGGAGACCGTATCTTCAGAAGGATATTGATACCTTAGAGAGAGTTCAGAGAAGGGCTACTAAACTGGTTCATGAATTGCGGGATAAAACTTACCAGGAAAGGTTAAAGGATCTTAACATGTATAGCTTGGAGGAAAGACGAGACAGGGGGGATATGATAGAAACATTTAAATACACAAAGGGAATCAACACAGTAAAGGAGTAGACTATATTTAAAAGAAGAAAAACTACCACAACAAGAGGACATAGTCTTAAATTAGAGGGACAAAGGTTTAAAAATATCAGGAAGTATTACTTTACTGAGAGGGTAGTGGATACATGGAATAGCCTTCCAGCTGAAGTGGTAGAGGTTAACATGGTAAAGGGGTTAACCTCTAACTATAAGATAAGGCCAGGGACTAATGAATTATTTAGAAAATTGGGCAGACTAGATGGGCCAAATGGTTCTTATCTGCCGTCACATTCTATGTTTCTATGTTTCTATGAGACCTAATGCGCATGTACTGCGCTCGCACATTAATTGTTTCCCAGCATTGAATCAATGTTTTCCTATGGGGAATCTGAAGATGTTGGCATCCTTATGCAAAGCGTAAAGACATCCAACAGAGTAAAAGCTGGTTTGGGACCAGGGAGATCCTCTAGTGGCTGTCAGGAAGATAACCACTAGCAATGGAGTTAACCCTGCAATGTAATCATTGCAGTTTCTTAGACACTGCAATGTTTTACATTGCAAAGTCAGATGGATAGGGGCACTGAACCCAAACCACTTCAATAAGACTCAACAAGAACCCACCAGAGAGCAATCTGTTTGAGCTGATGGCCGTTCTCAGTATTCTATTGCATCCTGTTTTGCTCTTCACAAGTAATCCAGACTTGGACCTCTTGCTCACAGTGCGTAGAGGAGTATTGGCTATAGCACACTGACAAGGCCTATCAAGGACTCTTCTTATCTGTTTGCAATTTTTATTAGACGAAATTAAAAGACTTTGGTTTGGATGTTGTTGCTGCCTACCTGTTCTAACACATATGTGCTACAGACCAAGCTCTTGGGCAGAGAAAGCTGATCTGAATTTTGGATCTGGGCCAACCTATTGGGTGGGATCAGTCTGAAATGCAAATGGCCTAGGTTTTCTTTGCAATGGCTGAGCTAAAACCAGCTTGAAATTTGAGTGGGGACCCACTGAAGCCAAGCTAAATGAGATGTTGTCCTTTCTCAGTATTCTCCTGCACCCTGATTTTTTGCTCTCCCCAATATTAAAGGGTAATCCAGATGTGGATCACTTGCTCACTGTGCCTAGAGGGTTATTGGCTATACCGCAATGATGAGGCCTAACAAAGCTGAAACAATTGTGTGGGGTTGCTGTATCTCTTGCACAGAGAGAACCAACCCGCATTTCTGATCTGGACCACCATTTTGGATGGGATAAGTCTGATATGCAAATTGCTTTGGCTCTCTTTGTAATGGCACAAGATTAGCTAAAACCACCTTGAAAATGGGACCCACTTAAGGGCAGGCTATGTGAGCTGTTGTCTGATCTCAGTATTCTCTTGCACTCTTTTTTTTGCTCCTCAAATCTTGAAAAGGTTAGTTAAAATCACCTATTTTAGAAAATAAATATGCTGTTTATTTATACTATATTGCCAGTATATGAAATATTAGCATATAAATAGAAATATGTATATGTTGTACTGCAGTTGTGACAAGAAGAGCAAAATAATAATGCACACAGTACTGACTGTTATACCAGTACCATACAATTATTATTATTATTATATTGCATAATGCTATTGCAGACTGCAAAAATCATTGTAGTGTAATTTACACTGATCAGCTACAACAATAACACCAGCAATAAAAATAATTAGAAGTGCAATTGCCAGATATAAAAAAAGGGAAAATCTGTGGGGAAAAAAACACTTCACTTCACAGTTCACATGATTCCATGTATCTTAGATGTAGCAATTATTCTTGAGCTTGGCCATATGCATGTAAATATAAAAAGAAGGGAGAGGGGAAAACACTCCCACTTACTTTTCTGCAATTCCGGATGATCCATTATCCCTGGTGATCCCACGGTGCTGTTAGTCTAAACCTTGGTGAGGCTTGTGGTCCAGTGCTCACTGTTTGAGTCAGAGTGTTGCCATGATAACCCAGCAACAGTGCTCTGTCATTCTCTAGGCACCAGAACAGTTTGTTAATAACTTTAACAGTTATTTTATACTACCAGAATGGCAATGTAATAAATAGTGCTTTTGCAAGGCAAGGCCCTGACTGGCCTGGGTCCCCTTTGACTGTTGGAAAATCAGAGCTAGTTTGACAAGCAATACTTGGTAGTTACCAGTGCCAGTAGTTGCCAGTGCCAGGAAAAGAAGCTAAAGGGAGATATAGTTACCTGAAACATTTTCATTGGCATGTTGCCATATTTATTTCAATTATCGGTCTTCAGTTTGAATTACCAGAATTCAGCATCACCAGTGTATTCTCACACATTTGCTTCACATATTTAAAACATTTACCACCATTATCCCTTGAGTAGCTATTTTTTTTCATTTCCCTTTTACTGTGATATACTTAACGAAAACTAAAGTATATGATCACTACCATTTAGCAATAAATCAGAAGCATGATCAATGATCAACTCCTATGCCAAACATATGGCACCCTATGAAAAATGACATAACAACTCCTTGTTTTAATTAAGGTGTACAATATTAAATCAAGGTGGTTGGTTAGGACATGTGACTGATGTCAGCTGAAACAGTTTTATGTCTTCAGGATATCATATAAAAGCTGAAAGTGATACACCGTAACAAGCTAGACACAGCTCATGAGAAGTACTGTATCAATGAAGGTGAAATGATAATGCTTAAAATAATTACATTCTCTGTTGACATTTGTTGACCTGGTATTACATTCTCTACTACTGTGATGTAGCGTGTCTAAGTTTTTTTTTTTTTTTTTTTATATGAAAGCTACATCAGAGTGACTTGTATCAATGGGAATAATTTTTAACAAGAAACTGCTTAAATCTAAGTCATTTGAGGCAGTTTCTTCTTTATTATGTTTGCTTGACCTGAAAGATTTGCACTACATTCAGCATGCCCCTCTCTCAATACACAAGCTGCTTCAAACAAGAAGGAAAACTCCTGTCCTCTTAGGTCTTTTCATGCAACTCACTGTGCATGTGGTTATATCTGACGCCTCTGCCTATTAATTTAGCGTAAACAAACAGACAGATTTTTCCAAATATGTAATGCCTTGTGTATCAAGGATACTTTTTTTAAACTTTGATTGATATATCTTTCTATTGAAACCTCACAGTTCTAAATCTTATTGTAGCTCTACTTTATAACAACTATGTTCCTTTGACTATGTGCCAGACCTTCTCCTGTGATCCAAAACTATTTAAATCACAGCTTGCAATTTAGTAACATATATTAACAATACTACTAATATTTCATGCAGTGCATGTTTAAGGTACTTAAAGAACCATTTTAACCTCCATAACTACTACATCTTAATGTCAATTTATTTTTATTTTTATTAAATATATATATATATATATATATATATATATATATATTATTGTAACAAGGAGGAGATGAACTTCAATTGATAAAGCCCGAGAGAAGATCGAAACGCGTCTCAAAGGGGATTGTAGCATTAAGACTTTTATTGTTTTGTAATTTATGTGTTACTTTTTAAATAATTTAATATATCAATAAATTGATCAATTGGATCTTTTAACCATATGAAGGATATTCAATCAACTATAGAGAAAATAGAGAAAAGTGTGGTAGAGATTAAAAAAGAAAGAAAGTATATCAGGGATAAAACTGATTATGCTAGAAATCAAGTGAGGTCCGATTCTAAAAGGGAACAGAAAAAACAATACTAATACAAAAATTTGGGGAGAGCCACGGAGAGAAGGAAACCCCATTAGAATAAAAAACAAAACCCAATTAAGAACACCTGCAAAAACATAAAAACCTAAAACTCCCAATAAGGAACAAAGAAGGAATCAACAGTGGGAGGTGGTTAAGCATGAAAATAGAAAAATATTGGAAAGGTCTCCAACTAAACTATACTCAATGCAGAGAAAAAAACAGAGAGAAAATTAGAATAAAAGAAGAGATTAAATTTGTACGAGCAATAGGTCTGAACAACTCAACAGACCCCCTAGGGATGAGGATTTTTGGGAAACTAGAGTAAAAGGAAGATACAAACAAATGGAAGCAGCATACAAATCTCCAGGGAAGAGAATGAGGGCCTTAGAAGAAGGGGAAGTAGAGGAGGAGGAAAGATACAGAGAAGAAAGGAGAAACAACCAACAATGCAACAAAGTATTTTCAATCTCACTAAGAGAACACTCTTGAAACCCCAAGTTACCTTGTTAAATAGAGGCCTTAGGTTTGCCCCGACCAAAACTTTGTCTAAATTTGATTTCTATATTGATTTGAACAAATTTAAACGTAAGTTATGTCTTAAAAATGTTTTTGCGAAGCCCAATATGAATGAACTTAATGTTCATCATGAATATAGTCAGTTTACACACACTGAACTAAAAGACCCCTCTAAGTTCTTCCCTATGGGTGAAATCTCGGATGAGATTATCACCTTTGAGAAGATGGTTATGTACGATCTGCAGAAAGTAAAAAAGCCCAATAACCATGAATTGTACCTAAATCAGGCCAAAAGAGCAGCTCTAAAAGCATTTAAAGAGGATGATACTCTTGTCATAAAAACAGCGGATAAAAGGGGGGACATTGTATTACTTGAGAGAAAGGACTACATAGAAGAATCCCTTTGGTTACTGGGAGACAGAAAAACCTACTTAATACTCAATAAAAAAAACCTATATAATAGATAAGGGAAAAATGTTAGGTATTTTAAATTTAAAAAGAGTATTTTTTTTTAAATATTTTAAATCCAAGAATCCCTGTCTTTTATTATCTTCCCAAAGTCCACAAAAATAAAGAGAAACCCCCAGGACGTCCGATAGTTTGAGGGATAGGATCTATATCCAGTAAACTATCTCAATATATGGACAAATGTCTACAATCAACGGTGCAGAGATGTCCAAGTCACCTGAAGGACACTCTTGGCCTCTTGACCATCTTAAAGGATCTTTTTTGGGAGGGTGATTTTTTTCCTAGTCACTTCAGATGTTGGCTCCCTTTACACAATTATCTCACATGAGAAGGGTTGCCTATCTACTAGATATTTTTTAGAATTTTTTAAAGTTTTTCCTCAACCACAAATTGATTTTATTTTTGAAGGAATACAGTGGATTTTAAATAACAATTACTTTTGGTTTGTGGAGAACTTTTATCTTCAGATCTGCGGTACGGCAATGGGCACCAGATTTGCGCCCAGTTACACCAATTAATTTATGCCCAAATGGGAAGAGGAATATATTTATAACAGAGGTGACGGGGGTGTGAATCTGGTGCTCTATCGCCGATATATTGATGATATATTTTTATATGGAGGGGGAAAGAATCTTCCCTCCAGGACTTTCTTAATTTTTTAAACAATAACGACTGGGGCATTCAACTTAAAAGTGATTTTAGCAAATCTAATGTAAACTTTTTAGATTTTAATATTTATGTGGAGGATAACCAAATTAAAACCAAGACATATTTTAAACCAGTAGATGTCAACAGTTATGTAGAAGAGGCAAGCTGCCATTTCTCTCCGTGGAGAAATGTACCGAAGTCACAATTATGAAGGATTAATTGCAATTGCACAGAAGAGGAGGAATTTAATCAGCAATCAATTAAAATTCTTAATGATTTGGGATATGGAGAAGAACTCCTTAATAGGAATCTGAAAAGTAGAAAATAACTTTTAATCCCGAATAAACCAAAAGTAAATGATAGGAATGAGCAAATTTCACGTATTTGTGATTTTAACTGTAGACATAATGATGTTCGAAAAGTAATAAATATATATACTGGCCAATTCTGAAAAAGATGAAATATTAAATTCTATACTCCCAGATAAACCACAAATTATTTATAGAGGAGTACTAAATTTAAGAAGTAACTTAGTCTCTAGCCATTTACGTAGGGAACAGCCCTTAAAAAACGTGTTTAATGAAGAAGGACGCTTCTATGGTTGTGGCGGTTGTGGAGCGTGTGTTAATACAAAAAATAAGAAAAGACATATTAAGGATTTTTCACAGTGGCGTACTAAGGGGGGGGCAGCCGCCCGAGCGCTCTGTAGTGAGCCTCAGGCGGCTGCAGCTTTGCCCGGGCGGTGCGTCCATGAGGGCGGACCGCACCGCCCGGGCGCAGCCTGAGAAAGGGGGCTGACAGGAGGGAAGCGCTGATCGCTCCCTCCTGTCAGCTTCCTTTGCTGTAGCGTGGGCGAGCCCTGCAGCACTGATAGTCCGCGGGTACAGGGAGCAGCTGTTTCCTGTACCCGGCCGGACTAACAGGAAGTTTGAGAGGGGGTCTGTACCATAGCAATGAAGTTGCCCTTTAAAAATCCTGTAAACTAGGGGCGTGGCCTGGCAGCTCATGGACACAGACGTGTGAGCTGTTAGCTCCGACGAGGGTGCAACAAACCGCAACGAATTGACGAGCGCAAACCGCCCAGACCGACTCACAAACGGCTTATTTGACAAGCCCAAACCATCATGTCCAACAGAGCGCAAAAAAAACCGAAATTGCGCCCCACAGCCCTCCAAATATCGGCTCTCACACCGCCGCGCAGCAGAGCACAAGATGGCGCCGGAGGCCCTGACTCACCCACAGCATGCTCTGAAGGGAGTGACAGCACATCCATCTCCCATACCAACGCAGCTCCTGCCTCAGAAACGGCTCTGCACCGCATGCTCCAAGAGTTACAGCAAAATCTCCAAGCAGAATTCGCTAAATTGGCCCGGGACGTCCGCGCAGACATTAAAGAGATAGGCGCGCGCACCGCCATATTAGAGGATAAAACAGAGGAAATTATTGACGCGCATAACAACCTAGCCGCAACCTGGGAAACCCTGGAGGCTAAGATAGCGGACCATGAAGATCGCGACAGACGCAACAATATTCGTCTGCGCGGCATACCAGAGGAAATCAAACCATCTGCACTAAGGGACTATGCCATAGGCCTATTCAAGGCCCTCTGCCCACAGCTCAGCGACGCCGACCTGTGCCTTGATCGTATTCACCGCCTGCCGCGGCCTAAATTCTTAGCAGCAACTGCGCCCAGGGATGTAATTACACCCATCCACTATTTCACCTCTAAAGAAGCAGTACTGAGAGCAGCAAGAAACCCTGACAGCATCCCAGCTGAATTCCGAGGCGTGAAACTATTCGTGGACCTCTCTGCAGCAACCCTGGCTAAGCGCAAAGCACTGTCACCAATCACCCAGGCACTCAGGAATGCAGATATCCTATATAAATGGGGCTATCCAACACGCATCATCGTGAGGCGAAACGGAGTGGAACACCAAATACAATCGGTAGATGAAGGAACCCGACTACTAGGCGACTGGAATTTACACATCAAACCTCCAGACGTGAAAGATTCAGCAAGCAGAACCACCAAGTCGCCCAGAAAAATCTCTAAGGACTGGTCCGCTGGGACAAAACATAAGTGACATGAGACTAAGGTTAACACATCAGGCTGCGCAGCCCAGCCTAATGCATCTTCGTACCGACTAGATACGTGAGCATGCTACATGTCTGTATAATTGTTTGCAATGTTTTTTGTTATATCTGCTTAATATGTGGTTAATAGAATACCTAGCATAACAGACACATAGCCCTCAGTCACAAACTAATGTGTAGATGATAGACGATTACCAGTCTCCACTTCCTCAGAGGCGGGCGATATGGCATTCCAAGCTAATAACAACACTAATATGGGCGGTTAATACCCACAAAGACACCCTCCCCCATTGTGGCTCCATAGGGCCGACAAAGACCTTGTTGTGGTCTGATATACAGTATCTGACCAATCTTTTGTACATAGTTCCCCGGTGGGGAGTTATCCCCTTACACCCCCGACCCCCCTCCCATACCCCATTCAATACCAATAACTGTAGGTTGCTAACCTTAGACACTCGCTACCATGATATAGTTAACGTAGGCGAGATCGCACTACATGAAGGCTTCCTCAAGGCCACCCAGAACAAGACTCAGACTCGAAAAACGCACCTTACTTTTCCCACATCACACTGCGAGCAGAAGAGGGTCCCCGCTACTTCTCCATGGCGTTAGTAGTTCTCTCACTCAACGTAAAAGGCCTAAATACACCACACAAAAGGAGGCTAGCTCTCGAAGAAGCTAAAAGGATGAGGGCCGCTGTGGCTTTCTTCCAAGAAACCCATTTTCTAACCTCCAAACTACCCAAGTTCTCCTCAAGAGACTACCCGATAGGTTATCACACTGGTTACTCAAAAAAGAAGAGAGGAGTCTCCATTCTCTTTAGCAAAGATGTGGCTTTTTCCTTGCACAAGAAAATTGGGGACAAAGAGGGACGCTTCCTTCTGCTTCAATGCCTTCTAAACAATGTTCCATACACCTTTATAAATATATACGGCCCACACGATAACCAAAAAGCATATCTAGACAAAATCCTAACACTAGCAAACACATACCAATTTGGGACGACAATCATAGGGGGAGACACAAACTTTATTTTAGACGAACAATTGGATACCTCCTCTACCCTCCACGTTACGCAAAGAACGAAGACTAAACGTACCACATCCTCAAACACTGCCAAAACACAGTTGACAAACTCGGGATATGTGGATATATGGAGAATCCTACACCCTTCCGAAAAGGATTTCACTTTCCATTCCCAAGTACATAATTCCTACTCAAGAATAGATAGATTCCTCATACACAACACAACAATCCCAACAATACAATCCACCAACATAGCAACCATTACGTGGTCGGACCATGCACCGATTACCCTTACCATGTCAACTCGATTCCCCACCAAAGGGCGCGGTTCATGGCGCCTGAATGAATCTCTACTGCGCGATCCCCAAATTACCAGACAAATAAAAACAGAACTAGAAGCATATTTCAACACAAACACTACCGCAGATATTTCCGTAGATACATTGTGGCGTGCACACAAAGCCGTGCTCAGGGGCTTGTTCATCAAACATGCTAGTTACGCCAAGAAGCAAAGACTACACACATATAATACCCTGATCCAACAAATAACAATCCTCACACACACAAACAAGACGAACCCATCGCCAGAACATTATAACAAGTTGAGAACTTTACAAGCACAACTGAATGAATTTGAACTAGACAAAACCAACTACATCCTCCAGAAGTATAAGCATAAATTCTTTGCACAAGGGAATAAATCGGGCAAACTTCTTGCGTCCAAGTTAAGGGCCCGTACGGCCAACACTAAAATAGCTTACATTAAGACACAAGGGAACAAGAAACTCATGAACCCACAGGACATAGTAGAGGAATTCGCGCAATACTATAGCTCATTATACAATCTCAAAGATGATCCCACAACAACCACACTGACCAAAGCACAAGTTCGAGAGTACTTAGATACAGTAACATTACCTACATTAACCCAGACAGAAATTGACACAATTACTAAACCAATCACAGAGGAAGAACTAAGAAACACAATATTGAAATTACCCCCTCACAAGTCCCCAGGCCCTGATGGCTTTACCAATTTGTACTACCAAACTTTCTCAGAAACCCTCACCTCGCACCTCTCCAAGCTCTTAAACCACTACTACACCATAGGCGAAATGCCCCCTGAAATGCTACAAGCACACATATCAACACTCCCGAAGCCAGGCAAACCAGCGACGATCTGCCAGAATTTCCGACCCATCTCTCTACTCAATTGCGATACAAAAATTTACGCAAAAATTTTAGCTAACCGCCTTACAAACATACTAAATCGCATAGTTCATAACGATCAATCAGGCTTCACCAAAAACAGACAAGGGTCAGACAATACGAGGAAAATTCTCAATATCCTAGCCCACATGGAAACACGCAAAACAGAGGGCCTCCTGCTGGCATTAGACGCCGAAAAGGCCTATGATAGGCTCAATTGGGAATACATGGAACAGGTACTTCTAAAATTTGGCTTCCCAAGCTTGTTTACTACGGGCATAATGGCACTATACTCCAAGCCATCAGCTAAAGTCACGAACACAGGCTTTATCTCGAACCCCTTCCACATCACCAACGGCACTCGCCAAGGATGTCCACTCTCACCTCTATTATTTATACTCTCCCTTGAACCTTTGGCCTACAAGATTAGAACCCACATAGACATAGAGGGAATCCCCGTAAAACAAGCAAACTACAAATTGTCCATGTTCGCAGATGATATCCTTATTTCCCTTACGAGACCAGAACATTCCCTACCGCACATTCTGAGCACATTGGAAGAATACGGCAAAGTCTCCTATTATAAATTGAATCAGGCCAAAACCCAAGCACTTCCCATACGTCTTCCTGTCACAACCATACAAGCGCTGAAAAAGCTATACTTATTTGACTGGAGACAGACCCATGTAACATACCTAGGGGTGAAAATAGCCGCCACATATAGAGGAATTAACACACTAAACTACTCCACAATGCCACACATGTGCAAACAGATCCTGCACAAGTGGAAAGATGTCATGCTATCATGGCTAGGCAGGATTAATGCCATAAAAATGATTGTACTCCCGAAACTGCTCTATGTATTTAGGATGCTTCCAATACCTCTCTCCCCTACATTGAGCAAACAAATCCAAATGATAATGACAAACTATATATGGGAGAACAAGAAACCCAGAATACCATCGATTCTACTACAAACACCCACTAAGGAAGGCGGACTAGGTTTCCCTAACATAGCAACTTACCACAAAGCAGCGATTCTCGAAAACGCGATAAAATTACACGCACCACCCCACACACTACAATGGGTGGATCTCGAAAACAATTATGACCCCGCGGGGTCAGCGGTGAATTATATGTGGACGCCTAAACAAATTCGGGACAAACGCAAAGACATGTTACCACTTACCAAATACCTGATACAGACCTGGGACCACCTACACCGTACACGGACAACGGAGAGCAAATTTTCACCCTGGGCTCCCATCACAGCTCTCACCACTGTGTCACCCTGGCTGTCCCTAGATAAATGGAGAGAACTTGGAATAACCCGCATTATGGACATATGCCAACAAGGAGCTATACTACCCTTCCCGGAAATTCAAAAAACGCATAACCTACCAGCATCCTATATCTTCCCATATCTCCAACTTAAAAGCTTAATTACTAATAAAGTAGCACCCCCAACATCGCAAGTAAGCCCCACAGACCACGACCTACTATTACTGTACCATAGGTGCCACAACTCACCGATTAAACCAAAGATGCTCTCATTGAGCTACACAGCTTTAAGAAATCAAATTCCGCCTCCAGAGTTCAAATACAGATTACACTGGGAACAAGAATGCGCACTGTCATTCACAGACAAGCAATGGACAGCGTCGCTCCAAGCCCTAAAGGGTATCACCGCTTGTTATTCACATGTCGAAGCACATAAAAAACTAATCTACAGGTGGTATTACACACCTGACAAACTCCACAGGATCTACCCCACACCTCGGCCAAGTGCTGGAGATGTGGGATGGAACGAGGCACAATGACCCATATCTGGTGGAACTGTCCGAGCATTACGCCCCTATGGAAGGAAGTTCATCAGACATGGCAAGAACTGGGGATCAAACAACTATCACTCACACCCCTGCTGACTCTCTTCCTCCAATACCCCAACTCAATACCTTATAAGGACAAACACCTGACAGCGATGATGATCCTAGCAACCCGTAATCTCATAGCGTGTCACTGGAAACAAACAGAATGTCCTACCACCACAATGTTACACTACAAAATTAGGCAATACCTCCGATATGATCTGCTCACAGCCCACACTCACAAACAGACCTCCACCACACTTCTTAATTGGTGAAGATGGACAGAATGGGTAACTCTTAAGGGGAACGCAGACGAGGCCATAACTACTACTGCTAATATTGATTAACTACTACTGCTACTAGAGATTGACACAATAGATTGAAGCCAACGACCATAAGTTATTGACACCCTGAACACTCGAGGCCCGTAAACAGACTTGCACCATGATGTGAGGGCACAAAATAGGACATATTGTACCACTCACAACAAAACAAATACTCAGAATAACAACACAGCATAAATTAGCGTAAAAGTACTCAAGCGACAACAAGCTACGGTACTATATAACACACAAAAATGTAACCAACTGCACCCTGGTATCTCTGTACCTATGTAATTTGATACCTTAGATCGAATATGTATGCGTGCCAAGCTAAACTGTGTCTATATACATGTGTACTTATGAAGATCTAACAAGCAACCTGAAAGAAATTTGTATTTGAATGTCCTCCACCTCCCCCCTCCCCTCTTCTTTTCTGTACCCCACCCTACCCCAGACTTTGTTCAATAAAAATAAACTACGAAGTGAAAAAAAAAAAAAAAATCCTGTAAACTAGAATAAGCAGTAAAAATGGGAACAGTTAACAGGAGATATTCACAAAGCAGTCATTGGCAGAGGTAAGTGATATACAAAGGATAGAACTATAATTGGTGAAGAAATGTAGCAAGCATAGAGTTGTTAAGAGCTTCTTATGTTAACATTAAATATATGGAATTTAATCCTTAAGGGTACACAAAGCTAATTTAATAATTGTCAAAGAGGCATCGTGTGAGAAAAGCAATAGGAAAGAAAAATACATCTGGCACCAGAATACATAAAGAACAGCCACGGCCGAACTTATGGGTGTAAGAGCTGTGTGGCAACACAAGGTACCATGGCAACAGGGGCTGCCTTAGGGATACTGCTACCTCCATGTGTTACATTTTTATTTGATATATTGTCAGATCTATACAAGGACCCAAAATATTTAGTAGCACCAGGGCCCTCTCTTTATTAGTTCCTACACAGCATCAGGATATCTATATAACAAGTAACCAGCTCTGGAAATTGTGATATTCACACACTATACCTCCAAGTATGTAAAATGTACATACATTTTTTTTTTTAACCAAAATTCACCTATACACCACACTCCAGTAGACACATGCACAATGCAGCCCATATAAACATACATACAGCTACTAATATACAAACACAATGCAACACTTATGCACACACTGCAGCTCCT
This sequence comes from Pelobates cultripes, assembly GCA_933207985.1. Classification (NCBI taxonomy): domain Eukaryota; kingdom Metazoa; phylum Chordata; class Amphibia; order Anura; family Pelobatidae; genus Pelobates; species Pelobates cultripes. The sequence goes on along the minus strand of OW240912.1, from coordinate 252,194,803 downwards.
AGATACAAACACACTCTATAGCCCTGAAACACACACACACTACAGTCCATACACGCACACACACACACACACACACACACAATCTATACAACCCTTAGATATGGGTCTGCATTACATGACAACTTGACACTTTATTTTTTTTTCTCAATGAAGTGGTCTGGGTGTCATGTCCCAGTCTGTGTAACCCTGCAATGTAAAACTTTGCCATTCTGGCTCTAGTGGCTGTCACCCTGACAAATATTTAAAATAACCAAATATTTGGCACAGTACAGCGTTTTGCTGTGCATGAGCAATAGCCTCCCAGTGCTTTCCTATAGGAAAGCATTGTTTGACTGAGATCAGCAGTCTTGATGAGGAGAGGGTTACAGTAATTGAGGCAAGAAATGATTGGAGTGAATATAATCTGGTGACTACATGGATCTGAGGTGTAAGGCTAAGGCTACAGTGTAAGATAATACCAAGTCAGCAAACATTCAAGGAAAGGCTGATGGGTGTAATATCAACTTGCAGAGAAAATTACATTTGAAAATTAGGTTTTTGGAGAGAGTTAAGAAGTTCAGTGTTGAAAAGACAGAGTTTTAGAGAGCAGGAAGACATTCACTTGGAGAAAAAAAAAGGCAATTGTTGACACATTACTGGGTGGGAAAGAGATCAAAGAAGGAGAACTGAAAAGGAGATGCTGAAGTAGCCCGAGAGAGAACTTGTGAGAACCAGAAAAGTTATGAAGGCCAAGGGTGTGAAGGGTATGGAAAAGAATGTGATCAACAGTGGTAAAGGCACTAAAATATCTATTATATAATACATATATGGAAGTAATGAAAGTGATTCTGCAGTGCACTGTGAAGTGCACAATTTGTGGTTCATTTTTTTTCTTGCATATAATTTTTTTCATAATAAATTAGACTTGGAGATTTCTTTCGGTCCAATCTGCCTAATTTGGGCCGATCAGTAGATTAAATTAATTCCCAAACTCCATGTGGTGAGTAATTGGAGGGGGGTTGGGGAGGTGGGGATAGAATCAATTAAATAACATCTATATTTATATAATGAACATTTAATAAATATATAACATTTAAATATGTATGTATATACATATATATCTATATATGTTTATGTTTTCCCTCTATTGGTTAGTTTTTATTAATAGATCTCTGAACCAAATCTCGGGGTAAAATGATTGGCTCATTTTCACATCCTTTTGGCTTGCCTGATTCCAATATTTGGCTGCAATTTGAACATCACAAAACATTTTCTGTTTTTCTGGAAAATTGTTCAGCTAGGTTAAAATTTCTTGCGAATCTCAAGTCTATTACATATTATATTTTCTGTAACTGTAATGTACTGTGTGATTTCTTTATTTACTATAATGCACATTCTTGAGAGCATTAAAATAGAGCATAATCAAAGAGGAGACTTGGTTACACAGTATTATATTTCTGAAACTATTTAATACAATAAAAGTATTTATTTCATTAGTGAAAGAAAAAGAAAAAAAATGCACAGAAAAGGACATGAAGCATCTTGCTAGTAAAGAATTAAAATGCGCTGTTAATGAAACATTAAATTAGTGGCCAGTGAGACTATAGAAAGTTAATTAAAAACCTGCCTGTGGATTGAACAACAATTGGAGTCTCTGAATGAAAGCTATTGTTCTCATTTTCATGTCCACATGTGTATATTTGCTCAAGGTAATGAGAAATTACTTCTGTTAATGAATTTCTTAGTGAATCATTCAAAATATATATAGATACAAAACTCACACACATAGTATTAAAGAAGGAACACTTCAAATGAACAATGCTTTATTTACTTTTTTATATTTTTCTATCACAGTACACAAACCCCAAGCAGTTTTTTTTGTAAAATACTTTGGGCAAAAATAATTGTTTTCCTTTGAGAGTAAATTGAAAGCATTTGGCTAAATTAACATTTCTGAAATCACATTTAAAATTCTCAATTATTTTGGTGCAATTTATTTTCAAGATTTCACTGGGTTTTATTCTGTTTAATAACAATTAAAGAGAAAATACAATAAACAAATAGAACATAATTAGGAAAACAAATACAATAAATCCTTCCTAATTCACAGATGGGTTAGCGTTAAATAACCAAAAGTGGTAAAAACAAGGCAGCAACTCTTAAAAGGCGATCCCTCTCAACCCTAAAAGAATGTTACACAAGAAAAAAGAGAGAAGTGCTGCGCCACATCAGAATTTCGGAAGCAGGAAATAATATGTAATTGAACAGGATTTGCTTAAAAGTTTCTCACATAGAAAGGGGCCTCTTCTAAGAAGGCAAGTGCAGCTGTAGGTGCTGAGTTCTTTGTGCTTCGGGATGTGGTAGGTCTAACTCTCTTTGGTATCATATATAAAATAGAAAAAGACAAGGCAAATTGAAAGTACAATATGTCAGAACTCAATATAAGGGTATATTCAAGTTAGCAATGTCAGTTGAGTGAGTGGCCATAATAGGAGGGAAACTAATAGTTTAAGAAAGAAGTAAAATAGGCATCATAATCATCTCAGAGACATAATAATGGATAAAATTGAATCAGGATGAAAATATAAATATAAACACAATAGTTGAACAATAGATATATATATATATATATATATATATACACACTCAAGTATAAAAAGAGAGAGGAATGTGCAAATATAAAGTAAAATTATAAAGTAAAATTAAATAAAATTAAACAAATCAAATTCTGCATTTAAACCATTAGGGGCAAGTGTCTGTAAATTAAACACCTATTCCATTTCTGATTTGCCAAGGATGTTTTTTTATTTTCCCTCCTCTCCAAGGGATAGTACATTTGTTGATGCCAATACACTTTAATAGCTTAGGGTCATTGTTGTGTATGGCAAAATGCTTCTAAACTGAATGATGTGGATATCCTTTTATAATATATCTGCAGTGCTCGCTTAATCTTATTTTTAAACATCTTGTGGTCATCCTAACATATTGGAGACCACATGGGCACTCCAACAAATAAATAACATTCTTAGTACTGCAACTAATAAAATCTTTAATATCATACATTTTTTTTGTGTTATTAGATATAAAATTTGTGGTTTGGGATGGTACAGATGTGTCAGTACTTTTACAGACTACGCAGCGTTTGCATTTATAAAATCCTTTAGCTTTAGTAAAAAAGTACGTTTGTAATGTTTTATTAGGTATAGATTCTCTTGTAACATTAGTAGTTAAGATAGATTTAAAACTTGGAGCTCCTCTAAAAATAATATTAGGCTTTTCAGGCAAAATATCTTTGAGCGTTTCATCTTGCTTTAATAAGTGCCAGTGCTTATTCACTATTTTTTTAATGTGCCCACTTTTATTATTAAAGTTAAAAATAATAGGAATGAATGGGGGATCTTTGGTACTTTTATCTTTGTATATTAAAAGGTTAGCTCTTTCTTGCTTCTTAACTCTATCAATAGTACTATTTAAACGCATCGGCGAATATTTTTTTTCCATAAAATTGTTCTTTAAAAAATCAGCCTGATCGTTAAAATCATCCATTTGAGAGCAATTTCTGCAAAGGCATAAACATTGGCTTTTAGGGGAAGTTTCAAGCCATGGTTTATGGTGACAGCTAGATAGGTCCATTGCTGTATTAGTACAAACTTTCTTGAAAAAGGTTTTTGTGTTACGTTCACCATGTATATTAAAAATGTGTAAGTCTAAAAAATTTATAGAGTAAAATAAAAGAGTAAATTGCAAAAAAAAATTAATAGACTCCTTACTATATTCACACGTTACAATGATTCCTCTATTATTTGTATTAAGATGGTTAATAAATGAGTTCAGGGAATCTTCTGAGTCTTACCAGGTAAAAAAAAAGGTCATCTATATATCTAAAATAGGAGACCAGGTTTGCCTGTCAGGCATGCCCACACTAAGTGGCCGTGGACTCCCAATCAGCCATAAAGAATTTGGCATAGCTAGTGGTAAACCTGGTCCCCATCACAATACCCCTCTTTTGGAGATAAAACAAATCTAAAAACCAAAAATAGTTATTTTTTAAAAATATTAATGCCTTATATGATAAAATCTATTTGTGTGTAAGCGATTCGAGCTTCAGTCTTTAAGATTTTCTATACAGCTTTGCGACCTATATGATGAGGGATTATAGTGTACAGTGATTGTACATCACATGTCACCAAACTGAAATTTGGGTTCTAATTAAAATTACTTAAAAAGAAACTTAAAAGTGACATAGGATCTTTTAAATATGATTTCCTTAATTTTACTGATGGCTGCAAGAGAATATCAATATATTGGGATATGTTACATAGGAGACAGCCAATCCCTGACACAATGAGTCTGCTTGGGGGTTTACTTTTATTCTTATGAATTTTCAGCAGAAAATAAATGACAGGGATTTTAGGATATTTAGTATTTAAGTAGTTAAATTCTTGGTTATTAAAAATTTCAGAATCAAAACCTTTCTTTAAAAATAATGATAAAATATGTTGTATATTAGAAGTAGGGTCTGAGGATAATTTTCCATACACATTGGTGTCATTTAATTGTCTATGAGCTTCTTCTATATATTTTTCACTGGATAATATAACTAGCCCTCCACCTTTGTCCGCTGGTTTGATGACTATACTTTTATCATCCTGGAGTTGTTTTAATGTGATCCTTTCTGTTTGGGTCACGTTATAGGCAACATGTTTGTTATGAATCTTGTCAAAGTCTTTTAAAACTGATTTTTCAAACAAAACTAGAGGGATAAAATTTAGATTTGTCTTTAAGTTTTGTACTGATAATACTAAATTCAGCTTGAGGTGTGTTGGGGGGTGGGGAGGTAAGTTTGTAGAGTCATTTTTTTCAATAAAAAATCTCTTTAAGTTATCTTTTTGCACAAATTTGTTGACATCTAAGAAGGCTTCAAATAGTTTAAATGCATTGGTGGGGGCAAATTTAAGACCTTTATTAAAAACAGATATTTGTGCGGCAGTTAAAATTATTTGGGATAAATTAAAAATTCCGCACTCTTTTTCATTAGGCGCAATTATAGCCTTTCTTATCTTCCTTTCTTGTACTCATCTGCCACTTCGTCTTCCTCTAGGCTTTGATTTAAAATATTTTTTGGGGCTTTTGGAGGGTACGGTGTTTGTGCAAGTATGTTGGGGTATACGTTGCGAAGCTGTAAAGGAAATCTTAAAGACTGAAGTGTGAATCCCTTACACTCAAATAGATTTTATCATAGAAGGCATTAATATTATTTTAAAAAATAACTATTTTTGGTTTTTAGATTTGTTTTATCTCCAAAAGAGGGGAAGTGCGATGGGGATCAGGTTTTCCCCCAGCTATGCAAACCTCTATATGGCTAATTAGGAGTCCACAGCCATTTGGGGTCTTTTATTAACCATCTTAATACAAATAATAGAGGAATCATTTTATTGTGTGAATATAGTTGGGAGTCTTAATTTTTTAGACTTAGAAATTTTTATTAAAGATGGCGAACTTAACACAAAAAACCTTTTTCAAGAAAGACTGTACTAATATAGCAATAGACCTATCAAGCTGTCACTATAAACCATGGCTTGAAAGTGCGCCTAAAAGACAATTTTTATGCCTTCACAGAAATTGCTCTCAAATGGATGATTTTAACAATCAGGCTAATTTTATAAAGAACAAATTTATGGGAAAAAAATATTCACCAACGAGTTTAAATAGTACTATTGATAGAGTTAAGAAGCAAGAAAGAGCTAACCTTTTAATATACAAAGATAAAAGTACCAAAGATCCCCCATTCATTCCTATTATTTTTAACTTTAATAATAAAAGTGGTCACATTAAAAAATAGTGAATAAGCACTGGCACTTATTAAAGCAAGATGAAACGCTCAAAGATATTTTACCTGAAAAGCCTAATATTATTTTTAGAGGAGCTCCAAGTTTTAAATCTATCTTAACTACTAATTTTACAAGAGAATCTATACCTAATACAACATTACAAACATCCTTTTTTACTGAAGCTAAAGGATTTTATAAATGCAAATGCTGCATAGTCTGTAAAAGTACTGACACATCTGTACCATCCCAAACCACAAATGTTATATCTAATAACTCAAAAACATTTATGATATTAAAGATTTTATTAGTTGCAGTACTAAAAATGTTATTTTGTTTGTTGGAGTGCCCATGTGGTCTCCAATATGTTAGGATGACCACAAGATGTTTAACAAATAAGATTAAGCGAGCACTGCAGATATATTATAAAAGGATATCCACATCATTCAGTTTAGAAGCATTTTGCCATACACAACAATGACCATAAACTATTAAAGTGTATTGGCATAAAAAAAATGTACTATTAGAGGAGGGAATATAAAAAAAAACATCCTTGGCAAATCAGAAATGGAATAGATTTACAGACACTTGCCCCTAATGGTTTAAATGCAGAATTAGATTTGTTCAATTTAATTCAATTTTACTTTATATTTGCACTCTCTCTTTTTATACTTGTGTATATATATATTTTGTATCTATTGTTCAACTATTATGCTTGATATGCTTTTTATCCTGATTCTATTTTATCCATTAATTTTATCCATTATTATGCCTCTTATATGATTATTATGCCTATTGTATTTCCTTCTTAGGCTACTGCTATTAATTTTTAATTATCCCTTTCCCCAACCAAGATGGCCGCGGTGGCAATTTTGATTACTATTTATCCCTACTACCTATTAGGTACCCTCTTCTCAGGCAGTTAAGGAAGTCTCTACACACTTTATGTAATGAGTGCATTTAGCTTCGCCCCGATGTCGGCAAACACAAATTTTTTGCCGACATCGGAGAGATCATACTGTTATGGGCAAATGCAAATAGTACAAGTTTTAGAATTAAAAGTTGTATTTCTTAAACTGTGTACTTTGTCTTTAAGAGATATTGCAAACTGACAAGGTGTCAGAAATGGAACATAGTGTTTTTCATACATGTTTCTTTTAGCAAGAACTTCTAACCTACTTTCAGTGCATAATATGTTTACGCCAATTTATCCTAGCTTAATACAAAACAAGTAATGCAATAACATCTTCAAGGCTATGCTATGTCATCAGACTTTAGGAAGCCATCTTGTCCCAAGTCAGGGAATTTCCCATGATGTGTGCACCCTTACGTTTTAGTATAAACAATAGATAAGATGTTCAGACTTTAAGACGCCATCTTGTCCTAAGTCAGGGAATTTCCCATGACGTGTTCACTTACGTTTTAGTTATGGCCTTGTATCTTTGCCAAGTTAAGGGAGGTCCTAAAATGAACATCTAAGATATAAATATGTGTATCTTTCAAATGTTAAGACACAGAGGAGAGATTTGGAGACAGAGACACTGTCGCTCCATATTATAATGACTGAGAGATGTTGACATGTTCAAGAGGGTATGTTATTCTATTTTTGATATTGCAAGCATATAGTTTAATCTTATAACTCTGCTATAAATTATTGTAATGGATTTTATATGTCTATATTTATATTTTTATTTAATAAATATCTAAAAAGACAACATTTTATTGCTTCTAAGACAATCCTTATTTTATATTGTATTCTCAATTATTTATATATTTTAAATAGATAATCTCTGGTATTGTATGCTTTAAGACGTTATAGTGGTAAATAAAGGAACCAGCTGCGGTCACAATACTGACTACTACATTTTCCATAAGGCTTAGCGGCCAGGAAATTATGACGGGCACATGACGCTCGTCACACATTCCGGATTCAAATAACTATCTTTAAAACACTCATTTTTAAGGTTAACTATCATATTTCAATTGCACACTCAATGTTCTATTAATACATAGTGTTGTTTTTTTATATTTATAATGTGTGAACTAATACTGTTTGTTTATTGGAGGACAGCCTATGATGCAATTTTGGCGCCAATTTTAAATTACCCTTCCTCTATATAAACCCTAACTAGCCAGGCTGTATGTTTTTATTCCGTTTGAAAAAGACTATATTGGTGAAACGCGTTATGGATGTTACTTTGTATTTTATCTAATAAAGGATTTTGGTTATCACAGTGATATATTTTGCCATCTCCTTTATATGTGATACCTTATTTTTCATACCTCTTGGCATTTTTATCATCTTGTATCATCTCTATTTTCAAGAAATCCTAGGTGAGAATCATACCATCAATGCTATCATCTTGTGAGTATAATTTTGTATTACTTTTATCTCATTTTATTGTTTTATTGAGAGTACTATTTTTTGCTATTTTTTTCTCTTTTGTGCATTTGGTTGCCTACTGCTGTGGACGTCCCTCATCATATCCTATAAGTGGGGATTAAACCACTGTGCGCGATACACGCTAGAGCTGGCCATAGCTCGTTTACATGTGAGTGTGACATTGCTAACTTGAATATACACTTATATTGAGTTTACCTTGTCTTCTTCTATTTTATATACACATACCAAAAAGATTTAGACCTACTGTTTTAGATCAAAGAAAACGTTGATTATTTGTCTATCTACTCCTTCCATTTTAATTAATTAATGCGTGCACGCTTTTCCTAGAAGTAATTCACACCGGAGACAACGTTTCTGATCAGTGAAAAACCTGAGGAATGCTTTATTCCCCGGAGTGGGAGCCCTTTTTAAAACAGAAATACGTCATATACAGAGTCACAGTTAACATACAGTATTTATTCAACAATTGGTTAATAGTCTAAGGGGTCTTGTCTAACCCCCCCCTACAGGATGTAGTGTCGTCATTACAGAGTTCTCCCACCCATATTTCGGCTCCATCTTGGTTATACGATGGGAGGGGGGAAGTGAGTAGTAGTTACTTTAACAGTGATTCTTCATTTTGTTACACGTGGCACATAGCTGTTACTTTGCACAAAGGAAGTGGGGGAGGAGTTTAATAAAGGAAACTGTTCTTTTAACACAGGAATTTGCTACATGAGGCTTGCTCGATGGGAAGGGGGGAGGCTAGCAGGATGGGAGGAATTTGCAGAGAAAATAGTGACTGAACACATTGTAGGGGGGGAAGGGAATATTTACTCTAGCAGCCAGTTTTAACATAGTGAACACAGAATAAATAGACATTAGTAAATAGTCCATAACACTACCACATCCTCCAAGCACAAAGAACTCAGCACCTACAGCTGCACTTGCCTCCTTACAAGAGACCCGTTTGTATGTGAGAAACTTTTCATTGTTGGAACGAGAAGTTTTAGCACATCCTGTTCAACTACATATTATTTCCTGCTACCGTAATTTTGATGTGGTGCAGCCCTTCTCTCTTTTTTCTTGTGTAAAATCCTTTGTAATAGCTCAATAATTGCTTTATAATTACATTCTGAGCTGTTGCTTATCTAACACCTAAAATAAAAAAATGAACTCTGGAATTAAATTATTAGACATCAATAATTATCTAGGATTTTTTGAGTTTGCAAGATAATCGACCAATGCCTGCCTACTTTTCTTCTGCATATGTTCAGCTGGTGAAAACATTTTGGGATTGATGTTTTTCTAAATTAATTTAAATAAATAAATAAAACATTGAAATTTGAAAAAATTTGCTAGGGCATAAAGGACTTATAGAAAATTTGCATAGATTTCTGTTCTTAAAATGTTCATACTTTTAGTATTTAATTTATTTGTTTAATTTATACCTTTACATAAATTTTGGTTTTATACTAGACTTGGGCAGTGACAAAAAGTTTGTTTTGTCATTTGTTTTCAAATGAAATTATTTTTGGTCATTATTTTTGTTTCAGAATTTATTCAGGCGAATGAAATTACAATCAATGGCCCAGCTGCATCTTGCAGATGTTTAGTAGATAACTCCCTAAATTGGTACCCTGTGGGATTGTCATATTTAAGGGTACCAAATTAGGTAACTGTATTCAGTATGTAGCTCATGTTTGGTATCCTTATGTCAACCCCACAAGGATTAGGAAGCTATCTACTATGAAGCTGAACGTGATAGACACGTCTTTTTTCAGCCTATAAAACTATGTAACTATTATTATTATTTCCATTTATATAGCGCCAACGGATTCCGTAGCGCTTTACAATATTTTGAGAGGGGGGGTGTAACAATAAATAGGACAATTACAAGAAAACTTACAGGAACAATAGGTTGAAGAGGACCCTGCTCAAACGAGCTTACAGACTATTGGAGGTGGGGTATTTGAAACATTAGGACAATAAATATCAAGTAGGAGTGAAGCAGAGCTGGAGGAGAGAGCAAAGCACTGTCCCATAGGAGAGAGCAGGAGACAGGTATGTAAGGTAGAGATTACTCTGGGAGGCCATAAGCTTTCCTGAAGAGATGGGTTTTAAGGCCCTTCTTAAATGATTGAAGACTAGGGGAGAGTCTGATGGCAGTAGGCAAGCTATTCCATAGGAGAGGAGCCGCCCGCGAGAGGTCCTGCAAGTGCGAGTTGGCCGTACGGGTGCGAGCAGCGGTCAGGAGGTGGTCACGGGCAGAGTGGATGGTACGTGGAGGGGCATATTTATGGATCAGTGAAGAGATCTCACCATGTGCTTCATCCATTGTTCTCACCATGTGCCTCTGATACAGGAAATTGTGGCCACTCAGTAACTCCACGGTATGTCCCCATATGGTTCTTAAAGGGCCAGCAGCAGGACAACACAAATCCCTTATGTCCAAATCATGTATTTAAAGGGCAATACATCCCAGGGGCCATAGTCACATGGCAGGAGGCTGGCATTCTTCTCCAATGCCCAGTGGCGAGGTTGGTTTCACCACAAACTACAAAACCAAAAAATCCCATATTTCCTTCAACCAGATGGTACGAAAATATACAACCCACAACATATAGCTGACGAACTAGCACAATATTACTCTACATTATATAACCTTAAACATGACGCAACCATTCACCAACCGACAACAGTAGAGATAAACAATTTCCTCTTGCGGGTGCACCTACCAACCCTCTCCCCAGACCAACAACAAACACTCCAAAACCCCATCACAATGGAAGAAATAAAATCCACAATTGATGCACTACCGTCCGGCAAGGCCCCAGGACCCGAGGGGCTCCCTAATTCTTACTACAAAACGTACTCCAGCACATTAAGCCACCCCCTAAATGCAGCGTTTCAAGCTATGTTAATATCAGGACAAACACCACAAGAAATGCTAATGGCGCACATCGCCGCTCTGCCAAAACCAAGCAAACCCCCAGTAAAAGGCCAAAATCTTAGACCCATATCACTATTAAACACGGACATCAAGATTTTCGCAAACAGACTGGCCGCTATTATACAACAATAGTACACGACGATCAAGTGGGCTTCACTAGGGGGGGACAAGGAGCGGGTGGAACTAGGAAGGTGCTGGATCTAATGCACAGCCTCCAGGGAGGGGGGAGCAGCATATTCCTGTCTTTGGACGCAGAAAAAGCGTTTGATAGGCTCAACTGGCCCTTCCCCCTCGGGGTGCTACACAAATTATGCTTCCCAACACAATTCTTAAACGCAGTAAAAACACTCTACAGTAACCCCGCTGCAAAAGGCAATACAGGTGGGTTTCTTTCTCAGTCATTCAACATAACCAATGGGTCGAGACAGGGCTGTCCCTGTCTCCCTTATTGTATATTTTAGCACTGGAACCACTCACCGCCCTGATCTGAAATAATCCATGGATACAAGGCATAAAAATCCACAAAAATGAATTTAACCTTACATTGTTTGCTGATGACATTCTCCTTACCCTGACAGACCCCAAAATCTCTCTACAAGAATTCAAATCAATGCTAGAAGACTATAGTAAGCACTCATATTATAAATTGAATGTGGCTAAGACGCAAGCCATGGGCATTAACCTCACTAACACAGATACAAAAGCCCTAAGATCAGAATTTAAATATGACTGGCGTACGGACCAACTCACTTTCCTAGGGATAAAATTCACGCAATCAGTGCAACAACTTTTTAAGGCCAACTATACAACACTACAGACACAAGTTCAATCACTTCTCCAGGGATGGCACAAAAAATACATTTCCTGGACAGGCCGGGTGGCTGCAATAAAAATGGTGGTCCTACCCAAATACCAATACCTCTTTTGGACATTACCAATCTGAATACCACAATCCTACTGCACAGAAAATCAACATATATTGAACAAATTCATATGGGCAGATAAGAGACCAAGACTAGCCAATTCAACAATGTACAGACACCACAAGAAAGGAGGCATGAGCCTTCCCAGTATACGCCAATACTACCACGTGGCAAATATTAACCCTATAGTTATAGCACAAACACAAGAAAACAAACCACAGTGGGTGACGTTAGAATAAGCAGCCACTCCGGGACATCATTTCTTATCACTTATGTGGATCCCACACCACAGCAAGCCCAAAAACCTAAAGATGTTACCCACGGGCACTCTAACAAAACACATCTGGGACACCCATAGAGCGAAACTATGTATGACACGAGCTTACTCACCAGCGATGACGATCACCACATTACAGTCTCTGATCCCAAACTTCAACTCCCATATATGGGAAAAACACCATATATACCACTTTGCACAACTTGTACAAGGGAAAAATATCAAAACCTTTCAAGATTTACAAAAACAATATAGCTTACCAAACACAGCTGAATATGCATATCTGCAAATAAGAGCATGGCTCCTAAAACATTACCTGCCAGCGATAAAACTTATAAATGAGCAACGGCTGACGAGCTTCGAACAAAATGCCAAAAATGCCAAACAAAAAATCATTCTTCCTGATATACGACTGCCTAAACTCAGGAGCACATAGCAAAAGCCTAACTTTTGTGCAAAACTGGGAGAAGGATCTAAAACTCCCTATCCAGACACAGAATGGGAAAAACTATTTACCACTCAAAAAAATACACGTTATGCTCTTCACACATAGAACTGACCAAAAAGATTTTGTACAGATGGTACTTAGTCCCAACAAAATTACATAAAATGTACCCCGCAGTATCAGATCGCTGCTGGAGATGTCTGGAAGCTAAAGGCGACATGCTCCACATTTGGTGGACCTGCCCACGATTATCCACCTATTGGAAAGAAGTAGCTAAGATAGTATCAACAGTAACGGATATGAAACTCCCCAAAGCTCCAGAAATATGCCTCCTTCATAAATACCCCCGCAACTACACTAGCCACGGTATATCTCACCTACCAGATCACTATAGCAGCACTAACGCTAATCAGTAGGGCATGGAGATCCACAACGGCCCCAACAATTCAAGAATGCACTCGACAAATAGAACAAAGTAAGACATACGAATGCGCAGCCAGAAAGGCGGCCAACGAAAAAAACAAGATATGGAAAATTGCCTGGGAAAACTGGAACACAGCCATAGAAACCCTAAGAATTAACACACAAAATTTCTAAACTGTCGAAGACTCGACAGCCGTGCTCATACCATGAACCAAATAAATAGAATTGTGAGAAAAAAAACAAAAACAATGTACAACGTACAATGTATCAAGTATATCGCACAAACGTACAGAAAAGCAGGCCCCATTTACTCTGGCAATAAACTAGTGGAAAGCGTCCAACAAAGAAGAAATAATAGACCCCCCATGGCATGGCTCACTTTCCCACCCGTCCCGTCCCCCCCGTCCCTATTGTTGAGTTTGTTAGTTGTTGTTATGAGAAAACTTCACAGCATGTGAGAACTATAACAGAAGGCCATGAGTGCCTTATATACATATGGTAGGGTAGACACAATGTGATACACAATGATTAAATGCTGTAGCCATCAATGCATTAAATGTTCTTAACTGTACCAATGACATCCTACCATAGGAATATCCAAACTGTACAATGTATTTTTCCACATGTATGTGAATAAAAATTACTTTAATAAAAAAAATAATAATAAAAAAAATACATGTTTATAGGGGCGTGGCCTAGCGGAGAATGAGCACGGATGTGTAACTCCTGAGCTCCTCTGACCGTTGGTGTTTACAGCGTGTTTTACAGAATCCAACCCAGGCAAAATAACACCACAAGCAGGTATCAACCCTGCACACCTATGGCAGCAATATGGAGCAAAAAAATGAAGCAGGGCTCGATACAAATGCACCTAACACAAACACAGAAAACCGGACCTGAAATCCAAGATGGCGCCGACGGCACCAGGTCACCAGCCTCATGCTCAGACCTCAGCGAAAGTGCACCCAGCACATCTGACCCTACCCACACGGTCACAAATGCTACCATACAAGCTATGCTGGTAGATTTGAAACATAGTTTTCACACAGACTTGCTACAAATAGCAGAAGATATCAGAGCGGATATCCAATCCATGGTGGACCAGACGGCGCACCTCGAGGAAAGGACGGAAGAGATTGTGGTCGCACACAATAATTTAGCAGAAGCTTATACATCCCTGGAGACCAAACTTAAAGCTCTAGAAGAAAAAGTTGCAGATCATGAGGATCGGGACAGGCGAAACAACGTGCAGATATGGGTATCCTGGAATCCGTGATGCCACATGAGTTAACCACATATGTCCAAGACCTTTTCTGGGCCTACATACCGACCTTCACAGACTCAGATGTAATATTAGAACGCACACACCGCCTACTTAGGCCTAAACATTTAGGCCCCACCGTACCAAGGGACATTATCACTAAACTCCACTACTTCACCATCAAAGATAAAATATTGCAAGCCTTAAGAAATCAGGCACTACCCACTGGCCCATTCGAGCACATCAAACTATTTATAGACCTATCCTCCGCCACCATGTCCAAACGAAAAACCTTTACCCCCATCACAGCAGCATTGAGACTGGCAAATATACCTTACAAATGGGGCTTCCCAACTAAACTATTAGTGAAGAGGAACGGCACAGATAGGACCATTCTTTCCCCGGACGATGGAAAAAAGATGCTGCTAGAATGGAATATCCCGCCTAGAACCCCAGAAAAACCTCCACCTACTCAACACTATCCGGTCAAACTCAATAGAGACTGGTCCAAAATAACCCACATCGGACGCTCTGAAACAACCTGAACACTGAAAGATGGATAGCTGCCTCTTTTTGCCGCCAACGGCTTCACAGTAATATGATTTTTTCTTTTTTTTCTCTCTCTTTTTTCGCCTCTCAATCCTACATTCATTGGTATAATGCTTTTCTTTTTATTGTGATCTACTTCAACTAGATACATTCACAGATATAACGCTCTTTTATTGCCATTTACTCTGATTGTGAATTAAAAAGGGAACAGGGCCAATCGGCTACACAAGCAACAGATACCAATCCACAAAGGGGTTGTTCATAAAATATCTAACTGACACCTCGGTCGAAGACTACTGTCCCTATTAGCCCAGATACCATAAAATATCACAGGCCTGAATACTTTCTAGCCGCACACCCCCGGGGTGGCTTTGGGAATAAGCCACACATATTTACACCGTTATATCTCAGGACAAACGGTCTTCTGTATATAGTTATTTTATCGATTTGTTGTATTCTTTTTCTGTTTCTGGTCAACACATGTGACAAATGGTTCCTTTTTGTGGTATATGTACTTGACGGGGCCCCTCGAGACACGAGACCATTTTACAACCACACAACAGTCACCCTTTTGCAGTCACCTTTCTAAGGCCCCATGGTATTAAATATCTTTTCCCTAAATGCAAAGGGACTCAACTCGCCCAATAAAAGGCAACTAGCGTTAGAAGAGGCCAAATCCCACGATGCACACGTAGCCTTCTACCAGGAGACACACTTCAAATGGGGTCACAGACCCACCTTTACTTCTAAACAATTCCCGGTAAATTTCCATTCATGCTATACCACAAATAAAAGGGGTGTATCAATTTTAATCAGCAAAGATGTCACATTCACATGTCACATTCTCTTTGGTCAGGAAAATTTGTGACAAAAAAGGGAGATATTTAATCTTACAATGCTATGTCAACAATAACCCATTTACTTTAATCAACATGTATAGCCCTAACGATAACCAACTGACGTTCCTAGACACTATCTTAGCACTGGCTAGCGCACACACCTTTGGTGAGGTGATACCAATTTTCTGCTAGATGCCGAATTGGACTCTTCACAATATAGAGAGATACTAGACCACACGCGAAAGCGCAGAGAAGCTCAAGCCTCCTATATCCGCCAAACCTTGATGACCCAGAACTTTATTGACCCATGGAGACTATCTTACCCACTAGAAAAAGATTACTCCTGTTACACAGCAGCACACAGATGCTATTCTCTGATTGACAGATTTCTAATCCCCTCCACTTCTTTCCCCCAAGTACCAGACACACAAATTGGCTTAATTAAATGGTCAGACCATGCCCCAATTATCATGCAATTAAGAGAACAATTCAACACCAAAGGTCAAGGCAGTTAGCGTCTAAACGAGCACCTTCTCACAGACCCGACTATCGTGACACAAATAGAACAAGACTTAAAAGATTACTTCCTAGACAATTATACCTCTGAATCCTCAGCAGACACTATCTGGCTAGCACATAAAGCGGTTGTCAGAGGCTGCTTTATTAAACATGCCAGCTATGCAAAAAAAAACAACGTCTAAAAACATACACTGGCTTACTCACTGAACTAACAGCCATAACGCATATAAATAAACACAACCCAACTCAATCTAGTCATTCTAAAACGCTACAGCTACAACAACTCAGAGATCTAGAATTCTCGAAAACTACTTTTATTCTGAGAAAATTAAAACACAAATTCTTTACCTCTGGCAATAGCGCGGGAGCCAAATTGGCCTCACAACTAAAAAAAAGTCTATCCACCTCCAAAATAGCATACTTGGAAGACTCACAAGTATTTCGCACATTAGACACAGATGGCATAGCTAATGAATTTGCTACCTATTACAAATCTTTATATAACCTAAAAGATGACTTGTCCACTGACGTCCCTACAGCTGACGCCATAGAGCCCTTCTTATCTGACCTTTGCCTGCCTACCCTACCCCCTGAAGATATAGCATACCTTACTGCACCCTTTACTATAGAAGACATTTCAAAGACCATATCTTCACTGCCACCTCATAAATCACCAGGCCCAGATGGTCTCTCTAACGAGTACTATCGCACGTTCTCCCATACACTCTCTCCACACCTGCTAGCCCTTTTTCAGCACAGTGCCCAACAAGGATCTCTACCCAAAGAACTACGCAAAACTCCTCAGCAATAGATTGGCCCCACTGCTACCGAAACTCATACACAACGACCAAACAGGTTTTGTGAAAGGCAGACAAGGTTCAAACAACACTAGAAAAGTCCTAGACATCCTGGCAGTAATGGGGAGGAAGAATACAGGAGGCCTGTTCTTAGCATTAGATGCAGAAAAGGCCATCGATAGGCTGAATTGGCAATATATGCAGGCAGTTCTAGCCAAGGTTCAAATTCCCAAGCAACTTATCACTCAAATTATGGCCCTCTACACCGCAAAAGTCTCCTGTAGCGGCTTTCTATCTGACCAATTCATGATCACTAATGGGACCTGACAGGGCTGCCCCCTTTCCCCCCTATTGTACATCCTATCATTTGAACCCTTAGCCCATAAAATAAGAAAACACAAACATATTCAGGGAATACAAGCCCAAGAACAAGACTATGGACTCGCCCTATTTGAGGACGATATCGTTATAACATTATCAGATCCTAAGACGGCCCTACCCCACTTATTGTCATTACTGCAGGAATTTGGAAATATTTCTAACTACAAACTAAACCAGAATAAAATGCAAGCCTTACCTGTTAGACTCCCACAAAAAATAGTGCACCAATTATGGGAATCTTACTCCTTTGACTGGAGGACATCCTCCCTTACATACCTGGGAACCAAAATCACCCCCTCCCTGACAGGCATAACACAACACAATTATACACCCCTGATCCAGATGTGCAAAAATGACGCTGAGAAATGGAAAGCGGCAAACCTTTCATGGTTAGGTAAAATTAACGCTTTTAAGATGATGACTCTCCCTAGCCTGTTATGCATATTTCACATGTTACCAGTTGCAATACCACTCTCATGGTGTAAAACCTTACAAACAGTCTGTCACTCCTTCATATGGGGCGGCAAGAGACCAAGACTCCCACTCACCGTATTACAAAAACCTCCAGCTCCGGGAGGAGTAGGTCTACCAAACATCCGACTATACCTCAAAGCTTCGATATTAACTACGGGCATTACTCTACACACACAGAAAGGGCAGATACAATGGATAGACCTAGAAGGGAAACATCTTAAGAATCAATCCATAACTGAATATATGTGGACGCCCAAACACCTGCGCCCCCCAGAAAAGGACATGCTCCCTACTACACAACTTACACTACATGTATGGGACGAGTTCATGCACAAACTTGACTATGGAAAAAAGATTCATCCCAAAGCACCAATATCGGTGCTTGAACAGATATCCCCAATTGGCTCGCTGGTGAGATGGAGGATGTAGGGTATTACACATGTAGGCCATATGTTAGAAGGATGAGAGGTAAAGACCTTCCAAGACCTCCAGCAGGCCTGGAGTCTCACTATACAAGACACCTTTCTCTATTTACAGGTATGAAGACTCTTACTCGCACATACCCACTCCACTGCCACCCGAACGACCAAGCCCCCACCCTTAAACCCACAGTTGGTATTACAGAGATGCGTAAATACCCCTACGAAACCAAAAGCATTATCTCTCTGTTATAAAGCAGGACTAGAATTACAGCCCAAGAAACCAGATACTTGTAGGTCCCATTGGGAAAAAGATAGTGATATAACATTGAGAGACGATAAATGGCTCCGTGCCCTCAATCACTTGTCGAAGTGGACTAAGTGCTACAATCATATAGAAGCACATAGAAAACTTCTTTATTGCTGGTATATGACACCCCACAAATTGAGTAAAATATACCCAACATCACCCTCTGGAGGTGTATGACGGAGCAAGGGACTCTACTTCATATATGGTGGTCCTGCGATAAGATACGTCCACTATGGACAGAGGTACATTCCCTGCTGGAGCAGTTAGGAATCAAAGGGTTCCCAATGTCGGTATCGACCTGTCTTCTACTACTGCTGAATAGAGACATCCACCAGACACACCATCAACTAATAGCTCTCACCTTGTTAGCGGCTCGCAATTTGATTGCAACAAACTGGAAATCCCAGGCGTGCCCTTCTCCCACTCAACTCAAAGATAAACTCCAACAATTTTATGTTTACGAATGCATGTCATTAGATTCCCCAACTAAAAGCAAAAAATTTCACATAACATGGGCCCCATGGCAAGCCTTGATGAATCTTACAGTCGCCGATATTGTGCCCCCTGTGAGAGATGAAACCTGAGGCCCGAACACCCATAGACCCCCAATACATTACCAGATCCACACTAGTCACCTTAAAATGGAACCACCCGATAGGTCCAATCTGATACTATGTGCCGAAACTCTGTGTAAAATTAACTGAAAGCTTGAACAGTAAATATGTTGACCTTGTTATTTGTTATTTGTTACGTTATGTTATGTGATAGAACCCATTGCTCCACATATCTGATTCTATATCCGATTGTAACATTTAGAGAAATCAATCTCAGATGTGTTTATGACAGTATAAACTGCTATCATGTTCTACAACACTTGTATTAACGTGAACTATATTGTACCTGTACCTCGAATACGGTTTTGCAATGGATATGTATGTAAAAACTTTAATAAAATATAAATTTAAAAAAAAATACATATTTATATAACATATCTTAAGGTTTCAATTAGTTCATCTAATATCTTCAAAGATGCATAGTATAAAAAGTGTTGATACTTTTTTTTAAAAACAGCAAAGAATTAAGCAAGAAACATGAATTTCATTTTATATTAAAAAACAAACAAACACAAACCTTTAAGATATTCCTCATATGTTTACTTGGGAATTTCAAGCTGAATGTTGAGTCATCTGAATCTTCACACTTCTCAGACTTTAGCCTAGTCATACTACACTATGTTATGTAGGTGTCAAAAACAGTAAGGCCAGTGCAGATACATAATGCACTAATGAATTATGACCATAAAAAAGTCTTCAAAAATACCATAGCTACTTGATGTAGCTGATGTCGGAATGAAATGCTAATAACTACATATAAAATTCTTCAGACTTTATTAGGCAACTGCATGTACTGAAGATAAAAGAACAAGATTCACAAAAAAAATTAAACACCCAAATGAGTTGGAAAAAAAAGGAAGGATGGCCATGAAGTGAAAAGATCAAACTGAGGGAGGGGGTCACTACAAGAGCCTATAGTGCCAGGAAAACAGGTTTGTTTTCCTGGCACTATAGGATCCCTTTAATTAAACAATGCAAACTTGGCAAGAAATTATTAGCATTTATTCAAAGTAGAAATAAAAGGTATCTTATGGAGGATATGTTATAATTTTATAAAAGCAGAGCGTGTCGTCTGCTGATCTGTTCATTAACAGGACTGTACAAATGACTTATGGCCTTTTGCCCACTCTCAGTAAGTGGAACATTCTCCTAAAGTAGCAAAATGAAAGTTCCTACTAAACTAGAAAATAGAAGTTTCAAACTGTTATTGTTTTGCCCATTAGTATAGGAACCCCAACATATCTGGGAATGAAGCAGTGTATTAACCCATTCACTTCAAAGCATTGTTTGTTTTAAAAAATCTTAGCATAACATTTATTTGAAACACCTGATGCATAGGTAGCACATAAATGTATGATACACAATTTTCTAGGAAGTGTGCTGTTCAGACATGCGTAAAAAAATGAATTATGCACATTTACATCTTTTTTTGTTCATTCTTTATATAAATATGGAGGAATTAATAGATTTAGACTATATAAATTACCCCTTAGTATTTCACACATGGTCTGAAATTTCAGTATAAAGACAAAAATACAATGTTTCTCACATACAGTAGGAGTGACAAAAATAGATAAATTAAAATGGTTTAAAACCCTGTGTGACAGTATTTACAAGGCATTTGATGGTATTGCAGCCTACTGAAATGAATGTAAGTACAGTTAAATAATTTTTTATATAATAAACTTTGCAAGTCATTTTTTTGGAGGTACACAAAGTGACACCAGACTTTGCTCATTGACACAAAACATTAGCCCTCATCCATACCCATGAGTCTCTTAAAGTAGTAGGTTGATTTGTATCAGTGGCATAGGATGCTGGGACAGCACTAGCCTGTACACTAACACTTAGTTAATTAATGCTATTGGAAATGTTGATTTTGCCAGTACAGGTAATGTTGATAACGGTGGCATTGTTGTGGTGGTTGTGATGGTAGCACTTGTAGTAGGTGAGCTATGTCACAATCACCATAATACCATGACACTGCTTATAGAGGATTGGGGAACAGGACCTCTGTATCTACCTTTGATGATGGTGGGTTTAGCTTTTCTATTACAGTTACATAGAGACTTGCATCCATCAAGTTCAACCTTCTTTACATTTGTTTTTTGCTGTTGATCCAAAAGAAGGCAAAAAAAAAAAACAGTTTGAAGTACTTCCAATTTTGCAACAAGCTAGGAAAAAAATTCCTTCTTGACACCAGAATGGCAGTCAGATTTATTCTTAGATCAAGCAGTTATTACCCTACATTGAACAACAATGTCCTTGAATATTCTGTTTTTGCAAGTATGCATCTAGTAGCTGTTTGAACATCTGTATGGGCTCTGATAAAACCACTTCTTCAGGCAGTGAATTCCACATCCTTATTGTTCTTACAGTAAAAAAAACTTTCCTTTGCCTTAGACAAAATCTTCTTTCTTCCAGTCTAAATGCATGACTTAGTGTCCTATGTAAAGTCTGGTTTGTGAATAGATTTCCACACAATGGTTTGTATTGGCCCCCAATATTAGACATGTGCAATTTGTTTTGGTCCGAATTAAAATTCGGCCGAATTTCGGGTAATTCGGACATTCGGGTGCTTCCGAATGTCCAAATACCTGAAGTGCCGAATTGCTGAAGTCCCGAAGTGCCGAAATGACCGAATTTCCAAAGTGTAGTAGTGCCGAAGTGCCGAATTGCTGCAGTGCCAAAGTTCCAAAGTTGCCAAAGTTCCCAGGTGTCAAAGTGCCGAAGTTCCAAAGTTCCGAAGCACAATATTGCCTAAGTACTAATATACTTACCCAGTGAAAGAAGAAGAATGTTACATTGTATACAAATAAATAGTATACAAACATACATACAGCCAGGATTCAGCTGTAAGCATTTGCAACACTTACAACAATCAAGTAACTTACATTCATATAAAATTCTCCTCCCCACGGGCCCCCACCCCTGAGCGGTGGGTGGGGGCCCTAAACAAGATTAAGGGGGGGAACTAATGTCCTCCCCCGGCCCACACCCCAGGCTTTATAAGCCTTCCCCCGCCCTGCAGAGCTCAGTGTATTATAATTTTTGGCGCTCGTTTTTTAAAAAAAATTTTATTGTGTTTTTATTTGGCCTTTTTTGGGGCTGAAAAAAAGAAGATTTTAGAAGAAAGAAAACATCAAATGGTAAGTTTATTTTTACAGGTACTTAGTTAAAGGTCCCCCTCATTATTTTTAGGGTGAGGGGGGTAGGTAGGGGTTTATTTTTTGGGGGAGGGGGTGACTAGGGGTTTGGGGACCCCTAGTCACCTGGGGGGAGGGGGTTAAATTTGTATTTAGGGCCCCCACCCGCCGCTCAGGGAGGGGGGACCCTTTTTTTTATTTTTTATTTTTTAACAGTCAGCAGCCACAGGCTGATCACTGTTTAATAGAGAAAAATTACTTAGTATTGGTAAATTTTGCCCCTACTCGCTATACCGCAAGTAGGGGCAAAATTTACTAATACTAAGTAATTTTTACTTAGTATTAGTATATTTGGCTTAAAGACAAATTTAGGTCTTTCAGCCTTTTGGTAGATACCGTGGGAATTAGGGAGTTATCTACCAAGCGGCTGCAAGAAAAGTCCCGAAATGCCGGAGTTCCGAAGTTCCGAAGTGCCGAAGTTGCCAAAGTTGCCGAAGTGCCGAAGTTCCGAAGTGTCTAATTCCAAAGTGCCGAAGTTGCCGAAGTGGTGAAGTTCCGAAGTGCCGAAGTGTTCAAGTGTCGAAGTGCTGAATTGCTGAAGTCCCGAATTTCGGAATGCCGAACCGAGCCGAATATTTTCCCCATGCACATGCCTACCAAATATATTTGTATAATGTTATCATATTCCCTCTCAGACGACGTTTTTTTCTAAACTAAAGAGGTTTAAATTTGTTAACCTTTCTTCATAGCTACAATACATTAGGGATATGAATGGTTGTGTATTGCTTAAACTAATCAATTTTATGCAGCAAAAGTAAGTGATTGTGTTGCAAAATGGGTTAGGACTTGATGGATTTACTACTATATTGTTATTTTGTTTGACATTGAGAAATACTGCACAGTACTCATACAATTGCATGCACATTACAGACTGGATTGAACACACTCAGAAAAACCCCAAAATAGGGTAACAAAATGAATGAATACATAAATAAATAACAACTGTACATTAGCAACCTTGTCTTACTCTAGGATCATTGACAAAATAGTAATTTCCTATATCCTACTCAAAGTTGCATCAAGTGCTAGTGGCAGTAGCTAATAGCTAGATGCCTTTGTATATTAAGAGCAAAAAAAAAAAAAAGAAACTATAAATTGTATTAATCCCTAATCCCCAATGAACATAACATAATGTGAATAATCAAATATTGAAAAAATAATAATAAACAGAAAAAAAATAGTAATAAGTGGTTTAAAATAGGACTAACCGTTATGTCAAATAAATCCAAACAGTTACCATACAGATTAGGAGTAGTTGCATAAAGTGTTGCACATCATTGCAACAAAATTGCTTGTCTGTATCTAGTACTGAAATCGATCTTTGTATTTTGGTAAAGCTCAATGTTTGATTGGGGGCAAAGCAAGGGGCATTTTAATGCATAAAGTCATAAGTGACTTAAAATAAACAATGTCACAAGTTGCCAATATAAAAATCACATATATGTATACCCGTGGGGTGAGGGAATGCTGCCGCAACGATGCGTGCCCGCCAGGACCTATACTGCCCTCTGACAGGAGCGGACCCAGCAGGCGGCATGACAGTATCGGGAAACCGGATATGAAAAGCATGCAGCAACCGAGCAGCATGAACGTCAGAAGCGGGAACCCACAATCGCTCCTCCGGCCCATAACCCTTCCAATTAATCAAAAACTGCAAAGCACCTCTCCGCCACCTGGAGTCTACAATCGACTGAATCTCATATTCTTCTCGGCCATCAAGGGACACAGGAGAAGGATGAAACGTGTGCTTGGTGTAACAATAGCAAAACAAAGGCTTAAGCAGGGATAGATGAAAAACATTGGGGATACGCAAGGCCGGAGGTAGTGCCAAAGCATAAGACACAATCTTCATGGAAAACACATATGGACCAATGAACCTGGGTGCCAACTTCATGGTCCGAACCTTCAACCTGATATTGCGAGTGGAAAGCCAAACCCTGTCTCCGACAACATAACTACACCCTGTTCCAAATTATTATGCAAATTCTATTTAAGTGTCACAAAGATTAAATATTTAGTTTTTTAGTTTAACTCATGGATGGCATTGTGTCTCAGGGTTCTTTTGATCACTGAAAACAATCTCGGACACCTGTGATAATTAGTTTGCCAGGTGAGCCCAATTTAAGGAAAAACTACTAAAGGAGGGTGTTCCACATTATTAAGCAGAGCACCATTTTCATGCAATATGGGGAAGAAAAAGGATCTCTCTGCTGCCGAAAAGAGTGAAATAGTTCAATGCCTTGGACCAGGTATGAAAACATTAGATATTTCACAAAAACTTAAGCACTTTTAAGAGATTTGTGACTGATTCAGAGCACAGACGGGTTCGTGCAGATAAAGGCACGTTAAGGAAGATTTCTGCCAGATCCATGCATCGGATCAAGAGAGCAGCTGCTAAAATACCATTACATAGCAGCAAACAGATATTTGAAGCTGCTGGTGCCTCTGGAGTCCCACGGACATCAAGGTGTAGAGACCTCCAGAGTCTTGCAACTGTGCATAAACCTTCTATTCGGCCACCAATAACCAATGCTTACAAGCAGAAACGGCTGCATTGGGAAGAAAAATACATGAAGACTAATTTTCAAACAGTCCTGTTCACTGATGAGTGCCGTGCAACCCTGGATGGTCCAGATGGCTGGAATAGTGGACGGTGGTGGACGGCCATCCTGTTCCAACAAGGCTGAGAAGTCAGCAAGGCGGTGGTGGAGTCATGTTTTGGGCCGGAATCATGGGAAGAGAGCTGGTTGGCCCCTTTAGGGTCCCCGGAGGTGTAAAGATGACCTCTGCAAACTATGTGGAGTTTCTGACTGACCATTTTCTTCCCTGATTCCCGTAATAAAATCATCTTCATGCATGACAATGCACCATCTCATGCTGCAAAGAATACCTCTGCATCAATGGCTGCTATGGGAATAAAAGTAAAGTAAGTCATGGTGTGGCCTCCATCCTTCCTTGACCTCAAGCCTATTGAGAACCTTTGGAGCATCCTGAAGCAAAAGATCTATGAGGGTGGGAGGCAGTTTACATCCAAACAGCCGCTCTGGGAGGCTATTCTGACATCTTGCAAACAAATTCAAGCAGAAACTGTCCAAAAACTCACAAGTTCAATGGATGCAAGACTTGTGAAGTTGCTATCAAATAAGGGGTCCTATGTTAAAATGTAACGTGATCTGTTAAAATGTTTAAAACGTTAAAATGTTGTTATAAGTTTGATTGAAATAGCTTTTGATTCCAGTAAATATGCTGCAAACACAACAATTGACAATTTTCAGTTCTTTACGAGCTATAAAGTGTTTTGAAACTTACTGTGCGTAATAATTAAGAACAGTGCATTGTAAGTTTTTTATGTTTAAAAAAATACTGTTATCATTAGGAGGTTTGTTCAATAAAATTCGAATTGTACTCTTAATAGTTGATAACATGAGAATTATGCTGACTGTTATTTAGATCAATTATTTAGGTAAATGAGAAAAATATCATTTGCTTAATAATTTGGAACAGGGTGTAGATGCCATAAATCGACGTTTGTCAGCATAGGTCTTATGATGAGAGGAAGCCAAAGACTAAGCACGCTGCACATGCTTCCACCTTGCTTGAGGTTCATGAAGTTGGCAATCAAGAGCGGGTAATCCTGTCTCATGAAACTGCGAAGGTATAACAAGGGGGTGTCTGCCACATGTAATGAAGAAAGGGCTATGCTGGGAGGAGTCATGTGTCGTGTTATTATGTGCGAATTCAGCATAAGGCAAGAGGCCATACCAATTGTCATGATTGTGTGATGTGAAACACCTTTAAAAGCCCTATTGACTGGTTAACCCTTTCCATAGCCCCGTTGGTCTGGGGGTGATATGATGAAGAAAAAGACAATGTAACCCCAAGTTCGGAACAAACCTTCCTCCAAAATTGTGAAATAAACTGGGATCCTCTATCTGATACGATTTCTTGAGGCAACCCATGTAACCTATATATTTCTTTAATAAAGATCTGGACCAACTCAGCAGAGGTAGGCAGTTTACAGAGAGGAATTAAATGGATCATTTTCGAGAAACGATCTGCCACCGTTAAAACGGTTGTATGTCCCTTGGATGGTGGTAGATCAATTATGAAGTCCATTGCAATGTGGGACCAAGGTTTTTCAGGAACAGGAAGTGGCTGTAAGAGACCACATGGCAGTTTACGAGGGGTCTTGGTCATAGCGCAAACGGTACATGCTTGGACATAATCAGTGACGTCCATATGCATAGAAGGCCACCAGAACTGTCTAGATATGAAGGATAATGTTTTTCGAATTCCTGGATGGCCAGCTGACTTGGTATCATGGTACATGGAGAATATTTCTGTCCTCTCTGTAGGTGACACAAACAATTTATCGTTGGGTTTGTCATCAGGAGCCTTGGTTTGGGTGTTATGCACCTTGTCCATCAATGAGTAGGACATGGTTACTATAGTGGTAGCCACTATGCATTCTGGTGGTATGATAGGAACGACGTCTAGATCCCGATCTAAGTTGGTTTCGAACTGACGTGATAAGGCATCAGCCTTGGTATTACGAGAACCAGGCCTATACGTGATAATAAAATTAAAATGAGAAACAAGGACCATCTAGCCTGTCTAGATGAGAGACATTTAGCCTCACTGATATAGGTCAAATTCTTGTGGTCCGTTATAATAATTATTGGAACTTTAGCTCCCACTACCAAGTGTCTCCACTCTTTCAAAGTCAGGATTATCGCTAATAATTGCCTGTTTCCTATATCATAATTGGCCTCTGCCGGGGAGAGCTTTTTGGAGAAGAAGCCACAAGGATGGAGTGGAGAGTCTTGGGACTCACATTGAGAGAGGACAGCTCCAACCCTCGTATCTGAAGCATCAACCTCTAATACAAAAGGCCTGGAAGGGTCAGGATGTAAGAGCAGTGGGGCGGTAGAAAAGAGAGACTTCAGTTGCTCAAAAGGCAGACAGAGCTGCAAGAGATCAGACATGGGTTTCAGCCCCTTTTCGTGTGAGACTAGTATTGGGAGATATGAACGAGGAGAATCCCTTTATGAATCTGCGGTAATATTTGGCAAAGTCGATGAACCTTTGAATGGCTTTAAGACCTTTAGGTCTGGACCATTTCAAAACTGCCTCTAGTTTTTTGGGATCAATTTCAAAACACTTTGCTGAAATAATGTAGCCCAAGAATTGTACCTCTGTCTGGTGAAATAAACATTTCTCTAATTTGCAATATAAACCATTACGTAACAGTGTAATAAGTACTTGGGATACATGAACATAGTGGGTGGTGATGTCTGGGGAATAAACGAGGATATCGTCTAGATAGACTAGAACACAGGAATGAATGTATTCCCTTAAGACATCATTAATCAGGTCTTGGAAAACCGCCGTAGCATTGCAAAATCCAAAGGGCATTACGAGATATTTTGGGACCTATTTGCTTTGGGACAGTCTTTTACACTTTTATTTAGTTTTTTATTTTATTTTACTTGTACTTGGCACAAGCTATTTTCCATACACATGAAGTCCATCATCAATAGTATCCTAGGTAGGGATTGTTCCATCCATGCTGTTACCATAGAGCGATTTGTCTGCTCTCAAAATTGTAAGTATATTTAATTTTACTACTATTTATTTGCAAATATGGAGAGCACTACGGGCCTTCTTTTTGGGCCTTCTTTTTCTTTAATTGCATGTAAACTACACTACAACTACCATTTGAGGGATATCTTACAAGTGGGAAGTTGAAATACCACTGTAAGCTGTTTTACTGAGAGCTGGTTATAGCGCTGAAAAATGTGAGTTGGAAATTTTTAGTTCTACGTTGTCTATAGTCCATAGACTTACAATACTGTACTATTCGCTCTTTGCATATACCATTGATGTGTGATACCACTCCGGAGACATCTTATTCAACATTTGAAGACTTTTAAAACCTCAAAAGGACTTTTTTATCTTTTACTTGGTACCTTTTTTGATTACTTCCCACAATATTGTATTTATTTTGGCGCTACCTGTATCCTTTGTTCTGTTTGTTCGGTACAGTGATATGACCTATAGGTTTAACTGGTAGAAGACATTGTTCTTTGCAGGTAGTACCCCAAGAATGAATCTCACCCTTAACCCAATCCAAGACCAGATTATGTTTTACCAACTAGGGAAACCCGAGAATGACAGGACATGAAGGAGTTGAAATAACCTGTAGAGCTATATTCTCTCTATGCAGTATTTCAATGGATAAAGATAACGGAAGGGTCTCATGGGTTATAAGAGGTGTCAGAAGGGGTCTATGGCTTCAATGACCAAAGGTGTGGATCTCCCAACAGGGTGACAAGAAGGTAGTTTACAAATTTCTTGTAAATAAAGCTTTCAGCAGCTCCTGAATCGATAAGAGCTTTACATGGTAAAAAAAAGAGCACCCCAAGATAAAACTACCGATAGGAGGAATCAGTGGTGAGGCAGGATAGAGGACGATTTCATAACACCTAAGGTCGGTCCTCTAACGGTGCTTAGGTGCGGAGGTTTTCCGGACGTATTGGGCAATTAAGGCGCAGATGCCCCTTTTTCCCACAATACAGGCATAGACTTACAGCCCTCAGCTTCTGACAGCTTCATCACTCAAAGTTGCATAGGTTCGATTACGTTAGCAACTGTAGGAGCAGATGGAGTCAAATGAGGAGCTGAGGGGACAGGGCTATGGCTAGTCCGTGTCCTGGTTTTAGCCCTATCCTTAAGGCGGTTGTCTATCTCCATCATATATACAATGTAATCCTCCGGCAGATCCGGAAGATCCTTAGCCGCTGTCTCATCTAATAGAGCCTCTACCATAAGGGATTAGCCCAGGCTAGAACTTTACTGGATAGCTGATTCATTAAGTATCCGATCTTAGCCCGGTCAGAATGGAAAAAAACAGAAGATGCCTCAAAGTGGGGGGATAAGCTTATAGTCGGAGCCCCCTGACCACTGGTTACTGCCACAGAGGCATGTTGTGATGCCTGGGCAGAGGGTGTCTCTGATTGAAGGTGTGCAGTGCGAGTCAATAATGTCTGGAAGGCCTGGGCAAACTGATCCATGCGATGATCATGTACCTCCAGTTTAGACTCGCAAGACGACACCTGTCTACTTAAGTCTGCAGGGTCCATGGCCCTGTCATAATGTCAGAATTACTGTAGATACCCAACACGCAGAACTTAAGTAGATAATAGGAAAATACCTAAGACATATTACCGAGCCAAGGTAAAGACAAGACAAAGGAATAACGTAAACAATGAACAAGCCACGGGTCAAGGAATGGAGAAATCAGAATAGTCAGGAGCCAAGCCAAAGGTCAAGTAATACAGAGATTGGATAGTCAAAAGGGAAGCCAAGGTCAAATACACAAGAATCAATACAAGGAATGTACTCTCGGATAACCACAATGGAAACCACGACAGGGCACAGAGAAATGGACAAAACAGGCTTAAATAGTCTAAGATGCTCCCTGATTGGCTGCAGGGAAGCATGTGACAATGGGGATGAAATTAATGATCTGGCCCTTTAAGGGTTAAACAAAAACCCTTAAAACATTCAAAGATGCAGCAGCCAACATCTCTAATGTTTACAGACCAGGCCGCTGTGAGAGGAGGAGGAACCACTACCAGGGTCAGGTGAGTGATTGGAGGCACTCCCATTGCCTCGTGGGAATCCCACCAGACCGAGGAGTGCCGGCGCATCTCAGTCCACTACTGGGCATGAGCGGACCCGGTGGCACTCTTGCTGGATAGGTAAGTATTCGGCTGCATTTTTCTTAGTGTGAGGCAATGCCACCACAACGATGTGCGCCCCCCGGGACCCATACCGCACTCGGCTTTTTAATGCAAGTTTCCCGTGCAAGAAAGACACCCACTGAGGACCTGGTGGGGGACAAGGTTACAGTTGAATGAACCAATAAACAGACAAGTACAGTTACAGATACTCCCATACAGTACATACATACCTTCCCTCCCCTCAGTTTGGGAGATGTGATAATGTTTTACTTGTTTCCTTAAATAACGAGAAGTAGCAACAAAGGAAAATAGAGGCACACAAGGGGTATGGACAGCCCTTAGTACAAATAGGGGTACTGTGGCAAAACCCATTCCACTACACTGCTCCCCCATGACCAGAAGCCGGCATACACATCCTTCACGGATCGGCTGGGGGGTGTCCGGGGTTGTTCATGGATCATTTTTCCAATTCAGTTTGTCTAGACAACCCGTCAGCATTTTCATTTTGTTTCCTCGGGCGTTAGTGAATCGTGGAGTCAAATGGCTGCAGCGCCAAGCTCCAGCGCAGCAGCCCGGCGTTGTCCCCTGCCACCCAATTCAACCAGACCAATGGGTTGTGATCTGTGAGCAAAGAGAAGGGCTGTCCATATAAATACGGTTGCAACTTTTTAAGGGCCCACACCACGGCCAGGCATTCCTTTTCAATGAGGACATAGCCTACTTTTCTAGGTAACAGCTTCCGACTGATGTAAGCCATGGGATGTTCTCTGCCATCGGGCCCTACTTGGCTCAGTACTGCCCCCAATCCAAACATAGAAGCCTCTTTATGAACAAGAAAATGTTTAGTTGGATTGGGATCTGCATTTATAAGAGCATTTTTAAAAGGTTCTTATGGGTAAGGTCAGTAAGGGGTTTGGCCAGGGCACTATAATTGGACACAAACTTTCTATAGTACCCTGCCACCCCAAGAAAGGCCAATACCTGCATCTTAGTTCAGGAGGTTGGCCACTGCTTCTACCTTAGCTAGCTCGAGCTTCTGTTGCCCGCATCCCACTCGGTGTCCAAGGTACTGCACCTCAGCCACGCCTTTGTTACACTTGGCAGGCTTCAGAGTGAAGCCTGCTTCCCTAATCCTATCTAGGACCGCTCCTATAGGGAACAAGTGCTCCTGCCAGGTATCTCTAAAAATGGCGATATCGTCTAAATATGTGCAGGTGTAGTCCTGGAACCTATCCAGCAGTCGGTCCACCATCCTTTGGAAGGTAGCCGAAGCGTTTTTCATCCCAAACGGGATTATCCTGACTTGGTATAAGCCGAATGGGGTGACAAAGGCAGTTAGGTATGGCTTCAGGGGCTAGGGGATCTGCCAATATCCCCTAACAAAGATGAATTGTTGTGAGATATTGTCCCCTAGCCATCCTGTCCAACAGCTCATCTATCCTAGGCATGGGATAGGCATCTGACACTGTCTTATTGTTTAACCACGGGTAGTCCACGCAGAACCAAGTTGTACCATCCCTTTTGGGTATGAGGACTACTGGGGAGGCCCAGGGGCTGTCAGAGGGCTCAATAACCCCCAGTTGGAGCATTTCTTGGATCTCCTTGCGCGTGTTCTCCCGTACCGACTCAGGGATTCAGTATACGGCTTGGCGCATAGGGAGTTGACCTGGTGTCTCTACCCAGTGAGTTGCCAAAGGGGTGTATCCAGGTACATTGGAGAATGTGTCTTTCTTCTCCCTTAGCAGTGGTTGTACCTCGATTTGCTCCTGTGTGCTCAACCGATCTCCCAACTTGACCTCTTCTATCTAACTGGATTGACTCCTGTCCCCTAAGAGGTCTGGTAGGGGAAGGCTGTCGAAGTCTTCAGAGACAGGGGCACAGACCGCTGTGACCTCCTCTGAGCACTCATGATAGGGCTTCAGCATGTTCACATGGAGCATGCGTCGCCCTCCCGACCCAGAGCAAGGGCTGATCACATAAGTGGTGTCGCATATTTGCTCCAACACTTTGTATGGGCCTTGCCAGGCAGCCGGTAGCTTATCATGTCGGACAGGTTTTAAAACTTTTTGTCCTACCTGGAAGATACGGTGCCTTGCTCCTCGATCTCACCATGTGCGTTGGGGCTTCTGGGCCGCCTGGAGGTTCTCAGGTACGGACCTAGTCAATTCCTCCAGCCGGTCCCTGAACTTCGACACATAGGGCACAATGGGGATACCATCCTGACTACACTCCCCCTCCCAGTGTTCCTGGATAAGGTTTAGGGGTCCCCTTACCCGTCTCCCAAACAGTAACTCAAAAGGGGAGTATACCGTGGATTCCTAGGGCACCTCCTGGTACGCGAACAGGAGATGCAGTAGGAATCGCTCCCAATCCTGATGGGTGATATGGGGTGCTCACTATTGGCTTTATGCCACAGATCCTCCAGAGGTGGTGTACCCTGATCCGAAATTATCTTCCGGGGTAACCTTATTCGGGAGAAAATTTGCATGATGGCCTTCGCTATGGTTTCAGCATTGATATTAGTTAAGGCCACTGCCTCTGGGTACCTGGTAGTGCAGTCCACCACCGTCAAGATATATTGCTTGCCGGATGGGCTAGGCTTAGCTAATGGATCTACTATGTCTACTGCTATTCGCTGAATGGTTCTTCAATTATGGGCAGGGGGTGAAGTTTGGCCTTACGGCGATCTCCCCTCTTACCTAACCTCTGGCAGGTATCACATTTCTGGCAATATCTCCTAACTTCCTCACTGATCCCAGGCCAAAAGAAATTCTGGGTAAGCCGGTACCGGGTGCGACTTACCCCTAAATGTCCAGATAGCGGAATATCGTGCGCTATTCGGAGTAGCTCCTGTCGGTACCTCTGGGGTACTACTAGATGTCTAGTGGGGATCGGGTCGGACCCAGTCACTAGCCTCTCTGATTATCTGTATAGCAACTTTTTATCCCACACAAATATTTCCCCCTTTACCCTTGGCTAGTCAGAGGTGACTTTGTCTCTATAGATTTGCAAAGTGGGGTTTGTGATTACCTTAACCTCAAACTCGGTGGGCGCAGCCCAGGGAAAATACTTTAGGGATGGGGTTTGATCTCTTACCTGAGCCTCCGGGGGTGAGCTGTGGTCCTGGGTGCCGGCTTGTTGCCTGGTGACGACCGGATACAATTCTCCTGGTGGGGTATGGGGCACAGCTGGTAAGTTTGGCATTAACCCAACCTCCATCATTCCAGACCCCGCTCCCCAATCCAAATGTATCCTAGCTGTGAGTAGCCGGTATACTTCTCCCCCGGGTACCCGTACGGCTACAGTGTTCTGGGTCCTGGCATTGCTGGATACCAGATGGCTCTTTACCAAGGTTAGTGTGGCTCCCGAGTCACAAAGCTCTTGTACCTCCTTGCCCTGCAGGTATACCGTTTGCCGATGGTGCTGGCGATTATCTGCATCTGCTTGGAGTGGGTTGGCTTCATGCAGAACTTCCCACTGTTCGACCGCTGGAACTGGAGTTGGAGCTGGAGCTGGGGTGGTATACTGTGATGAAGCTTCTGTCTGGTAGTAATGAGCTGCTGCTCAGGGTGGTGGTGGTGGACCTGGCCGGATCCATGTTGCCCAGTCTCAGATCTGGGGACAGTTTCTCTTGTAATGGCCCCACTTTTTACATTGGTGGCACTGTATTGAGTTTGATGGCTGGAACCGTTGCTGTGGGACAGTAGGTGGTTGAGACTGCCTAGGTGGGGCTGCTGGACCTATTGGCCCTGTGAGAGGGCGGACTAAGGTATGTGGTTGAGGAGGTCTCTGCTGACGGCGGGCATCCAAATATTCATTGGCCCTCCTGGCTGCCTCTGTGAGGGAAGTGGGATTAGCCCATTGAAAATTTGCTCTAGCAGAACTAGATGTAGCAAATCTTCTACTGTGCAAGCTTTGTGTGCCTATACCCATCGCAGAGCAACTCTATGCAGCTGGCAGGCTCATTCTGCGTGAGAGTCCTTCTCCACTTTCTTAAGGTTTCTGAACCGCCTCCGGTATGCCTCTGGTGAGATAGCATATCGTTTGTTGAACTATATAGGGAAAGTCAGCTGAAATAGGGATAATACCGAACAACCAGACAAAAAGACAAAATGTAATAATGTTTTACTTGTTTCCTTAAGTGACGAGCAGTAGTAGTGTGTCACACATCATTGTCCAAATCTGAAGTTGTTCATAACTCCATTACTGTTTTTTTACTTTGATTGTAATTCTTCTAAAAAGAAATATAACACGTTACACAGCACATTTTAGACATCTAGGTACGAAAAGTGCTAAAAGTGCACGTTTCCCATTTTTATATCAGTAGACATGTTCTCCTCCACTCTCCTTTTGAAAGTTCCAGAATTATAATACAACCTACAAATTGTTCTATACAGTCAGAAAAAAAATAAAAAGGTAATATTTGGACACAATTATCTATTTTGAAAAATCTGAAAACTGGCATATCAAAAGAATATACATCTCAATTTAACTCTACATTCTTCCATTTTTGACAAATAATTTGACATCTTGTTTTCTTCTGGAATGTTACATAAAAGTTATTATCATTTTCCCTTTCCCTGCATTTAACCACTTAAGGACACATGACATGTGTGACATGTCATGATTCCCTTTTATTCCCGAAGTTTGGTCCTTAACGGGTTAAAGAAGAGAATGTTTACTGTAATATACTAGTAGTTATGAAAACGTGTGTTGTCAGTCAAAATAACCTAAAGTCACTTTCTCTTCTTCAAGGCACCCTTCGTCTGTAAATCCCTTATGTTTAAAAGTAGTAAGTTCCAATGAGACCAGAGACTTTGACCACATTTGTCTGGTATTGATGCAAAAGAAGCAGAGATTGCTGAGACCATCTCACTGTTGCATAGAATAGCTTAAACATATATATTGTGTGATGTGGCCTAATCCAGGTGAAAGCAAATTAACACCAACCCGGTCCACTTGATCTAGACGTTATCACCAAATTATTGTTTTTGCCTTTCCCAAACATCATTAGTGAAATAGGGTTAC
This sequence comes from Pelobates cultripes, assembly GCA_933207985.1. Lineage (NCBI taxonomy): Eukaryota > Metazoa > Chordata > Amphibia > Anura > Pelobatidae > Pelobates > Pelobates cultripes. The sequence continues at coordinate 252,159,450 of OW240912.1, read as the reverse complement.
AAAAGAAGAACTATGTATAAAGTGTAAGTCTAGGGAAAAGTTCTAAAAGCATGATGCATGATGATTTTTCCACTTTTAGAACTTTGTACAATCGTAAAAGCATGCTAGCGGCTCCTGCATAGAGGCTTCTCAATGAATCTGTGGTGGGACAAGGGGGTTTGCATGCAAAGACTGCAGACAGCAGTTCTGCAGCTTTGCAAGTTGTTTTTAGTTGTAACTCCAGAGACTAAATGTAGTATTAAATGCATGCATACTTTTATTGAGCTAAGTGGTGAGTTTTATTTTTATTTTTATTTTTTTATTATTCTTTATTAGAAAATTTGTTTTTATATTACATAACATCTCAGACAATACTTACATACAATCAAACAAAATACATCCGATTGATATAAATAAATCTTATTATATACGAAAAAGTACTTTCATTAAAATATGACAATCAATCATGAGGAAAAAAATAAATAAATACATAACAAAAAAAAAAAAGAAAAAAACACATATCATGAATCAGGAAGTCATTGGTATAAAATGAATAGAAATCTATAACCAAATATTGGGAGATATATCAATGGAAATGGGCGCCATTATCATAATACATATTATCACTAATATAAATTACGCTACCCAAATATAATTAAAACATCCATAAACAAATCACCTTGTAAATTATGAGTTACCATAAAGTAGAGAACAGTTTTTTAGCCAAGTTAAATACCAATCTCTTTTTTTAGATAACACTGACCAATTTTTAACCATATCATTTTCCATTGTTAGTTGAAATTTAATTTGATTAATTAAAGAGGTTTTTTGAAAGGGAGCGGAAGATTTCCACTGTCTAGCTATAACAATTTTAGTAGCAATAAAACAATGAATAGCCAAGCAAATATGTTTTTTAGATTTAAAAGGCCAATTAAGGTGGAGAAGTGCCGAAGCTGGGTTTCTATTTGTATCTTTAAAAGTTACCTCATTCATATATATTTCAGAGAAGATATTATAAGCCCAGTGCCAGAGTTGTTTTACTACTGGGCAAAACCACCATATATGTATATAAGTACCCGAGTAGGTACCGCACCTCCAGCTAGTAGGGTCTTGAGAAGTATACATTTTAGCTAGTCTTGTCGGAGTGTAGTACCATCTGTAAAGTACCTTAAAATGGCACTCAGTCAAGTTTAGACCATGGACCGATTTATTTACTAAAATTATAGAGGAAAACCAATCCTTTGGGGAGATCACTAAGTTAAGTTCGTTTTCCCATGTTTTAACCAATTTATGAGGAAAAGTGTCAAGACCTTTAAAGAGCAAATTGGCTACCGAAATAATCTTAGGTACAGTTTGAAATGAAAATATAGTTTGCAATTCTTTGACCCAAGGGAAAAGAGATTGAATAATATGTTTCTGGACATAGTGTTTAATACGAATGTATGTAAATATTTCTTTAGATGGTATATGGAAATTATTCACAATCTGTTGAAATGGTAGAATACTATCTCCCTGCATAATGTCCGATAAGATTAATGTATCTTTGTTAGGCCAGTGTCTTAGTGTTAAATCCTCTACATTATTTTCTAATATATTTAATTTACATGTTCTAGGAATTAAATAACTTAAACCCAATATTTTCCTTATTTCAACCCAAGTTTCCAAAGAGTGGGCCAATGATATTAAACAATTAGGCAAATCCCTTAAAAGCTTCCCAGGATCTGACCATATATAAGAATAAAGACTAGATGCATGTAAAGCTTCGGACTCCAGAATGTACCAAGGTTCAGAAAAAAAGGATGGTTCTTGTAAAATATAGATATGTCGTATAGTATTGGCATAGTAAAGATTAGTGATACTTCGAAAATTTAGCCCTCCATGGGACAATTTTTTAGAAATATGTTTTTGACTTATTCTAGGCTTTTTATTTTTCCAGATAAATTTATTAATGGCAGATTGTATCATAAATAGCCACACCTTTGGAATTTTAAGGGGAACCATTGAAAACAAATAGGACCATTTTGGTAAAATATAAGAATTTATAATATTAATCCTACCTGTCCATAATGTTTCTAAGTCTTTCCATTTTTTTAGATTTTGATTCATATTTTTCATTAACTGCATAACGTTCCTCTCCATTATATGGGAGGCGTTAGCAGGGAAACTTAGACCCAAATAATTTATTTCTGAATCAGTCCAAATAAATTGATATTTTTTCGATAACCTATCAACCTGAATCGAAGATAGATTGATAGTTAAAGCTGTGGATTTGGAAACATTTAACTTAAAGTTAGAGATTTTAGACCAAAGCATCATCGGCATATAATGCAATTTTAATGTCTTGGAATTTCGTAAAAACTGGTTGTTTCTAATATTAACAGCAAGAGGTTCAAGAGATAAAATATAGAGAAGCGGTGACAAGGACATCCCTGTCTTGTTCCGTTTTTAAGGTCAAACCAAGACGAAGTAATATTGGGACCTACCGTTCTGGCCGAGGGAGCGGAATATAATGCCATTATTGCAGAGTATATCCAACCCCTAAAGCCATATGCCTTAAGAAGTTCTCTTAAATAGCCCCACCCGACCCTGTCGAACGCTTTTTCTGCGTCCAAAGACAGGGCCAGGAGGGGCTCATTATGAACTTTAACTAAATCAATAATATCTATGAGCTTTCGGGTGTTATTTGATGCCCATCTTCCTGGGATGAACCCTATTTGCTCTGGGTGAATAAGTTTAGTAATAACAGTTTTCAACCTTTCGGCAATAATAGCTGAGTATATTTTCATATCGACATTAATTAATGCAATCGGTCTATAATTTCTTGGATCCGTACTATCTTTGCCCGGTTTTAAAATAGGGACAATATTTGATTGTAATAGTTCCTTTGGTATGACCTCATTTTCTGCTGCTTGATTAAACATTTCAATAAGGGGTTTTAGAAGATACAATTTCATATATTTATAATATAGATTTGTAAAGCCATCAGGGCTGGGAGTTTTATTTGTGGCTAATCTATCGATTTGAAATTGCACTTCTTCTGGGGAGATTTTTTTATTCAAATTGATCAGATCCTGGGAAGAGATTCTCGGTATTTGGGTATTCAATAAAAAACTCTTAATATCCTTTAATTCTGGGGACAATCTTAAATTGTACAGATCTTGATAGAACTGATTAAACTTTTGTCCAATCTCCGATGGAGAGGAATATACAGTTTGATCTACTACCAATTTTTCTACTCTGTTGTTGGCATATTGATTGCGAAGCCTCCTGGTTAGGCTTTTACTCGCTCTATTGCCCGAAATATAATGATTTAATTTTAGTTTATTTATATTTAACTTGATTTTTTCCTCTTCTTTTAGATTAATTTGAATTTGTAGATCTTTTAAATGAGTTCTCAGCTCAGTAGAAGATTGTATTTTATTCATTTTAGAGTATGAGTAAAATTCAATATATAAATCAGGCAATTTTGTACCTTTATTTTTCTTAAGGAAGTGGTCTATTTTAATTATATAGCCCCTTATTACGGATTTATGAGAACACCAGTTTATTAACGGAGAAGTGTCTTGTGGATTATTTTCTGCCCAAAAATATTCTAATAATTTGGTCAAATCCTCCCTATGCTTGGAATCCTTTAGAATTGCATCATTCAGTCTCCAGGTATTACGAGAGAAAGGAGGAGAATTTCCAAGATCAAATAAGACAAAACTATGGTCTGACCATGTGTTTTCCTTAAGATCAATATAATTAAAGAGCGGAATAGTATTAGCATTTGTTAAACAAAAGTCAATCCGAGAGTAAGTACCATAGACACCAGATAAATGGGAATAATCTTTTTTTAGAGGGTGAAATAATCTCCAAATATCATATAAATTGTATTGGCTACAGATGTTATTTAAATTTTTGGCTTGCTTAGTGGGTCCCGTATTATTAATCGCGGAAGATACCGTAGTTCTATCCAAAAATGGATCACTAACACAGTTAAAATCACCCGCGATAATCAAATATCCCTTGTTAATTTTATCAACCTTATCCATTATCAGAGAGAACTTAGTCATTGGATCAACATTAGGTAAGTAAACATTGACCAATGTAAAGATTTTATCTTCAATCTTACATACCAAAATAATAAACCTTGCTTCTGGGTCTAATTCAGTATGTAGGATGTCTACTTTAATATCTTTTTTAAATATAATTGCCACACCCCTTTTTTTATTTTTAATTAATGAAGCATGAATCGCTGTTACAAAATTATCTCCACCCCATGTTTGTTTGGTATCTTTAAGCCAATGCGTTTCTTGTAGGAAAGCAACCTGTATATTTTGTTCTATTAAAGAATCATACAGTCTATGCCTTTTCTTGTTTGTAATTAGCCCCTGTACATTCAAGGATAAAAACTTCAACATAAGGATACCTCAAAACAATGTTCTTGACTTCCTGAAAAAAAAACAAAACAAAAAAAAACAAGACAACATATACTACCTAACGTTGGGCTATAAATAAGTCCAACATCATCATTTATCCAACTATTAGGTAAAAACCTAATACTATAGTAATCATTGGCCACCATAGGGACAATGAAAATGGAGTAGCAAAACTACACGAGAGTGGGAACCCCAATCCTTGCCAGAGTTGATAACCTACCGCAAAAAAATAAATAAATAAATAAATAAATTAAACCTCCCTCTTTCATATTGTAGATCTTCCTTATAAAGGGAAAAGAGGGAGAGAGAGAGAGAGAGACATAGAAAAAAAAAACTCAATACTTTTAGGTTAAGTTTATAAATACCTTCAATAGTCTATTTTTGCCATAAACCTCGTGTATATAGTATATTTCTATTAAGTGCCAACTATTTATATTTGACTTATAATCAGATTAGTGAATCTATAGTATATAAAACATCAGCCATAGCAGGTAAATAGTGGTTTTTAAAGTGTCCTTAAACAAAGTGCATATAGTGTAGTTCTATTAAGTGCCAATCATTGATGATTAATATATTAAATTTGTAAGGAATTAATAGACTTGTGGTGTATAATAACACCAAAAGTAACAAGTGCAAATTGCTTTTTCAAGTGTAAATTTCCTTGTGTAAGTTTTAACAAAAAAAAAAAAAAAAAAATTCATTTAATTAAGTTTATAAATATCTTCATTACATTTTCATTACCTTAAACATAGTGCGTATATTCTAATTCCATTAAGGGCCAACCTTTAATAGGTAATATATTAATCTTGTGGAAAGAATAATAAATTTATAGTGTCTAAAAACACCTAAAGAGGTAGATACATATTTCTTTTTCAAATACTAATTTCTTCCCCAAAAATTTAGTTTGATTTATATAAGTGACAATATATTTTCTTATACACAAGCACCTCCCTCATAATACTACAAGGGAGAAATGTTTAAACTCTTGTCTCTCCCCCCTCTCTCTCCCACCTCCCTCCAACTCAAACTTTCATATTAACGTTCTACTATAAATAATTATACAACTACTACAATAATTTGTTACTTTTAAGCAAATCTATTAGACTCGCACTAGTCTCAAATACTTCTCTTTTACCTTCATATGAGAGACTAAGTTTTAAAGGAAAAAGCCACTTATATTTTATATTGTGGTTTCTCAGAGAACTTGTGGCAATACTAAATGTTTTTCTTTTTGTTCTGGTTTCAAATGATAAGTCTTGAAATACTTTGACTTTCTGGAAGGGACCCTCAAGGATTTGATTAGTTCTTGCGAGTTTCAAAATGGTGTCTTTGAAATCAGAGGAATAGAAACATGCAATAATATCTCGAGGAGAATCATTTTGGATCACTTGTGGTTTAAATATCCTATGACATCTTTCTATTATCAGGTCTGAAGATTTAAAGGGGACACCCAGTATAGATAAATATTCCATCAAGATCTGTTTTACGTCTTCTTGTGTACCTTTTTCTGGAATATCTCTAAAACGTAAATTTTTCCGCCTAGATCGATCTTCTAAATCGGATAATTTATTTTGTAGATTTGAAATATCTTGATGTGCCTTATCGCACTCTTCTGTTAAATGTTTAAGTTGAAAATCAAGTTGGTTTAGATGATCTTCAAATCTTTCCATTTTTGTAACAAGTGCTTTTATTTCAGTTTTGATATCCGATTTAATTTCTGCGGCGGTTGAGGCCAATTCCGCTCTGATCTCATCTAAATTGGCCTTAAGAGTGGTATGTAGCATAGAAATGGTAATAGAATCTTTATCAGGATTTCTTATATCATCTGTCTCCAGATTTTCTGAACTTAGATCCGTTTCATTTAGTTTCTGTTTAATAGTCTTATGTTGCTGGGGGGAGAAATAAGTTGTTAGTGATTTGTCCTGGGATTTATCTTGAATGGAATCTTTTTTTTCTTTCCTTGAGGAGGATTTAGTTTCATGAAGTTTTTTCGAAGCCATGTTATAGTAATTTCACCAATATGGAAGCGTCAGGTCGCAAACAGTTAGTCTTTTTAAGTATCTTAGTTTTGATAGATTCTCTCTAATTCGTTCCCTTTTTTTTTCTTTTTTTTTTCTTTTTGTCCCTTTTCTTTTTCTCTACCTTTCCTTTTTTTTCCCTTTCCTTTGTTTTTTTAAATTTTTCTTTTTTTCTTTTTTTTTCTATTCCTTTCTTCCTTCCTTTTCTCTTTTGCTTTTACTTCTTTCCGTTTAAATTTTCTCTTATTTCCCCTTCTTTTACGCTTTGCTTTCCTTCTGCTTCCACTGTCTCTTTAAATTTCACTTTCTTTTTTTTTTCTTTTTTCTTTTTTCTTTTTTATTCAGGTTTTTTGGAATTTTTCTCCTTTCTCTTCCACCTTTGTTCCTCCTTTACTCATCCCCCTCCCTACTTATTCCTCTTTTTCATTTATCTCCTTCCCCAGTCTCTTTATCTTTTTCTCTGGGTCCTACTTTGTCTTTCCCCTTCGTTTTTCTGCTTTTCTCTTTTTCTCCTTTCCTTCTCCCTTCCTTTTAGTCTTACTCTTGGTTCTTTCTATTCAATATATCATAGTTAAATATTATATTATTTGTAAATCTTTTCATTTTCTTTTTTCTTTTTTTCCCATTGAACAAATTTGAACGCCCCTATTATGTCTGAGTCTCTAATATCTCTTTACTTTTGCTGTTCTTTAGTTCTATGTTTTGGCTTCCTTTATTTCGTTATCTGGTTCAGCTCCCTCTCTCCCTCTCCCTTCCTTCTCCCCTCGCTCTCTTTTCCTTTTCTTTCTCTTTTATCTTAATTCTAGTTCTGTGCTTCTTCCGTCTTCTGATTTCTTTATAATTTCAGTATATATACCAATATCCACAATTTTTCATTTGCATATATATAAGAAATATGGAATTTTCCTGAACATGGACCATATATATCTTAAATAACTGCCAAATTTGCCATGCAAGATTATACTTACTGCCAGATATGAGCAGTCAGTGTAGAGATTCGGATTGCAATAAATTGCTGGCGTTTATATCGGCACACACGTGGTTCTCTCCAAACAGCACCTCGAGGGCTTGTTAGCTTGCTCCGGATTTTTTTTTTTTTGGAGTAGAACACTCGGCGCGCTGTGGATACTGACCCTCGATCAAAAATGGAAAGTTTTTTGCCGCTATTATTGTGTAGTCGGTCCGATTGTCGTTCAGGTAGGGGTAGGGGGAGATATTATTTTAGTGTGTCTTCGATTATGCGGGAGAGAGGGAGGCATTCACAAGTAAGAATGAGAGAGGCATTCAGGAGCGGCTGCCGCGAATACCTCGGCAATGCATGGCGGGCTCCCCTCCTACTCCGTCATCACGGTGAGCGTACGTCCTCACGTCCCCACGTCATAACGCCTCCAAAAACTGGCACACCCTAAGTGGTGAGTTTTAATGATTTTTTTACTAATGGAGTATTCCTTCATGATCTCTCTGGAATTTAAAACTTTTGGTCAAAAAGTTGCAATTCCTTTGTGGGTTTTCAACAAATCCTGCAAGTAACCATTTGATGCACATCTCACATTGTTATATGCCGACATAATGTTAGCAGTACATTATAAATATCCATAAAAAGTCCTTTGCTTGCTTTCAGGTATTTTCTAGGACACAACAACAATTCATTCCTGCTACTGTTTATAGGATTTGTAACCAAACAATAGCTGACCAACAATACGCTGGTGTACTGCATTAATATAATACCTTCAAGGGGTAAATTAATCTTGCTGCATCTGGAATAGAAGATCAGGTTAGTTATTGCTTTAATTCTTTAATCAGCTCTAAACAGAAAAAAAAAACCCTCTCAACCTAACCACGGGTACAATTCTACACAGGCTGGTAGGGCCCAGGACAAAGGGAGCAATAGGATTCTGGCAATTTTTTAAATATTATTTACAGCTGGAGACCAACTGGTAAAAAAGACCTGGTGATGACCATGAAATTCAATACCATCAGTGGTCCTGGATGCAGAGTTATATACTATTATCCACTGCCTTATACTTTGCAGTCTGTTAAGGGAGGAGCAGGAACAAATCTGTGCCAGCCAGTACACAGCTCTCCTACTTCCTCATAGTTAACCCTTATTTTGGTAATTTGACATGCTTCCCCTCCCCCCTCCCTCCCCCCCCCCCATAAGGACTACCTCTGGTTATCAAATAATAAGGTTTGTCATAAGGGAGATCATAAAAAGTGGACAACAAGAGAGATAGGTTTAACGTATCCACTATACACAGCTTCAACAGGGATACATGACAGGATGAATTCTATACTAGGCCGACAAAACAAAACAAACAAACAAACAACATTAATTTGAAACTCAGTTTTAATGGGTCAATAAAGGTTTCACAAATATATTTTAGAGGGACAGGAAAGCTTGATTTTTTTTGTAGAACGTAATACTTCATCTACCACCTATACTTAGGGCCAAGCTTTCTATGTAAATCAGTAAATGTTTTATACTGTTTATACTCTTTAAGTACAAGTCAAGGTTTTCCTTAATAAAGAACATTTGTCCTGGATTTGATTTAGAAAGAACTGAAAAGGACACTTTGTCCTAGGTGTGTTGTAAGAAAAGTAGGGTGATACCCATAATTTGAGAAAAATGGACTGTGTTAAGGAATTGGTTGAATTATTATAGGAAAACTGTCCCAAGGATCATAGGCTACTCCGGTCATCACAAAATTTCTGCATTTTTCCTGGAGTGAAAGCATTTCTGCATCTTTTTGGTGATTTAATAAAAGGTTACTTCAAATCCCTGAAATGGTCTTGGTGCTTGTTGAAACCCTTTAATATATCACTTTTATTGAATTTAATTTAAAATGACAGACTGTACTATTATTATATAACGATTCACATAACTATCTGTGGGGCTCAAAAAGAAAAAAAGAGAGAAAATAATACATTTGAACTTTTGCATGATAGTTTGAGAAGTCTTGTACATCCACTGTCACCAAGCACATTAGTGATGGGCATGTATAGGGTACATTTAATATCACAAAGGGTTAAAGCGATTTTTGATATTTAATATTTAAAGACTAATGTGATGAAATAAAAATACTTAAGAGCTGCTGCTAAGGGAAACACAATTTAAACACAAGACAAAAAAAATAGAACAATTAATTATTTAACGTACTCCAAGGAATCTTAAAATAAATTCCATTGTCCTCATTTGTTTACTATTGCATAATGCTAAATTGTAATGCAAATTACAATTGCAACAGTTGAGTACAGGCTGAAAGAATTAAAAGCAATTATGAAAATAATAATTACAGATATGAAAGTAAAAATTTTCTTTTTTCTAACATGTTAAATATTTAATTAATTTTAAGAGGAACTGTCACTATCCAAATGAATTAAATTTTCTAGGTCAAAGCAGCCAAACTGGAAACATAGCTGACTGGGATAATTTTAGTTTTTGGTTACTTTAGCCTTAAAGGGACATCTATCACTTTGAGACAACTGTCTCATACAAAAACTTCAGTTTTCAATCACGCAGTTTAAATTCTTTAGGCAGAAAAGGGTGTAAATTATAGTTTTCACAATTAACTGCTCTTTCTTGCAAGCTTTTTGCATTTTCCGTGTCAGTCCGGGAGAGGGGATGGGTGGCACTGAGCCATCCAATTTGTGTCCTATTTTTAATGAATTGCATAAAGTCAAGTTGCGCAATGTCTACATCTCGTAATGTCTCAGTACATGCTCCAGCAGAGAATGTGCATTATGCACATTCACAGATGACACGTCCGCCTGGGAACTGCATCCTTTCTTCCTTGCTGCAGATTTTCACAGACTTCCATATTCTGCAGTTAATCATACAAGATCCAGCATACTCACTCAGTCACTAAATGTCAATTTCAAAGCTCACAAAATGTAATAGTTTTTTATAACCACCCAGCTAGGCAAAAATAATTGGGGTTTAGTTACAGTACATGATCATACATTGCATAAGCTTGCCACAACGTCAATGTTCCCCCATTCTTGGCAGGTCCTACTCTAGAATTCTAATACCTGCTCTTTTGAAATCAATCCACTTACTTACTCTTGGGGTTCTCTACAGTGCAAGGTTTGCACCCCTCCCTGTCACAGGTGCCTCATTCCAGGGTCCTATTTAACCTTCAGCTGCAGAGAGTCCCAGAAGGAAGCATTTCCCAAGTAAGCTGATTTTAAAAAGTATTAGTCAATAAAAAAAAAAAAATACATTTGTATTTACAGAAAAGATTTAAGAGATATAAGTCAATTAGGAAACACGTATAATATTTTTAAACTATTTTGCCATACAGTCATCATCTTTATACATTTTCTGTTATTAAATGGAGATTCATTTTTCTCCTTACTTCTTTCTACTAGCTGCAGAATAATTAGTTAAATGATCTGTAAGCCCTATTTATATTATGCTCACTTATAAAATCCACTTTACATCTAGGAATGTTGCCCGTAAGTTATTATTAAACTATATTTAATTATCATATTTAAAAGCACTTCACTCTATATTTAGTTTTTCAAGATATCTCTAAAAAATATTTATTTTTGTAAAGTGAAAAGATTTGGCAGTGGTCCATGAAATAGAAAGGATATGAGAATTATTCATATGTGTATTCCATCTGTATATGTTGTATGATGTTACTAAGACTATTCACAAGCTTTTCAAGGTATACTGTAAAACTAATTTTGCCATATCCTGTTCCTGAATCAATTATTATTATTATTATTATTATTATTATTATTATTATTATGATATTTATAGAGCGCCATCAAATTCCGCAGCGCTTTACAATGGGTAAATGACAATGACACACTATGCTTTACAGATATCTCTTGGTCTATCAAACGTAGAAGAGGAGTAGATTGTATTGTTGAATGCAACTTTTGTATGGCAGGCAGAACATTATTCGGCTCCAGTATCTCTCTGTTCTATGAAGCAGACATATTATTAAACACAGCAGATTACTCATATTTAGAACAATTCATTTATTAACATTTTTAAAATAGATGGCCATGAAAGTTAAAAAAAAAAAACTACAAAAAAAACACATACATAGTGAGCGTGTGTGTGTCTTTGTATAGAATGTGTGTGGACAGCAGTATTTCCGTGTAGCAGTGGGGAAAGCACTGTGAGTAGTGGTGTGTGTAACAGTGTAAAGTGTAGTTTATATAACAGTGTATGTGTGTGTATAAATAATTTCTGAGTTGTCCATTCTGCCCACAACCATGTCTCTTCTCCTCGCCAGCCCTCTTCTCTCTATCCAAGAGATTGCCGTGTTCAATTGGAGGGGGAAAAACCATGCACAGATAAGGTTTTCTCAGATACTCCAGTATTCCACTAAGTACAGGGATTCCAGAGTCCTGGAGAATCTGTTCTGGTCAGTCAAAACGGGTAGGTGATAGGGAGGAGGCTTCTAGCAGGCAGAGTAAGCTCTAAGCTTAAGCATTGTCAGACCTTACTGCACAAGTGCAGCTTCAGAGAAAATTAGTTTTAAAAAAGTATTTAAACAAACTGCATAACAATTATTATATTGTATGAAATGCATTACAAAAATTTAGTAAGAGTTCAACTTTATTCATTTAATCGTAATGAAAATATAATGGTGTCAGCTATTTTGTGAGGAAACAAAGTCTAAACTCAGAATTCATAAAATATATAATAACAAACACAAATGTGTCTTATCTAGAAGGGTGTGTTTTTGTAAATCATATGTCTTCTGTCAGTGATCACGAATCTCATTATTTAAGGACTGCAAGCAAAACCTTTATGGCCCAGGGTAAGAAAATAAATGATTTAAAGATATGGGACCCCTGGATACAATATTGGTTGAAGGGATCATAGGCAGATGGGTTCACTCCACTTAATTTTTGCCAATATACATAAGCCATGGGGGTGAATCAGAGTGACATATTTCGGTTAAGCACAGAAGTAAATAAATATTCTTAAGATTAATAATCATGAGATTGTTATGGGCAAATACAAATATTACAAGTTTTAGAATGAAATGTTGTATTTCTTAAACTGTGTACTTTGTCTTTAAGAGATATTGCAAATTGACAAGGTGTTAGAAATGGAACATATTGTTTTTCATAGATGTTTCTTTAAGCAATAACCTCAGTGCATAATATGTTTGCGCCATTTTGTCCCAGACGAATTACAATAACAATAATGCATAAACAAGCTTCAAGGCTATACTACGACTCTTGCAGTACACAATATACTGTGGTAACCCCAAGTTAATGGAACTTCCCCAAATCCGGGAATCTCCCACGACTGTACACTTACGACTTAGTATAAACAACAGATAACCTATTCAGACTTTAAGATGCCATCTTGAACTAAGTCAGGAAAATTTCCATGACGTATACACCCTTTAGTTATGGCCTTGTATGTTTGCCAAATTAAGGGAGGTCCTAAATTGAATAAAGTAAAAGAAGTGTTACTTTTTCATATTTGAACTACAGTAACCTAAAATGGAGACACCTAAGGTATAAATAGGTGTACTTTTAAATGTTAAGACACAGAGGAGAGACTTGGAGACAGACGCTGCTCCATCTTAAAATGACAGAGAGGCTGACATGATGACATGTTCAGAAGGGTATGTTAACCTATTAATGATATTTGCAAGCATGTAATTTAATCTTATAAACTCTGCTATAATGGATTTTATATTTTTATATAATAAATATCCAAAAAGACAATCTTGCTTCCAAGACAATCCTTATTTTATATTGTATTCTCAATTATTTATATATGTTAAATAGAGGATCTCTTACACTATATAAAATTATGGCTAAGATATCTGTATGGTTAGCCCTACTAAGTTCTATGCTTTAAGACATTATAGTGGTAAATAAGGGAACCACCAGCGGTTACAAGATAAGTTTAGTCTAATGTATCTATTATTATAATTTCTTGTTTTCTTTTTTTTTCATATATGAATAACCCCTACTAGTTAAGAGGAAAAATATCTAAGAATCTATGCTCATAAAAGGTTTATATAAACTGTGTGTACGATAAAGATTCTATAATTCTATTTGGCTTTGCTGGAACATTGTTCTAGTATATCACAGTAACAATATTCCATAAGTCTATTAGGTCTGGATGAACAGATTTTATATTATGATGTATTCACATATATATATATATATATATATATATATATATATATATATACACATGTATTTTTATCTTTGTAAATTCCCCATCTTTCTTTTTTCTGTACCCTTTAAAACAAAAAAAAATCTTAATATAGCTGAAATTATAAAACAAAAAAGAAAGCCACTAGAGGCACTTCCAGCAGTTGCACAGAGTTTGACACTGTGAAATAACACTTGAAGTAATCTAACTGTGCATGAGGATGTCCAGTATTAAGAGAATCCCCATAGGAAAGCTTTGAATCAATGCTTTCCTATGGGGAAGGCCTAATGTGTGCGCACAGCACTCGCCCAAAATGGGCTGATGTCGGCAGAGGAGGAGCGCAAACCAGTGCCGAAGGAAATTTATTAGACATGGGAATATGAGGGGGCCGAGAGCACTATAATGTTATGAATACAGAGTTGTATTCATAACACTATAGTTTCCTTTAAGTTTAAATAAATTACTATAAAAAGATCTGATATGTATTTTCTTACTTTTTTTGTTGTTGTTTGTTTCTTCAGTCATGCCTAGACAATTATTAAAGGTCAATAAAAAAACATGATTTGACTTTCTAATTCAAATGATTTTAAATATGCCGATCATGTTAATAAATCTTGTTAATCTAATGTACACCAGTATAGTCGACAGCCTGCGGGAATGGCATAATTTGCGTTGAAAATAAAGCTTGCATTTATTTAAGGTTTAAACGATCACGGTGTGTTTATATGTCTGAAAGATACCTATAAATTCAATAACTATAAAGTTGCAGATAATCCACACAAATAAAGTGCATTTTCTCATGGATTAAAAAGTAAACAGTTGTAATTCTATAGTGTTCTAGTAAAGGAAATGCCTCAGAGAAACAATAATCAGAATAATAGTATTGTTATATGAGCATTTCCCATTGAACTTTAATAAGATATTATATACTAACCTTAAGATTAGGTAGGGATAAATGCATAAAGTTTCACAAGGAAAGTACTGCAGGAAGTGCAGAAAATAAAACAGTGTCCACACAAATTACCTCAAATGCGCAAATTGTAAGACTGGGCAGTCAATATTATTTGGCCAGTATGCCTTTTATTGCCGATAGTACTTATACGTTAAATTATAAAATCTATAGGGAACGTAGCTATAAATGTACAAAAGAAATAGCAATAAAGTATAGTACAGTAAAGAAAGAAATAATGCGCTGTTAGAAATGTACTAAGATGAGAAGTTAATACATCGCCTCTGGGTGCCTCCCCTGAAATTCTTGAGGAGCTAACATATGTTACCTTTGCTCCTGACTGCAGGCTCTACTCCAGAAACAATTTGCAGGACTCAAGGTAGGTATCCAATATTTAAATTTATTGTGAAACTAAAAAAAAAAAAATACACATAAAGCGCAGAGGTCTTACGCATTTCATCCCATAGTTGGACTTCCTCATGGACCAAAATTGCAATTAAAAGCATCAACATACAAATAAAAATATTTCCCAGTAGGAAACAGCAGCATATCTACCCGCCTCCCCAGTGTATGTTTATATAGGACTAATCTGGCGTGTAGTTGCCAGGGGCCTTAACAGCCCCCAAAAAGCTTACCAGGGAAGAATAAAGGATCTTAACATGCATAGCTTGGAGGAAAGACAAGACGGGGGATATGATAGAAACATGTAAGGGAATCAACACCGTAAAGGAGGAAAGTATATTAAAAAGAAGGAAAACTACATAGTCCTCTTGTTGTCCTAAATTATAAGGGCAAAGGTTAAAAAAAATCTGAAAATATTACTTTACTGAGAGGGTAGTGGATGCATGGAATAGCTTTGCAGCTAAAGTGGTAGAGGGAGTTTAAGCATGAGTGGAATAGGCATAGGGCTATCCTATTTATAAGATAAGGCCAGGGACTAATGAAAGTATTTAGAAAATTGGGCAAAATAGATGGGTCAAATGGTTCTTATTTGCCATAACATTTTGTGTTTTCTTTGGGGCTGTTGCGTACTATAGACATTGCTAAAACCCAAGAGTATAGGGAATTTGAGTGCAGGGTTTGATTTTGAATGTTAGTATTTGCTTTTGCATTACAGAGCTATGTCACAGTGCTGCCGCCCACCCTCTGTGTTCTCTATTAATAAGTATGTAGAGGTTTAGAAAAACAATCCTCTCTGTCTCATTAGAGTTTTTACCTTTAAACTTTACGAGGTTTAACCTTGACATGTCAGGTGAGCTTACACTCGAATGGCCATTGGAGTGATACTAAAAAGCCTCCCATTAATTAAATGTGCATAGGGATTTGAGATATTGCGTAAGTAACATTTTCTTTGGTTTTTACGTATTGAGCAAGGTGATGGAAGTCCCTTTTGTAGAGTTTGCACAGTCGAGAATATTATGTGCTAGTTCAAATGATTTTATATTTTCGTTTTATTTCTTATTTCTATACTTTATGTGTGGTCCATATGGGGCCCCATATGTTTATTGTATATTATATGTCTTATATTTATATATGATTAGATGTATATTTTGTTAACTTTATTACCTCTGATATGCTATTGATATTTGTATGCACATTATATTGCTTGTTATAATCAAGTTATATACTACATTGACTTGTACTGTGTATTATGGATGTGTTACAATGTGGGGTATTGTGAATAATAATTTTTTTAATTATTTTATTATTTATATAGCGCCATCACATTCCGTAGTGCTATACATTGGGTGGACTAACAGACATTTAATTTTAACCAGACAATTGGATATACAGGAACAGAGAGGTGGGGAGCCCTGCTCAATGAGCTTACATTCTAGAGGGAGTGGGGTATAGTGACACAAAGGGTAAAAGTAGAGGTACAAAGTAGGTTGTTAGAAAAGTATTCATTGAGGGCTTAGTAGGTAATATTTGACAGTTGCAGGAGAGGAGTCATGGGGTGGGGGATAAAAAACTGCTTACAGTTTAAATGATATGCTTTCTTGAAGAAGTGAGTTTTCAATGATTTTTTGAATGAGTGGAGACTGGGTGAAAATCTTACGGAGAAGGGAAGGGAGTTCCACAGAAGAGGTGCAGCCCTGGAGAAATCTTGTAGGCGAGCATCAGAGGTGGGAGTAAGGACAGAGGATAGACGTAGGTCTTTGGCAGAACGTAGGGGCCTCGACGGGACATACTTGTGTATTAGGGAGGATAGGTAGGTTGGAGCAGCATTATGTAGGGACTTGTAAGCAAGCACCAGAATTTTAAATTGAGCCCTATATTTAACTGGAAGCCAGTGCAGGGACTGGGAGGCATGGGAGGTGTGAGCGGACAGGAAAATGAGCCTCGCCGCTGCATTCATTATAGATTGCAGTGGTGCAATCTGGGAACATGTAAGACCACTGAGAAGGGTATTGCAGAAGTCAAGGCGAGAGAGAACAAGAGCATGGACCAGCACCTTAGCCGCATCTGGGGTTAAATAGGGGCAAATGCGCGCTATGTTTTTGAGATGGAAGCAACAGGGTTTGGCAATTGATTGGACATGAGGGGTGAAGGTGAGGTTGGAGTCAAAAAGAACACCCAGGCAGCGAGCCTGTGAGGTAGAGGTGATTGTAGCAATGTTGACTTGGAGGGAGACAGACACAGGAGTAGTAACACTTGAGGGAGGAAAGACCAGAAGTTCTGTTTTGGACAGGTTGAGTTTAAGGAAGTGAGCAACCATCCAGTTGGAGATCGAAGAGAGGCAGTCAGAGACATGAGTCGAGATGGGCGGAGGGAGATCAGGAGAGGACAGGTAGATTTGCGTTTCATCCGCATAGAAATGATAACGGAAGCCAAAGGAGCTGATGAGTTTCCCAAGGGAGGCAGTATAGATAGAGAACAGTAGGGGACCAAGGACAGAGCCTTGGGGGACGCCGACAGAGAGTGGTTGGGGGGAAGAGACAGAGTCAGAGAAAGAAACACTGAAAGATCACTGGGAGAGGTAGGAGGAGCACCAGGAGAGAGCAGTATCCCATAGACCAAAATTACAGAGAATGCAAAGAAGCTGTTGATGATCAACAGTGTCAAAGGCAGCAGAAAGATCAAGGAGAATTAGGATAGAATAATGGCTGCGAGATTTAGCAGCAATTCAATCGTTGGATACTTTGGTCACAGCCGTTTTGACAGAATGACCAGCGCGGAATCCAGACTGAAGGGGGTCAAGCAGAGGGTTGGATTCTAGAAAGTCAGTCACTCTGATGTACACAACACTCTCGAGGATCTTGGAGGCAAATTGCAATAGCGAGATAGGGCGGTAGTTGGATGGGGAGTTGGAGTCAAGGCTGGGCTTTTTCAGAATTGGGGTACTGTTGCTTGTTTGAAGGGAGAGGGAAATGTGCCAGAGGAAAGGGAGAGATTGAAGATTTTAGTGAGAGGAAGAGCAAGAGTGGGAGACAAAGTGCGGTTGAGATGCGAGGGAATAGGATCGAGGGAACAGGTGGTGGGGTGGGAGGACCAGAGCAGAGCACAAACCTCTTCTGCTGTAGCAGGTGAGAATGAGTGTAGAATGGTGGAGGGAGTGGGGTTGGGTGATTTATTGGTAAGGGAAGGAGAGAGATTAGCGATCTCTTCTCTGATTGTAGACATCTTCTCAGTGAAATGAGATGCAAAGTTTGTGGTAGAAGGAGAGGGAGTAAAAAGTGCGAAGAAGAGCATCAAAAGTGTGAAATAGGTGTTTGGGTTGATGGGACAGTGTACTTATGAGGGTGTTAAAGTAGTATACTTTTGCAGCGGAGAGAGCCAGGCTGTAGGAGCGTAACATAAATTTATAGTGGAGGAAGTCAGATGCAAAGTAAGACTTTCTCCAGCAGCGTTCAGCAGTTCTAGAACATTTTTGGAGGTAACGGGTGAGCTTGGTGTGCCTTGGTTGTAATTGGGGGTGCTTGCTGCATTTAATTGCAAGAGGTGCCATGATGTCGAGTTGAGAGGAGAGAGTTGAGTTGTAGAGGGAGGTTGCAGAGGTAGGGCAAGTTAGATTTGAGATGGGTAAAAGGAGAGTTTGGAGTTTGGCGGATATGCTGATGTCAACTGTTATCAGATGGTTGTCAGACAAAGGAAATGGAACAGTGGAGAGATTAGAGGTGGTACATAGATTGGTGAAGATGAGGTCAAGAGTGTTTCCTGCTGTATGAGTTGCTGAAGTAGACAACTGCATGGGGCCTAAGGAGGAGGTTATAGAGAGCAGACGGGAGGTATCGGGGCAATTGAGGTTGTTTATTGGGATGTTAAAGTCCCCAAGTATGAGGGAAGGAGTGCTAGAGGAGAGAAAGTGGGGCAGCCAAGAAGAAAAGTGTTCAACGAATAGCCTAGGATGACCGGGAGGGCGATAGATAATGGCAATTCTTAAAGGAGTGGGCTTAAAAAGGTGGACAGTGTGAACTTCAACAAGGAGAGGGCAGGGGTAGGGAGGATAGGTTGAAAGGTACATTGAGGGGAGAGAAGGATGCCTACACCGCCTCCTTTACAGTCGAGTCTGGGTGTGTGGGAGAATTGTAGTCCACCGAAACATAAAGAAGCGGGAGTAGCGGTATCAGAGGGGGACAGCCAGGTCTCAGTGAGTGCCAGTATTGTGAGTGAGTTAGAGATGACAAGGTCGTGTATAGCTGTTGATTTAATTATTACAGATTGAATGGGCGTTCCAGAATGCACACTGAATGTTGGTAAATAAGGATAAACTGCAGGGTATGTGGATGAGGTTTGTGTGATTTCTGGTTGTCTTAGTGTGGGCGGATGAAGTGAAGGGCCCCGGGTTGGGTGAGTCATCACCAGCTGCTAGAAGTAGGAGGATTGATAGTGACAGGAGGTGTGAATGGGTTTTATATGAGCGGGGTCTCGGATGAGATGGAGTTAGAGCAGGAGAGCCTGCTTTCTGGGGTAATCTGTTTTAGATTGCATAAATTTAATGTATTACTATTTTGTATATCCACTATACCTATAGTGTGCTGCAGTTATTAGGGGATGTGCCACCTGTTTGTTTTAATTCCCAAGTAGTCGTTTTGCATTAAAAGGATTTCCATATTTGACATATAACAATTTTGGCCATTTCACCTGCCAGTAGTTTCCTTGTACTACGAGTATATGCGGTCACACTCATACGTAGTGACGTCACGGAACGCACAAGCATCATGACGTCATCAAACCTGGAAGTAACTCCCGGTATAGAATGTTTTTATAATCTATTTTAGATTGTATATATTTATGCACTACTATTTAGCTAATTCATTATACCCCCAGTTGGCTACAGTAATAGGGGGATGTGCCACTTGTTTGTTAAACACTAAATCAGCCGTTATGCATTAGAAGGATTTTCACATTTGACATGTTACAATTTTGGCCATTTCACCCTGCTGTAGTTTCCCTGTAATACTAGAATATGCGGCCACGCCCATATGTAATGACGCCATCAAACCCGGCAGTAACTCCCGGTCTGATACAGGTGCTTTCACACAACATTGTATGATTTGGAAGTTTCTCCCTTTATGTAGCTGATCGCTAGGTTAATTGTTTTTCACCTATAGGATATATAAGTGGGAATATAGGTCAGTCACTGAGAGGTCCCCCAGAGGCAGGCTTCACAGCTGAAATGTTGGGGTTTCATTTCACCTGCTCTACATTTTTTAATGGGTTTTTGCATTTACCACTTTACTTACATTGTGGTTTTGGTACTATATACTGGTTTACCACTATACTATGCACTTTCTCTCTGCTATAATGATATCTTGTTGTATTTTCTATGCATGAATAAATACTCTTTTTATGTGCAAAACTGTGGTGTGCCTTGTGATCATTTCTTATTTTTTTATTAATGTGCTAGTTTAAATGATAACCGAGTGTTAAAAGTAAGTAATATGACTCTAACATTCAAAATAAAAGACAGTTCTAATATTGTTTGTACACAATGTGGCCAAAGAAGGCACAGGGAAAAAGCATGCTCCAGCAATCAAAATGACAGCCAGTCATTGTGGTATAACTATTGCAATAGCATGACCCTCAACAATCCATACTGTAAGCTCATGTTAAATGTTAAACATACACTAGATCAGGCATAGGCAACCTTCAGCACTCCAGATATTTTGGACTACACCTTCCATGGATGTAAGAGAATTATGGGGGATGTAGTCCAGAATATCTGGAGTGCCGAAGGTTGCATACCCCTGAACTAGATAATAACAACCAAAAAATAAAAGGCTAAAATAGGTGCTCACAATTATATACCATTATAAAATAAGTGCAGTAAAAAATGGTGGATATCCCTTTTAAGTGCAAAATTTTGTGCAAAGCAAAAAAAGTTTCTTGCAAACAAATTGCAGAAACACTAGTGCAACCTTCTATTAATAAAAAATGCAAGATAAATAGCAATCAACATGTGCTCATTGTGACATAATTGCTGAACCCATCAAAAAATATAAGCAAATATTCACAGTAAAAACACCAACCAAATATCAACGCAGATCAACTCACACACTTGATCAGAGGTCAGCAACCTATGGCACATGTGCATGCATGGCACTGGAGATGCCATTGCATGGTACTCAAGGCTGGAAAAGTCAAATAGGTTCTGGAATATCAGGAGTTCCAGTGGGACTTCAGATATCTGCTAGTACAACCTGAGTGGTGATTGCAGGTGACAAGTGACAATCCTCAATTTACACATTGCAGCACTTATAGGAAGTGATCTCAGGTCACTTCATCTCCACACTTGTGAACAGAAAGCTGCACTGGATTAGAGCAGCACACGACAGATATGCCAGCTCCGGTCCTTGACCTTTACCTGGACCCGAGGGAAGCCATTCACACTGCTAGATATATACAGAGCTGCAGAAGAAGCCTGCCCTCATACAACTAATACAAAAAGCCCACATCCAAAGTCTCCACAAATACAACACCACGGACAATCCACATACACAACCCCACAAGCAGCCCTACAGATACACACAACACCAAACACACTATGTAACATATCATCTACACACAAAATTCCACGAGCAGCCCCAATACATAGCCCACATTCATGGGTATCACACAATATACCACAAACTACTCATGAACATATACAATATAACAGCCCACATACACACAAAAGTGACTGCAGCATCCATAAATAACACAAGCACAATACATCAACATACACACCTCCATTAAAAGAATATATATATAGTACCACCAAGGGACATCAAGATCTCGTTTTGGCACACTACTCCTAAAAGGTTGCCTACCACTGCACTAGATAATGATAACAGACATTCATGTTTTCAAAGTTAGAGATGACTAACTTGATGGGTTAAAAGGCCATAGACCAAAAAGGCTTATAGTCAACACAAGGACAACAATCCTCATAATTACTTTAACTTAAATGTTTAAAAGTTTTAAAAACACCTTTATGCCAGAGCGACATTTGGAGCTTGCAGATGGGTAATAGGTAGCAGGTGTGGCACTTAAGAGAGGTGATGCAGAGAATTGCTTATTTAACAGTATAGGAAATTTAGTGTTAGCAATAGCAATACTAATGGTAGCATTGTATATATTTTTGCATCCTCAAGACATTTTCTCTGTAGAGGCAAAAACAAATAAATGAGCAAGAGTTAACGTTAAGCGAAGCAGAAGGAAAATCATTTGCAAACACGGCACCAGATCAAAAATTCAATAATACAACAGAATTTACTATTAAATACAATTGGTGAAAATTAAGATTTCTGTCATTCATGTTACGATATTCAAACTTGGTACAAATTCTAGGCTACTGTAATTATAAAAACATTGCAAAGTTACAAAGTTTTGTAGAAGGAATTCAGATTAATAAGGAAATTGATAGGTCTGACCTAAACTGTCATATTTGCACTCAAGAAAACTTTGTTCAAAGTAGAAGCAGAGAGCCTGATGCCAGAGTTATAGGAGCACTAGAACTGGTGCATACCGACTTAGCAGGTCCCCTTGTACCACAAGCTAAATAAGGTTTCAAATACGCCATGGCATTCATTGATGGCTATTCAGGAACAGTATGTGTTGAAAGAAACTGGAGAACACTATATGAAATGGCAAGATGTCTGTTAGTTGAAAGTTAATTATCAAAGGAACTATGGACATACACAGTAATGACTGCTACTCAGATCTAAAATAGGGTCTTTAACAACTGTCTAGTAGAAACACCATATAATCTGTTAATGGACAAAACACCTAACCTTTTTAAAATAAAGATTTTTTGAACATAAGTATGATAGGAAGAAGGTAGATTCAATATGTGAGAAAGGGATCTCTGTTGGATATGACAAGAACAGTTCTTCATATCTAGTGTATTATCATGACACCAGAAAAGTTCTCAAACACAAGCTTGTCACATTTATTTCAAAGAAAGCTGTTGAAAAGCAAGGATTCCCACAGAGAGTTATGTACCTCCTGTACCAGAAACAGATAATGCTGATATAGTGTTCATAAGTGATCCAACCTCATAGAAAAGGGAGAAAGGTCAAACGGAGAATGATCATGGTACAAATCTCCCTAACAGAAAAAAAAGTTTCTCATTACTTAGAAGACTGTTTCAGATTTATTAAGTAATGACCATGTATTAACAAAAATGTATTATTTTTACATGGTGATTGATCCTTTGAAGGTGGCATGACAAACTCACCTTGAACACAATTATGGCTTAATGTTTTGAAAGATTAAACTGATTCACTAAGAAAGAATGACACATTCACTTTTCCTACTTTGCAAGAAGGTAAATTTTCAGTGGGGGTGGGGTTGGGAGTTAATGGGTATGTGCAATAAATAACAAAACTGATGGATCAGAAACATATAATGCCAAATATGTTGCTAGAGGTTTTAATCAACTAAAGAGAGCTGATTACGAAAAAAATATACTCTACAAACATTAATTCATTAACAGAACATTGAAGCGTTAGGAATACAAACCTGTATATCTATCTTCCTAAGACTTTAGTGCCCCTGTACCTATGCATTTTAAGGTCCCTCTTCCCCCAGTGTGTAAGAAAAAAAAAAAAATTTACTTAGCTTTTTTCCAGTGTCAAGGCCCATTCTATCCTGCTTAGCTCTCCTATCTCCAGAAAATCTTGGAAGAAGGCATGACCTCCTCTGCCAATGTCCAATCCAATACTCCTCACAGAGTGCACAAATCAAAACTTGCCCATAGGAATGCATTGAATTAATGCAGCAGCACAATATGGCTTACTATTTATCTAATAGATGTTGAAAAAAGTCTGTTTACATGCTCCAATTGATTGAGAATTATACGTAGAACTGTCAGAGGTTTATAAGATCATAAGTTCTCAAGCTGAACAAGTCATTATACAGTTTCAAGTAGTTAGGTAAAAATTGGAACAAAGTACTACATGACCATCTGAGTGAAAATAAGTTCATATAGAATCCTTGCAGACCATTGCATGTACACTAAATAGTAAGAAATTGAAAAAGTGATTCTCATAATTTGGATACATGATCTCATTATAGGTGCCAGTAGTAATAATTCTCAAGGATGTATAAGAAATGCTTACATCCACATTCAAGATTAAAGTGCTAGGAAGAATTAAACAGAGTTGGTCATGTAAAGATGAACCAAGAGAGATACATATCAAAGATTATGGAGAAGTTTGATATGACATATTGTAAACCAAGATCAACACCATGTGGAACAAAGGCTAGATCATGATGATCACAGTAATCTTGTGAATACAAAGATGTATCAACTATAATAGGCAGTTTACTACATGCAATGATCTGCACATAACTGGATTTAAGTTAATACTTGTCAGAAACAATAGAATAACGTTTGGTCATAGAAACATAGAAACATAGAATGTGACGGCACATAAGAACCATTCGGCTCATCTACCAATTTTCTTAATACTTTAATTAGTCCCTGGCCTTATCTTATAGCTAGGATAGCCTTATACCTAGCCCATGCATGCTTAAACTCCTTTACTGTGCAGGATAAAACGTACAAGGAAAGGTTAAAGGAACTTAACATATATAGCTTTTGTCAGGGTCCCGTGGGCGGCTGCGAGGGGAGGTTGCAGTCCGCTTGCGGCACTCACCCTCCAGCCGTCCGCGGTCCTCTTCCTGGCGTGTGCTCAGCGGGCGGCATCCTCCCAGCCACGGATGCCGCCCGCGTCTTCCTCTGTGTCCCCCAGCGGCAGCATGCATGACGCTGCATGCTGGGAGACCACCCGTTTTAACAAACGTCGGGGTCAGTCACCTGACCCGGCGTTAAAGGCACAGTGCCTCAATCACAGTGGGAGGTTTAGATATCTCCCACGTGTGATTGTTAATTCTGATTGGAAATTATCCAATCAGAATTAACCTATGGATTTATATACTTACCTTTCCTGTTCCTCTCCGCCCTGTTGTGGTCTTTACTTGCTAGTATTACTTCTGAACTTGTGTTTCTGGTTACGTACTCTCTGGCTTGTTTATCCGACTTTGTGACTTTCTCCTACCCTTTGACCTCGGCTTGTCTATCATTATTCTGTCTTCTGGTTCCCCTTACTCGGCTTGTCTCCTGACTATTCTTTGTGTGCTTAGCCCGGCCACTTTAAGGTCCGGTACGGCACTTTGTGTGTGTGTGTGTTGGCGTGTTAGGTTCCCCGAATCGTGACAGCTTTGAGGAAAGATGAGACGGGGGGATATGATAGAAACATTTAAATACATAAAGGGAATCAACACAGTAAAGGAAGAGACTATATTTAAAAGAAGAAAAACTACCACAACAAGAGGACAAATTAGAGGGGCAAAGATTTAAAAATAATATCAGGATGTATTACTTTACTGAGAGGGTAGTGAATGCATGGAGTAGCCTTATAGCAGAAGTGGTAGAGGTTAACACAG
This sequence comes from Pelobates cultripes, assembly GCA_933207985.1. Lineage (NCBI taxonomy): Eukaryota > Metazoa > Chordata > Amphibia > Anura > Pelobatidae > Pelobates > Pelobates cultripes. The sequence goes on along the minus strand of OW240912.1, from coordinate 252,134,064 downwards.
TAATGGAGTTTAAGCATGCGTGGGATAGGCATAAAGCTATCCTAACTATAAGATAAGGCCAGGGACTAATCAAAGTATTTAGAAAATTGGTCAGACTAGATGGGCCAAATGGTTCTTATCTGCCATCACATTCTATGTTTCTATGTTTCTATTAATATCAACCCTGTTGCAAATTTTAGTGTCATCAGCAAAAATACATACTTTTCCATCAATACCTTCTGCAATATCATAAAAATATTAAAGAAAATGGGTCCAAGTACAGATCCCTGAGGTAGCCCACTGGTGATAAGCCCATGCTTCGAATATACTCCGTTGAAAACAACTCTCTGTTTCCTGTCATTTAGCCACTGCCTAACCCATTCAACAATATTGGAATCCAAACTTAAAGATTGCAGTTTATTTATGACCCTGCTATGTGGAACAGTGTCAAAAGCCTTACTGAAATCTAGGTAAGCAATGTCTACTGCACCACCCCGATCTATTATTTTAGTTACCCAACCAAAAAAATCAATAAGATTAGTTTGGCATGATCTCCCATTAAGTAAACATATGTTGTATAAGATCTTGAAATCCATGTGATTTTAGATGTTTAGGACAATCCTCTCTTTTAATATGGTTTGCATTACTTTCCACACTACTGAAGTAAGGCTTACTGGCCTATAGTTGCCCGACTTCTCCCTACTACCTTTCTTGTGAAT
>OW240912.1:252105783-252133266 GCA_933207985.1 Pelobates cultripes | reverse complement strand
TAAATCCAAGCTTTGGGGCACCAGATCTAATTGGTAGCACTGGTCACCGTATCCACTGTTAGCGTAACACACCCGCTTTAAGGACACTGACTGCTATTCAATCTATAACAGTAAAAAAAGTTTTTTGTTTTTAAATCAAGCTATTGTGACACCAGATGTAATTGGTGGCACTGACTGGGGAAATGGGCACAGTATGCACTGTGAGCCTGACACAGAAGCTGGCAGCATTGGCAGACAACTGACTGCTATTCAATCTATAACAGTGAAAAAAGTTTTTTGTTTTTAAATCCAAGCTATTGTGACACCAGATGTAATTGGTGGCACTGACTGGGGAAATGGGCACAGTATGCACTGTGAGCCTGACACAGAAGCTGGCAGCAGTGGCAGACAACTGACTGCTATTCAATCTATAACAGTGAAAAAGTTTTTTGTTTTTAAATCCAAGCTATTGTGACACCAGATGTAATTGGTGGCACTGACTGGGGAAATGGGCACTGTGAGCCTGACACAGAAGCTGGCAGCAGTGGCAGACAACTAAGTGCATTTACATTACATAGAAAAAATAAATAAAAAAAAAGCATACCCTAACCCATACCCTTATCCCTAACCTAGCTATGCTTTTCCCTATCTTATGAACAGCAGCTACACTTTCCCTCCTCTTGCTAAGCATGCAGCTTGAGAATGAATCTAAAATGGATGCTGTCCAGTAGGTGGGAGGGTCTGCTAGGGAGGCTGTGCTGCTAATTGGCTGGAATGTGTCTGCTGACTGTGAGGTACAGGGTCAAAGTTTACTCAATGATGACGAATAGGGGGTGGGTCGAACCGCGCATATGTTCGCCCGCCGTGGCGAACGCGAACATGCTATGTTCGCCGGGAACCGTTCGCCGGCGAACCGTTCGGTACATCACTATTAGGGAGTTTAAGCATGCATGGCATAGGCATATGGCTATCCTAGATATAAGATAAGGCCAGGGACTAATGAAAGTATTTAGAAAATTGGGCAGACTAGATGGGCAAAACGGTTTTTATCTGCCATCACATTCTATATTTCTATCTGTGATTAAAAAAAAAAAAAAAAGAAGAATCGGTCTTTAAAATATCCACTATATTTTTGTTAATATAATTGTGCACAGATTTTAGGAATATAACTTAAAGCAAAATATGGGAAAAGCTCAAAATGTTCTTAGGCTCCAATAATCATAATTCAGAACTGCGTGAGCACTCAAATTGTTAAAATGTTAGACTGGTAATGCTGCATTTGCCCACATATATCAAATGATGGAAACTTTGCATATGATAAGAATATATATAATAGAAGGCAGTGCCAATGATGATGGCTGCCTTTGGCATAACAGATGTTTCTAAAATACTTTTCCCATGATGGAAATTAAATCAGAAGAGTTCACTAGATTTTTAGAAGTCATTCAGTCTTGTTTTTATTATAACTTTTATGTCAAATAAAGAAAGAAGAAAGTGGTATAATTAAATGTTACAGTATTATTCATCTTTTATTTATTTTTTTCCCAAAAAGTAATTTCTTAGCACATAAAAAACTCTACCAACTAAATTCTAAATTGCATTCCTGAGGTAAATTCCTCCAAAAGCCATGAGAGAAAGTATGAAAATAATAAGCTCTACTTCACTGAGCTGACATGATTAAGAACTAAAGCAATCTTACAGGAAGAAAAAAAAAGCTATAGCCTGCATCTGTTCAAGGTTAAAATCCCTGTAGGTATGATAGCTGTTTATTTTATGAATATATAAAATCACGTACACCCCTGACTCTTGAGATCTGTGTGTGTGTGTGTGTGTGTGCTTTTCCCTCCTTCATGTAACATTCATTTAATTCTCTGTGCTCCCCTGTCTGTCCCTCCTCTGTTAGCCTTCCTCTAGAGCTGGGGAGTGACGTCAGCAACTTGGCCGGTGCCCCCTTGCAGCCAAGAGGAGGAGAAGGGAGAGAGAGAGAGAGAGAGAGAGAGAGAGAGAGAGCGCGCAGAAGAAGGCACAGAGAGAAGAAAAAAGAAGGGGAGGGAGTGAGTTATGCAAAGACGGAGGTCACTAGATAACAGTTCTCTTCTGTCCTGGAGCAAGGAGCTGCAAGCCACATCTGATTCAAGGAAAACAAGTGTCAGACAGAGAAAGAGGAGGGGAGTCACCTCTTATCATCAACCATCATCAACATCTCCTGCAGAAGGAACTGAACAAGAAAGACCCACCACCTGCTCCTTCCACTTCACTGACCAACCCCTCTGTCTCCCATCTCTGCTGCTAAGCCCAGGGTATCCCCTCACTTTCCTAGAATCTCCAGACAATACTTGGAGTATTAAAGTATCTTTATTGAGAGGAAACACTCTGTAGCCTTGTTCACCTTCACTTTACTCTCTGCAAACCCCCGTTCCAGCCTCCTCCTGTGCTGTCTGGCGGCTGCTGATCCGGGGAGGGGACCATGGCTTCTTCTGCCAGCGGTATGGAGGAGGTGCGCTCCTCGGTTCTCACCCCACTCAAGCTGGTGGGACTGGTGTGCATCTTCCTGGCCCTGTGTCTGGACATCGGAGCCGTTCTGAGCCCAGCCTGGGTGACGGCGGACAACCAGTATTACCTTTCCTTATGGGAGTCCTGTAGGAAACCTGCTAACCACTGGCTGTGCGAGTCCACCCTGCAGAGCGGTGAGCGATCCACTACCCATCTCCCTGCCCTCACTGCTCTCCCCCTGTGATTCACTGCTCAGCTCCCTGCCCTAACTGCTTACCCCCAGTGATCCACTGCCCAGCTCCCTGCCCTCACTGCTCCATCCAGAACCCAGGCAGCCCTTGCTTTAGGGAACTAGCAAACTACAATCTGTCTGCTTGCTGTCTCCTGGCACCCATCACCCTGCTGCCTCTCATCTACACTTAAACAGTGCCATTATTAGCTGCATTACCTAAACATTACAGCATGCTATCTATCAGCTATGGGGTGCAGCAGGGTTTGGCATTCTAGTGTGTGTATCTGTGTGTGTTGAAAGCTGTTTAGTTTAGGCATTTCATTCCTTTGTTGCTGATGTTTTGTGTTCCTGCATCCTATTCATCTCTAATCAAAAGAACACCAAACTGCACCAAGTTTAACCCACTAAGTGCAAACTAGATGTGTTGATCTTGATAGCCATTGTGTTAAATCATCTGAAAACTAAAATACACATTAGGATTTATTTATCTTTTTATGAGCTTTTTCAAGTTGTTCTTGTGACTGGGATTCCTTCTTACTGCTAATGGTGGTGGAATGTTTTGACTTTTTGCTTCTGTAGTTAAATGTTATACAAGTATTTTAGAATGTCGTGTTTTAATTTCCGTACATGGCATTGTATTTATGGGACATGTCCTTGCTTTCTAACAGCCAGCAATTTATTTTTATCTGTTGTAAATAAAAACCTAAAATCTAGGTTTAACACATGTCATACGCAAATAGGTAACACTGTATGATGAAATGTGGGATGAGTGTTAGGATACATTAGATCCCCATCTACCTTATAGTATATCTGTACACTTATTTCCTACGACCTTTTTTTTTATTTCACGATAAAGCAGACAATAATTCTGTCTTTGAGGTGGTAGACTGAGATTGTAACAATGCTACTGAAGCTGTTGTGTAAGGTTTGTGTTGATGCCCTTACTAATTCCTAGTTTCTTTGTTGTAGTAATAAATAATTAAATTGCTGTATACTGTAGCACATAGTTAGCTGGCGGTTAGTGGTATTCAGGTGCCTTTCTGTAAGTCACGCTTTCATTTTGATATAGCCAGACAGACAGACATATTTACACAAAGCTTTCTTTGGAAAAAAATCTTTATATTTGCCTTCTGTAATAATTGCAACAGATGTCTGATGAATAACGTATTTACTAACATGATCTATGTCTGAAATACACAACACCCTTGCCACTTATTTATGGTTTTATATGTTATTTTTTTATCAAGCACCAACATATTCCGAAGCGCTGCTCAATATATGCTTGTATTTTATTGTGATGCTTATACCCGACATTTGGTGCCAGGGGAATAAACACAATGCATGTCTAAAAACTCTAGAAGGGCTATCCCTATTGTACATTACGAGTTACATTCATACAGTGAAGCTCGTGATTATAATTATTTTGCAAATAGTATTATAAGTACATTATGTTCATTTCTGCTCTAGACACAAGCATAATAACATGTAATTATAATATGCTCGGTTACTTTTTAACAGAAAACCGCAAATATATTTACAGCATTCTCTTGAGTAATTCAGTTGTTTTGATTGGAAAAAAATAGTTTTTATGTTTTGATTGTAGGTCTTTAGTCATTTGGTAGTCTTAGTAAATTGTATATTTTTCAGAAGGCTCTGCATATTTAAGATGTGCCTATTGCCTGTCTTTTGTGTTGGGATGCAGCACAAACCAGGGTTTTTTCTGTAGTTGCTTATTTGTTTGGTGTTTTTATGTCCTGAAACTTGGTTAATACTCAGACAATAGTAGCATAAAGAGGTCAATGGCACTTGGGGTAAAACATATTTTGCCATAAAGCGTCTTTCTATAAAGGTCTGTTGATGGCATCACTGTTTCCCTTTGATATTGTACATGTTATTAGCATCACTAATCTCTTAGAGAATGCATGTGTTCTAAATTCTTCAAGACCACTGACATGTCAGAACTGTGATGAAATGTACTTAACCATGCTCTTAAATGAAGGGATTAAACATCAGTATGGTCATTAGTGATTCATATAAACTTGTAAATATGTCTCAGTGAAGTCAATTACAGATGAAACATTGCAAAGCTAGTATTAGCTGAAGGAAATATTTATATCTTATGTGTTATTATGGAGCCAGAGTACTAAATTGATGAAGTTTCTTTAAAACTGTATTTAAGTATCTGTCATGCATAGCATGGCTGAGCCTGCCAAGAATGTTATTTATATCTTATGCTAGCCAAATGACTTAAGTAGCAGATTCATATTCGAGCACTGGTAGTAAGCTAATCACAGATTAGATGCTTGCATGTTTGTGCCTTACCCAACATGCAGTGCTATCTGTCCTTAGAGCAAAGCATTCTGGGATATGTTGCAATGAATGCTCAATGAGGTACCCACAAGGACGTATCTTCTGTCTGAGTAGCTTGAGGACAGAAGCAGAACCAAAACATAAGATAAAAATGATTTTAAAAAAATCAGAAAAATTACACATTTAGCAAATTCAGTTATAAAGAAGCATACATTTTGAACATCGGATCTACAGTTAGAATGGAATATTTGGAGAAAATGTGTAAGCATAGTTGCTGTTTAGGAAAACATAAGAAATGTAACTAACTTTGGGAATTTTAATTGTTTATTGGTCCATCATTTCTAAAAATGTTGGAGGAGTAATATATATACTACCGACGATAACACAATTGTCTTTGCAAATGTCTTCACAATACTTCAGAGATTTTCAAAAGTTGCAAAAAAGAAAAAAAAAAGTATATTTCATAACACAAAATAGTTGTGATGAAAAAAAAGTGCATAAGCTGGCCAAATCCTCGTTATGTAATATCTGTACGGTATCTATTGGCAGTTTTGGAAATGCAAACTTCCAAAATATAAGCAGTAATGCAAACATTATAAATGTATAATACCTTCACACACTAAGTACACTTGTGGTAAAACCAGGAATCTATTTTGAAATACAACTTGAACTTATGATCTAAAGTAAGGTAGAGCTCTCCCTAAAACTCACCATACAAAGTACTACATTGATTCATGCAGGACCTTGTAATGTCTGGTAGGAGAAGTCCTTCTGTGCAAGGAAAAAATTGAAATGTCTAGCAGGGTAAGTATCAGCACTGTAGTGGATGTGAAGATAAGGCTTCAACTTTAGCATATAGTACTGAAAGGACTGCCCAGGCACTCTGACCGTAACGTTACCAAACATACTGGCTATGGTGCATGGAATGTGCCTTTAAAATAAAAAAATGAAACTAGCTCAACTTTACAACTGAGCGAGATTGACATGCCAAAAAATATGACATGGAGATTTTATGTAGACATATGTCATCACTGACATTCTATTGGAAAAAGAGAAAAAATGAACCGCACTCCAATCAATGAAGATTCATTTGCTAAACTGGACCAAGGGCCAGCACTAGCCCCAGGGAGTAAATATCAGTGGTAGAAAGAGGATTCAAGCACTCCAAGTATCTTAATGTATTTATTGGGGCAAGTGAGACACCACAACGTTTCGACCCCTGAAAGGGTCTTTGTCAAACTTAACAAAGACCCTTTCAGGGATCGAAACGTTGCGGTGTCTCACTTCACCCAATAAATACATTTGAAGATGCTTGGGAGTGCCTGGATCCTCTTTTTAATACTGACAATCTATTGGAGTCATAAGCAGTGGTGTACTAAGGGGGGGAGGGTGTGGTCTGCCCCGGGTGCCACTCACTAGGGGTGTCTGGGGCGCACTTTGACAGGGACCAGGCTGCTTACAGTAGTCTCCACACTCGTTTCAGATCCAGCAGCAGGTCCTCTGTTCTCACAATCTGTGAGAGTGTTGCCGTGGGTTGCTATGGTGGATCTCAAGAACAGAGGACCTGCTGCTGCTAGATGTGGATGAAAGGTGGACACTCCTGGGCCCCTATGCTGTTCCACTGGACCACCAGGGACCTATGCTGTGCCACTAGACCACCAGGGAATGTATTGTGTCCTCCCTCCCTGGACACAGGTAAGAGTCAGGGAGTGGGGTGGGGGTTGCAGGTAAGAGTCAGAGGGGGGGGTGGGAGGTAAGAGACAGGGAGGGGGCAGGTAAGAAACAGGGAAGTGGGGCAGGTAAGATACATGGAGGTGGGACAGGTAAGAGACGGGGGCATGTAAGAGATGGAGACAGGGAGGGGGCAGGTAAGAAACAGGGAGGGGGCAGGTAAGAGACAGGGATTGGGGGCAGGTAAGAAATGGATGGGTGCAGATAAGAGACGGGGGCAGATAAGAGACAGGGAAGGGGGGCAGGTAAGAAACAGGGAGGGAGGCAGGTAAGAGTCAGAGGGACAGGTATGAGACAGGGAAGGGGCAGGTAAGAGACAGGGAGGAGGGCAGGTAGAAACAGGAAGGGGGCAGATAAGAGTCAGAGAGGGGACAGGTAGGAACAGGGATGGGGGGCAGGTAAGACACAGGGAGGGCACAAAGGGGCAGGTCAGAGGCAGAGAGACAGGAGGTGGGGCAGGAGTTAGTGACAGGGGCAGGTAGAGACAGGGAGAGGTCTGAGTAGAAACAGGGAGAGGGAGCAAGTAGAGACAGGGAGGAGGGCAGAGTAGAGACAGGAGGGCACAAGAGCAGGTCAGAGACAGGGAGGGGGACAGGTAAGAGACAGGGAGGTGGGGCAGGTTAGTGACAGGGGCAGGTAAGAGACAGGGAGGGGGTCAGGTAAGAAACAGGAAAGGGGGCAAGTAAGAGACAGGGAAGAGGGCAGGTAAGAGACAGGGAGGGAGGGCAGGTAAGAAACAGGAAGGGGGCAGATAAGAGTCAGAGGGGGGACAGGTAAGAGACAGGGATGGGGGGCAGGTAAGACACAGGGAGGGGGCACAAGGGGCAGGTCAGAGACAGGGAGGGGCAGGTCAGAGACAAGGGAGGTAGAGACGGAGTTAGTGACAGGGGCAGGTAGAGACAGGGAGAAGTCTGGTAGAAACAAGGGAGGGCAAGTAAGAACAGGAGGAGGCGATAGAGACAGGGAGGGCAAGAAACAGGAAGGGGGCAGATAAGAGTCAGAGGGAGGACAGGTAAGAGACAGGGATGGGGGGCAGGTAAGACACAGGGAAGGGGCACAAGGGGCAGGTCAGAGACAGGGAGGGGGCAGGTCAGAGACAGGGAGGTGGGGCAGGTTAGTGACAGGGGGCAGGTAAGAGACAGGGAGGGAGGGCAGGTAAGAAACAGGAAGGGGGCAGATAAGAGTCAGAGGGGGGACAGGTAAGAGACAGGGAGGGAGGGCAGGCAAGAAACAGGAAGGGGGCAGATAAGAGTCAGAGGGAGGACAGGTAAGAGACAGGGATGGGGGGCAGGTAAGACACAGGGAAGGGGCACAAGGGGCAGGTCAGAGACAGGGAGGGGGCAGGTCAGAGACAGGGAGGTGGGGCAGGTTAGTGACAGGGGGCAGGTAAGAGACAGGGAGGGGGTCTGGTAAGAAAGAGGGAGGGGGCAAGTAAGAGACAGGGAGGAGGGCAGGTAAGAGACAGGGAGGGGGCACAAGGGGGCAGGTCAGAGACAGGGAGGGGGACAGGTAGGAGACAGGGAGGTGGGGCAGGTTAGTGACAGGGGGCAGGTAAGAGACAGGGAGGGGGTCAGGTAAGAAACAGGAAAGGGGGCAAGTAAGAGACAAGGAAGAGGGCAGGTAAGAGACAGGGAGGGGGCAGGCAAGAAACAGGGTGGGCAGGCAAGAGTCATGGGGGGGGGGGGAATCCAAACAATACACCCTGCTCACTTTCCCAGCACTTATCCCACACAACACACACTGCATACTCTTTACACACACACTGCATCCACTATACAAACACTGCATCCAATATACAAATACACACCTACATACACTATACAAACACACACTGCATCCACTATACACACACAGACACACACATATACATGTGTGTCTGTGTATCTGTATGTCTGTGTTTTTGTATATGTGTATCTGTATGTGTCAGTGTGTGTATATGTGTCTGTGTTTGTATCGGTGTGTCTGTGTTTGTATCGGTTTGTCTGTGCCTGTGTGTCTGTAGGTGTGTGTGTTTGTATCTATATGTGTGTCTGTATCTGTGTGTCTATCTGAATGTGTTTCAGTGTTTGTCTGTATCTGTGTGTGCATCTATGTGTCTATGTATCTGAATGTGTGCCAGTGTGTGTATATGTGTATACATTTCAGCATTTCGCCTACACTACACACAAATACACCTCTGCATCCAAATGTCAACACTATATAAAAACACACCACCATATAAAAAAATCACACTACAGAAAAATGCACTCCTGCATTCAAATGCCAATACGTGCAAACACACCTATCCAATTAACTCACACATACTCCATACAAAAAAACATGCTTACATTCTGACACACAAACACTGCTTGGTGCTAAATACATTTTAAAAAGTGGTGGGTGTTTTTTAAATTTTAAAGTTGAGTGGGGTAGGGCGTGTGCCAGATATAGGATCCGCCCCAGTTGCCAAAAGCTCCAGGTATGCCCCTGGTCATAAGGGCTCTTAAATAAAAATTTGAAAAAAGAGAGAGAATGGAGCAATAGGATTGGCAGAAACTAATTTGAAAAGAGAAGAGACTAGAAAATCATATTAATCCCTTCAGTGATAACATGGGCACACACACTATATCATCCCTGAATTATTGATCTAAATAACAGTTTACTGAGATTATATAGCTACTGATTTCTTCAGTGGTTCAATATCAGGTTGCTAAGGGAGGGGTGCAAATTTCATTTTCTGTCCTCAGTTCAATACATCAACTATAAATAATTATAATAAGTAGCTTAAAAAAATCTATACATAATTAATCTGCAAAATCTACTATATTCCCAAACTGAAAGGGTAAAAAAGTTGGCCACTGATTTATTCAGATTCTAAACCATGATGTAGAGTGTGTGCTCATGTTAGTGAAGACACCCACAAATATATAGTAGGCTCCAGTCCCTGCGCTTTATATAACTATCCAAACCAACAGGCCATGGTAGAGGAGCTCTAACAGGGAGAGCATTGGGAGAGTAGGAGATCTCCTCGTTCTCATGTATTATTATTAAGTACATCTCCACACATTGAATATAGTAGTAAAGGGGCCCATTTATCAAAGCTTCACTGGTCAGCAGGAAAGGATACAAATAAATTCCAGTCAAAACATTACTGTTGTACACTTTGGGCACTTGAATAAAGGGACGATACTTTTAAAAGGAAGTGCTGTAATTTATTTTTATACTTTCCTGAATGCATACTGGTTTGGGCGGACCCAATTCCTTGCCTCCTTGTGTGGTTGGTAGGTACTGTTCTTATTTTGGAGTCATGCACTGGTAAGCAGGGTGTAAATCACCCAGCGCATAGTCTGTCTGATTTTCCCCACCACCTAAAATGGCATGTGGAGAGGTCTGTCATATGTTCTGCCGACCCGTGCCTGCTTACTAATTTAATTATTATTAATCATACAATAAATTATTTTAAATACTGCATACTTATCATAACCTCACACTTTCATCACTGTGTGTATACAATTTCTTGTTCACCTGTGTCTTTAAATAAAGTTTTTTTTTTTGTTTTTTTGTTTTTTTGTTGTTTTTTTTTTTTTAAAGTCTCCTTGGTTACTTTTTTGCCATCTAACTAGAAATGGAAATTTATGGAAGATTGTCTGCTTAAAAAGTATCTCCTTAGCAACCGCAATCTATTATCCCAGTTCATTGACTTTGCCTTAAAATATCCATGGTTTGAAAACAAATATTCTATGTACTAGAGATAGAAATTGGTTTAAAAAGGAGTATTTGCATTTTTTTTAGAGGTTGCATTTGTTTTTTTTACTGCATTCATATTTTCAGTAATTGTGTCCCTGGGATTATATTTGTTAAGTTGAGAAACCATGACAAAGCTTTTAAGCATTTTATGAGGTGGCTCATGTGCTCTCCAATAGCTCACTATGTGTCAGCTGTCTGGGTTTTGTATAAGAAAACAAAAGAATTATTGAACAATAAGGAATCTAGTCCCTTTTCACATACTAAATCCAGCAATAAGAAACAGATGTGTTTTCACCCCCTTGACACAATCCCTCCACATTTATTTCACTTCATCTTGGTTTCTCAAATATGTTGAAGTACTTGAAATACACTTCTTATATAGAAAAAGTGAGACTGAAAATTGGGACAGCGAGTTTCAAGGTCACAAGAAAGACTCTGGTTTCACAGCTATTTCTTGAGTAAATAAATAACTATGCTTGAACAGACCCTTTATGTTGCAAATCTAACACTTTCTATTCGTGTATAAAGGGCTCTTGTGAGACTGCTAAAGTCCTTTTTAACATAATTTTACCTAATGTCAAGGAGTATAAAAAGGACAGCAGTGTCTGGCAATCTGGTTAGCTATTTCCTTTTAATTGGGTGATCAGTATGGTTAAGATGAATACATTATGGGTAGGGTTTATTAAATAATATACCAAATTATGAATTTTGCAAAATGTATGCTCTAATAATTAAGTTGTTACTATACTTGAAAAGGAGGTATTGTTTAAATTAGCCTAATATGTGTTGTTTGGCTTATAGTTATAGCAGTTTGGAGTTAAGTTAATGACCCCCGTTTTGATTTAGACAGTGAAAAAATGCCGTTTTTTAAATGACTACTGGCATACAGTCACTTTCTTAGAGCAAAGCACTCCTGTGGTGATATTGATAACTTTCTCATGTTTCAGCTAGAACTATTGAAGTTATTTCAAATTAAAGATTTAAACTTTGTTTGGGAGTTTGTTTCTTGTTTTCTGTGGCATGGGGAACAGTTTCACAAATCCGCTATGCAAGTTCTGGATTTTGTGGTTTTACTGGGTTTTACTTAAAGTGTTTATTTTATTTTTTTTAGCTTTTAGCAGAATGTTATTTGACTCTCTTTTGAATTACAGATAAACCATACAAAATTTGAATAGCTATAGAACATGCCATATATAGGAATTTCTAGTCAAGAAAATATTCAAGATTGCAAATACGTACATGAAGATCTTCTTACTTTTTTTTAAACTGGTTTTTGTGGCAAAGCCTAACCCCTGTCATAACGTTAGATCTAACTTAAAGAGGGGTGATAGAAGGGTTGATGAAGATTACTCCCAATTGGGGCTAAATGACATGGAAAACGCCATGAATGATCACATCATGGCTGGTGGGTCTTAATCTCAATTGTTCCAGGATTGGAGGCCTGTGTCAGTATTTTTTTTTTTTTGTCTAATAGACTGTTGAAGACAGAAGTCGCAGTTGAATATTGTGCTCATGTCTATTTAGGACTTGTCTCGCTTATGGAGATGTGGTATAGTACAGTCAGTAATACAATCTGTCTCTGACCTTGAAAAAGTCTGCTACAGGGTTTAAATAGCTACTGATTTCTTTAGGTTGCTAATGAAGGGGTGTAAAGCTCCATTTTGTGTCCTCAATTCAATATATCAGCTATAAATAATTATAATAAATGGGTTAAAAAAAATATTCCCAGACTGAAAGTGTAAACAAGTTGGCCACTGATTTATTCAAATTTTAAATCATAAATCTGGCGTAAAAAGCTGTGTACTATAGCATCAGGTAATTGCAAAGGCAGTCTGCAGAAATATTGAATGTAAATCTGTAAAAAAAAAAGTCCTATGTTTATTTGCATGGCATTTTGGGAGAGTTATAGAAACATAATCTATCAGAGCTGCTGTATCTTAGGGCAGGATTTTTTACACTGCCTGTGATATGTAGTTGATGCACAGCAGTGTAATTTAGATTGTATTTAATCATGGTTGGCTCTGTCCCTTTGATCTCTCCACAATTTAACAGAGAAATAGAGCACTTATAGCAACATTTCCATAGCATAGACATGTATGTGTGTAGGATTATAAAGCAAATCTGACTGGCCAATAAATAACCCCTATTGCTAATTCATGCAGCTCCCAGAGAGAAAATGAGAAACTATTAATATGACACTGTCACTTCTTTTTCTAAAGATACAACCTATCTAAAAAAATGAATATTTTTGCTGAAATGCCAGCACAATTAAACATATACTTTGCACTTAGGAAAGATGAAAAGGTATCCTCTAGCATAATGTTCAATATGTGTATGGTGTCTCATTGCATCTGCACAAGAAGACATGATGAGGGTTTGTTTTCTGCTAATTCAGATCCAGGCTGACAAAAATGAAATTTTCAGGTAAGCGTATCTCCTTTCCCCCAGGCACCACCATGCAAGGTCAAACATCATCTGAAGATTCTTTGCAAACAAAAATTGAACCCACGAGCTTATCAGCTATACAAACTATATAGATCTACATACTCTTTTACTTTGCCAGTTATTTCTTTACAATAAAACATGTGTCTCACACTTAATATATCTGTAGGCCAATGGTCTTCTCACTTATGGGCTACTCTCCAGTGCCCACACATATATACATAGATCCATCAGTGGTGGCTTGTGCATAGGGGCACTTAGAGCAGTTCCCACCAGATAGTTGAGGTCATTAAAAAAATATGTATATATTGCTACTTTGCTAGTGGTAAAAGAGTGAACACCTGAAATGATTATCCTTTGAAAAAGGGCTAATATACAAATGTCCGTTAAAAATGGTAAACATACAGCGTTGCAATGCTATACCCTTCCTTTAGTCCATTAAAGCACAAATTGACTCACTGATAAATATCAACGTCTTTCTGTATGCTGGGCATCATGGCATGTGTAGAATTTAGGATGTTTGTGAAATCTGTCCAGTCGAAGAACACTTTAAAAGGTAACCTATAGTTAAACACCCACGCTTGTAATGCAAAGGTTGTGAGTTCATTTCCAACACGGTGAGCTTTTTTTCTCTTCATTCGGTGGTGGTTTTCAAACTTTTATTCCATTGCCATGTATGTATATTATCTTAACATATTTAATTATTTCCCTTACTAAAACTTATACAAACTACATTGATTTCACATACTGGGTTTCTTTGGAGCAAGCACACAAGAGTGAATATGTTTATTAATTTAATTACTAATAATACATCCACTGCATGTGACTTATTCAACAATTGCTTATTTGTATCTGATATAACGAAAAAAATCACGATTAAAAAAAAAAAACGAATCAAAAAGCAAACTATTTAACCACAAGACTATATAGGAACATAGAGAGTTGCATAGCTCAGTTTCAATACTAGCACTATGCATGTCCGCTGATAATTTGTCATTCCATAGCAACACTGTATGCCTTCTGCAAATATGCCCCTCAATCACAGCACTGTGCATGTCTGCTGATAACGTGTTCCACAGTCCCAGAACTTTCTGTTGTATGAAAATGTATCTCCCATTGCCAGCATTGTGTGTCTCTGACCACGTGTCCCTCAATTCCAGCACTGTGTGTTTCTGTTGAAGCATACTGCTGGACTATCCTTCAAGGTACAGTTCCATTATTGTCTGGTCCTGTATATTTACGTCTTTTTTAAAACTGGATTTCCCTGTGCTGACATTTGTAGCAATTTAATACTGTAGCATAATCTATTCTGTCTGAGCATGCACAGTGTAAATCATTAGACTAAGCAGTTTCCTACATACTGGAAAATATAATTATATGGGTTTAACCCTTTCAGAGACTATCACAATTACCTCATATTTTAATTAATGAAATAGATAATAAAAAATATTTTAAAAAATGACATCAAAACAGAAAATATATTCACCTGCAAATAGTGATGTCCCAAACGGTTCGCCGAACGGTTCGCTATGAACGGTTCGCCGCGGACTCATCATTGAGTAAACTTTGACCCTGTACCTCACAGTCAGCAGACACATTCCAGACAATCAGCAGCAGACCCTCCCTCCCAGACCCTCCCACCTCCTGGACAGCTCACTAAGAATGCAGCTTCACAATGGATGCTGTCCAGGAGGTGGGAGGGTCTGGGAGGGAGGGTCTGCTGCTGATTGGCTGGATTGTGTCTGCTGACTGTGAGGTACAGGGTCAAAGTTTACTCAATGATGAGTCCGCGGCGAACCGTTCGGCGAACCGTTCGGGACATCACTACCTGCAAATTGTCACTCAATGCATTTTCATTCCTGACTTTGGGAACTTATCCCATAAACCACTATGCAGATTATAGGATAAATAATATATCCCTCATCCACAGTACCCATATCGTAGATGATAATTTTTTACACAGCCAACTTCAGTGTTCAGTGAACTGGACTGTGTTTCGCTAAGGCAGAACTGCTGATTGTTGTTCAGTCTGTGGTTCGATTCTCTCCAGGTAGGTGACAGAGCATTCCTTTTGTGTGTGTTGTGCCCATGCAGCACTTTCACCATGGATAAATTGATGTAATGCAGCCTGGAACTAACAGTTATGAGCTGCCTGATTGACAGCCTTGGTAGATTATCTTGAAACAACAGTGATTATTATGAAACTCTACAGCTAAAAATAACTATCAATGGGCCATGGGTGCTCTAAGCATCATGCAGAAATGTAAAGTGCCAATGATGCTAGGACAGACCCTTTCAAAACCTAACTTTGCATATTCAGTAGTACTAGGAAAGATTGAGTTAAAGTTAAAAGGATCCTATAGTGTCAGAAAAACAAAGCCGTTTTCCTGGCACTGTGGGGTTAATAGTGACCCTCACACCCCCCTTCCCAAAGGGCTGAAGGGGTTAAAACCCTTTCAGCCACTTACCTGAATCAAGCGCCGATGTCCCTCGGCGCAGGGTCAGGCTCCAGCCACGCTCCTCCCCTGCCGACGTCAGCCGGCGGTAGAGATCTAATGTGCATGCAGGAGGTCCTATGGGGAAAATCTGACACTGGAGGTCCATGAGGGCATCCAGCGTCAAATAACGGACCAAAAGTCCGTTTGGATACCGGAAGCTGCCCCAGTGGCTGTCTGCCAGACAGCCACTGTAGGCAGACTTAGAGCTGCAATGTAAACATTGGAGTTCTCTGGAACTGCAATGTTTTACATTGCAGCACTAAGTGCAAAAGGGTCACAGCACCCAGACCACTTCAATTAGGTGAAGTGGTCTAGGTGCCTACAGTGTCCCTTTAAGATGTTCACTTGGAGTGCTATCAGGCAAGGAACTATATTACATTTGATGGGCACATTTATATGAAGCCATACAAGGCAATCGTGCAGATTCCTCCAAGTGTCCATTATTGGTGTGTCTGAGTGGATAACAGCTCCACAGCAATAATACTAATAGTAATGTGTCTAAATTACAATGTGTTTAGAAGTCAGTCTGTGTAAATAAGATAAATTATTCTGGTTTTAAATATATTTTAGTTGCATACATTGTTATTAGTAAGTCAAGTAAAATTTCTCAGAACAGCCCTATCCCCATTTTTCAGACAGACAATTCCCTTTTGTTGTTGCAAATTAGCGACCTATACATTCTACAGCTTTAAAGTGACCCTGACCTGTTATGGAACAATAAACTTACCTTAAATTTCCAGCAAATACATTGAACACATCATATATCACAGATAAATGCCATTCTTAATGTAAACTATTAAGATATACTCATCTTGGTACAAGTGCTGCCATCTTCTGAACTTCGTGGGTGTTATTCATGCAACATCTACCTCTAGTTTGCATGTGTTGCAGTTGCAATGTTTGGGAGGGCTGAAGGACTACCAGTGGTGGTCTTTCTGGCTCTTCTATGTCAGTCAAAAGAGTCTATGCCATAAATTTGACTGAGAAGTGGGAGAAAGACCTATTTTCAAATAGTTTTTTCTTTCAATCTATAAATTTGCTAGTTAAAGTGCTTGCTAGCACACTTATAGATGAGTTATCTTGTTCTTCCAAAAGAGCACGAGTGGTTTGGGGCATGATGGGTTCTCTTTAAGTAAAAAGTATAGCTACAATATATATCCTGTAAACCTCTAAACGACAGCTTCCAATAATGGTAGCTACAGCCAACAAAATCATGAATACTGAACTGTAACTGCAGTATCTAAATGCGGCTTTGAAAATGGATCTGTAATGACACTGTAATTTGATGAAGGAAGTAGCATTAAGTATTATATTTCAATTATGTGGTAATACACATTTTGAAGTCAACATTTGGATAGAATACTACACAGTACACAGTACATCACAAAAGCTAAAAAGAAGACGACCCGTGGTCTAATAATTCATGATTTGTATAATGTATCCTTTGGATTTTCTGGATTTTTCGAATGTGTTCTTTAATATGATTAAAGGAAAATGTAACAATAGATATTACCTGTTTATTTAGATGTATTATTAAATATAAATATGGTCATTTTTTAGGTTTAGATGTTGGCTGGTGATGATATGGCATTTTTTTAAATTAAAGGGACAGTTTAATGTAATGGTTCTGGTATCCCTGCCGGCTGAACAATGAAAACACTGCTTTTTCATAGAAAAGGCAGTGTTTATATTGCTACCTAGTAACACGTCTTGTGGCAGTCACTCAGACGGCCACTAGAGGTGCTTCCTCAAGTGGAGACACTGAATGCTCCCTATAGAAATGCATTGATTCTCTATGACAGTGGTTCCCAACCCAGTCCTCAAGTACCCCCTAACAGTCCAGGATTTAGGGATTACCCAGTTGTGTTTAAGGTCTTTTTAGAAAGGAAAAAAAACACTTTAGACACAACAGGGTTATCCCTAAATCCTAGACTAGTAGGGGGTACTTGAGGGGTACTAGATTGGGAACCCCTGCTCTATGAGATGCTGATTAGTGCAGCATGGCGTTTTGGATCCAAGATTGATGTCTAAGGAGACAGGGCCTGCTGATTTCAGAACTGGTGAAATGGTGGAGCAAAGGTAAGTAAAATAACCTTTTTACTCCACAGAGAGGGGGCCAGTGACCTAAACATTTATTCCAGCACTAAAGTATTAGGAATACATTTTTGTATCACTAAGACTATAGTGTTCCTTTAGGACACACACTGCTTTATTTTCCGTATATGCTGCAGTTCCTTAATGAACAGTACATTTACAATATCCCAGTGCTTTCAATGCTGTTGATTAATGGATATTTACGATAGAGGAGCATATCATTTAACATTCAGTTGTGCAGTTGCTGTTTGAGAGCTGGTCTAGTTGTGCAGATCTGTTCCTAAGGTGTGCCTGTGCAGTGTGGGAGTAGTTGAAGTTTCTTCATTATAATTTACCTACTCACTCCCTGTCTAAAATCTATCTTACACACAACCCTGAGAGGCAGCAGAAGCTGTGAGGAGGTGTATGCTGTGAAGTGCACACTCAACTTAAAATCACTGTGCGGTGGAGGGGTGCTGGATCCTGTGTAGACCCCTTTGGGCTGTCCCTCAGACAGTCAAATTTGCTTATCATTGCATTTCTGTTTGCTGTATCTTAAGAATTTAAAACTTTATGAAGTGTGACCTCAGATTATGGAGTGGCCAATCTCATAATTTATTTTGGAGCCCTTTGCATTTTAAATAAACACTTGCCAAATGTATTGTATGATAAAACTTGTTGATAAGGTTAATTTCTGCTCAGCTGAATCATGAGACTAGAGAAAAAAGGTAATACAAGTGTCCAGAGCAACAAGATAGCTCAAACATTGGTGTAACACCCTGTAATCCAGAAACACTGGGTTAATCTAAATAAAACATGGACAGCCCATGGGCATCCAGTGTTTCTGGACTACAGGGTGCTACACCAATGTTTGAGCTATCTTGTTGTTCTGGACACTTGTATTAAGGTGGTGGGGCTTAGTGAGCTACTTGTGGTTAGATATAACCTTCAACTACTGTTGTATTACCTTTGACAGGTTATTTTCACTTTATTTTTCATTCTCACTTTATTACCTCCTCTATCCTTTCGATTTCTATACCAGAGTGTTAACCCTGTGGGGTCTGGTGCATGACACCATTTACTACATATTGCTACATGTATCTTAGCTACTACTCTGTTATGAGTGAGTCTGCTACACTGTGTAGAGATTGATACATGTGTGCGTAGTTATATCTCTGCAGAAACCAGGCCCTTTATATCCATTTATTTTTAGAACTCTGTTTGTTCTCTAGTTTTTCCAATAAAAGTTGTTTATTATTTTTCTTGAGACGTCATTTTGGGGTGGCCTGAAGGTGACCAGCCCGTTTTCTTTAAGGGGTGATCAACCTTGTACATTGCAAGGATGTCATATTCGTAGTTTTGCATCTAACCATGCCAGAACTTCACATACGTGGTCTTGGCACATGACCATCTTTGTTCTTTCCTATCCCCTACTATCCTAAGAAGACCCCACCTAGTAATACCCTATAGATATGTTTTATATCAATGATTTGTTACATGACCATACCATGATGTGTGCGCAAGCTGTCTATTCTGTTTAGTAATAGTTGGCAAGAATTGATTGGTAATTAATGATACTCCCCTAGACTCCCATTTATTGCGTGTTATTTTAAAACCATTGTTCATTTTAATAAAGATCAGACATTTTCCTGAACTGACTCCCTTGTCTGTCTATCAAGAGTATCTCCCAGTACTGGAAGGGTGTGGCTCAGTCTGGAACAGTCCAAGGCAGAGGTCTGGTGATCACCTAGAATTATGTTCCAGTGCTAGTTCAGCATGTGTAGTTTATGACATCAATGAAGCCTCTTAACATTTCAAATGGTTAAAGAGGTACATTTTCATTTCAGGGTTGTGAGTGGGAGTGTGGCTGGGTAGTAGGCTGTTCTGAGAAATTTTATATGACTTTAAATTAATATTTGCAAGTAAAATCTAATTTAGAACAAGAACAATGTATTTTATTTACATAGACTGATTTCTAAAAACTTTTATTATAGGTTAAAGACACATTATTGTTTTGAGCTCTGCTTTCCACACCAACAATATAAAGCCTCTAAAAAAGAGACATATTAGGATAGAAAAGAGGGACAGAGAGAATTGGGTCCAAAATAGGGACTGTCCCTCCTAAATAGGGGTGTTTGGGAAGTATGTGCAGAGACGGCTCTCTAATTAGGTGGTTTAGCGGCCGCCTAAGGCCTCGCGCTGTCTGGGGCCTCGCGGCCGCCTAAACCACCTTAAGGCAGACTGTGTCATGTCTTCAGTCAGTGACCCAGGACCCGACACCAGGAGGGGGCCCATGGCTTGCTCACTATGCCGCCGGGTGTGAGGCATATCATTTAACATTCAGTGCCGTGTGGCCGCTGGTCTCCGCAGTGTGCAGAGCTGCAGACCATGTGTCTCACAAGATCTGGCCAATCAGAGCATTGCCACAGGTTACCACGGCAATGTTCTGACCAGGTCTCGCAAGATACATGGTCTTCAGCTCTGCACACTGCGGAGCTGCAGACCGGATATCACCATCGGGCCACCAGGGAGCCCAAACAGGACCTGTATCCTCCCTCACTATCACCTTCCTTCCATTATACCCCCTAATTCACTCCATTACCCCCTCCCTCCCTGTAACTCCTTCACTATCAATCCCCTATACTCACTATTACCCCCCTCCCAGTAACCCCTTTACTATCACCCCCCTCCCTTCCAGTATTCCCCAGTCCCTCCCAGTATTCCCCCTCCCTACCACTATTCCCCCTCACAGTATCCCCCCACACTATCACCCCCCTCCCAGTATGCCCCCCTCACAGTATTACCCCTCTCCCTTTCAGTATACCCCCCTTACACTATCACCCCCTACCTCCCTACCTCCCTTACAGTATCACCCCCTACCTCCCTCACACTATCACCCCTCCTTCCCAGTATACACCTTCCCTCACACTATCACCTCCCTCACTACCAGTATCCCCTCCTCCTACACACTGTGCAGCACTGTCCCAGGAAGCACCTCTAGTGGCCATCTGCTACTAGAAGTGTTACTAGGCTGTAATGAATACACTGTCTCTTTTTCTGAAAATGCAGTGCTTACATTAAAAAGCCTGCAGGGAAATACTATATACTCCAGAACAGCTACATTAAGCTGTAGTTGTTCTGTTGACAATTGTGTCTTTTAAAAAAAATAAAATAAATTATTGAGCTTTTTTCTGTTTGACTATTTGGCCTTAAATTTTAAATTCACTGGAATTCTTAACAATTCTTTTTTTAGCGAATAACACTGTTAAATTGCCCCAATTAAATGAACTTAAAGGACCACTATAGTGCCAGGAAAACATACTCGTTTTCCTGGCACTATAGTGCCCCCACCCTCAGGGTCCCCCTCCCGCCGGGCTCTGGGGGGGGGGGTGGAAGGGGTTAAACTTACCTCTTTCTCCAGCGCCGGGTGGGGAGCTCTCCTCCTCCTCTCCTCCCTCTTCTCCTCCTCTTCGGCTGAACGTGCATGCTCGGCTGCGTGCGCATTCAGCCAGTCCATAGGAAAGCATTCACAATGCTTTCCTATGGACGCTGGCGTCTTCTCACTGTGAAAATCAGTGAGAAGCACGCAAGCGCCTCTAGCGGCTGTCAAGAGACAGCCACTGGAGGCTGGATTAACCCTATTATAAACATAGCAGTTTCTCTACAACTGCTATGTTTATAAAAAAAAAAGGGTTAACCCTAGAGGGACCTGGCACCCAGACTACTTCATTAAGCTGAAGTGGTCTGGGTGCCTATAGTGGTCCTTTAAGCTATCATCCTTTGAAAACTGCATGTGATAATGGGTGTAAAGTGCATTTGAGGGCTGTTATTTGGTCCCAAAAGAGTCCAATATGTAATTTGGATAAAATTGGAAATTTGAAAACTGATATTGACATGTCTGTGATCTAACCATGTGACTTGTCAACAACTGTCAAGGAAGGTCTGCATTGGGCTATTGCTATGATCAATAGCAGTAGCCAAATACAATTCTAGAGTCTTTGCATGAGTGGGACACACAGTCTGTCAAAATTGCAACAAGCTGTTAACATAAGAGTGAAAAATGCCTAAAAAGTAATAATAATATTAATAATAATTAGATGCTGTTTTAGCAGACTCTGGTGATAAAAGATTTAAAAGAAAAAAATCTAAATGATTTCAGCTAAACACCTTGAGGGGGGGCTACTTTCTAAAAATATATAGTTTTGTGTGGTAGTTTGAGATTCTCTAACTGCTATTTACGTCTCAGCAAACTAAGTTTGGTAAAGGTTTAGTTTTAAAACCATAATTCACTCCATGCCATATTTGTCTTATAGCTTCCTAAAATTAATTGAAACACTAAGCTGTGACGAGAGCAATCTCGCCACATTGCATTGGAGAAGCCTGGTTGCTCGCCTGCTGCCTTTGGACTATGGCCCCCATGTTAAAAGACTTTGTTTTGCCTGCAGAAAAGCTTTATTCGTGCTTTTCTGCCGGGTGTTCGGTAGATTCAATCTACCGAACAACTGCACAAATGACTAGACCAACTGGGAGCTGGAGTGTGCCGGCAATTAACCTCCCTGAAGCTGCGGTTAACCGCAGCTTAATTGACGAATGCTGGATGGCCGCCATTCGTATCACGAACACGAGGTCGCGGCCATTTTAAACATGCGAATGCACAGCGGTGTTCGACGCTTAATTCATGGAACTAAAATCGGATACAGTTTTGCGCGAACACCGCTCAAGCCGCCGACCTCCCTTCTTGTTCGGTGGAAGTACACGAATGGCCGGTGTTCGGTAGTTTTACTGTCTATGTTATACCCCAGGTAGGAATCCCATGGAGCCCATTCGCATGAAACTGACTGTGTAAAGACTTTGGCTCCATGGCGATTAAACTGTATTTGTGTGGTCTGAGCGCCATTCAGTAATAATGTGCACTCAGACCTGAGCTTTCTGGGGATATGTTAAATGTATGGTTTTAATGTGTCTTACATGGTGTATTTTAACAGTAATTTGTGTTTTAGTATCCCCACGTGCATAATGGCGATTTGCCTTTGTCTTGGGAGATAATTGAATTACTTCTCAATTATCTCCAAAGCAGAGGGGAGGAAGCCAGGATGCATTGTGGGAATATAATGTGACTGTGTGTCCTATTTGTCTACTTGTCTGTCTTTTGTCACAGCCTTGTCTCGTCTTTGGGGGGATTTACTGAATGCTGATAGAGACTGATTGCTAGGAGTGTAAGCCGCATGGATGCTTTTCCTATTCGTCTTCTAGCAGCAATTCGTATGGTTCCTGTTCGTGTGTTTGGAGTGCTATATTGGATGCCGTTCGGGAGTTTGGAGCATTCACTTATTGGCGGTTCGGGAGTTTGGTGTTCTACAATAGCTGTGCCTGCATCTCTGGAAAGGGGGATGATCGCCTAAACGTTTTTTTTCCCCTTGTGTGCAAAACGGTCCGTTACATAAGCATATGAGCCATTTTCCCAATTGGGATTTATAAGTTAATCTACTGAGTTTTTTTTCTTTCGTTGCACTAATTATGTAAACATTATTGTGACTAAAACTGTGAAAAAATGTTTTTTTTCTTTTAGCTTTTCCCAATATTGAATATTCTAATCACACTTTAAGTAATTATAGTCTCACCGACCACCTTATTACCTCTTTGGTTATGTTGGTGGTATGGACTTATGAACTTTTTGTGCTTGGGTGTTTTGTTTTGGCTTATTTTTTGGTGTTTTTCTTTCTTTTAATAATGTAATCATTATTGGTTTTTATAATCATCTGGCAGGGATGACGGGATATATGCCAAACCAGTTGTCACAGTTTAACAAGCTTTCCAATAACCTTGCACTAATTCAATTGTAAAAGGAACACTATAGTCACCTGAACTGAGTCATCTCAATAAAGCGGTCTAGGTGTAGTGGTCATTTAATTTTTAATATTTAATTAAAATTTTTGGAGACTGCAATGTTTGCATTGCCTGATAAATCCACCCTTTAGTGTAAGTAAAACTTAACTTCCCCTGCACTGCAAGAGGAAAAGTCAACATTGGGGTATTTGCAATGCTTCTAACTGCTCCCTTACGCGCGCAATTTAATGATGCCGGTTGCCGGAATGACACCAGCTCCCAAAGGTAGGGAGCAATAAATAAAATGACGTGAGTGTGTGCAAGAATGTGTGTGTGTCTTTCAGTCAGTGAGTGTGTGTGTGTGTCTGTCAGAGAGTGAGTGAGTGTATGTGTCTGTCAGTGTGTGCAGGGCCGCCATCAGAAATTTTGGGGCCCCTGACAAAGCACAAGGTCCGGGCCCGCCCACGCCCTACCTAGTCCGCTGACAATGATGCAGGACTGAATGTGGTGTGTATAGTGGAAGTGAATTAGAATGTGTGTATTAGATACTGTTTGTGCAGCGAATGCAGAGTGTGTGTTTGTGTAGCGGATGCAGTGTGTATAGTGAACGCAGAGTGTGTTTGAGTACTGGATGTAGTGTGTGTACAGTGATGTGTGTGTTTGTGTAGTGGATGTAGTGTTTGTGTTTAATAGATGAAATGTGTTTAGTGGATGCAGTGTCTGTAGTGGATGTAGTGTATGTATTAGATGCAGTGTCTGTGTATAGTGAATGCAATTTGTGGTGGATGTAGTGTGTGTACTGTGAATTGTGTAGTGGATGCTGTGTGTACAGTTAATGCAGAGTGTGTGTTATTGTAGTGAATGCAGAGAGTGTGTTAATGTGTAGTGAATGCAGAATGTGTGTCAGTGTAGTGAATGCAGAGTGTGTGTTAGTGTATGCAGTGTGTGTATTGTATTGTTGTATGCAGAGTGTGTGTTGTATTGGTGTATGCAGACTGTGTGTTGTATTAGTGTATGCAGTGTGTCTGTTGTGTTAGTGTAAGCAGTGTGTGTTGTGTTAGTGTATGCAGTGTGTGTGTTGTGTTAGTGTATGCAGTGTGTGTGTGTGTGTGTTGTGTTAGTGTATGCAGTGTGTGTAAATGTGCAATCTGGGGGTGGAAGGGGAGGAAGGGGCATTTTCACATTCATTTTTTAATTTTATATTAATTTAATTAAATGTTCCCCCCCAAGTTAGATTGAGCAGAAAACAGGAGAGCCTGACCTAACATGGGTGCTCAATGAGATAAAAAACAACAACAACTATATACGTAATATAAAACTATATTATTGTTTTGTTAAATGTAATAATTTGTTTGATAATTTTTTTTATAAAAGCGGAAATTTGATGACATTTGTCCTTTAACATTAACTTTTTTTAATAGAACATTCATGTGTTTTTGTAGTAGTCATGGTTGAAATTGTAAGCTCAATCACCATAGTATTATAATGTGTAAACCTCTGGAGCCTTCTCACGTAGGGCTGAGTAAACAACTTTGTGTGATCTATTAAGGGATTTAAGACATATTTGGAGTGTTGCAGAGGGAATTATTTTTCACTTGCCTTTATGACCTTAGATATAAACACGTATATCATCAACCGAATTGAAATAGTTAAATGCTTAAAACAAAATTATTGTTAATGGTAATAATAAAAAATATGCATTTATCAAACTCCATTTGAGTGGTATCGTGCAATCCTTTTCAGCAGACAAAGCATTCAATGACTATAGTCAAGCTACATTCACCTTATTTCCTTGAAGTACAGCTCTTGTAAATTAATATAAGTTAGTAACTCCTTGAGAATTGAATCTACATTTTCCTGATATAGCCGAAAGTGACCCCAGAAATGATAATAAAAAATAAATAAACTAAAACCCCAAGCACTGTAAACACTCCAAGCACTATAACTTTTACAGCCCGGTTATGTGGTTATAATGGCAAGTCTGTCTTGACAACATCCCATTTAACACTGTTTAACACTTACCTGGATCCCACTGGGCACCTTGCCGCATGGCAGCTGCAGAAGTCCAATTAAATTTTTGGTTATTGGAATGGTTTCAACTTATTCAATGTTTGAGAGTGCACCGCAGATGCACTGAGACCATGAATGAATGCCTTCATCACCACCCACCCTTTCTTGCTCAAGATGACCATATGCAGTGCAGGAGCAGGTGTACCAAGAAAGACTCTCTTGAGAAAGGCGCTGATGCGCCAAAACACGTGTCAAGATAACGACATTGCACGGTTTAATGCACATTATGTGCTATTGATTTTAAATTTACTTTGACCTGTGGCTCTTAGTTCCAGTTTATCCTTCTTGGGTTGTCTTTATAAGTGCTGGGGTTAGCTAGCGAGCCAGGCTACCTCGAAGCAACTGGGGTGGAATCTAGCTCGTATATAGAGATGTTCCCTTTATTATGCTAACTACTAATACCATTCGTAGTTTCTTCACCACTGATAGAAAACAGACTTTTACGCTAACTGCTGACTACGGTAACTGCCGGTTAGGTGGTTATTAGGGATCTACATCTCTAACTAGGGTTTTGATACCTTCAGAGACATACAGTATATGGAAGGAAGAACTTTTCCTTTATCATCCACTTAGATGAACCTTTGAGTACTTATTCCCTTCCTTAATACATTAAGAGACTCGTTGTGGTAATATGTACTAATTCACTGCTTTAAATAAGGTCTAATAACTACAACCCTTGAACCAACATTTGCATCTAAAATACAGGACATTTGTTTACATTTTCAGTACTTTAAAATTCTATAACATAATTTAACCTTCTAACTTCTATTCAAATATACTGGAGAGCTTACTCCCCCTTTTTTACTGAATAGGATTTGTGTCTATATATAGATATAACAGTTATCTGATTTCAGCAATATTGTATCTTTTGCATTTGATTGGTATATTAAACCAATAGCCTTTGCAAGCTTGTAGCTGAATCAATCACTAAGACATTGAAAACCATAGAAACTGGCTTATAAACCACATGGTTCATTTTCACATATTCACTTTGTTGTGACACTATTTGTTGTTTGTTTATATTATATGCATGGTTTTTAATAATAAATTATGTTTTATTCTTATAAGTGGTTTAAAATCTATGGTAATCTATTGGGATTCACACTTAGTGTGTTACCCTTCTTCCATTTTTCTAAAAGTTTCTAATTAGGGTTATTCCCCTCCTACATTGCCAGTAACCCTTTAAAGACCCTCCACTCATTTTATGTAGTGGACGTCCTCTTTTTTTCATTTTTTTCAAGATAGAAGGAAAGCTGTACTTGTAGTACATTATCATTTAATAACACCAAATGGTTTGTCAGATAGAAGAAAACATATCTGTTAAACACATGACTGTTGACCCCTTGAACCAACAAAACCCCAGTTGCTATTCCCTTCCCTGATATCCATATAATGCAGTTTTTTAGTGTGTAAGAGCAAAAGTTATAGATACAATCGACAGCAACTTTGAATACTGTCAGCTGTAGGATTTAACCAGGAGACAGCTGCCATTAACTTGTTTTTCAAATCCCACTTTAACCTGCATTTTATCCTCAAAGTAAAGCAGGCTGTAACTCTCCAAGCCTTTCTGGGTACATTTTGATCTACTGTTGCTGGCAAAGAAATGCCGCAGCTGTGGCAAAATAAACAGAGAAAACATAGACTAGCAACAACAGAACAGAAAACCGTATAATATGTAGGGCGGATGGGTGGCAAATGAAAATGATTCCCTGCTCCCTTGTTCCTTAGTCTGCCTTGTATCACTTGGTTGCAATGCCAATCCCTCAAGGCAGCATAGATCCATGGGAGATGCCTTTCTTGCTCCGATGAGTCCTTAAATGATCAGAATGAGGAGTTTAACACTTTTCTAATTATGTAGAAATAGAAAGGTATGCGGTTCCTGGCTTGTCATGCTATTTCTAACACAGCTTTTCTACACTTTCTGTGGTGTTTTTATATTTTGAAATCTGATATTGTGCGCATATGATGCAGCCAGGGACATAACTAGAAACCAGTCAGGGCCCCAGTGGAAGAATCTGTTAAGGGCCCCCCACCCACTATAGAGAAAAGGTGGCTAATAGGATCCTCAGCTGCTGTACAAATCCTATGATGCTTTGCCAGTTG
>OW240912.1:251921883-252097444 GCA_933207985.1 Pelobates cultripes | reverse complement strand
GGGCCAATACAAACCATTGTGTGGAAATCTATTCACAAACCGGACTTTACATAGGACACGAGGCCATGTGTTTAGACTGGAAGAAAGAAGATTTCATCTAAGGCAAAGGAAAGGTTTTTTTACTGTAAGAACAATCAGTATGTGTAATTCTCTGCCTGAAGAAGTGGTTTTATCAGAGTCCATACAGATGTTCAAACGGCTACTAGATGCATTCTTGCAAGAACAGAATATTCAAGGATATAATCTTTCAATGTAGGGTAATAACTGCTTGATCCAAGGATAAATCTGACTGCCATTCTGGGGTCAAGAAGAATTTTTTTTCCTAGCTTGTTGCAAAATTGTGCTTCAAACTGTTTTTTTTTGCCTTCTTTTGGATCAACAGCAAAAAACAAATTTGAGGTAGGCTGAACTCTTTTCAGCTATGTAACTATGTAACTATGAGGGTGGTGAACTTTGGATACGGGGTATGCTGATGTCAAATGTTAGCAGATGGTGGTCAGACAAAGGAAATGGAAGAGTGGAGAGATTAGAGGTGGTACAAAGATTGGTAAAGATGAGGTCAAGAGTGTTCCCTGTTGTATGAGTTGCTGAAGTAGACCACTGTGTGAGGCCGAAGGAGGAGGTTACAGAGCGCAGACGGGGGGGTATCAGGGCAGTTGAGGTTGTTGATTGGGATGTTAAAGTCCCCAAGTATGAGGGAAGGAGTGCTAGAGGAGAGAAAGTGGGGTAGCCAGGAAGAAAAGTGTTCAATGAATAATCTAGGATGACCGGGGTTGGGGGCACAGATAATGGCAATTCTTAAAGGAGTGGGCTTAAATATGCAGACAGTGTGAACTTCAAAGGAAGTAAAGGATAGGGCAGGGGCCAGGAGGATAGGTTGAAAGCTACATTGCAGGGAGAGAAGGATGCCTACACCGCCGCCTTTACAGTTGAGTCTGGGAGTGTGGGAGAATTGTAGTCCAACGAAACATAAAGAAGCTGGAGTAGCGGTATCAGAGGGGGAAAGCCAGGTCTCAGTGAGTGCTAGTAGTCTTAAGGAATTGGAGATGAAGAGGTTATGTGTGGCTGTTGATTTAATATTGCTACAGATGGAACGGGCGTTCCAGAGTGCACACTGAATGTTGGTAGAGGAGGATAAACTGCAGGGTATTTGGATGAGGTTGTGGCGAAACCGACCTCGCCACTGGGCATTGGAGAGGACTGATTGCTAGCCTTCTGCCTTGCGACTATGGAGCTGGGATGCCCTTTAATAACTGATTTGGGCTTATGGACTTTCATTGTACCTCCCAGAGCCGTAGTGGAGCCCCTGGACATGGACAAGCTACCCACTACCCCAGGTGCAGTAACCAATTCTTGTGGGTGGGCCACTCTGTTGATTATGCTTTGTGGGTGGGTTGCTGGACTAACCACGGCACTGACCGACAGGAGGTCAGATACCTTGTTAGTCTTTTTGGGAAAGGGGAGAAATGTGGCGAAACCGACCTCATCACTGGGCATTGGAGAGGACTGATTGCTGGCCCTGGGATGTATTGCCCTTTAAGAACTGATTTGGGCTTATGGACTTTTATTGTACAGTGCTGGCCCTTTTAAAAACAGTGTATGGACACATGGAAACTTTTTGGACACTTTTTCTTCCCCTTTGAATCCCTGGGAAGGTGAGGCTCTTCCCCTCCCCCAGCTCCTTTGTTCTCCAGCAGGGAGGTGTCCCAGGGACACTGCCAGACCAGTGGCAACTGGTTTGGGAAGGAAAAGCCATGCTTGCAATTGATAATAAAGGGACCTCAACCTAACCTTTTAACCCCTGGATGGATTCATGTGATTTTTACATATGTTGCTCCCCAAGTTATGCTGATCACAGAAATATAAGTTTTATTTGTATGTGATGTAAGCTCACAAAGCTATAAAAATGTATAAAAAGTGTAACTTTTCAGCTTGGAGATAATTGAGTAGATACATTCATTGACTCATGTAACGGACCGTTTTGCACACAAGGGGTAAAAACCGTTTAGGCGATCAGCCCCCTTTCCAGAGATACAGGCACAGCTACTGCAGAACACCAAACTCCCAAACTGGATACAAAATAGCACTCCAACTCCCGAACTGGAACCTCACAAATAGCTGCCAGCAGACGAACAGGAAAAGCTCCCAAGCGGCTTACACTCCTGGCAATCAGTCTCCAACAGCATACAGTGAATCCCCCCAAGAACGAGACAAGGCTCCGTGTTGAGGGTCAAGCAGTGGTCTGAGGTGCTGGCACACCCAGCCTGGTTTTTATTACAATGTTTCAAATACAGGACCACCCACAGGGAGGGATAAAACAACCAATCATATCACAGTTACATCCCACATATTCCCTCCCCTTATCCTGAGAGGAAACTCAATTATACAAACAGTTAAAACATACTTTCTACACAACTTTCATAACTCCAAAACCATACATCACATTCACATAAAATTACATATTTACAATCAATCCATTCAGGGGAACAACATATTCAAAAATGGCACAAATCAGACAAGGGGTTCAAAAGTTAGTAAAAAGTCCTTTGTGACTAAATGAAGCATAGCTTTCTGGCCCAAACCAGTTTCAGAGTCTTCTATCCTGGAGATAAGTAATTCAATTATCTCCCAGGATAGACACAAGACTCCATTAAGCACATGGTTGCAAAAAGACACAAAGACAGTAAAACACTTTAAAATACATAAAGTCACATTTATACATAAAACACAGACATTTCACATATCCCCAGATAGCTCAGGTCTGAGCGCACATTATTAAGTGAATGGCGCTCAGACCACACGAATACAGTTTAATCGCCATGGAGCCAAAGTCTTTACAGTCAGTTTCATACGAATGAGCTCCATGGGATTCCTATCTGGGGTATAACACATTCAAACAAATCTACCGAACCCCAGGCAGAAAAGCACGAATGAAGCTTTTCTGCAGGCAAAAATAAAGTCTTTTAAAAGGGGGGCCATAGTCCAAAGGCAGCAGGCGAGCAACCAGGCTTCTCCAATGCAATGTGGCGAGATTGGTCTCGTCACAACTCAATTATCTCCTAAGCAGAGGGGAGGAATATGATGGGTGTGTTTCTATTGTCCCATTGCGTCTGATTGGCTGCTTTACTTGCATTGTATATGTTGTAATGTGTTTATTGGTTGTTCTGAAAAACTCTGTGGGTTGTCCTATGTAGGGAAAACCTGAATAAAAGAAGGCCCTTTGGTGCCAAGTAATACAGTTCTACTTCACCCTCAATTTGGAGTCCTGTCTCCTATTGGGGGAATCTGCTACAAGGGATTGCTATGCTCTGATTATTCCCTTGCTTTAATCAGTTCTTGTAAGAGCTTGTTCCTGCTTCGCTTTCAAGAAAGAGAGGTTCGGCCTGCGGTGGTTGTGGTGTCGGCTAGAGTGCTTGGGGTCCTCAAGAAGCGCTAGGAGCATCCTTCAACGGAGGTACCCAGTCGGGGTGCCAGGTGATATGTTACAGAGGTCTGGGTGGTTTCTAGTTGTTTTAGTGCGAGGCAGATGAGTTGAAGGGCCCTGGGTTGGGAGAAACATCACCAGCTGCTAGAAGTACGAGGAGAGATAGTGACAGGAGGTGTGAATGGGTATTATATGGGTGGGGTCTAGATGAGAGAAGGGGGGAGTGTTTCAGAGATAGAGTAGAGGTGTTGTTGATGGGAGTGGGTGTGAGGAGATATTTTGATGCTGTGGGAGAAGAGAGAAAACGAAAAGAGGAGTAAGCATTGCTCAGATGAGTAAGTACTTTGTGAAAAGCAGAATGGGCAGAAGTAAGGAGAGTGAGGACTGAGTTTTAGGGGTTAAGAGAGTGTAAGAATGTTCTGATTGCAGGTAGTGTTTGCAACTGTCATTTCTAATTATCTAAAATTGTATGTGAGATTCTATCTATGAATCGAATAAAGAGGTTGGGGTGGGGTGGTGTTGGCAGGCAACTGAGAACTGTTCTGGTTTTCAGTAAGGAACTTTTAACTCAGACTGTGGAAGACAAAAATGATAGGGTCGAAAAGAACTGCAATAAAGTTATGGAATGGAGATGCACAGAGGAGGTGAGGATTGGTCAAGCAAGACATTCAGGTGGAAAGTCTTTAGAGATAAGCAGATAGGTGAATAACATTTAAGTTAACAAGCCAACAATGTTGAATAGGACTGGGAACAACTAGCTTTAGCATGCACGGCAAGACAAATTAAAAAATATATTGTGGCGAAAGCCACTTCACCACTGGGGTTGGAGGGGACTACTTGCCAGCCTTTTACCCTGTGACTATAGCCCCTTTAATTTATTGTGGTTGAGAGACCCTATTTGTGGCTATTGGGATTTTAAACAATGGTTCTTCGAACTCCCAAACGGTCGAAGTCCCAGGGCAGCTCATGGCCATCCACTACAACCTGTAAAAAAAAAAAAAAACATTTGATGTCTTCTTTCTTCTAAAATCTTCTTTTTTCAGCCCCAAAAAAGCCCAAATAAAAATCCAGAATAACCGACAAATGGAAAAAAAAAAAAAAAAGGCGCAAAAAAATAATAATCCTTCTTCACCCATGGAGGGCTCCGCGCAGACTGAGCTCTGCAGGGTGGGGCAAGGCTTATAAAGCCTTGCCCCTCCCTGCAATTAGGCTCAGAGCACTCTGATTGGTGGGTTTAAGCCATCCAATCAGAGTGTTCTGACAGGTAAATGAAGAGACTGACAGGTAAGTCTCTGCATTTACCTGTCTCTGCCGCAGGCTGCTCACTATTTAATAGACATGCCCCTACTAGCTGGGTCACATGCTGCACTGGCCACTGGCCACTGCACTGTAAAAAAAAAAAAAAAAACATTTACCTTACCATTTGATGTCTTCTTTCTTCTAAAATCTTCTTTTTTCAGCCCCAAAAAGGCCAAATAAAAATCCAGAATAACCGACGCACTTTAAAAAAAAAAAAAAAATTAGTAGGCATGGCTGTGATGGCTTCTAAGGGCACACTAGTCAAACGCTTGTTGATTGGCTGCCCTGCGGCCTTTCAAAATGAGTAATTAAATCACCAAACTCCAACCCGAACATACAGTGATATGTCCGTGTTCGGGTACAGGGTCCAAAAAACGTAATGTTCGGTACGAACCCAAACTTTTCAGTTCGGGTTCGCTCAACTCTACTATTCATACATTTCTAGAAGTACCCCAAAAACATATCATACACAATTCCAACATCCCCTGATAGCCCCGATCTGGGGGAGCAACATACTGAAAAACCACCCAGATCAGTTTAGAGGTTTGACAGTTTTATGGAGGTCTTAGTTTTACTGACCGCACATGAGGAGTAAGCCGAAAATAGTTCCATGTGTTTGGGCTGTGTGGTCGGTCTCTGTTCGGGAGTCTGAATTACGTGAAAGTGTATAAAAACATGGTAGCTAGGAAAATAAAGCAACAAAAGGGTATGGACAGCCCTTAGTGCAAAGAAAGCCCATTCCGCTACACTTTACATTTCAAGATATCCATCGGGATATTTCCTTTCTGTCATGCTATCTGTTTTCTGGCTAGTAGTTTTACACTTATATCTTAGGATACAGACAATTTTCGATCCCAAGTCTATCAGTTAAATGATTATGTACTTATCATACCGACATATATCATCTTTAAGTATAAGCCACAATCAGCCACAATCAGACTCTCCTCTTTATGTTCCGCTCAGAAGAGCACATTTTTCCCTTCTGTTAGTCACTGTATTTCCCTTCAATTTTTCGGTTCACATCACAACCGGTAGTTTCATCAGGTGCCTTTTTTCCAGTCCTTCTCTCTCTGATTCTATCCAGTTTGTTCACGCACGTACGTTTACATTTTGCTCATTCACAAAAGACAAACCCCGCCAAGGGTAAGAAAACAGTTTTTTAGGGATAGAAGCTGGCCTTAGACTAAGGAGATGCGGCAGGAACCTCTCCCAATCCTTGTGCTTCGCTGGTAAGGTACAGAGCATCTGCTTCAACGTACCATTGAAGCATTCGCACAAGCCATTGGTCTGGGGGTGATAGTGAGCTTCAAATGGATTTAATGCTGCATTATCCACAGTTAGTTGGTTATCTCAGCAGTAAATTGTGTGCCTTGATCCAAGATGATCTCGGGAGGAAAACCCTCCTGGGAGAACACTTGCATCAGGGCTTTGGCCACAGTCTCAGCCTGAATTTTTGCTCAGGAATTTTGCTCAGTCCACCACGGTCAGAATGTTTGGTGGAAGTAGGAGCTGTATTTTTACTGCCTGTGTTTAATTATGTTAATCTCTTCCCAAACGTCATTTCGTTCAAAGTGGAGAGAATGTTAAAAAAATATATTTTTGTTCGGAGTGTGAGAAATGCTTTTCAGCCGCTTCTAATCTTAAGCATCATTTGAGGAGCCATACAGGAGAGAAACCTTATTTGTGGTGTGTTTAGTATTGTTCTGATCAGTTTAATACCTTCCGCGTCTCCTATCAGTGGACGTGTATATGGCAGCCATTTTAGGAACCGTACACCTGGGACCCGAGCAAGGTCACCTCGTTCAACAGGCTTGCAGCGTATCCTCCAGGAAGAAGAGCCTGAACCCTTACCGGCTGCACGTGTCTTACCTGTACATGGAAAGCTGCTCTGGTTCCTTGATGAGCCAGCTGCCCGTGAGTTAACATGTCCCGTGGAGAAGCACTCTGTCCTGTAAAGCCTCACCAAAAAAAGGAGTGGTGTGTTTAGTACTATTTTTATCAGTTTAATACCTTCCGCATCTCCTATCAGTGGACGTGTACATGGCAGTGATTTCTGTAACAGGGAGATGGAAGAAGATGCTTGGTCGGTCCTCTTACTTCAAATTTAAAAGCATCTTTAAAGCATCCTGTCCTTGCCGGCGTGGTCGTGGGAGGAGGAGGATGACCTCCACCTCTCCCCCTGTTAGATTCCCATTGTGCTGTGACATCACCCTTATACGCTGTGTAAAGCATACTTTTTAATTTATTTTGCAAATGCTGTATCCTTTCATACTTGTTGTAATTCGGTAACATTTCCTCCACCAGATAGGAGTGGTGTGTTAATTACTGTTCTGATCAGTTTAATACCTTCCGCGTCTCCTATCAGTGGACGTGTACATGGCAGTGATTTCTGTAACAGGTGGAAGAAGATGCTTGGTCGGTCCTCCTAACTGGAGACTGTGTTGCTGTACGGGTGGCAGGTGGAGCCATTTATAAAGTACCCACTGCTTTGTAGACCAGGTATCAGTGGTCAGATGGACCCTTGCCCCAACACTGTGTGCCAGACATGCCATTGCTTCCTTTTGCACAGTCGAGTACAGGTTGGGGATTGCCTTTTGCGCAAAGAAATTTTGTCCGGGTACCTTCCACTGCGGTGTCCCAATAGCTACAAATTTTTTGAACGCCTCAGACTCCACCAGATTGTATGGTAAAAGCTGGCGGGCTAATAGTTAAGACAAGCCAGGTGTCAGACGCCGGGCAAGGGGGTGACTTTCTGACGCTTGCAGACAACTAACTGCTATTCAATTTATAACAGTGAAAAAAGTTTTGAAGCCACAGTGCAGCACCAGAGGGCCTAAAAATTAGGCATGTATACATGCCTGAAAAATTCGGTATTGTTGCAGCCGCTGCTGTGGCAGCGGCCAGAAAAATTGATGTTTGTTTCACAGGCAGAAAGTGCCCTAAAACATGGCGGCTTGAACCCTAGTTGGTGGCGGATAAGTCACGCAAGTCAACCGGCATTCAGAGCTAAAATACAGCAGTGTGTGGACCATTTTTAGCCCAAGGCAGCTCATCTCATCAGGCCTTTTTTACATAGGGTCACTTGGCAGATATGGATTGACACCTGTCCTATGGATCCCTGATATACACTGACACAGAGCAGAATAGGGACTGTTCCTCCTACATCGGGTCACTTAGCAGATATGGATTGACACCTGTCCTAAGGATCCCTGATACACACTGACACAGAGCAGAATAGGGACTGTTCCTCCTACATAGGGTCACTTGGCAGATATGGATTGACACCTGTCCTAGGGATCCCTGATACACACTGACACAGAGCAGAATAGGGACTGTTCCTCATACATCGGGTCACTTGGCAGATATGGATTGACACTGTCCACCAAGCTGCAGACTTCCTGGCAGGGCCCATACAAGGTGGTAGAGCAGGTTTGTGATACCACCTTTGTGATCGGTGCAGTCACAGGCACGGGAGGCAAGAGCATGCTCCATGTGAACAACCTCAGATGCCTATCCTATGCCCCGGATAGACGAGCTCCTAGACAAAATGGCCAGAGGCCAGTACCTCACCACAATAGTTCTGTGCAAGGGGTACTGGCAAATTCCATTAGCCGAGGACGCCATCCACAAGTCGACATTTGTCACCTTGTTTGGCCTTAATCAGTTTAAGGTCATGCCATTCGGGATGAAGAATGCCCCGGCTAACTTTCAGAGGATGGTAGATCGGCTACTGGATGGGTTTCAGGAGTATGCCTGCGCCTACTTGGATTATATAGCCATTTTTAGCTGCTCCTGGCCCTAACACCTGACCCACATAGGAGCCGTACTAGACCGGATTAGGGAGTCCGGACTGACCCTAAAGCCCAGTAAGTGCCATATAGGAACGCGTAAAAACCTCCCCAAGATAGTAGTATGGGCCCCAGAGTGTGAACAGGCCTTCCAACAGCTCAAGACGGTGCTCATTAAATCACCTGTACTTTCTGCTCCTGATCCAACTAAACGCTTTCTCGTCCATACAGACGCTTCTATGTTTGGATTGGGAGCAGTACTGAGCCAAGTCGGAGCAGATGGCGGCGAGCAACCCGGGCTTATCTAAGCCGGAAACTTTTGCCCAGGGAAGTAGATACACTGCCATTGAAAAGGAGTGCCTGGCGGTGGTGTGGGCCCTCAAAAAGCTGCAACCTAACTTGTATGGACAACCGTTTACCTTACTCACAGATCACAACAAATTTGGGGCACTGCGCGTGCAATCTAATGTGCCAACAGATAGGAGTGGTGTGTTTAGTACTATTTTTTTATCAGTTTAATCCCTGTTACGTCCCCTATCCGTTGATGTGGAGCAAGACGCAGCAGCAGAAGAGGACTCAGCCGAGGAGGTTATGGAAGAGGATGGAGTAGGAGGAGTAGAGGAGGTGGCAGCAGGCCTGCCTGCAAGTCGTGGCGGTGTCACCAACTCCTCTGCAGAGCCACGCATTCCATGCTTGGCAGCCGTCAGCAGGTTTGCCCAATGCTCAGTGTAGGTGATATACCTGCCCTGACCATGCTTTACAGACCAGGTATCAGTGGTCAGATGGACCCTTGCCCCAACACTGTGTGCCAGACATGCCATTATTTCCTTTTGCACAATCGAGTACAGGTTGGGGATTGCCTTTTGTGAAAATAAATTTCGTCCGGGTACCAGTGAGTGAGTGGTGGCACTGGGCACAGTATCCACTGTGAGCCTGACACACCTGCTGGCAGACAACTAACTGCTATTCAATCTATAACAGTGAAAAAAGTTTTTTGTTTTTAAATGCAAGCTATTGTGACACCAGTGAGTGGTGGCACTGGGCACCGTATCCACTGTTAGCGTTAACACACCCGCTTTAAGGACACTGACTGCTATTCAATCTATAACAGTGAAAAAAGTTTTTTGTTTTTAAATGCAAGTTATTGTGACACCAGATATGAGTGGTGGCACTGACTGGGCAAATGGGCACAGTATCCACTGTGAGCCTGACACAGAAGCTGGCAGCAGTGGCAGACAACTAACTGCAATTACATTACACACAAAAAAAAAAAAGCATACCCTAACCCTTCCCTATCTAATCAACAGCAGCTACACTTTTCCTCCTCTCACTAAGCATGCAGCTTGAGAATGAATGTAAAATGGATGCCTTCCAGTAGGTGGGAGGGTCTGCTAGGGAGGGTGTGCTGCTAATTGGCTGGAATGTGTCTGCTGACTGTGAGGTACAGGGTCAAAGTTTACTCAATGATGACGAATAGGGGGCGGATCGAACCGCGCATGCGTTCGCCATCCTCGGACGCGAACACGCTATGTTCGCCAGGAACTCTTCGGTGCATCACTAGTCCCTAGATACTGCTCGGTTTTCCTTGCTGCCCTCCCGGTCAGCTTACTGGCCAGGATAGTGACCCGATCTGTGGGACTGACTTCTAGCAGTAGTCCTGCAGGAAGTCTTCAATTCCTTCTTCTGCTCTCCTGAACTCCTTGAATGCATTATGGGGCAACTTTTGGTTTCTGGGCAGGGGGGGCTGGCTCCTCTCTTGTCCTTTGTTTCTCTGGTTGTCGGGGGGTGCCAACTGCTTCTGAGCCAGGATGAAAGGCTTGGGTCTCAGAGATGAGCTTGGCCAGGAGTTCCACTGAGGGAGTCTCTTTGAATAGGGCCAAGCACCGTCTTATTTCTTTGTCGAAGACCCCTTGTGGGGCTGTCAGGGTCTTACCTGATGTGGAGTCCGGTATGCAGAGTTATACGCTCAACCTTGCAAATAAACAAAGACCAAGGTGACCAGGCAAGACTCCATCTGGCCTGTGAGTCTGTGCAGGGGGGCTGTGCAAGTTTTATTACAGGCAAGGACAAGCCGAAAAGTAGTTATGGAAAGCCAAAGTCAGGGGGAGCTAGAGGTCAGAGAAAACGATGAGAAAAGCCATGGTCAGGAGCCAGGAACAAACTGGAGAACACACGGTTCCTGGCCAATTTCACCTTGCTTCCAGCAAGTCTTTTTAAGGAATTATAGTCCATGGGTCTGTGGCAGGGACGTAGGATCCTGCCACTTGCCACCAGTTGTAGTGGACCATGGGTAACCCGGCTAGTTATCTCCATTATTAATGAAAAAAGAGACCAATTTATTTTCCTGTAATCGGACGACATAGTCGTCCAGGGGTACAACAACAACTTTATTGGCCACTGTAACAGAGTTTCCTGTACCCCGGTTGGGTACCTCTGCTGACGGATGCTCATAGTGCTTACTGAGGGCTCCAGACACCATAAGTACTGCAGACCCCATGAACCGCCACAGCTTAGTTGGGGTCTCGCCGTCTCCTACCCACCCTGGACCTACGACAAGGCTCCAGATTCCAGTGGGTAAGCCTCTCTTCCTCCAGAAATCGAAGCAGGAACAGCTCTTACAAGAGCTAGTGATTATTCAAGGGAGTATGAAGAGTATGTAGCAGTTTCCCCCAATAAGAGACAAGCCTCTAGATTGAGGGTAAATCAGGAACAAAAGGTTTATTGGGGCACACTGCCTTTTATACAGTTTTCTCCACAAGGTTAACACCCAGGTGGACCTTGTGGGGCACAGGGACACAGGAACAAGAAGCCAATCAAAACAGTATTTTACATTCAGTCACTCCCATACAGTGTACACAATCCCTCTCCTCTGTATGTGATACAATTAACGAAGATAATGGACTAACTCAATTAACTCTAAGCAGAAAAACCATACATTTTTACAAAGTCTGGAAAACACCCCAATACACCACATATCCCCATAAAGGTGTTCAGGTGACCGACCGCAAGCATGGCCACATTCCCAAAACAGTTCCATAGAATCAGGGCTAATGGTCGGTCTCTCTGTCTGGAGTACAAAAGTACATAACTCACATGAACAGAGCCTGTTTAAAGTATTTTACCCAGGTTTATCACAGGGGCCATAGTCATAGAGTAGGAGGCTGGCAAACAGGCCCCTCCAAAAACCAGTGGCGAAGTTGCTTTTGTCACAGTCACACACGGCTTTATACTTTTTCCCCATGCAATGGGTGGATCACACATAAAGACAATGTCCCCTCCCAGGGTCCTCCACCTCCCAGGGGTCTCCTGATGGAAACGGAACTCCAGTCCCTTTGTCCCCTGTTCCCGCCACCCATTCTCAGGGGTTCCCACCTTCGGTGACAAGGGATCTTCCTCATCCCATTAGCCTTTGTACCTGGAAGCCCCAGTGCGGGAAAGCATCCTGCCACTCTGGCTCCCAGCATCAGAAAGCCCACCAAACTGCCATTGTCCCCAAAGAGTGTGCCCACCAATCTCAGGAACCCCCAGGACGGTAACTGCCATAAACAGCCTCCACTCGCAAGGTCCCTGGGTGAAACCAGGCAAGAGAATCATCTCTATTCGGGATACAAATGTAACGGAGCTCCTAGTACTCCAACCGAGTACCAACGTTGATGGATGCTCCTAGTGCTACCCGAGGGCTCCAAGCACTTCTCCAGACACCATAAGCACTGCAGACCGAACCTCTCTTCCTGCAGAGAGCGAAGCTGGAACAAGCTCTTAACAGAGCTTAGTGATTACAGCTAGGGGAGTATGTAGAGTATAGCAACCCCCCCAGTGTAGATGCAGCTGTATCACCCAATCATGAGACGAGACTCTCTGTTGAGGGTCAAAACAGGAACAGACAGAGCAGTGGTTTTTATTTGTTTCTTATATACAAATTTTTACACAATGTTACCACCCACATGGTTTTGTAGAACAGCCAATCAAACACGTATAATACAGTTAAACACTCCCATTCATTCCCACAAAAATCCTCCCCTCTGCTTGTGATATAATTACTGTACACAATGGGTTAATGTAATTATCACAGGCAGGAAAATACAGTTTTACACAATATTCATAACTTTAAAAGTATACACCACATTCACATACAACTTACATATTCTGAACCAGCATACATAGTATACAAACATATGTCAAAATCATACAAATTGGTCCAGTGGTTTAAAAGTTAGATGGAAGTCCTTTTTGACAGACTGCAAACATGGCTTTCCTGCCCCAAACCAGTTCCACAGAGTTAGGCTGTGCAGCCGGTCTATCTTCCCCTCTATCCTGGAGACAATTGGCTTAACTGGGCGTGGTAAGCCAATTATCTCCAGGTACATAAAATATCTCTATTTACAACAGTAAAAATACATAAAAATACATAATTCCTGTTATACTGAACAGAACCCCCACATTCAACCTATACCCAAA
Source organism: Pelobates cultripes (assembly GCA_933207985.1). Classification (NCBI taxonomy): domain Eukaryota; kingdom Metazoa; phylum Chordata; class Amphibia; order Anura; family Pelobatidae; genus Pelobates; species Pelobates cultripes. The sequence goes on along the minus strand of OW240912.1, from coordinate 252,084,475 downwards.
TAGCTTGTATCTGAGCGCTCAATATATCCGAACAGCACTCAGATCCCACGAACAGAATAACATCGCCAACCTTGATGAGAGGTTGAGGAGGGACAAAGCAGCCAGTTTCATTTAAAGGGCCAGAACAGTCTTTTGAACATCAATAAGTCCAAATAGTGTTTTTAAATGGAAATACTTCCCAGGGCCATGATCACAGGGCAAGAGGCTGGCAAGCAGGCCTCTCCAGGACCAAGTGGCGAAGGGCACTTCATCACACACCCCATGGCCAGTGTTCATCTGTACAAACAGCGGCCACACAGGGAAGCACTCATTAATTACTTCCCTTGCAGTTCTAATTGATTGTTGCGAAAGTTCCAAGGGCCACTGGGGATGTCCTCATTCGAGAACCGAACGAGGTGGGAATCAATCCACAAATGCTCCCCCTGGATGGCGTTCATCTAACGAATGGGCTGCCACCCAGAGGGCCACGCATCAAGGCTTCTCTTGCAGTTTGCTGTTTTGACACCTCGTTACAAAGTGCGAACATTACAACATTCTAAATGAGGTTTCAAGGTGGTCCCCGTTTGGGAGGGGAATGAATTCCCTTCATGTCGGCCCTCCCGAATGGGGAGCAGGCAGTTTAGACGAACACACAGAGTAAACTATGGGCATTTAAGGGCATTTAAAGCATTTAAATCGAACAAATCAGATGCATCTTATAAAAGATATAAGGAAGCAAATAATGCATGCAAAAAGGCAATTAGATTTGCTAAACTTCAAAATGAAAAAATGATAGCTAAAGAGAGCAAAACCAACCCCAAAGCATTTTTTAAGTACATAAATTCAAAAAAAAAAAAAAATTAAAGTATAGGTACACTAAAAACTGAAACGGGTGTGTTAATGTGTGTTAGTTAATGAAGACCAGGAAAAGGCAGAAATTTTAAATAACTATTTCTCCTCCGTATATATTAAGGAAGAACCCATGGCAATAGATGTGCAAATTATTGCTACTAAAAACTTGCAGAATAATTGTAACTGGTTAACTCAAGACAAGGTGATGCAGCAACTAAAGAAAGTTAATATAAACAAAGCTCCAGGGCCTGACGGTATCCATCCATGAGTACTTAAGGAACTAAGTGTAGAAATAAGTGAACCTCTGTTTTTAATCTTTCAAGAGTCTTTTCTTTCAGGAAGTGTTCCGGAGGGTTGGAGGAAGGCAGATGTGGTTCCTATATTCAAAAAGGGTTCAAAATCGTTGCCTGGAAATTGTAGACCTGTGAGCTTAACTTCTGTGGCTGGGACAATATTTGAAAGGTTATTAAGGAATAATATTCAAGAATTCCTTGAGAAGAACATGGTTATCAGCAAAAATCAGCACGGTTTTATGAAGCACAGGTCATGTCAAACTAACTTGATTGCGTTCTACGAAGAAGTAAGTAGAAGTATAGGTCAGGGTGTTGCAGTGGATGTGATCTATTTGGATTTTGCCAAGGCATTTGATACAGTTCCACACAACAGATTAGTGTTCAAACTCAAGGAAATCGGTCTAGATGAAAATGCTTGTTCTTGGGTAGAACATTGGCTTAAAAACAGAGTACAAAGAGTTGTCATTAATGGTAAATTTTCAAGCTAGACAGAGGTGGCAAGTGGTGTCCCTCAGGGGTCTGTTCTGGGACCCCTTCTATTTAACATGTTTATAAATGATCTTGAAGACTGCATTGAAAGTCATGTTTCAGTGTTTGCAGATGACACAAAACTTTGTAAAATAATACAATGTGAGCAAGATATTACTTTGCTGCAGAGGGATTTAGATAGACTGGGGGACTGGGCACTCAAATGGCAGATGAAATTTAATGTTGAAAAATGCAAAGTTATGCACTTCGTCATAAAGACTACACAAGCAACGTATACCCTTAATAGAAGCGAATTAGGGATAACAACACACGAAAAGGACTTGGAAATTGTTATAGACACCAAACTATGCAACAATATGCAATGTCAATCAGCAGTGGCCAAGGCCAGTAAGATATTGTCATGCATGAAAAAGGGCATTCATTCTCGGGACGAGAATATAATTTTGCTCTTTATAAATCACTGGTAAGACCACATATTGAATATGCTGTGCAATTTTGGGCACCTCTTCTAAAGAAGGATATTATGGCACTAGAAAAAGTGCAGAGGCGGGCTACAAAATTAATAAATGGAATGGAACATATCAGCTATGAAGAAAGGTTAACAAATTTAAACCTATTTAGTTTAGAAAAACGTCGCCTGAGAGGGGATATGATAACATTTTACAAATATATTCGGGGCCAGTACAAACCATTGTGTGGAAATCTATTCACAAACCGGACTTTACATAGGACACAAGGTCATGCGTTTAGACTGGAAGAAAGAAGATTTCATCTAAGGCAAAGGAAAGGTTTTTTTTACTGTAAGAACAATAAGGATGTGGAATTCTCTGCCGGAAGAAGTGGTTTTATCAGAGTCCATACAAATGTTCAAACAGCTACTAGATGCATACTTGCAAAAGCAGAATATTCAAGGATACAATCTTTCAATGCAGGTTAATAACTGCTTGATCCAAGGATAAATCTGACTGCCATTCTGGGGTCAAGAAGGATTTTTTTTTCCTAGCATGTTGCAAAATTGTGCTTCAAACTGGGTTTTTTGCCTTCTTTTGGATCGACAGCAAAAAACAAATGTGAGGAAGGCTGAACTTGATGGACGCAAGTCTCTTTTCAGCTATGTAACTATGTAACTATATGTAACTAGGGCATGATAGGGAAAATACACGAAAGAAAGGGAGAACCCCTGTCCCAAGACAGTACACACACAACAGGGAAACCAGGGAAATTAGCAGTTTAGTGGCAGTCCTGCTACAGGGACCTCCATTGCTTTAAGGCTTTTTGTGTTCCAAATAATACCAATGACATCTTTAACGCCCAACGCATCTGTTTAAATTTTAAATCATCCCTACTTTAGAGGCTGAATGAAGCTGGGCTCTATGCACATGTGCTAACGTATTGGCCAAATAATAACATTTTATGTTTGAAAAATTTAGACCTCCCTCTGTAGGTGTAAGAGAGAGGTTTTTTTTTTCTATTTATCCTAAGTTTTTTTACCTCTGCAGATAAAAGCTTTGATATTTTGTAGGAGAGTTAGCCAATTATCTGGGGCTTTCAGAGTATCATTTGGATAAAGTAATTCCACTTTGGTATAATATAAGAGTTCACTACGTGGATTCTGCCCCACCAAGATGTTTCAAAATGTATCCAATCTTTTATTAATTGGTTTGTTTGCTTCAAAAGATTTATAAAGTTGGTCTCCATAAGTCTAAGATTTCGTGATCCAAATTCCCAAACAATTAAAGTTTTTTTTCTGGCCCATGTAAAACCATATTTCCTACTGATCTCATCTAGCCCAGAGCCCATTACAGTGGTCTTATCGTTATTCAGGTTGTAATTGGACACCAAACTATATTCAATTAATTCTTCCATGAGAAAGTTTAATGAATTCTTAGGTTGTTTATTCTAAGTAGCATACCTACATAACATGAATTCACTATCTTTGGTTTTCAAACCACTTATTTTATCTTTATTTCTGATTTTCTGATTATTTCTGATCTTTATTTCTGATTTTCAAATCCAGTGGTTCAATTGATAGTATGTATAACATAGGCGATAAGGGAAAACCCTGTCTAACACTATTATTTATGTCAAACCAGTCTGAGCAAATATTTGGCCTGACCGTTCTAGTTGAGGGGTTTTTGTACAATGCCATTATTGCATCTAAAAGCCAGCCATTACTATTATCAGACATTAGTCACCCTACATTTTAATGTATGATATACATTAAATACTTGTCTGCATTTGCTCCAGGCCTCTTCCAGCCTCAGTACCTTTATGTATAAAGTATGCTTGCCATCAATGTATTTAGGCACTCATTGGGCCTTCATTGTTTAGTAATTATATGGCTAGTTGTTGCAACTGACAGTCTAAATTTATGTCAGGCTCATAATTGGGCCTATACCTGTGGTTAGCATTTATTGTACTGCCTGTTAATAATCTGTCTTATTTCACTGTCCATCACTACTTAAATTGTTTTAAACCCTTTCTGGGCTCCACACAGGCCAAGCCAAGTGTACAGTACTTTAAAATAATGTTGGTTATGATCATGTCCTACTCTAACAACCTGCCAAAAATGGAATACAATGTATGATCATAAACTGTAACCAAGCCCTCATTATTTTTGCCTAGATTAGGAGTTATAAAAAAAAATACAAGCTTTCATTCAAAAAAGTAAAAAAAAAATAAAAATACAAAAATGTAATTTATAAATATATTTGCACACATTAAATACAGTGGGTAGACAACAGCTGCAATTAAGTGTGCAAGTAAATTACAGACTATAGAGTCCACCCCTGGCTCTATGTACACCGAACAAAATTATAAATGCAACATTTTTGTTTTTGCCCCCATTTTTCATGAACTCAACTCAAAGATCTAAGTATGTACACATAAGGCCTATTTCTCTCAAATATTGTTCACAAATCTGTCTAAATCTGTGTTAGTGAGCACTTCTCCTTTGCCGAGATAATCATCTATTAGGCATATCAAGATGCTGATTAGACAACATGATTATTGCAAAGGTGTACGTTAGGCTGGCCACAAAAAAAGGCCACTCTAAAATGTGCAGATTTATTACACAGCACAATGCCAAAGATGTCGCAAGTTTTGAGGGAGCGTGCAATTGGCATGTCCCCAGAGCTGTTGCCCGTGAATTGAATGTTCATTTCTCTACCATAAGCAGTCTCCAAAGGCGTTTCAGGGAATTTGCCAGTACATCCAACTGGCCTCACAACCGCAGACAAAGTGTAACCACACCAGCCCAGGACCTCCACATCCAGCATCTTCACCTCAAAGATCGTCTAAGACCAGCAATCCGGATAGCTGCTACAACAATTGGTTTGCATAACGAAATAATTTCTGCACAAACTGTCAGAAACCTTGTCAGGGAAGCTCATCTGCATGCTTGTCGTCCTCACTGCGGTCTCGACTTGACTGCAGTTCATCGTCATAATCGACTTGAGTGGACAAATGCTCACATTTGATGGTGTCTGGCACTTTGGAGTGGTGTACTCTTCACAGATGAGTCCCGGTTTTCACTGTACAGGGCAGATGGCAGACAGTGTGTATAGTGTTATGTGGGTGAGGGGTTTTCTGATGTCAACATTGTTGATTAAGTGGCCCATGGTGGCGGTGGGGTTATGGTATGGGCAGGCGTATGTTATGGACAACGAGCACAGGTGGATTTTATTGATAGCATTTTGAATGCAGAGAGATACTGTGATGAGATCCTGAATCCCATGTTGCACGTATCTGTTCACAATTCCTGGCTGGCATACTCACCGGACATGTCACCCATTGAGCATGTTTAGGATGCTCTGGATCGGCATATATGACAGCGTGTTCCAGGTCCTGACAATATCCAGCAACTTTGCACAGCCATTGAAGAGGAGTGGACCAACATTCCACAGGCCACAATCACCAACCTGATCAACTTTATGCGAAGGAGATGTGTTTCACTGCGTGAGACAAATGGTGATCACACCAGATATTGACTGGTTTTCTGACCGCTCAGACCCCCTCAATACAGTAAAACTGCACATTTTTAGAGTGGCCTTTTATTGTTGCCAGCCTAAGGCACACTTGTGCAATAATCATGCTGTCTAATCAGCATCGTGATATGCCACACCTGTGAGGTGGATGAATTACCTCTGCAAAGGAGAAGTGCTCACTAACACAATGTTAGACAGCTTTGTATACAATATTTGAGAAAATAGGCCTTTTGTGTACATAGAAAAAGTCTTGGATCTTTGAGTTCATCTCATGAAAAATGAGCAATCTGGGGATGTAATTTTTGCGGGGTTCCTGGTTATAATGGGGGTACTTTTGGGGTATTGAATATTTTGTGTATGTTTTCCTGTACCTGAGAGATAATGGAGTTATAGTTTTCTCACACAATTATCTCTCAGGCACAGACGACCCTGGGAAACAAAAAACCCTGTAATTTTATGTTAGAGACCCCATGTTAGGGGTGAGTGCATAAAAGCAGTGGGTGGCCAGACTAAAATCAGTTGACTCCCAGAACTATGTCTCGTCTAGTTACTAGGGGGATGGATGCTTGAGTGTTCCAGCCTGGCTGAGAGGAGAAATTAGCGGAGGTAACCAGTCGGGTTACCTAGGTTCCGCTACAATGTGGTCTTACCTGTGATTTATAAAGAGGAAAAATTATATTCTCATCCTGAAAGTTAATGCTCTTTTTCATGCATGGCAATACCTTACTGGCAATTGTTATTGCACATTGTTGCATAGTTTGTTGTCTATAACAATTCCCAAATCTTTCTTGTGTGTTATCCCTAATTCGCTTCCATTAAGGGTATACGTTGCTTGTACATTCTTTACGCCGAAGTGCATAACTTTGCATTTTTCTACATTAAATTTCATCCGCCATTTGAGTGCCCATTCCACCAGTCTATCTAAATCCCTTTGCAGCAAAGTAATATCTTGCTCACATTGTATTACTTTAGAGTTTGGTGTCATCTGCAAACACTGAAACATGACTTTCAATGTTTTTTTCAAGATCATTTATAAACATGTTAAATAGAAGGGGCCCCTGAACAGAACCACAAGGGACACAACTTGCACCCTCTGTCTAGCAACATTTCCATAAATGACAACTCTCTGTACTCTCTGTTTTTAAGCCAGTGTTCTACCCAAGATTTTCATCTAGACCATTTTTTTTTTTTTTTTAAAGATTGAACACTAATCTATTGTTTGGAACTGTATCAAACGCCTTGGCAAAATCCAAATAGATCACATCCACTGCAACACCCTGATCTATAATTCTACTTACTTCTTCGTAGAATGCAATCAAGTTAGTCATATCAATGCTGATTTTTGCTGATAACCACATTCTTCAAGGAATTTTTGAATATTATCCCTTAATAACCTTTCAAATACTTTCCCAGCCACAGAGTTAATCTTACAGTTCTATAATTTCCAGGCAAGGATTGTAAACCCTTTTTGAATATAGGATTCACATCTGCCTTCCTGTAATCCTACGGTACACTTCTGGAATCTAGAAAGATTAAAAACAGAGGTTCACTTATTTCCACATTTAGTACCTTAAGAACTTGTGGATGAATACAGTCAGGCCCCGGAGCTTTGTTTATATTAACTTTCTTTAGTTGCTGCAGCACCTTGTCTTGAGTCTTCCAATTACAATTTTTCTGCAAGTTTTTTGCAGAAATCATTTGCATATCTATTGCCATAGGTTATTCCTTAATATATATGGAGGCGAAATGGTTATTTAAAATTTCTACATTTTCCTGGTCTTCGTTAACTAACACCTCCATTCTGGTTTTTAGTGTACCTACTTTTTTTTTTTTTTTTAGATTTTATGTTCTTAGAAAATGCTTTAGGGTTGTTTTTTCTTTCTTTGGCAATCACTTTCACATTTTGTAGCTTAGTGAATCTAATCACCTTTTAGCATGCATTATTGGCTTTCTTATATCTTTTATAGGATGCCTGTGATTTGTCCAATTAAAAGGCTTTAAATGCCCTTTTCTTATTTTTAATTTCTTGATTCACTTTCCCACTAAGCCACATTGGTTTCAATTTTTTATTTTTTTTTTGTTTATTACCCAATGGTACATACTGAGAAATTTACCTTTATAATATTTACTTGAAGATATTCCATTTATGCTCTGTGTTCTTTTCACTAAAGAGTTTATGCCAGTCGATATAACAGTGAGAGAACACATGTAGACATCTGCAGGCAGTGATGGAAGTTGGCCTCGCGGGACCACTACATTAAGCCATAGAGGCCTGAAAAATTAACTAATTGACTCCTAATTCACTGGAGGCCAATAACCAAACTATAAAAGGATGGAACTTATGGTAGAAGATTCATAGTATGTTGAAAATGACATATCTGGATGTGTACTGTCAGGTATGTAGTTTGTCACTGCTAGAATTTATTAGGCCAAGACCTACAAGAATTAATGACAAAGGTTGTAGGAAGAATTGAAGGTGAATATAACCTACCAGGCTGTGAGTTGGATGGTGCTAAATCAAACCTAAAGACAAGGTCTAGTACCTACTAACCAGCACCGGGCACCACAGGATTACACCAGGAAACCACAGGATTACACCAGGAAATATATATATAGCGAGGGCTTGCACTCCTGGTGTAATCCTGTGGTGCCCTTATGGAAGCTAATGCACAAGTTAATAGTTGAATATCTACAGTGATCCTGAAGAAATAAAGTCCAACAGGATTATTACAATACATATGCTTGAATTGAAACATGACCCACCTATATTGACCAGACACATATTGTAAGAAATTATGACCCTCCTACAAGGATATTCTTTTAGGGAATGTGTGACAAATAAGACACAAACACAAGTGTATAATAAAATGTATTGTTAATATTGATTTAGGATACTGTTACAGATTTTAAAAGGATATACACTGTAGCGGATGGTATTAAGGCTGTCCTAAAAGACTGTGTTAAAACTGAAATGTGTGTGTTTATTCTTCTGTATAGTTAAAACTGTATGTAGTATTCGTATCATTGTTCTGTAGTTTCCATCCGTATTCCATACGAATGAAAACTACCGAACCAATAGACCACCCCAGAGAGAAGTGTGCGCCTTATTAGGCTTCACACTTCTCTAACCGCAGGTTAATTAGTACTTTGTGCATGTATCTGGGTGGCCGCCGTTCGGCATACGAACACGTGGCGGCGGCCTTCTTACGCACAAAAACCTCAGCGGTGTTTGGTCGTCGAGTGTCTGGAACTCAAATCGGACACTCAGTTACCCAAACACCGCTGAGACCTCCAGGGCTCCGTAACTCGCGAACGGGAAGGCTAATCAGAATGTGTAGGGTGTGTGGGCAGTGTATGTGTGTGGCAATGTTAGTATGGGGGGCTGTGTATGGGGGTCTGTGTGTATATGGGTGGGCAGTGTATGTGTGTGTGTGAGGCAATGTGTGTAAATGTGTATGGTGTGTATGGGGGCAGTGTGTGAATGTGTATGGTGTGTGTGTGGGGGCAGTGTGTTTATGGGGCTAGAGTTCACTCTCACCACTGCGACCACCAGGAATCCATGGGGTTACAGTGTTGAGAGTGAACTCTAGCCCGTAGCTCCAGGGCTAGAGTTGACTCTCGCAAGAGCAGTAACGTTGCCATGGTAACCGCTGCAACGCTCTGTGCTCGCGCAAGAAGGACCCAGAGGAGCTGCAGGGTGAGCTCCCAGGTCCTCTCTTCCTCCCCTGCCCGCACGGTGCCTGCGGACAGGGGAGGGGGGGCATTCTTCCCTCTCTTTCTCCCCCCTCCCCCAACTCTCTATTCCCCCTCTTTCTCCCCGTGTCTCATTCTTCCCTCTCTGTCTCTTTCTCCCCCTCCCCATCTCTCTATTCCCCCTTTTTCTCCCTGTGTCTCATTCTTCCCTCTCTGTCTCTGTATCCCCCTGTGTCTCATTCTTCCCTCTCTGTCTCTGTCTCCCCCTGTGTCTCATTCTTCCCTCTCTTTCTCCCCATCTCTTTATTGCCCCCCCTTTCTCCCCCTCCCCATCTCTCTGTTCCCCCCTCTTTCTCCCCCTCCCATCTCTGTTCCCCCTCTTCTCCCCCCTCCCCATCTCTCCCCCCTCTCCATCTCTCTGTTCCCCCCTCTTTCTCCCCTCCCCATCTCTCCCCCTCTCCATCTCTCTGTTTCCCCTCTTTCTCCCCTCTCTTTCTCCCCATCTCTCCCCTCTCTTTCTCCCCATCTCTCCCCTCTCTTTCTCCCCCCTCCCCATCTCTCCCCCCTCTTACTAGTCAGAGGGGGCCGGCCGTTTCATTTTAGAGCCGCCGGACCGGGTGGCAGCCTGGCCGGTCCGGCGGCATTCCTCTCAATAACACTGAAGAAGAAGGAGGAGGAGGAGCATGTGTCTGTCATGCTCCTTTGCGGTTCCCACATCCTGTGCTGGGAATTGTGGGAACCGCAGGGAGCATGACAGACACATGCTCCTCCTCCTCCTTCAGTGTTAATGAGCGGAATGCCGCCGGACCGGCGAGGCTGCCACCCGGTCCGGCGGCTGCAGCATGAAATCGGCCGGCCCCCTCACAGTGTGCCACCGGACTGGCCACCCGGTGGCACCTGCAGTCCCCCCCCAATCCAGCCCTGCCGCCGGGGCCCCTGAAGGCGGCCCTGGCGGCGGGCCCCCCTCCCGGCCGGGCCCTCGGACCGTGTCCGAAGTGCCCGACCGGTCAGTCCGCCCCTGTGTGTACTGTATCTCCTGTGCAATCAAAAGGTAAAAAAAAAAAAGGAAATTATTGATTGTTACATGACAGCTACTAAAGGTTGATTTTATTCACAAATCAAGTGACAACTAGCCAATAGAGGCTAAACCATTAATAACCAAATAGAGAGTAAATAGAGAGTAAACCAATCTATACTTCCAAGCACGATTCTTCCACATACTTTGACCTTTGACTGCAGCTTTTGAGGGAAACAGACCATAAGTTATTGCTGTGTCTGTGTAATAGATCCTAGCATAAACTAGGTTTCGGTACTGCTTGTGGCATTAAAACTATGTTTAATGAGAGACAGTAGACCCTATTTAATGAATTCTAGTTCAAAACTGGTGTGTATGTGAGTGCTGTGCTTGCTGCTAGTAACCACTGCCACTTAGTACTAACTTGAAATAGCCAATTTACAGTTTGGCTGGTCTTTTTTGTTAAGTGTTTGTAGAAAGAAAACCCTTTTTTGAAAAGTGTGTAAAAAGTAAAAAAAAAAAAAAAAAACTTTTCATTTTGCCTATATGCTGCTACAGTTGCACTCATACAAACTTTGAGTGGGGGATAGATTGTTTTGTTCATCCTAGTTTGAGACTGGTAGCTACAGTTATTCTTGTGCCGACTGCTAGTCAGTTACTGCTACAGTTTGGCAGGGTTTTGTTTTATATGTGTTTCTAAAAAAATACATTTCATATCTTTTTCTGAGTTTATTCAGTCCAGAGTGTGCTGTGCAAGCATGAGAGCACTGTGCATTGCACAGTGTATTGTTTCTTAGAGTCAAACACAATAATGTTACACAAGTAAATCCACCAAGCAGCAACCCATCTTGCAATACAAACAACTATTTTTGAAGCATAACGTTGTGCTAGATTACAATAATCAATAATATCCCAAATATATTTTAATAATAAAAAGGTAACCTCTTGACTGCCCCCTCCTCCACCACTATTAGTAGCATTCAGCCGCAAGATAGTGGGATTAGCATCTGATTTACCATCCAGGAGGCAAATAGTTTTATCTTGGCCTTTTTATGCTGTAATGAAACAGATTCTGTAGTTGGATCAGCAAAGACAGCTAGTCCCATCTAGAAGACCACCAGCTCCACAATAACTGCAGCTACTTCTACCACAGCTAGTTCAAGTGTTACAGCTTATGTGTTTTATAGTGGACAAATCATAGGTTCGGTGAAATCAGTGGACTTGTTGTCATTGCCTTCATTTCCCTTTATTTCTAGTAATATCTCATAAATAGGATGGAAGACTTCCTGGAAAACAGGGAATTAGTTCCTTGTGGCACACTGAAGGACGATGTAGCCTCAGTGGTCAAGAGCCTGATAGATATACTAAAAACTTGTTTGAGTTAAAAAATTGCCAATAGCCCTAAACTAATGATAGCTTCCCTGCAGTGGCGTACACACAAACCATGGGGCCCGATGTGAAAATGATCCGTGGGCCCCCAACATTCCTTATTTCCCTCCCGACAGACACACACACATACACACATACATAGAGACACACACACACAAAGACATATACACACAGACACTTACATACAAACAGACAGGCACACATATATACATACAGACAGACATACATACAGACACACACACACACACAAGACGCACATACATACATACAAACAGACAAGCACACACACATACAGGCAGGCAGACACACACACAGACAGACATACACACATACACAGACAGGCACACACACACATACAGACAGACAGGCACACATACAGACACACACACATACAGACACACACACACACACACAAGACACATGCATACAAAGACACATACATAAAAAACAGACAGGCACACATACACATAGACAGACACATACAGACAGACAGACAGACACACAGACAGACAGACACACAGACAGACATACAAACAGACAGACACACACACACAAGACTCACATACATACATACATACAAACAGACAAGCACACACACATACAAACAGGCAGACACACAGACAGACAGACACACATACATACGGACAGGCACACACATACATACAAAGACATACATACAAACAGGCAGACACACACACAGACAGACACACATACATACAGACAGGCACACACACACACAAAATGTTTAAGTCACCCTCCTGTTTCCTACCTTTAAGGTGCAGGAGGATGACTTTCCCTGGGGTCCAGTGGTGGCTCAAGTGGATGGGAGTCAGAGTTCCCACTCTGACTCCCTCTGCTTCCTCCTGCGCGGCTCTCAGTGTTAGCTGGGAGGAGTGACAGCTTGAGATGTCATCACAGGGGGCCTGGTCGCGCTGTTAAAGCGCCCAGCGCTGACCGGGCCCCCTGACAATCCACATCCATCTGGTGGCCCTGACAACATGGGCCACCCGATGGACCCCTTGGACAGTGGCCCCAGCGGTTTGCCGCGTGGGCAGAAGCCGCAGAAGATGATGGCAGCGAATACCCGGTCACAGGGGTCCGCAGGGCAGCTGGCCCCCTTGTGTGGTGGGCCTGGTCGCAGCTGCGACCCCTGCGACCGCAGTATGTACGCCGCTGCTTCTCTGTGTAATCCTAGGATAAAAGGGAATGTGGCACTCTTATTTAACAGCCTGACATACTATAGGGACAGATGATTTGCAGTTAGAGAGGCATGCTGGTTGAAGAAGATTTAAACATTGAATCTAACATGTTGTCATTGTCTACTAGTTTCAGCAGTAGTGACGACAGCAAGACCCCAACACAACAGAGCTTAACATCTGCGGTTTAAGCAAAGGCTGTTTGGGATTTGGGGGAGAAATTGAATCAGCCAGCAGCCAAAATGAGCCTATAGGTGCCTTTGAAATGGTCAGAGCTTATCTTTGTGAACCTGCTTTGCCTCCTAGTTATAACTCTCTGAGCTATTGAGATGAGAAGAATAGTGTGTGGACTGCTCTGTGTCTGGCTGTCCAGCAGCTGTTGTCATGACCACCGACAACTGACTAAAGCTAGTGAGTGTTTACTCTTATAGAGAACATACTCAATCCACAAAGCTCACAAATGTCCCTGATTAAGATAAATTCAAATTCAATCTCCCCAAGTTTAGTTACCTTGCTATTCACTTGACTTGCCATCAACTGCTGGCTGAGATCCAACTGATCATTTTTAAAGTTGTTTATAAATTTGTAAAAGTATTCTGAAATCTGGTTGTGAATAAAAAAGTTCAAATTAAACTTCTCTTAATGCTACTGCTCCTCTTTTTTAAAATGCTTTTGATTGTAGAGGTAACAATCTGCCTGACTCAGTCTTGCAATGCCTGCTACCTCTCAACACACAGTTGGGAAATGTGTGGGAAAGCTTTGTTTTTCTCATGGTGGAAGGGATGAGTGTCTCTTAAATTACCCTCCACCTTTTACTTTCATTTTTTAAAAATCTCCTTTTTCACTTGAAAATGACTGCTACTGCTGCTGGCATTTTTTTTCAAATGCCTTGATTGGAGTGGTTTCATCCTTGCGACTGAGTCTTGCGGTGTGACTATGCTTGCAACAGGCTTACACATAGTTGGGAGAAGATGAATTGGTACTGTGTTTTTTTCACACTGAGGAGCAGTCACTCAAGCTATAAGGAATGTTTGAGAACGCTTTGATCTTTGGAGGGTGGAAGGGTTGAAATGGATCATATATTGTCTAATTAATTTTTCCATTAAGCATTTTTTTAAATTACATTTTTAAAAATCCAATTTTTTCAATGTAAAATGACTCCTACTTCTCATATTTTTATTAATACAAGATAACAAGAGGAAAAACATTACAATTAATCTCACTGTTTTTTTAATCCAGATATATTGTAATCTAAAATTGCCAACTCAGGATTGACATTAGAAAACTGCCAGATATTGTCTAAGGAATTAGGTTAGGCATTTAGACAATATTGTAGCCATGTGTGCATTGCAGCACACTAATTGACACCTTTTTACCTGCTTTTTTTTCTAATTCTTTATTTATAGATGCACACATACAACAGAGATGTAAGATAGTAGCCTTTTTTACATAAAGAAACAAACAAACAAACAAATAGGGAAAAAGCAGCCCCCCCCTCATAACATGTCAAAAAACCAGTTCAATTACTGAGAAAGGTGCCAGTGTTTGGTTACAGTGATTCAGTCATAGATTACCAGTGCAAGTACCGGATGGTTCTCATTACAATTTGCCCCCCAAAGGCGATCGGTCTTCCGCTCCATCTCGGGGGAATGTTTGACAGCCCAGACAGTCCCCCCTCAGCAAATTAGGACCCCACGGGCCAGGTGACTGCTCTGAAAGAGTGGTCACATAGCCGCAATAGGCGTCCATAGTGTTGCCTGCAGGGGGACTGCCTGAACTGACAGGCAGACCCCCTGCTGGTGAAAAAAGTAAAAAAAAAGTTTAAAAATAAAAAAACAAGGTAATAAATTGAAAAAATAAATATATATATATATATACAGTTGCAAGAAAAAGTATGTGAACCCTTTGGAATGATATGGATTTCTGCACAAATTGGTCATAAAATGTGATCTGATCATCATCTAAGTCACAACAATAGACAATCACAGTCTGCTTAAACTAATAACACACAAAGAATGAAATGTTGCCATGTTTTTATTGAACACACCATGTAAACATTCACAGTGCAGGTGGAAAAAGTATGTGAACCCCTAGACTAATGACATTTCCAAGAGCTAATTGGAGTGAGATGTCAGCCAACTGGAGTCCAATCAATGAGATGAGATTGGAGGTGTTGGTTACAGCTGCCCTGCCCTATAAAAAATACACACCAGTTCTGGGTTTGCTTTTCACAAGAAGCATTGCCTGATGTGAATGATGCCTCGCACAAAAGAGCTCTCAGAAGATCTACGATTAAGAATTGTTGACTTGCATAAAGCTGGAAAGGCTTATAAAAGTATCTCCAAAAGCCTTGCTGGTCATCAGTCCATGGTAAGACAAATTGCCTATAAATGAAGAAAGTTCAACACTGCTACTACTCTCCATAGGAGTGGCCGTCCTGTAAAGATGACTGCAAGAGCACAGTGCACACTGCTCAATGAGGTGAAGAAGAATCCTAGAGTGGCAGCTAAAGACTTACAAAAGTCACTGGCAAATGCTAACATCCCTGTTAGCGAATCTACAATACGTAAAACACTAAACAAGAATGGATTTCTTGGGAGGATACCACAGAGGAAGCCACTGCTGTCCAAACAAAACATTGCTGCACATTTAGAGTTTGCACAAGAGCACCTGGATGTTCCACAGCAGTACTGGTAAAATATTCTGTGGACAGATGAAACCAAAGTTGAGTTGTTTGGAAGAAACATACAACACTATGTGTGGCCAAAAAAAGGTACAGCACACCAACATCAAAACCTCATCCCAACTGTGAAGTATGGTGGTGGGGGCATCATGGTTTGGGGCTGCTTTGCTGCGTCAGGGCCTGGACAGATTGCTATCATCGAAGGAAAAATTAATTTCCAAGTTTATCAAGACATTTTGCAGGAGAACTTAAGGCCATCTGTCTACCAGCTGAAGCTCAACAGAAGATGGGTGTTGCAACAGGACAATGACCCAAAGCATAGAAGTAAATCAACAACAGAATGGCTTAAACAGAAGTAAATACACCTTCTGAAGTGGCCCAGTCAGAGTCCTGACCTCAACCCGATTGAGATGCTGTGGCATGACCTCAAGAAAGCGATTCAAACCAGACATCCCAAGAATATTGCTGAACTGAAACAGTTCTGTAAAGAGGAATGGTCAAGAATTACTCCTGACCGTTGTGCACGTCTGATCTGCAACTACAGGAAACGTTTGGTTGAAGTTATTGCTGCCAAAGGAGGTTCAATCAGTTATTAAATCCAAGGGTTCACATACTTTTTCCACCTGCACTGTGAATGTTTACATGGTGTGTTCAATAAAACATGGCAACATTTCATTCTTTGTGTGTTATTAGTTTAAGCAGACTGGGATTGTCTATTGTTGTGACTTAGATGATGATCAGATCACATTTTATGACCAATTTGTGCAGAAATCCATATCATTCCAAAGGGTTCACATACTTTTTCTTGCAACTGTATATATATATATATAATATATATGAGACATATATAAATATATATATATATATATATAATATGTATATATATATCTTATATATAATGTCATACTAAGTGTATTTTTTTATTAATATATACATATATTATTATAAAAATACACTTAGAGTAAAATTACACACGTATATAATAACTATATATATTGTATATATATATATATATATATATATATATATATATATATATATATATATATATATATGTCCAGACTCTGGCGCTCAACCCACCAAAAAATGTAAATAAAGAAACTTTACCCCGTTGTTTCCTTGCAGAGCAAATAAACCAAGTGAATACAGGAGCACTCTCTTGGTTTTCCAATTATATTTCAAAATATAATTACCACCTTTACATCAACGTTTCGACCCTTCAGGGACCAGGGCATCTTATATCACCTTTGAGTGGGTAATAGACTGTGTCATCACACCAAGTGTGATACTAGTGAGGTGGTTGGGTTACTGCTGTGCCTAAGCTTACACCCAGCTTGTCAGTGTAGATGCAGTTGGTACAAGCGACCATGACAGTTCCACTTTAAAACCTAATATTTACCATCTTTGTCCATGCAATGTATCCAAAACTAATAGCAAATTCACAGCTGATAGCTCTAAAAACATATACATATACAATATATGAAATGAAATATATGAAGATATATAAAATAGATGTTACTGTATGCTAACAAACAGTATTAAATCTACTGTGTGAGTAGCCAAAATGTAGCTTTTTGGCTTTGGATATATTTCTTTTATTTCCTATATCTATATCAGCAACAGTGCATTTGGTTACCACTTATTGACTATAATCAATTGCCATCATGGTCAGCATGTTGGTATTAATTAAACAAAGGTGTATATGGGAGAAAGCATTGGGGACTTTTCTGATGTTGTCAGTAAATGGTATTGGTCAGCTGACAATCTCTAAAGTAGTTGTCACTATGATTGGCAAGTAGCAGCTGTTAACTTACTACAAAATCTTAACATTAGCAACACAACATTTCTGGCTGATGAGACTGTTAATGCCTCCAATGGATTAGTTTCAATGATATGTGTAAATTTTACCAGCAGTCACCATCTCACCAAAATCGAAACCTGCTTCTGCTTGGGGAAAAATGACAAAATTTCCAGACATATCAGGGGAAAACACTAGGCATTTTCATGGGGAAAATTTTCGGTTCGGTTCGGCATTCCGAAATTCGGGACTTCGGCAATTAGGCACTTCGACACTTCGGAACTTCGGCAACTTCAACACTTCGGCACTTCGACACTTCAGAACTTCGGAATTTCAGAACTTCGGAACTCTGGCATTTTGGAATTTCGGGACTTCGGCACTTCAGGACTTCTCTTGCAGTTGCTTAGTAGATAATTTCCCAATTCCCACGGTATTAGGGAGTTATCTACCAAAAGGCTGAAAGACCTAAATTGGTCTCTCAGACAAATTTACTAATACTAAGTAAAACTTACTTAGTATTAGTAAATGTTGCCCCTATTCGCTATACCGCAAGTAGGGTCAGGCCTGTGTCATACTAAGTGTATTTTTTTATTAATATATACATATATTATTATAAAAATACACTTAGAGTAAAATTACACACGTATATAATAACTATATATATTGTGTATATATATATATATATATATATATATATATATGTCCAGACTGGCGCTCAACCCACCAAAAAATGTAAATAAAGAAACTTTACCCCGTTGTTTCCTTGCAGAGCAAATAAACCAAGTGAATACAGGCGCACTCTCTTGGTTTTCCAATTATATTTCAAAATATAATTACCACCTTTACATCAACGTTTCGACCCTTCAGGGACCAGGGCATCTTATATCACCTTTGAGTGGGTAATAGACTGTGTCATCACACCAAGTGTGATACTAGTGAGGTGGTTGGGTTACTGCTGTGCCTAAGCTTACACCCAGCTTGTCAGTGTAGATGCAGTTGGTACAAGCGACCATGACAGTACCACTTTAAAACCTAATATTTACCATCTTTGTCCATGCAATGTATCCAAAACTAATAGCAAATTCACAGCTGATAGCTCTAAAAACATATACATATACAATATATGAAATGAAATATATGAAGATATATAAAATAGATGTTACTGTATGCTAACAAACAGTATTAAATCTACTGTGTGAGTAGCCAAAATGTAGCTTTTTGGCTTTGGATATATTTCTTTTATTTCCTATATCTATATCAGCAACAGTGCATTTGGTTACCACTTATTGACTATAATCAATTGCCATCATGGTCAGCATGTTGGTATTAATTAAACAAAGGTGTATATGGGAGAAAGCATTGGGGAAGTCTCTACATTTACCTGTCACAGCACGCTGATTGGTTTTTTTAAGTGCGTCGGTTATTATGGATTTTTTTATTTGGCCTTTTTTGGGGCTGAAAAAATAAGATTTTAGAAGAAAGAAAACATCAAATGGTAAGTTTTATTGTTTTTACAGGTACTTAGTTAATGCCCCTACCTCATTATTTTATTTACACTGAAATCTATGCTATGCACAAAGTAATTTCTTACCTATCTATACAGACAGAAATCTCCTAAGCTACCTAACAAAAAAGTAATCTAACAAAACGTATAAAAAAAAAACCCAAACAAACACAAAGGTTTTAGGTAAAGAGAATGGTAAACAAAAAAGTTAAGATGTTGGGGTTCACAGAGTTTTGAAATTGAATCGAAACAGGACTTTATAAGTATGTCAAGTTACCTGAGAGGGAAAAAAAAGAACATTTTGAATGTGTGGAATACTGGATGTGGTGCTGCAGTATGTGTATTCTGATGGATGTGTGTACCTAGTAACTAGTAGTCATAGATTATCTCCCTTGTCAATATTGCTGAGGCTAACCACAGGTGAACTGTTCATGCGTAGGGGGTGCCTTTATACCATCCACACATACACTATTTCCAAAATGCCTATTTTTTTTATTTTATTTGAGAATTTCCTGCATTTTTACTTGGGACAATTTGTTTGAAAACCGAATAAAATTTTACCATAAGAATGAATGTAAATTTGATTCATCTGTTCCACCTCCCCTCCCTCCCAATTACAGTTGATTAATCGCTTACATGCACAACCAACTTGTCTGGTTACAACTACATGTTTGTTTGTCCACCCACTGTAAAGTGCTGTGAAATTTGTTGGTGCTATATAAATAATAACATAATAATAACAGTGAGCACTACTAACTGCATACCATCTACATTCTGTACCAACAAGGTTACTAACGAGGTTAGTGCTGTTTAATTTGTACGGGTGCCAAGCTTTTGTATGTGCACCAGGCAAAAATTTTCTCAAATCTTTTGTTCCACTACCGAATTGTCCAGGTAAGAGAATGTTCTAGTTCTGAGGTTCCACTGTATTTGCAAATTATATAAAGAAGTAATTTTTTTTACTGAAAATACTCTTATTCTTTTTTCCTATGTTGTAATGAGTAAATAAATATAATTTGAAAAAAAAATGCACTTTGTTGTCTGTGTTAAAAATAGATCAATCTTTGAATTATATATTAAGAAATATAATATAAAGGCAAAAATGGAAAACTGCTAAAGAAAGCTGTTCAGTAGTCTTGCTTGTTTTAAAAGCCCAGACACAATTTGATCTTTTACTTGTTTTATATTCAGTATCACCTTTTGTCTGTCTGAACATTTCTGAATTCCCTTTATGCGTTAGCCTCTACCACCTCAACTAACTTTCTATATAACAGACCTTGCTCCCATTTCCCTTGAGTGTTCCCCCTTCTATCTACCCAGTGTGACTTCCACATCAAGCAATTTGTTTTATCTTGAACACGTTTCCTTCAAATAGTTTATAGGATCCCTTATTGTATATGGAATTTCCAGCTTCTCTAGTCCCTATTATAGTTTTTCTCTTCAATAAGTTCTAAGCATCACACATACAAATCTTTTAACAAGCCAATCCATGGACTATTTAATTTTGAAGAATTTAATTTATTAATATCTTATTCATTGGTCTTCTCGGATATTTGTTCTCACTGTGTATAACATATACAATCCTCATGAGCAACATTGTTAATGCTGAGCTGTTAATGGCATTATTTCTATTACTATTTTTGATAGAACTGATTTTCCATTATACAAGAAATACACATAATTAGAGAAACTAAAATGATAATATACCATCTGATTCAATATTCACATCCCAAACAAAAAGCATTCTTCTTTAAATTCTACTCATTTTATGTATAGGTCAGTTGCATTAAAATTAGCAGTTCAATATACCCATGGTAATGTCAGCTTAGAACTATTGGATACACATACTGTTATACTGTTTAATGCTGGTGAACACATAGTAAATTCACCCAGGCTCATATAAATTATTTTAAATGTATTATTTTATCAGTCAATGGGGACTTGGAATAAGAATATTTAATGAATATATACCTTTTGTGTCTGTTTACAGCCTTGCTAAATTACTTGCTCATTAGGTTAGCTGAAATAATGTTGCTAGCACTGTGTGCTACATTATAGATCACATTACTGCAGCATGTATCAGTTGTTCCTTTGAGTATTTTGTAGCCCAAAAGCATTAATCAATAACATAATAATTTCTCAGCTGCTAAAACGTCCCTTGATACAATGCCAAGAAAGAAAAAGAACACACTGGAATTCAGGAGTTTAGTATGTTTTCACTTGTCAGTAGAATTAAAAACAGTATTTATTGCTTCTACTACTTTTAAAGATTCTGAAAAAAAAGAAGAAAAGGTGCTAAAGATGTAACCTTCAAAAATCTATGAAAAATGCTTCCATTTTGAAATGTACTGTAATCTAGAAAAAGGTGCTCAACCAAATGAGGTCCTGTTCGTACAAAGACCGAAGCTAACCTACAAAAACGTACATATAGAATTGTACAGCGCTACGGAATTTGTTGGCGCTATATAAATAATAAAATAATAATAAATAATAATAATAATAATATAGAAGCACTCAAACATATATATAGAGTATATACTTTATTGTGTCCAATTGTTAAAAAATAAAACCACAATTTTGTTGCTGCTCCTGACCCGCTGCATGCCGCATGGGAATCCAAAGAATTTCTATGAATTGGAGGGGGGGAGATCTAATGAGGAATATAGGTCAAACTGAGATGAAGTGGATTTTTAATTTAAATACAATGCAACCATATGGATTAAATGATGATTTCGAAATTTGTCATTTTTTATAATTACACTTTAGTTTTATATATATTTTATATTTAATATATATATATACTAATTATTTTTACTAGATTATACTATTTTCATTTTTCATTTATTATTTTTTAGTTAAATCATCATGATGACCATATAGTGTGCATTTTTTAATTATGCTATAATATATCTTTTAACTGTTTTGTATTACTATATACACTCCTCTAAATCATTGTCCCCCATTTTTTCCTTATTATGATTTAAATTTCGGAGAACTATTTATATTTATGGACATTTCTGGGATATTGGACAATCAGTGATCTGAACTTGGATACCGAATGGATTTTGCCCTTAAGCAAGATGGCCGCAATACTATTGAGGATACCCAACATATTTCTTCACCAAGCAAAATGATCCCAACACCACAAATGGCTGGATTAATTGATATAATCAAATAAGACTTTTTTATAGTATTCGCCAAGTTGTTTTATTATAATCTTTTGTATATGATATTGTATGTAATTGTGTACGATTGCAGCCCACTTCCGTAAGTGACGTCACGCGCACGAGGCGTCATGCGTGATGACGTCACGACATCAGTGATATCGGAAGCAGCTGGGCTTCACACTGGGACTAACGCCGTGATTGGATGTATCACGGACGTCTCCCTCCAATCAGTTCCCTATTAATGGGTATTTAAACTTCGGTTTAGCAGCATTATGTCCACCAATTGATAAAGCCGAACAGTATATCGGCGAAACGCGTCTTGGACACAGCACTGGCACTTGAGTATACAGATTTTATTTGTTTTTATAAGTTACAATAAATGTTTATTTCTGTTACCAAGTTGACTAGTGATATATTTATGCTGCTATCAAGAAGGGAAGTGTCACTCTATAATTGACACTGTGCTTATACACTTGGAGCCCAGTTAAAGGCTCCTGACAAGGTGAGAAGTAAATAGTTATTTTCCTCACCTGATTACCTACTATATTAAGGATATCTGCACTAGGGTTAGCTCTGCTTCCCTATTTCTCCTATTTTTGTCTCCATTCTGAGGTCTCTTATTGAATATGGCGATTTAAAGGATCCTATTACCATCATTTTCATTACCTCCTGAAAGTTACAGGAGTAAGTGTGTGTTTTTATTTTTAAGCGCTCCACCTTTGCACTGTTTTCTGCATGTATTTGCACTAAAGTGTTTTTCTCCATGCCGCAGCCGTGCCCGACCGGCACGGTCTCGACGACACCACGAGCTCACCTGCTCGTCGGCGAGCCGGGAGCCGTTCCTCTGCTTTCTTTGGGCGTTGCGCCCAAATCAAAGCTGGCGTGGACCACGTGGTCGCGTCCATCTTAAACTCCGCCCCTCAAATTAATACAAAAATGCGTGTGATGTCACAACGTCAACGCACGCGCATGTTCTGGGGTCAGAGGTCACCCTCTGACCAATCAGAACCCAGAGAGGGATATTTAAATCCCTAATTCACTCCAGTTCCTTGCCCTGTCATGGTTTCCTGTTCCTGGTTCCCGAGAGTGTGTTTATCTTTGTGAATCTGACTTCCTGATATCCTGATCTTGGCTTTTCCCTGGTTATACCGAATTCTGGTTTCCCTGACTTGGCTTGTTTAAATGGTATTTGAGTAGTCCGGCCATTCTAAGGTCCAGTTTACGCTCTGTTCTTTTATTTTTCCTTTTCTTTTGTATGTATATGTGTACATAGTTTCTGCATGTTGGACCACACTAGCAGTCGTGACAAATTTAATAAAAAAGTGATAAATATATAGACAATTTAAAATTATCAAAACTGCATTCACTGTAAGTAAATGTCACAATTACAGAAATTCAGATGGCAAAATCTGATTATTGCTCATGCCATTCAACAATGTACAGATTTTATAATTCAGCCCCCAAACAGACCTGAATTTGGTTAGAATTTCATCCTGCAGAAATCTGGACCGAATGTTGCAAATCTGGGCCGTGAGGCTTAAAATCTGGGCCCATATTTAAAAAAAAAAAAAAGAAGAACTATTTGCCTGCTGCCAGTGCTAGCAGCCAGTGGTTCTATAATTAAAAAACCTGTGGCAGTGAGAGGATTAATTATGTGGTGACCACCATCCAACACATTTAAAAAGTTACAAAATAAATAAATTAGAAATAAATACATTAAAATCCAACAAGGGTCATATAGCTGTAAGGGAGGTTTTAAACCTCCCTTTGTCCCCAATTGCCTTGCTGTTAAAACTAGTGACTTGGCAACCATTACTACCCAGTCGCTTAGAAAAGTCCTCCCTGTCGGGATGATAATGTCCAGAAAGATATTGACAGTATTGATTAAAACAATTATAGTCTGCATGTTTGAGATGCTAAGCACAATAACCATTGTTATTATTAAAAAAGAGCTGAGTCTATATACTAAAGGCCAAGTTGCAATGATTTAGGAACCATGTTGCAATATACCTAATGACATAAGCAAAGAAGAGTCAATAAAGGCAAATCTGTAGCAAAATCGCCTGTTGTAAATAATTAACACTGACCAATAAATCTTGCTATTTCTCTTCAAGGGTCCAGTGAAACATACTGTGCGCGTACAGCATTTAAGGCAAGAACACTGCTGGGGTGCATACGTTCTACTTATCTGCTAATGTAACAGAGTGACAGAGTGAATTAACTAACCCACAGAAGACAATTTGTTTATTGACAGTGATAGGTATGAGTAACTGTGGCAATTGGGAATGCTTATAATCTCTTAGCAACTATAATTATTGGTCATCTAGCCGTGCCAAAAGCACGGATGCCTGTTAAGTGTGCTTGGATGCTAACATAAGAAAAATAAGCAGTCAGAGAATATATACATATATATATATTATTTTAATCTGTGAAAAACACAGTTGATTGTGTTATGTTTCTATATTAATGCACATCCATTTTACAGTTGAACTGTGTTTTAGTTTGACTGCGTACTTACCAAATAATACAAATATTTGATTTAATTTTAATACATAAAAGGCATATCATAAATTGATATTACATAGTTATATAGTTATATAGCTGAAAAGGGAATGGTGTCCATCAAGTTCAGCCTTCCTCACATTTGCTTTTTGCAGTTGATCCAAAAGAAGGCAAAAAAAACCCAGTTTGAAGCACTCCCAATTTTGCAACAAACTAGGAAAAAAAATCCTTCTTGACCCCAGAATGGCAGTCAGATTTATCCTTGGATCAAGCAGTTATTACCCTTGAAAAATTATATCCTTGAATATTCTGTTTTTGCAAGTATTCATCTAGTTACTGTTTGAACATCTGTATGGACTCTGATAAAACCACTTCTTCAGGCAGAGAATTCCACATCCGTATTGTTCTTACAGTAAAAAAACTTTTCCTTTGCCTTAGACGAAATCTTCTTTCTTCCAGTCTAAACGCATGACCTTTCTGTTCTGTGTAAAGTCCGGCTTGTGAATAGATCTCCACACAATGATTTGTATTGGCCCTGAATATATTTGTATAATGTTATCATAACCCCTCTCAGGCGATGTTTTTCTAAACTAAAGAGGTTTAAATTTGTTAACCTTTCCTCATAACTGATATGGTCCATTCCTTTTATTAATTTTGTACCCCGCCTCTGCACTTTTTCTAGTGCCATAATATCCTTCTTTAGAACAGGTGCCCAAAATTGCACAGCATATTCAATATGTGGTCTTACCAGTGATTTATAAAGAGGCAAAATGATATTCTCATCCCGAGAATGAATGCACTTTTTCATGCATGACAATACTTTACTGGCCTTAGCCACTGCTGATTGACATTGCACATTGTTGCATAGTTTGTTCTCTATAACAATTCCCAAGTTCTTTTCGTGTGTTGTTATCCCTAATTCGCTTCCATTAAGGGCATACGTTGCTTGTGCATTCTTTAAGCAGAAGTGCATAACTTTGCATTTTTCAACATTAAATTTCATCTGCCATTTGAGTGACCAGTCCCCCAGTCTCTCTAAATCCCTCTGCAGTATACAGGGAGTGCAGAATTATTAGGCAAATGAGTATTTTGACCACATCATCCTCTTTATGCATGTTGTCTTACTCCAAGCTGTATAGGCTCGAAAGCCTACTACCAATTAAGCATATTAGGTGATGTGCATCTCTGTAATGAGAAGGGGTGTGGTCTAATGACATCAACACCCTATATCAGGTGTGCATAATTATTAGTCAACTTCCTTTCCTTTGGCAAAATGGGTCAAAAGAAGGACTTGACAGGCTCAGAAAAGTCAAAAATAGTGAGATATCTTGCAGAGGGATGCAGCACTCTTAAAATTGCAAAGCTTCTGAAGCGTGATCATCGAACAATCAAGCGTTTCATTCAAAATAGTCAACAGGGTCGCAAGAAGCGTGTGGAAAAACCAAGGCGCAAAATAACTGCCCATGAACTGAGAAAAGTCAAGCGTGCAGCTGCCACGATGCCACTTGCCACCAGTTTGGCCATATTTCAGAGCTGCAACATCACTGGAGTGCCCAAAAGCACAAGGTGTGCAATACTCAGAGACATGGCCAAGGTAAGAAAGGCTGAAAGACGACCACCACTGAACAAGACACACAAGCTGAAACGTCAAGACTGGGCCAAGAAATATCTCAAGACTGATTTTTCTAAGGTTTTATGGACTGATGAAATGAGAGTGAGTCTTGATGGGCCAGATGGATGGGCCCGTGGCTGGATTGGTAAAGGGCAGAGAGCTCCAGTCCGACTCAGACGCCAGCAAGGTGGAGGTGGAGTACTGGTTTGGGCTGGTATCATCAAAGATGAGCTTGTGGGGCCTTTTCGGGTTGAGGATGGAGTCAAGCTCAACTCCCAGTCCTACTGCCAGTTCCTGGAAGACACCTTCTTCAAGCAGTGGTACAGGAAGAAGTCTGCATCCTTCAAGAAAAACATGATTTTCATGCAGGACAATGCTCCATCACACGCGTCCAAGTACTCCACAGCGTGGCTGGCAAGAAAGGGTATAAAAGAAGAAAATCTAATGACATGGCCTCCTTGTTCACCTGATCTGAACCCCATTGAGAACCTGTGGTCCATCATCAAATGTGAGATTTACAAGGAGGGAAAACAGTACACCTCTCTGAACAGTGTCTGGGAGGCTGTGGTTGCTGCTGCACGCAATGTTGATGGTGAACAGATCAAAACACTGACAGAATCCATGGATGGCAGGCTTTTGAGTGTCCTTGCAAAGAAAGGTGGCTATATTGGTCACTGATTTGTTTTTGTTTTGTTTTTGAATGTCAGAAATGTATATTTGTGAATGTTGAGATGTTATATTGGTTTCACTGGTAATAATAAATAATTGAAATGGGTATATATTTGTTTTTTGTTAAGTTGCCTAATAATTATGCACAGTAATAGTCACCTGCACACACAGATATCCCCCTAACATAGCTAAAACTAAAAACAAACTAAAAACTACTTCCAAAAATATTCAGCTTTGATATTAATGAGTTTTTTGGGTTCATTGAGAACATGGTTGTTGTTCAATAATAAAATTAATCCTCAAAAATACAACTTGCCTAATAATTCTGCACTCCCTGTATATCTTGCTCACATTGCATTACTTTGCAGAGTTTTGTGTCGTCTGCAAACACAATGCTTTTTTCAAGATCATCTATAAACATGTTAAATAGAAGGGGTCCCAGAACAGAACCCTGAGGGACACCACTTGCCACCTCTGTCCAGCTTGAAAATGTACCATTAATGACAACTCTTTGTCCTCTTTTAAGCCAATGTTATATCCAAGAACAAGCATTTTCATCTAGACCGATTTCCTTGAGTTTGAACACTAATCTATTGTGTGGAACTGTATCAAATGCCTTAGCAAAATCCAAATAGATCACATCCACTGCAACACCCTGATCTATACTTTTACTTACTTCTTCATAGAATGCAATCAAGTTAGTTTGACATGACCTGTGCTTCATACAACCATGCTGATTTTTGCTGATAACCATGTTCTTCTCAAGGAATTCTTGAATATTATAGATTAATAACCTTTCAAATACTTTTCCAGCCACAGAAGTTAAGCTCATAGGTCTATAATTTCCAGGCAAGGATTTTGAACCCTTTCTGAATATAGGAACCACATCTGCCTTCCTCCAATCCTCAGGAACACTTCCTGAAAGAAACGAATATTGAAAGATTAAAAACAGAGGTTTGCTTATTTCTACACTTAGTTCCTTAAGTACTCATGGATGAATACTGCCAGGCCCTGGAGCTTTGTTTATATTAACTGTCTTTAGTTGCTGCAGCACCTTGTTTTGAGTTAACCAATTACAATTATTCTGCAAGTTTTTAGCAGCAATCATTTGCACATCTATTGCCCTGGGTTCTTCCTTAATATATACGGAGGAGAAATAGTTATTTAAAATTCCTGCCTTTTCCTGGTCTTCATTGACTAACACCCCCATTCCTGTTTTTAGTGTACCTACACTTTAATTTTTTATAATTTATTTACTTAAAGAATGCTTTGGGGTTGGTTTTGCTCTCTTTGGCTAACATTTTTAAATTTTGAAGTTTAGTGAATCTAATTGCCTATTTTGCACGCATTATTGGCTTCATTATATCTTTTATAGGATGCATCTGATTTGTCCGATTTAAATGCTTTAAATGCCCTTTTCTTATTTTTAATCTCAGTTTTACTTCTCTACTAAGCCACATTGGTTTCAATTTGTTTCTTTTATATTTATTACCAGTGGTACATACTGAGAAATGTACCTTTCTAATATTTGTTGGAAGATGTTCCATTTATTCTCAATGTTCTTTTCACTAAAGAGTTTATGCCAGTCAATATATTGTAAAGCTGCCCTTAACTTATAGAAATTGGCCTTTTTAAAATTATATGTATTAGTATACCCCATGTGCTTTTGTTTTTTTGAGTTTATTTCAAAGGACACTATATTGTGATCACTATTTCCCAAGTGCTCACCTATTTGAATGTTGGTCAAAAGATCAACGTTGTTTGTTAAAACCAGGTCCACACAAACATCCTTTCTAGTTGGTGCTTGTACAAGTTGTGACATGAAGATGTCATTTAACAAGTTCAAAAACCTAATTCCCTTTGCTGAGCTACTAGTCCCTCTGTCCCAATTTATGTCTGGGTAATTAAAATCTCCAATAATTAAAATGTTACCCAGATTTGCAGCTTTCTCAATTTGCTCAAACAGCTGTTGTTCCTCGTCAATATTAATAGTAGGTGGTTTATAAGATATCCCAACCAATAGTTGATTTCCCTTCTTTTGCCCCGTGGAAGTAGCAACAAAAATCACCAGGTTCAATAAAAAAGCCCTTTAATTGACCATTAAAATACACATGAGATGTCTCTTGGGAGTTTATCAAAAAGTAATCTGACATCACATTACAATTCCTCACTTCTTATACTTTAGACCCGGAACTAGCCCTCCGTTTAGCTCAATCAGAACTCCAAATATGGTTACATTTCCTATTGGCTAAATTCTAGTGTAAACAACAGTTTGAGGTCACGATAACTTTAGTAGATCTTTCTAACAGATAGCTTGACCACATTAACGACACAGGGAACTTACATAAGTTTAGAATTTAACCTGTTCAGTGTTGGCATGTGTCTTACTACAGATATTTTGTTAGAATAATCTCCCCCTTACCTAATCTAACCTAACACATTGTCAACTGTCCATTCATGTCTCAACCCTTAACTACCTTTCCCTCCCCTTCCCCGGCAATGGCTAACAGGACACTTGCAAAATATATTTTCCTGTTACAGTTCAAGAAACAGTCCTTGTAGAAATGGACAAGCAGCAAAATGGCTGACAGCATGTCAGTAGCAGGTAACATATATTCACAGCCCCAAGCAAATATTTACCCATAAAGCTTCCACATTTTCCTCATCACATTCCACTTGCTTAAGATTTGGCTTTAACTCATGGCTGACATACAAACATACCCCACCACCCTTCTTGTTTTTCCTATCCTTCCTAAATAACATGTACCCATTTAAGTTAACTACCCAGTCATGTGTCTCATCCTACCATGTTTCAGTTATGCCTATTATATCATATTGTTTAGTGTATGCTAATGCCTCTAGTTCCCCCATTTTGTTATTTAGGCTCCTTGCATTAGTAAGCATACATTTAATATCATGAGTCACTTGTACTTTTTGTGAATTATCAACATTACATACCTTCTCTGTTCTGAGCTTGCCCCTCCCCCATCTCCACCCCCCTTATACTGAGCTAAAGCCCATCTCCTTTCTGTCCTATCTCCATTTTGTAGATTGCTATGACCCTCCCCCCACTACTAGTTTAAAATCTCCTCCAACCTTCTAGCCATCCTATCCCCCAGCACTGCAGACCCTCTCCCGTTTAGGTGCAATCCATCACCACTATAAAGGTTGTACCCAATCGCAAAGTTGGCCCAGTGCTCTAAAAACCCCAAACCCTCCTTCCTGATTGTAGCACGTGGCACAGGTAATATCTCAGAGAATACCACCTTGGAGGTCCTTTTCTTAAGTTTGCTACCTAATTCCCTGAAATCATTCTTTAGGACCTTCCATCTTCCTCTTACTTTGTCATTGGTACCAACACGGACCATGACCACTGGGTCATCCCCAGCCCCTCCCAATAATCCATCTACTGTGTCAGCAACATGCCGGACCTGAGCACCCAGGAGACTGCAAACTGTCTGGTTGAGCCAATCGGAGTGGAAGATTGCCCTATCTACTCTCCTAATGATAGAGTCCCCTACCACCACAACCTGTCTAGCCTTCCTTACATTTTCACCCTCACCTGTACTAGAGGGGCTGTTCCCTCGGCTGTTAGAAGTAACAGCTTCCTCTAATACAGCTACTCCTGAGCTGATGCTCCCAATATCTTCACTCAAACAGGCAAATCTGCTAGGTTGCACTAAATCAGGACTAGCTAGCCCTTTCCTCTTTCCTCCCCCCCCCCCGCTACCTCGCCCCACTGTCACCCAGCTACGTGCCTGTTCCCCATCTGTCTTATCTCCTCCATCTCCACTACCTGTCCCCACTAAACTCTGCTCAGTGAGCAGCAGACTTCTCTCAAGATTGTCGATCTCCCTCAATGCTGCAATTTGCTTCTCGAGATCTCCAATTTGAGCTTCCAGAAAAGCCACTCGCACACAACCATCACAGAGGTATGGACCCTGGACGGGTACATCCAGGCATGCATACATGCAACAAGATGTGCATTGAGTCAAACCACCAATCTTGCTAACACTCAT
Organism: Pelobates cultripes; assembly: GCA_933207985.1. Taxonomy (NCBI): domain Eukaryota; kingdom Metazoa; phylum Chordata; class Amphibia; order Anura; family Pelobatidae; genus Pelobates; species Pelobates cultripes. Next base: position 252,053,629 of record OW240912.1, on the reverse strand, counting down.
TTCCCCAGATACAGAACAATAAAACAATTACCTTGTTAGTTTAAACCCCTTGTTTGTTTCAACTTCTGGTTTTCTAACGCCTACTTGAAAGAGTCTACTTAACAGAGTCTGCTTTCAAGCAATGAGAGCAAGCTCAGTGAGTTAGGGGTGTGCTTATATGGGAATACAAATTCCACACAGGTGGAAATTAATGAACACTCCCCCAAACAATCAAGCAGCAGCACAAAGGAGGGGAAAAAACTGAACACAGAAAAAAAAATATATATTTTTTTTTTTTAAACTTACTTCAACTGCAGGATGTCAATCAAGTCTGGTTAATTATGTATATTTCTAGCAAGCAGTTATATTTAAAATAGAATGTCTTACATTGTTTTAACAAAAAAATATTCCTTATCACAAGCTTATAAGGGATCCTGTAGTGTTATGATTGGATTTAAATATAAATATTCAGAATAAAACATAGCTGTTCAGCTAAATCACAATGCGGCAAATGAATCATGTAGCCTTCTGTGGCAATTTTAGACTCAGTTGGGACATAGGTTTTCGAGTTGTATTAAATAGCCTCTTGCCGCTATCACAACATATGAACTGCATGTTTATTCTGCAGACTTTGGTGTGTCTTCATAGAGAATTAAGAAGAAAGGAGTTTAAAGTGAATGATGCTTAAAATATTTTCCGTGCCATACAGCTGGGTGCATTACTTGTGCTGGGTAAATCAGAACTCTCAATGAGTGTCACATAATGTTACATTTCAGAAGATGCAATGAATTCACAGCGAGAGCAGAGGCAGCAGCTGGATCTTCATAGATTTAAGCACTTTCTCAGAATATAAAAAAGGCTATATTGAATCACATAGTTGAGATTCTCTGTGTTATTGGCACTTGCAATACATTTCATATAAACTTTCAAAATATAGTGCCCAGTGTTACTGGAAACAAACACATAAACCAATAAAAAAAAAAAAATACTCAACTTTTTTAAATTCACATGTGAGCTAAAAATACCAAAGATTGGCATTTAGATCTACCCAGCCCAGTAGGTTGCTGAAACTTTCTGGCCAATTATAGTCATCCTATACATGTATCTAGAGTATAAGCCATGCTATACAGCCAAGACAAGCTATGATGACACTCAGAGATGGATTTTTCCCTGGGCCACTGGGCAGGTACCAGATTGGGGCCCAATCCTAATCCCCTGGGCTCTGTTTCTGTGAGTGATGTGTGATGACTGAGTACTGTGTGTGAGAGTGTGTGGAGGAGGCTGAACACTATATGATGCTACTAAATGTGCCCGCGCATGCTGGTTGAGTGTTGAGTGTGTGTGATGGCTGAATTTTGTCCATGTGTTTAGGGAAGCATGAGTGTAGCTTAGTGTAGTATATGTTTTGCTTGCCCCCATTCCCTCTTGCTTACCTTCTAATGTGCTCAAAGTGTTGGCACAGGCCACAATGGTCCCTCAATGAAGTGAAAGATTGCAGCCATGCAGAGAGATTGCTTGATTTTCCTGCTGGCTCAATGAGGTCTCAATCAGAGCCAGAGAACCCTGCCCCTGTCTGAATCTGGGGTCCTGTGTGGCTGCTTCTTTACTTAATGGGTTATCCAGCCCTGATACCATTGGCTTATGTCTGAATCATATCCCAGAGCATATTAAACTGATAGGAACAATTCAAGCAGCATAAACACCACAGAGTTCTTTAGTGGTTATGATACTAGGATTGTCATGATTCCCCCCATTACAAATAGTCAAACTATTTTAGACATTGACATTGCAGGGCTTCTATCAGGAGAGTTAATGGAAATAGCTCCTGCTTAGGAGCTTCTCGCTCTACATCGACAGTAGTGGAAAAGGGGAGCAATGCTCGGTTGACTACAGGAAAGAAGTCAAACAATTCCAAAATGGTTTGAATGCTTACAAATATGGGGCACCAGGGCACTCCTCTCACTATAACCACTAGAGCACAGTGCTGTGGTCATGATTTTTGGAGTGTCCCTTTAGCAGTGGTCATGAACCTTGTATATTTGCAATCCATAAAGGGTTTTAAAAACAGCAATAAATAACCATGCTTGCAGTGACACTTTCCCATGCAACTAATTCTCACGTTCATAAGTTTAATCTGTATCACTATACAGAGCCATGAAGACTAAAGAGATGGAAAATGTATCCTGAGATAATGTTTCAGTTTAGTTAGAACCCGTTATAGAGTGTATAGAATCTTTACTTCAAAGAGGAACTGTCTCTTCTTTGGAAATTATACCTGTGAATAAAGCATTAAGCTTCACAAATCACTTGTGTGAACCTATTTTAACATGTGATGCTTCATTTTCATTTAAAATGTGCATTAACCCCTTAAGGGGTATGTGACATGTCATGATTCCCTTTTATTCTAGAAGTTTGGTCCTTAAGGGGGTAAAGACTTAGGAAGTGACATCACAATCCAATCCAGTGTGGTCACTTATATTTTAAATGTATTTCACTCCAGAGCAGGGGATGACGTGCTGACGTGTGGATGTTGCGTGCTTTGTGAGGAGAGGATTGACTTGGGGAGTGGAATGGCGGACACAAGAGTCTAATGTTACATGCCGCTTGATGGTTGCATAGCGGCGTGTTCTAATTGAACATGTGAACGATACCAAACATTGTCAGTTGGTGTTGCAGTGTGCTGAGGAGTGGGACCAAAATCACATAGGGACGAGATTAACCAAGAAACTGTGAATGGTGTTGTCCAATAGTTTTGTGAGGTGAGGGAACGCCGAAAGCTGAGAATGACTGCATGTGGCTGACTTGTAACTCTGGGAGAACGGCAAGGCTGATTGTTGCACACATCAGAAAATATCGATAAGATAAGCAAAACAGTTAATTTTTTCTTTTTTTCTCTGTAGTATTTAATAATTACAACTGACCTACCTGGATCATGATCTGTTTCAAGCGGATTAAATAAGAGCAATGTTTCATGGAGGTGGAGGTGGTGTAAATAAAATAAAGGAAGGAGAAATAAGGGGGAGAATAAAATTTTAAAAAAGGAAAGGAAAAAGGAACGAAAGGAAAAAGGAAAAAAGAAAGGAAAACATTAAAGGAGAAAAATAAGGTGGCTGATATGGCTACAAAAAAAATTGCGCAAGAACAAAAATTAACCTCTAAAAGAGAAAAAAAAAATCCCAAATAGGATAAGAGTCTCTCCACTTCTCTCCCCACACCAAAGATTTAACAGATAGATCTATCAGAGAATCACTGTCTAACTTAGATCTGTAATTAGTGGATATGAAAAAAGAAAATGAAGAAGTTACGGTTAATGTCCTTAATGCAAGTCTACAGAATATTCTTAAAGAAATCAAGAAAGAAATATTCTCAAACTCACTTGAAATCAAGCAAGAAATTAAAAATGACATAATGAAACTTACCAACAAGATTCAAATTATGGAAGATCCTGTCAGGAATATGGATTTTCAAATAAAATCTCTAAAGGATGAATCTATAAAAATGACTACAAAAGTATCTTACCTTGAAAACAAAATAAATAATCTTGAAGACTGTTCACGCAGGAAAAATCTAAGATTTCGAAATTTTAAATAAACAGCCAAACTAGAAGATCTGAGGCTAATATTGAATGATTATTTTGAATCCCTAGGTCTCACTTTAAACGTCTATGAAGTGAAAATTGACAGATGCCACAGGTTAAATAAACCACTTAACATTGCACCTTAAATACCCAGAGCCATTATCATCTGTTTATATTCCATTATCATCTGTTTCTATTCCTATGAAGGAGAAAGTTTTGAAAGCCAACAGAAAAAAACCTCTAACATTATAGCACTTCCTGACTTATCATACAACATAAGATCTAAAAGAAGATCATTTGCACCTGAAATTGCAATCCTCAAAAAACATAATATAAAATTTAGATGGGGTTTCCCTATTAAGTTGATTATTATAATTGATGGTAAAATGGAGACATTTAAAACCCAGAATAAAGTAAAGGATTGGCTCATTAATAAGATTTGAGAATGAAGAAATCTAAACAAACGAAGAAAGAGAATTGGGCAATAAGAAAATAGGGTTAGAGAGTTCTGTGTTTTTTTCTAAGTAATGCAAATTGAAATTTAGGCTTACTAAGTCAACTTTTTTTGTAAATATGTGTTTCACTACATTGATATATATTGATACTTAACGAATTATACATATGTAACAATATCTCTAAAAGAATATTTACTGGAGGTTATTAAAATGTAACAGTATTCTGATAACACAAGATAAAGAAAATAGATGGGCAAGCAATAAGAAGGAATAAATAGTAAATATTAATAATACTCACTATTTGTATAATTTCGTTTCACTAGGTTTAGGTTATTAATTTCCTTATGGAAACATGGAAATATAAGAGATAGGGAAGAAAAAAGGAAAGGGAAATGGAAAAGAAGGGGAGAATCTTTCTTTTTTGTAATGCCACTAATATGAAAAATAGAATTGGTGCAAGTAAGTTAAATTGAAATATAGGCTTAATAAACCATCACTGTTTTTTCTTTTTGTAAATATATGCTGCACAATAACACCGATAATTAAATTAATCTAAATACATAAGTATGATTGTGAGAGTAGATTTAAAGTTGCAAAAAAAGTATGTGAACCCTTTGGAATGATATGGATTTCTGCACAAATTGGTCTCCCCTTTGGCTAAACAGCCCTGCTGCTGGGGGACAGGACCGACTGTCCCTACCCCCGCTGGTGCATGTGCAGAGATCACGGTCCCATCTGTTGTGGAGATTACTGTCTCCCCTTGGTGGGCTAAGCTGCTGCTGGGGAGAGGGGGTAACCAGCTCCTTTCCCATACATACTTTCAGCTGCTGGGGAGAGGGGGTAACAAGCTCCTCTCCCATACATACTTTCAGCCGCTGGGGAGAGGGGATAACAAACTCCTCTCCCTGACACACTCTCTGCTGTTGGAGGCAGAGACCGACTGTCTCCCCTTTCAATAATTTTTCCTGTCACTGGGGAGAGGTGATAACCGGTTCCTCTCCCTGGAACACTCTCTGCTGTTGGAGAGGGGGATCAACTGTCTCCCCTTGTAATATAGTGTCCTGCTGCAGGGGAGCGAGACCGACTGTCTCCGCTTCCTGCTGGACACACTGCTGCTAGCGAGGAAGGACTGCACCTTTGGCTCCCTGGGACTCACTGGACTGCTGGGAAGAGGGACCAACTGTCTCCTCTCCTAAGGACACGCACTGCCGCTGGAGAGGAAGGACAGCACCTTCCACTCCCTGGGAAACATACTGCCGCTGGCGGGGAAGGACGGCACCTTCATCTCCCTGTAACTCACTGAACTGCTGGGGAGAGGGACTAACTGTCTCCTCTCCTAAGGACACACTGCCGCTGGGGAGGAAGGACGGCACCTTCAGCTCCCTGGGATACATACTGCCGCTGGGGAACTGGGCCGACTGCCCAGCATCCCTGTAGGGCCTGTAGAGAGACCTCGGTCCCATCTCCACCTGCCAGCTGAGTGTCTTCCCAGGACAAGTCAATAAGGTCTTCCATATCTGGGGCTGGTTGGGACATATGTGGTACAGTACCAAGGTCCCCTGATAAGAGGCTTGGTTGCTGGGGAGGAGGAACTAAACTCAATGCTTCCGGTGGTATACAGTCAATAAGCCCCATCATGTCAGAGACAGGCGGCGTTATACGTTGGAATAGGCAAACATAATCCTGTTCTAGTTCCCACTCTCGGTTGGCAAGAAAAGATAGATCTGGCTGAATGGCATCGATCTCCGTAAAGTCCCAGTTGTCTGCCCGCTCAGCTCTGATGGACCAGAAGCGAGCAATGTCAGTGTCTCCGAACCAGAGACTAGTTTCAATAGTATCCCACGACAAACCAGGGCCATCGTAGTCTTCCCCTTCAATACACTTGTACTCGATCAGCCATGGGTAGAGGTGGTAAGCATGCCACCGCAGTGCCCGATAGGAATCATCCAGCCACACCTCAGTCTCAACTAGCGTCTCCAGTTCGCTTACCCATTCCTCTGAGGTCTGGTTTCCCAATAACAGCATCCGCAGCTCTAGTTGTTCTGCTTGGCGCTGGTTAGTGGTCAGGATTTCCTAGCACTGGAAGGGTCGAATTTCGTCGATGTCCTCCTTCCAGAGATCGGTACGAAGAGCCACCCTCCACTCTGTCTCTCTTTCCTCTGGGATAGGATACTCCATACGGCGCATCACATCCTGTAGTCGCTGCTGGAGCCTGGCGTCAAAGTGAGATACTGCACGGCCTTCCATCTCTGAAGTAGTGCTGGTTTTCCCAAGGCTAGGAAGCCATCCCACCACTGCCACCAATGTAACGGATCACCTGGCACCCCGACTGGGTACCTCCATTGATGGATGCTCCTAGCGCTTCTTGAGGGCTCCAAGCACTCTAGTCGACACCACAACCACCGCAGGCAGAACATACAGTGACTTATTATAACATAATTACATATTTATAAATGGGTGGGGAAGACCATAATTAACACAAAATGTCTCTCCTGCATGCAGAATTAGCAATATGCAAATCTACCCGAATATGCAAATTACCAGTCTTGGTATTCAGGTAGTGCATATTACTGTTGCTACCAACAGAGGGCACTACACAAGCTCCATAGCCAAATCCATCTAGTTGGTAGCAATCCTCAGCAGTACAGGAGACCAGGCAATACATCCCAGGGGCCATAGTCACATGGCAGGAGGCTGGCAATCAGTCTTATCCAATGCCCAGTGGCGAGGCTGGTTCCGCCACACCTTCTATGTGCAACAGTGTCAAAAGCCTTACTGAAATCTAGGTAAGCAATGTCTACTGCACCACCCTGATCTATAATTTTAGTTACCCAATCAAAAAAATCAATAAGATTAGTTTGGCATGATCTCCCTGAAGTAAACCCATGTTGTCTCTGATCTTGAAATCCATGTGTTTTTAGATGTTCAACAATCCTATCCTTTAACATGGTTTCTATCACTTTCCCCACTACTGAAGTAAGGCTTAGCCCTTCTCTGAACCCTCTCTAAGGTATCAATATCCTTCTGAAGATACGGTCTCCAGTACTGTGTACAATACTCCAAGTGAGGTCTCACCAGTGTTCTGTACAATGGCATGAGCAGTTCCCTCTTTCTACTGCTAATACCTCTCCCTATACAACCAAGCATTCTGCTAGCATTTCCTGCTGCTCTATTACATTGTCTGCCTATCTTTAAGTCATCAGAAATAATCACCCCTAAATCCCTTTCCTCATATGTTGAGGTTAGGACTCTATCAAATATTATGTACTCTGCCCTTGGGTTTTTACTTCCAAGATGCATTATCTTGCACTTATCCACATTAAATGTCAGTTGCCACAATTCTGACCATTTTTCTAGTTTACCTAAATCATTTGCCATTTGGCTTATCCCTCCTGGAACATCAACCCTGTTACATATCTTAGTATCATCAGCAAAAGACATACCTTACCATCAAGACCTTCTGCAATATCACTAATAAAAATATTAAAGAGAATGGGTCCAAGTACAGATCCCTGAGATACCCCACTGGTGACAAGTCCAAGCTTCGAATATATTCCATTAACTACAACCCTCTGTTGCCTGTCACTCAGCCGCTGCCTTACCCATTCAACAATATTGGAATCCAAACTTAAAGATTGCAGTTTATTGATAAGCCTTCTATGTGCAACAGTGTCAAAAGCCTTACTGAAATCTAGGTAAGCAACGTCTACTGCACCACCCTGATCTATAATTTTAGTTACCCAATCAAAAAAATCATCAAGATTAGTTTGGCATGATCTCCCTGAAGTAAACCCATGTTGTCTCTGATCTTGAAATCTTCTTTAGATGTTCATCAATCCTATCCTTTAACATGGTTTCCATCACTTTCCACTACTGAAGTAAGGCTTACTGGCCTATAGTTGCCCGACTCCTCCCTATTACCTTTCTTGTAAATGGGCACAACATTCGCTAACTTCCAATCTTCTGGGACTACTCCTGTTAACAATGATTGGTTAAATAAATCTGTTAATGGTTTTGCTAGTACACCACTAAGCTCTTTTAATAGCTTTGGGTGTATTCCATCAGGTCCCATTGACTTATTTGTCTTTACTTTTGACAGTTGAAATAGAACCTCTTCCTCTGTAAACTCACGTGTAATAAATGACTCATTTATCCTTTTTCTTAACTGAGGCCCCTTTCCTTCATTTTCATCTGTAAATACAGAACAAAAATATTCATTGAGGCAGTCAGCTAGACCTTTATCCTCTTCTACATACCTTCCTTCTTTGTTTTTAATCTAACTAATCTTGTTTTACTTTTCTTTTCTCATTTATGTATCTAAAAAATGTTTTATCCCCCTTTTTTACTGACTGTGCTATTTTCTCTTCTGTGTGTGATTTGGAAGCTCTTATAACTTGCTTAGCCTCTTTCTGCCTAATCTTATAGATCAAGCAGTCTGTGTGTGTGTGTGTGTGTGTGTATGGACTCAGCAGTCTGTGTGTGTGTGTGTGTGTGTGTGGACTCAGCAGTCTGTATGTGTGTATGGACTCAGCAGTCTGTGTGTGTGTGTGTGTGTGTGTGGACTCAGCAGTCTGTGTGTGTGTGTGTGTATGGACTCAGCAGTGTGTGTATATAGACTCAGCAGTCTGTCTGTGTGTATGGACTCAGCAGTCTGTATGTGTGTATGGACTCAGTAGTCTATGTGTATGGACTCAGCAGTCTGTCTGTGTGTGTGGACTCAGCAGTCTGTGTGTGTGTGTATGGACTCAGCAGTGTGTGTGTGTGTGTGTGTGTTTGTGTGTATGGACTCAGCAGTCTGTATGTGTGTATGGACTCAGCAGTGTGTATGTGTGTGTTGACTCAGCAGTCTGTGTGTGTGTATGGACTCAGCAGTGTGTGTGTATGGACTCAGCAGTCTGTCTGTGTGTATGGACTCATTAGTCTGTATGTGTGTATGGACTCAGTAGTGTGTGTGTATGGATTCAGCAGTCTGTATGTGTGTATGGACTCAGCAGTGTGTATGTGTGTGTGGACTCAGCAGGCTATGTGTGTGTATGCACTCAGCAGTCTTTGTGTATGTATGGACTCAGCATTCTGTATGTGTGTATGGACTCAGCAGTCTGTATGTGTGTGTGGACTCAGCAGTCTGTGTGTGTATGGACCAAGCAGTCTGTGTGTGTGTGTGTGTGTGTGCATGGACTCAGCAGTCTGTGTGTGTGCGTGTGTGTGTGTGTGTATGGACTCAGCAATCTGTGTGTGTGTGTATGGACTCAGCAGTATGTGTGTGTGTGTGTGTGTGTGGACTCAGCAGTCAGTGTGTGTGTGTGTGTATGGACTCAGCAGTCTGTATGTGTTCATGAACTCAGCAGTCTGTATGTATGTGTGGACTCAGTAGTCTCTGTGTGTGTGTATGGACTCAGCAGTCTGTCTGTGTGTGTGGACTCAGCAGTCTGTGTGTGTGTGTGTGTGTGTATGGACTCAGCAGTCTGTCTGTGTGTGTGGACTCAGCAGTCTGTGTGTGTGTGTGTGTGTGTATGGACTCAGCAGTCTGTATGTGTGTATGGACTCAGCAGTGTGTATGTGTGTGTGGACTCAGCAGTCTATGTGTGTGTGTGGACTCAGCAGTCTGTGTGTGTGTATGGACTCAGCAGTCTGTGTGTGTGTATGGACTCAGCAGTATGTGTGTGTATGAACTCAGCAGTGTGTGTGTATGGACTCAGCAGTCTGTCTGTGTGTATGGACTCATTAGTCTGTATGTGTGTATGGACTCAGTAGTGTGTGTGTATGGATTCAGCAGTCTGTATGTGTGTATGGACTCAGCAGTGTGTATGTGTGTGTGGACTCAGCAGTCTATGTGTGTGTATGCACTCAGCAGTCTTTGTGTATGTATGGACTCAGCATTCTGTATGTGTGTATGGACTCAGCAGTCTGTATGTGTGTGTGGACTCAGCAGTCTGTGTGTGTATGGACCAAGCAGTCTGTGTGTGTGTGTGTGTGTGTGTGTGCATGGACTCAGCAGTCTGTGTGTGTGTATGGACTCTGCAATGTGTGTGTATGCACTCAGCAGTATGTATGTGTATGGACTCAGCCGTCTGTGTGCGTGTGTGTGTGGACTCAGCAGTCTATATGTGTGTATGGACTCAGCAGTCTGTGTGTGTGTGGGGGGGGGCTTTTAAACATAAATAAAAAATGGAGGGGGAGTTAATGTCCTCCCCCTGGCCGCTGTGTAAAATGAAACAATGAACTCTGATTGGCTGAATTTCAAGCTAACCAATCAGAGTGCTCTGTGTCATTTTACACAGCATGGGAAAATTCAAAGAACTTTCCCAGGCTGTGTAAAATGACACAGAGCACTCTGATTGGTTACTTAATCAACTAATCAGAGTACTCTGTGTCATTTTACAAAGCGTGGGAAAATTCCAAAGAACTTTCCCACGCTGTGTTAAATGACACAGAGCACTCTGATTGGTGGATTTCAAACCAACCAATCAGAGTGCTGTGACAGGTAAATGTAGTATGGACTCAGCAGTCTGTCTGTGTGTGTGGACTCAGCAGTCTGTGTGTGTGTGTGTGTGTGTGTGTGTGTATGGACTCAGCAGTGTGTGTGTGTGTGTGTGTGTGTATGGACTCAGCAGTCTGTATGTGTGTATGGACTCAGCAGTGTGTATGTGTGTGTGGACTCAGCAGTCTATGTGTGTGTGTGGACTCAGCAGTCTGTGTGTGTGTATGGACTCAGCAGTCTGTGTGTGTGTATGGACTCAGCAGTATGTGTGTGTATGAACTCAGCAGTGTGTGTGTATGGACTCAGCAGTCTGTCTGTGTGTATGGACTCATTAGTCTGTATGTGTGTATGGACTCAGTAGTGTGTGTGTATGGATTCAGCAGTCTGTATGTGTGTATGGACTCAGCAGTGTGTATGTGTGTGTGGACTCAGCAGTCTATGTATGTGTATGCACTCAGCAGTCTTTGTGTATGTATGGACTCAGCATTCTGTATGTGTGTATGGACTCAGCAGTCTGTATTTGTGTGTGGACTCAGCAGTCTGTGTGTGTATGGACCAAGCAGTCTGTGTGTGTGTGTGTGTGTGTGTGTGTGTGCATGGACTCAGCAGTCTGTGTGTGAGTGTGTGTGTGTGTGTGTGTGTAAGGGACTCAGCAATCTGTGTGTGTGTATGGACTCAGTAGTCTGTGTGTGTGTGTGTGTGTGTGGACTCAGCAGTCTCTGTGTGTGTGTGTGTGTGTATGGACTCAGCAGTCTGTATGTGTGTGTGGACTCAGCAGTGTATGTCTGTGTATGGACTCAGCAGTCTGTGTGTGTGTGTGTATGGACAGTAGTCTCTGTGTGTGTGTGTGTGCGTATGTATGGACTCAGCAGTCTGTGTGTGTGTATGGACTCAGCAGTCTGTATGTGTATATGGACTCAACAGTGTGTGTGTATGGACTCAGCAGTGGGTGTGTATGGATTCAGCAGTCTGTGTGTATGGACTCAGCAGTATGTGTGTGTGTGTGTGTGTGTGTGCATGGACTCAGCAGCCTGTGTGTGTGTATGGACTCTGCAATGTGTGTGTATGGACTCAGCAGTATGTATGTGTATGGACTCAGCCATCTGTGTGCGTGTGTGTGTGGACTCAGCAGTCTATATGTGTGTATGGACTCAGCAGTCTGTGTGTGTGTGTGGGGGGGCTTTTAAACATAAATAAAAAATGGAGGGGGAGTTAATGTCCTCCCCCTGGCCGCTTTGTAAAATGAAACAATGAACTCTGATTGGCTGAATTTCAAGCTAACCAATCAGAGTGGTCTGTGTCATTTTACACAGCATGGGAAAATTCAAAGAACTTTTCCACGCTGTGTAAAATGACACAGAGCACTCTGATTGGTTACTTAATCAACTAATCAGAGTACTCTGTGTCATTTTACAAAGCGTGGGAAAATTCCAAAGAACTTTCCCACGCTGTGTTAAATGACACAGAGCACTCTGATTGGTGGATTTCAAGCCAACCAATCAGAGTGCTGTGACAGGTAAATGTAGAGACTTACCTGTCAGTCTCTTCATTTACCTGTCAGAGCACTCTGATTAGATGGCATAAACCCACCTATCAGAGTGCTCTGAACGTAATTGCAGGGCGAAGCAAGGCTTTATAAGCCTTCCCCCACCTGCAGAGCTCAGTCTGCGCGGAGCCCTCCAGGTGAACATGGATTTTTCCTTATTTGTTTACAGTGCGTCGGTTATTATGGATTTTGATTTGGCCTTTTTTGGGGCTGAAAAAAGAAGATTTAAGAAGAAAACATCAAATGGTAAGTTTTATTTTATCTTTTTTAACAGGTACTTAGTTAATGCCCCCCCCCTCATTATTTTAGGGTGAGGGGGGTAGGTCGGGGTTAGTTTTTTTTGGGGGGGTTTGGAAACCCCTAGTCACCTGGGGGGGATTTTTATTTACGGCCCCCACCCACCACTCAGGAGTGGGGGCCGGGGGGAGAACATTAGGTCCCCCCTTATTGTTATTTAGGGCCCCCACCCGCCGCACAGACTACCTTAGGTCCCCCATTGTTATTTAGGGCCCCCACCAGCCGCGCAGGGGTGGAGGCTGGGGATAGGACCTTTGGTCCCCCCCTCATGCTATTTAGGGTCCCCACCTGCCACGCAGGGGTGGGTGCTGGGGTGGAGGACCTTAGGTCCCCCATTGTTATTTAGGGCTCCCACCCACCGCTCAGGGGAGGGGGCGGTGGGGGAGGACAGTAGGTCCCCTCCTTATTGTTATTTAGGCCCCCCACCCACCGGGTTGGGGCTAGGGCCCCCCAGCTGCCGCGCAGTGGTGGGGGCCGGGGGGGATGACAGTAGGTCCCCCCCAAATTCTTGTTTAGGGCCCAAACTGCCGCTCAGGGGTGGGGGGTGGGGGGGAGGACATTAGGTCCCCCCATTTTTTATTTATGGCCCCCACCCACTGCGCAGGGGTGGGGGTCGGAGGGGAGGACAGTAGGTCCCCCCTTATTGTTATTTAGGGGCCCCACCCATTGCACAGTGGTGGGGGCAAAAAAATATAGTTTTTTTGTTTGTTTTTTTACAATGGCTGCTCACTGTTTACTAGACACGCCCCTACTCGCGGTATAGCAAGTAGGGGCTGAATTTACTAATACTAAGTAATCTTTACTTAGTATTAGTAAATTTCGCTGAAAGACCAATTTAGGTCTTTCAGCCTTTTGGTAGATAGCTCCCTAATACCATGGGCATTAGGGAGTTATCTACTAAGCGGCTGCTTATTTTATGTTATTTTTAAGTGATTTCCCTATCCACATTTGTTTGCAGGGCACTTGTCCTACTCTTACCCCCATTTTACTTCCTTTTGCAGCCCTCTAGGCCTTTCCAGGAGTTTTTGGGAGCCTATTTTGTGCCCATTGACTTCTATGGGGTTCGGGTTCGGGGTCAAGTTCGAGCCCGAACCCGGACGTATTTACAAAGTTCGGCCGAACCCGCCGCACCTGAACATCCAGGTGTCCGCTCAACTCTAAACGTAAATCCAATATCAATATTCTCAAAAATTATGAACAAAAGAGAAAAAATATCAAAAGGCGTATTAATAATTGCTGGTGATTTTAATTGTGTTTTTGCTTTAACAATAGATAAAAAATATAATTCACAGCTCAAATCAGATGAAGCAATTTTAAAACAATCGATTTTATGGTGCCTAGAGGACTGTGTATCCAGAAGGTCGAGACTGCACACATCTGTCTACAGTACACAATTCTTATTCTAGAATCGATATATGTTTAGTTAAAGCCAACACAGTTGAAAACATTAATAAAAATATGAAAACATTAATATAATACAGGAAACAACAAAAATACAGGGTGCGCTAAGTAGAATAAATAAGAGATAAATTATACAAATAGGAGATAATATTTACAAAAATAGTCTCTGAAAATACAAGGTGGGTCTTGGGTAGGTCTTATTTGGTTCTTGATAAGGTCCTCAGTGGTTAATATGAAAAACAAAATTAAACACATAGAAAGACCAATAGTGCAAAACCGTTAGGGGATGGTGTCACGGACAACACAGAAATAGAGAAATGCCAACTCACGATCGATAGAGCTATGCCCAGCTCTAAGTAAAACAACATACAGTGGTATTTGAAACTCCCCACATGCTGGACAATAGGTGATTCTTCAATACTTTGTACAACGACTCAAATACGTGTCAGCATATAAAATACATAAAAGAAAAAAAAGGACCAATGGTGCACTAACGTATGACACCTGCAGCTACAAACAAACACCGAAGTCCTAAGAGTGCCAACTTACAATAAAAAGAACTATAACCAGCTCTAAGTAAAACAGCATACAGTGGTATTTAAACTCCTCACATGTAGGATATCCTTCTGGTGATGTATGGAGTGCAGGAATTATGAAAGACAAAAGCACAAAAGAGAGCCCATAGTGTTCTCAGTGGATAAAATTGGTGCTAAAAGGTAAAATGAAACGTACTTACAATGTATAGAGCAGCCACACTGCTCTATGAACCAGGCGTGAGTGGAATAATCCTCACCTAAGGATTTCTTTGTAGTACTGGATCTTTTAAAACAGTAAAAAATCAGCCAGGATAAAAGTAGCAAAAATAAAAATAGAAGGACTGACCATAGAAGTATAGGTAGTCTAAAAATACTTTAATTATAACAAGATCATAAAACACACAACGCGTTTCGCCCAAAATAGGCTTTTTAAAGTGTAGACAGATACTCCTGGCTTGTTACATTTTATAAGCAGCAGAAATGGCCTAAAATTTTAAAATTGGCGCCATAATGACGTCATTGGCATGTGACCGCGGTCACATGACATATACATAAATACAAGATAAACATAAATAATACACAGTGATCGTTTTACATAAATAAATACATGAGATAATTTAAAACCCATGTTAAACTCATATAGGATGCTAAAAATTAACTTATGTGTAGTAGAAAAAGGAAATAATATAAGGGAATCCAAAGGTGGAAGGTCGCGAAATCGCGGCCGTGGGTGGGGTCGGATGTGGAAGAGCGGCAGTATGGGGAGTGGCCGAGATGGAGGGCATGATCTAAAAAAGGGGCGGACCTCGCAGCTGAGATAGGGAGATATAGTGTAAACGTGGCGGCCATCTTGGTTATGGGCAAAGTGAGGGAAAGTGATGAAATAGAAGTGAGATTCTATTATAGCAAGGTGAATGCTTTTAAAGGGACATATATGCTTATGATATATTATAGCATATTTATAACAAAATTAAATGTTGAATAAACATGTAAAATATAATATATACAGTTGTATTAGCTTGTGTTTAAATAGAGTGTAATAAAGAGCATTATAGAGTTTGAATTTAAATTTAAAAGGCTACTTAATGGTTACTGAAATGTTTATCCTGGGGTTATAGGACATTATAGATGGGAGCAGGAGAAAACAAGGTTGATAATTAATATAAATAATATATATTAAAATGTTAAAAAAAGTTGTTGATAATAATTATTAAAAAATTAAAATATTAAAATTTATAGAAAATTAAAAAGGTCAAAATCTGCATTTAAACCGTCAGGGGTAAGTGTCTTAAGATTAAAAACCCATTCCATTTCGGATTTACCTAAAATATTTTTAATATCCCCACCTCTCCATGGGATTGTACATATTTGGATAGGGATGAATTTAAGGACACTTGTTTTTTTTTGGTGGTGTGTTAAGTGCTTTGAGACTGTGTGGTTCTCAAAACCATTTCTAATATTGCGACAATGTTCGGATATCCTAGTCTTTAGATTTCTGGATGTCATACCAACATACTGGAGGCCACAAGGGCACTCCAGTAGGTATATGACATTTTTTGTGCAGCATGTGATGAAATTGGGAGCACCTCAAAAAATAATTTGGGTTTTTTCGAGAATAATTTTATTAAGAACAGGGTCTTCTAATAAAATGTGCCAATGTTTTTTGATGGTTCTTTTTATGTCTCTGTTTTTGTTGTTATAGTCAAAGATGATGGGCAAGAATGGAGTAGTATTTTGAGTTTCTTTATTTTTATTTTTATATTTTAAAAGGCTGCTTCTGTCATAAGGTTTTATTTTAGTAATAATAGTGTTAAGTTTGTCCTCTGGGTAGTGTTTCTCTAAAAATTTGTTTTTTAAAATATTACTCTGTTCGTTAAAATCATCATTGAGTGTGCAGTTTATTTTGAGTCTCAAGAATTGGCTCTTAGGAGCGCTTTCGAGCCAAGGTGCGTGGTGGCAACTTTTTTGATCAATGACTGTGTTAGTGCACACCTTTTTAAAAAAGTTTTTGTGTTTAGTTGTCCATCTTTAATAAAACATTTTAGATCTAAAAAGTTAATTTCTTCCTTACTAGACTCTGTAGTTAAAACTATACCTCTATCAATTTTGATTTAGGTGTTTTAAAAACAGTTGTAAAGAGCTGTTTGTGCCATTCCAGATAAAAAACAGGTCATCAATGTAACGGAAATAGGAAACCAAGTTTGCCCTCAAATTTAATATATATTATTTATACTAATTATCAACCTTGTTTTCTCCTGCTCCCATCTATAATGTCCTATAACCCCAGGATAAACATTTCAGTAACCATTAAGTAGCCTTTTAAATTTAAATTCAAACTCTATAATGTTTTTTATTACACTCTAAACACAAGCTAATACAACTGTATATATATTATATTTTACATGTTTGTTCAACATTTAATTTTGTTATAAATATGCTATAATCTATCATAAGCATATCTGTCCCTTTAAAAGCATTCACCTTGCTATAATAGAATCTCACTTCTATCTAATCACTTTCCCTCACTTTGCCCATAACCAAGATGGCCACCACGTTTACACTATATCTCCCTATCTCGGCCGCGAGGTGTTTATGTATATGTCATGTGACGTCATAAAGTATAACAAGCCAGGAGTATCTGTCTACACTTAAAAAAGCCTATTTTGGGCGAAACGTGTTGTGTTTTTTATGATCTTGCTATAATTAAAGTATTTTTAGACTACCTATACTTATATGGTCAGTCCTTCTATTTTTATTTTTTGCTACTTTTATCCTGGCTGATTTTTTACTGTTTTAAAGTATCCAGTACTACAAAGAAATCCTTAGGTGGGGATTATTCCACTCACGCCTGGTTCATAGAGCAGTGTGGCTGCTCTATACATTGTAAGTACGTTTCATTTTACCTTTTAGCACCAATTTTATCCACCGTGAACACTATGGGCTCTCTTTTGTCCTTTTGTCTTTCATAATTCCTGCACTCCATACATCACCAGAAGGATATCCTACATGTGGGGAGTTTAAATACCACTGTATTCTGTTTTACTTAGAGCTGGTTATAGCTCTTTTTATTGTAAGTTGGCACTCTTAGGATTTCAGTGTTTGTTTGGAGCTGCAGGTGTCATACATTATTGCACCATTGGTCCTTTTTTTTCTGTTATGTATTTTATATGCTGACACGTATTTGAGTCGTTGTACAAAGTATTGAAGAATCACCTATTATCGGAACTTCAGAATAAAATTAATTTAAAAACAAAGAAAAGATCAAAAAAACTTTAAACAAACTAAGTTCAAATACGTACTATCAAGGTAATAGAGAAAGTAAGAGCTTAACAAAAAAACTTAAGAAGCAAACAGAGAGAAATAGCATGAACAAACTTATAGATGACCAAAATAAATATTCCTGACATGAAAAAATTGTTCATAAATTTAATGAATATTATAGTAATTTATACAATCTTGAACTGAATCGTGAAAGAGATAAAATAATAGGTTATTTGGCAGATACTAATATTTCCAACATATCTAATTCTGATCTAAATATTCTAAATATCAATTTAAAGTTGATGACATTAGAAGATAATATCCAAGATATATATTTGAAGAACTGGTTTAAAAATTAATTGCGAATAGCTGACATGATATAGGAAGATCAGGTACTCCCTTTTGCAGAAATGATGTCCAATTTTCAACTTCCTAATAAAGAGCTTTTTGCTTTCTTAATAATTAAAAAAAAAATTAAGTAAGGACTTATTGAGAAATTCTAATATAATTACTAATATAACAGAAACTATTTTCTCATATAAAAAAGTTAAATAGGTGACATCAAAAGCTAACAGACTAATATCTTCTATTAACAATAAACCTTTGGGGGAGGCTCGACACTCAAGATGGCCGGACGTGCTTTGTAATAGCTCTGGCTCTCAGCACACTAATTTAGGCCTAAATTGATTCAGAGTGATGCAGAAGTCACCCTACCTAGCCAGCAGTAGACTTGCTTGTACCATTTGATGTACAAATCAGCTGGGCCCGATGGGCTATCATCCCGACTCTGTGCATGGGGAAAGCGGCCGATTTCCCGAACCGGTAAGCACAGTGGGCAAAAGTTTCTCACTAGCCCTGTTTCCCCCCTCTGGGCCGGTGGGGTACCTGTACCCTGCACTTTGTACTTTGTACTTGTACCTTGTACTTGTTTATGACTACAAGCAGGTCTGCACTCCAGTAGGGAGCCAGCTATGTTGGGAATGTATAAAAAATTCTGAAAATGGGCCAATAGGTCTGGAGTGCAGACCTGCTTGCAGTCATAAACAAGTACAAAGTACAGGGTGCGCAACTAAAAACACCACCACAATGTGATATACTTATATCAAGGAGGACTTTACAATTTGTCTCTGGTTATCTGTAAAATATAAAACTGTACATAGTGCGATACTGTATATACACAGATATTTAAGTACACAGAGGTAATGGGTCACTCACTCTTCCCAGAGCCACGTATAGCAGGCTCTGGCTGTGATGGCTTATCAGCAGATAAAGTTGCTGGAGTGAATCCTTGAACTCTGTTACTCCCAAATATTCAGGAAACTTGAAGGTTTTTCTCAAATGAAAGACACAGATTGGTGATTACTGTGTATAGTGCGCTTACAAATGTAATTGAGTTAAAAATAAGCAGCTACACACTCTAGTGGATACTCTCTTATCCCCACTAATTATAGTAATGAACCAAAGAGAGCTTAGTACAATCTGGATATAACGTCCAGACTCTACTAATCAAATGAGTGGAGCGCTAAAGGTATAGACTTACCCTAAAATAGGGTTAAATCTCAGATGTATATCAGTACATATAAAGGAAACAAAAAATAAAACAAAATTTAGTGTAAATCCACAGGTGGTAATGTGTTTTGGTGATAATTCAAGTAGTTTGGTGATAATTACTACTTGAATGACTACTTGAATTATCACCAAAATACATTACCACCTCTGGATTTACACTATATTGTGTTTTATTTTTTGTTTCCTTTATATGTACTGATTAGTGATGCACCTAACGGTTCGCTGGCGAATAGTTCCTGACGAACATAGTGTGTTTGCGTTCGCCACGGTGGGCGAACATATGCGCGGTTCGATCCGCCCCCTATTCGTCATCATTGAGTAAACTTTGACCCTGTACCTCACAGTCAGCAGACACATTCCAGCCAATTAGCAGCACACCCTCCCTAACAGACCCTCCCACCTACTGGACAGCATCCATTTTAGATTCATTCTCAAGCTGCATGCTTAGTGAGAGGAGGGAAAGTGTAGCTGCTGTTGATTTGATAGGGAAATGGATAGCTAGGTTAGTGTATACAGTGTCCACTACAGTCCTGAAGGACTCATCTGATCTCTGTTGTAAGGACAGCACCCCCAAAAGCCCTTTTTAGGGCTAGAACATCAGTCTGCTTTTTTTTCTGTAATGTAATTGCAGTTGTGCATAGCAAGACCACTTAATGTTATCTCACATATATATTATTATTCTTATTAAGTGTTCAAAAAAAAAAAAAATTCAAGAAACCACTGTGATACTCCGCAGATGTGGCCAAAATAGTTAAAAACAAAAAGTTAGCATTTAGGAATTATAAAAAAAAAACCAGAGTGAGGAAGACAAAATGATCTATAAGATTAGGCAGAAAGAGGCTAAGCAAGTTATAAGAGCTTCCAAATCACACACAGAAGAGAAAATAGCACAGTCAGTAAAAAAGGGGGATAAAACATTTTTTAGATACATAAATGAGAAAAGAAAAGTAAAACAAGGATTAGTTAGATTAAAAACAAAAGAAGGAAGGTATGTAGAAGAGGATAAAGGTCTAGCTGACTGCCTCAATGAATATTTTTGTTCTGTATTTACAGATGAAAATGAAGGAAAGGGACCTCAGTTGAGAAAAAGGATAAATGAGTCATTTATTACACGTGAGTTTACAGAGGAAGAGGTTCTATTTCAACTGTCAAAAGTAAAGACAAATAAGTCAATGGGACCTGATGGAATACACCCAAAGCTATTAAAAGAGCTTAGTGGTGTACTAGCAAAACCATTAACAGATTTATTTAACCAATCATTGTTAACAGGAGTAGTCCCAGAAGATTGGAAGTTAGCGAATGTTGTGCCCATTTACAAGAAAGGTAATAGGGAGGAGTCGGGCAACTATAGGCCAGTAAGCCTTACTTCAGTAGTGGGGAAAGTGATGGAAACCATGTTAAAGGATAGGATTGATGAACATCTAAAAACACATGGATTTGAAGATCAGAGACAACATGGGTTTACTTCAGGGAGATCATGCCAAACTAATCTTATTGATTTTTTTGATTGGGTAACTAAAATTATAGATCAGGGTGGTGCAGTAGACATTGCTTACCTAGATTTCAGTAAGGCTTTTGACACTGTTGCACATAGAAGGCTTATCAATAAACTGCAATCTTTAAGTTTGGATTCCAATATTGTTGAATGGGTAAGGCAGTGGCTGAGTGACAGGCAACAGAGGGTTGTAGTTAATGGAATATATTCGAAGCTTGGACTTGTCACCAGTGGGGTATCTCAGGGATCTGTACTTGGACCCATTCTCTTTAATATTTTTATTAGTGATATTGCAGAAGGTCTTGATGGTAAGGTATGTCTTTTTGCTGATGATACTAAGATATGTAACAGGGTTGATGTTCCAGGAGGGATAAGCCAAATGACAAATGATTTAGGTAAACTAGAAAAATGGTCAGAATTGTGGCAACTGACATTTAATGTGGATAAGTGCAAGATAATGCATCTTGGACGTAAAAACCCAAGGGCAGAGTACAGAATATTTGATAGAGTCCTAACCTCAACATATGAGGAAAGGGATTTAGGGGTGATTATTTCTGATGACTTAAAGGTAGGCAGACAATGTAATAGAGCAGCAGGAAATGCTAGCAGAATGCTTGGTTGTATAGGGAGAGGTATTAGCAGTAGAAAGAGGGAAGTGCTCATGCCATTGTACAGAACACTGGTGAGACCTCACTTGGAGTATTGTACACAGTACTGGAGACCGTATCTTCAGAAGGATATTGATACCTTAGAGAGGGTTCAGAGAAGGGCTACTAAACTGGTTCATGGATTGCGGGATAAAACTTACCAGGAAAGGTTAAAGGATCTTAACATGTATAGCTTGGAGGAAAGACGAGACAGGGGGGATATGATAGAAACATTTAAATATATAAAGGGAATCAACACAGTAAAGGAGGAGACTATATTTAAAAGAAGAAAAACTACCACAACAAGAGGACATAGTCTTAAATTAGAGGGACAAAGGTTTAAAAATAATATCAGGAAGTATTACTTTACTGAGAGGGTAGTGGATGCATGGAATAGCCTTCCAGCTGAAGTGGTAGAGGTTAACACAGTAAAGGAGTTTAAGCATGCGTGGGATAGGCATAAGGCTATACTAACTATAAGATAAGGCCAGGGAGTAATGAAAGTATTTAGAAAATTGGGCAGACTAGATGGGCCGAGTGGTTCTTATCTGCCGTCACATTCTATGTGTCTATGTTTCTATGTTTCTATGTTTCTTGCATAGCAAGACCACATAATTTTATCTCACATATATATTATTATTAAGTGTTCTTGCATAGCAAGACCACTTAATGTTATCTCACATATATATTCTTATTCTTATTCTTATTATAGCCAAATTTGCCACCCTAACTCCTCCCACAGTTTTTACACTACATAGACAAAAATTTACCAAAACGTGCAGATTGTTCCCGATCGGATTGCTATTACTTTGTGGAACGTTTCGCCGAATGGTTCACGGAATATCGTCGTTCTTGTGGCGAACTTTGTCCCATAGGAATGAATCTAATCGGCAACTTTCTTTTCGAGACATATGGCAACTTAACCCATTCATATGCAATTGATTTTAGCTACTTTTGTATAATTTGCTTTTTGCATGACAATAGTGTCAAGTAGCTTTCATAATCACTTGACTGCGCATATCGTGCAGCTACTTGATAGTTACTTTGTATATATATATATATTTTGTGTATGACAATATTGCCAAGTAGCTTTCATCTCCTTTTGACTGCACATACTGTGCAGTTATTCGTTATTATTTTTATCTTTTGGTATCATTATTATTTTTTCTTTGGGTTTTTACCCCTGTTTCTTAATATACATTTATTTATATATACTATTTATAATTTTTTCTTACTCCTAATCCTGTTCGTATATACACATATCACTTGATCACATTGGCTACCTCGATTATCCATTATTGAGATAGCGGGGATCAGGGATTGAGCAGGTGTCTGTGATCGTTTTTAGTTCCATTAATAAAGTATTTTTCCTATATTTTCTTCCTACATTATATTGTGACAGATCATTCTTTCCTTTTGTTTCTATCCATTATTTTAGGGTTACCCCCTTATCTGTTCACCACCATATACATTTAGGACCCATATAGGGCCAATTTTCTAATTCATTTACCATCACTGGGGGCTGAAGACAGACACTTTATATAGGTCACCAGATTGTTCTTATGTTGTAGTCACCCTGTGCCCATTATAGGTACAGGGGGTGTGTTTTTCTCCTCATTTTACTTGTTGTTTTACCAGAAGGGCATTGTCCCATTGTCCCAGAGACACTTCCAGGCTAGTTCAAACTGGCGGTTCTGCCAGTTCTTAAATCTCCCATTTGGTCCTCAGCCCTTGTTATTGCCCGTCCCCACCCTGCCTTGTAAACACAGTAATGCATTTACTCTAATGGAAGTTAATTGGGTTATTGGGGGATTGTGAAATGTTATTGTGCAGCACTTCTAGGTGTACAGCAGGTAATTAAATAATGGTGACTTAAACTAATTATATCCTGGACACTAAGACTCTGGGGAGGGACTTACATTGTTTTAACTTATGACCTCCTGTGGGAAATGTGCCTATAAAATTCTTGTGTTGTGTTCAATAAAGTCCATTCTTATTCAACTTTCACTAAGTCTCAGCTAGTGTTTGGGTGAAACAGCTATACAGCTATACATTCTGCAGGAGAGCTTGATCACTTGGAGCTGTGGCACAGGACCCTGCTCCAGTATGGGAACTCCGGATGGACCCCAGTCAAGCTGTGGCCACTGGGGGCCAAAGCACTATGGGTTAAAGCTAGGAAGCATGCTTGGTAGATGTACCTAGCCGGGGTACCAGGCAGCCTGTTACAAGTTAAATGTAGGAGTTATTAATGATAACCTCATATTTCACCCATAGCAGGCCAAATGAGAATCAGACTTAGAACCAGCAGGATGCAAGCATGTACTATTACATTTAGTACATTCATGGACATGGGCATGGGGCTGCCACACTGTGCACACTGCACAGAATATTAAATTATCAAATTAAATACTGCTCCTCTGGGAAGACATTTTATGTGAAATATAACAAACAGTCAAACTTGGTTCAGGCTCTTTAATTAATGGTGTCACTGTTAGAATCATCACTGTGGAAGAAACCTACATCATCTGCCAAGAACACATTGGATTTATTTACTAAGCTGGGGACTGAGGAGATTTTAAAATCAATTGCATTTTTAGGCTAAATAGCTGGCCTGAAACATGGAACATTCATTGTCAGTTCTTTCAATTTCCTGATTTAGTGAAAAAATATATTTTCTGCACAGCCTTCTTTGCAATGTGATTAAAATGTTAGTGTGATTATTGTGCTTGTTTGTAAAGTCATGCCACCAGGTCACAGTCCAAACAGTTAGAAACCTGTAGTTTTACAAATTGTACAAATACCATATAAGTGCAAGGCACTCCGAACTTGCATCAATTTGGCAATTGTCTTGTGTTGTTACCAGGAATGGTTGATCCCTGTGCTCATTAAAAGGACCTTATGTGACACCTCTAGGAATGTCTTTATTTTTTAAAGTTGATTTCTTAAAACACAACTTCATCAGTATGTTAAAAATTATAAACTTTAAATATCTTTCCAAACCCAAAAGAAAAATCAGAAAAACAATTAAAGGGTTAATCCAACCAAATTTTGGTTAGACTAACTCCTGCTGGTATGATTCCCTCTTCCCCGGGAAAAGAACTTACCTGCAATCAAATGCTGTGGCCAAGTTCTCCTTGCAGCTCAATCCTCCTTCCATTATACCATTCCTCTCAGTGCAGTGAAAGGGATGTCCTGGAGGACAGCCTGAAGGGAGTACATGGGTGCCATTAATGGGGGGTTGTGGTACCATTGCATTGACTGCTGCTAGCATTCAATGCACTATAACAACAGATGTGAGATTGTGTGTAGTGGGTAACTGTTGCGTGTGAAGGTGGCTAAGAGCTGCATTGTGTGTGTGTGGGGGGGGAAGCTGAATTTGCCTGTGTGTACTTGACTGTTGTGTAAGTGGTAGCTGAAGTTTGTATGTGGAAGAATTTAAGGGCTGTATGTGTATGTGTGTGTGACTGATTGTGTGTAAGTAGTGTTTGAGTGTGTGTGTGTGGGCGGGGGGAGGGGCTCTTCCCCCCCCCCCCCTTCCTGCATATTGTTTGACTAGAGAGGGTGTAATTCCTGGTGGTCCAGTGGAGGTAATTCTTTACAGGATCCCTGGTGGTCCAGTGGGAGATCTCCCTCACAGATCAGGTGCTCAGTCAATGGCTCAGAGCACTGGCTGCAATGCTCTAAATAATTGCAAAGTGCCATATGACCATGAGAGAGTTCCTCCAGTGATCTTTACCCAATAAAGGTGCAGACCTAAAGGCTCCTTAGGCTTATGGTCCCTGGCACTTTTAATCACCTTGTCAGCCCAAGAAGAACCACCTCACAACAAGAGCCTTTGGGCCTTTGTCTGAGAGCAGGCCCTAAGCAGCCACATATGCTGCCCTATGGATGATCCTGCTCTGCTGATTCTGATCTAAGAGTTAAAATCTTTCTGAGAATTACTGTGCTCAAAGCAGACTTTTCTCTAGGGGCTACTTGAGATATTTTTTATATGATTCACAACAGTAATTTTTGAATGTTAATAAATCTGGAGAAAGTGTCATCATTTATTTCTTGCCACATCTAATTTAGTACTAAACTATATGATGACACAGATTTTGGCTCCTGGTTAACGTAAGTTCTTGCTCTACTCTTTCAATCTGTGATATATACCAACAATGCATAAATAAAGCCCACTGACTATTTCACTCATACTAAATTGCTAATACACTAGTCTGAGCTTTTATACTACTACATATATGAATATAGCATCATTTATCAACTCTGTTGTGTATCTATTTAGTGATGATTATTTGTAAATCACTAAAAAAAAATATTGTACTCATGTTTTTTTTTGTCCTTCAACTCTCATGCAATTGTTTATTTGTTTTGTTCCTCAGATTTTTATTTTGCCCTTTAACTATCATAATTCTTTAATTTTATTCTCAACAACAGTGCAAAATAACAATCAACAGTACACATTTTGCATTTAAATACATGCCAATATAACCTTAATCTGTTTATATTTAGTTTACTAGAAAAATATTGTAACGGACCGTTTAGCATAAAAGGGGAAAAAAACCATTTAGACGATAATCCCCCTTTTCAGAGACAGGCACAGCTACTGAATAATCACCAAAACTCACGAACCGCCAATAAGTGAATGCTCCAAACTCCCGAACGGCATACAAGGGAATAAGGTAGCACTTCAAATAAACGAACAGGAACCATACGAATAGCTGCTAGCAGGCGAACAGGAAAAGCTTCCAAGCGGCTTACACTCCTGGCAATCAGTCCTTAGCAGCATACAGTAAATCCCCCCAAAGACGAGACAAGGCTCCGTGTTGAGGGTCAAGCAGTGGTCTGTTTAATGAGGGCTACCTGCCCAGCTTTTATGCAGGTCTCCCACCTGGTGGACACTCCCCTAGGGGACCAGATGGAAGACTGTGACAAGGGACAGACAAGTATACAAAAAGGACACACAGTCACAGTATATTCCCACAATGCATCCTGGCTTCCTCCCCTCTGCCCTGGGAGATAATTGGGAAGTAATTCAATTATCTCCCAAGACAAAGGCAAACTCCATTACACACGTGGGAACACAAAACCAGCATAACACTTTAAAATGCACAAAGTAACGTTTACTACATAAAACACCGACATGTAACACATCCCCAGATAGCTCAGGTCTGAGTGCACATTATTAGGTGAATGGCACTCAGACTACACGAATACAGTTCAATCGCCATGGAGCCAAAGTCTTTACAGTCAGTTTCATACGAATGGGCTCCATGGGATTCCTATCTGGGGTATAAGACATTCACACAAAAATACCGAACACCGGGTCATTCGTGTGCTTTCCCCGAACAAGAAGGGAGGTCGGCGGCTTCAGCGGTGTTCGCGCAAAACTGTGTCCGATTTTAGTTCCATGAAAATAGAGGCGAACACCGCTGTTCATTCGTATGGTTTAAAATGGCCGCGACCTCGTGTTCGGGATACGAACGGCGGCCACCCAGCGTTCATCAATTAAGCTGCGGTTAACCGCAGCTTCAGGGAGGTTAATTGCCGGCACACTCCAGCTCCCAGGTGGTCCAGTCATTCGTACGGTTGTTCGGTAGATTGAAACTACCGAACAACCGGCAGAAAAGCACGAATACAGCTTTTCTGCATGCAAAAATAAAGTCTTTTAAAAGGGGGCCATAGTCCAAAGGCAGCAGGCGAGCAACCAGGCTTCTCCAATGCAATGTGGCGAGATTGGTCTCGTCACATCTCTCCCCTTTTCCAAACAGACTAACAGGGTATCTGACCTCCTGCCGGTCAGTGCCCTTGTTAGTCCAGCAGCCCACCCACAACAAATAATCACAGCACAGCCCACCCACAATAAATGGTTACTACACCTGGGTAAAGGGGAAGCTTGTCCATGTCCAGGTGCCTCACCACGGCTGTGCTGGGTACGGGTACGCTGACTTGGTGGGTTGCTGCGTGGGCAGAGACCAGCGGCACTCTGCCCTGTTGCCAGCGCTACTGGGAG
Organism: Pelobates cultripes; assembly: GCA_933207985.1. Taxonomy (NCBI): domain Eukaryota; kingdom Metazoa; phylum Chordata; class Amphibia; order Anura; family Pelobatidae; genus Pelobates; species Pelobates cultripes. Next base: position 252,026,375 of record OW240912.1, on the reverse strand, counting down.
GGTAGCCTGGTGGAAGCCTGGTTGTTGGAGGGGGAGACCGACTGTCTCCCCTTTAAATACACCGCTCTGCTGCTGCTGCTGGAGACTGACTGTCTCCCCTTTAGATGCACAGTCCTGCTGCTGGAGACCGACCGTCTCCCCTTTGGTTACCCATCTCTGCTGCTGGAGGGGGAGACCGACTGTCTCCCCTTTGGCTAAACAGCCCTGTCGCTGGGGGGCAGGACCGACCGTCCCTACCCCCTGTGCTGGCAGTGTAGAGACTACGGTCCCATCTGCACCGTTGTGGGGCTTACTGTCTCCCCTTTGTACATTAAGCTGCCGCTGGGGAGAGGGGGTAACCAGCTCCTCTCCCATACATACTTCCAGCTGCGGGGGAGGGAGACCGACTGTCTCTGCTCCCAATACAGAGTCCTGCTGCTGGGGAAAGGAGACTGGGCTCTCTATTCCCGGTAGGACACTCTGCCGCTGGGGAATGGAGACTGGGCCGCTGGGGAATGGAGACTGGGCTCCCAATTCCCAAAGCATCATTCTGCCGCTGGGGAATGGAGACTGGGCTCCCAATTCCCAAAAAATCACGCTGCCGCTGGGGAATGGAGACTGGGCTCCCAATTCCCAAAGCATCATACTGCCGCTGGGGAATGGAGACTGGGCTCCCAATTCCCAAAGTATCATACTGCCGCTGGGGAATGGAGACTGGGCTCCCAATTCCCAAAGCATCATTCTGCCGCTGGGGAATGGAGACTGGGCTCCCAATTCCCAAAAAATCACGCTGCCGCTGGGGAGGGAGGACACTGCTCTCCTCTCCCTGGACTTCCCACTGCCTTCCCGGCATATCACTGGCTGCTGGGGGGCAGGAACAACTACCTCTGCCCCCTGTAACTCAGCCTGCCGCTGGGGAATGGAGCTCAGGCTCCCAATTCCCTGCAATATCTCCCGCTGGGGAATGGAGCTCGGGCTCCCAATTCCCTGCAATTTCTCCCGCTGGGGAATGGAGCTCGGGCTCCCAATTCCCTGCAATTCATTCTGCTGCTGGGGGACAGGAGCGACTATCTCTGTCCCCTGTAACTCAGCCTGCCGCTGGGGAATGGAGCTCAGGCTCCCAATTCCCTGCAATATCTCCCGCTGGGGAATGGAGACTGGGCTCCCAATTCCCTGCAGGACCGGTGGAGAGACCTCGGTCCCATCTCTACCGGCCACCTGGGGTTCTTCCCAGAAAATATCCACAATGTCTTCCCAGCTGAATGGGTCTGGCTCTGGGTCTGTCATGCTGCTCTCCTGCTGAGCCTTCTCGCTGTATTGAAACAGCTGCTGGTAGCCCTGTTCTAGCTCCATCTCCCGGGTTACCAGGTGGACCAGGTCTTGCTCAATTTTGTGAGCGTCGTCCCAGTCATACCTGCTCTCCCTCCACTCCCAGAGATCACTGAACCGGGCTTGTGTAGGGCTCCCAAATTCGAGCTCTGAAAACGACTCCCATAACAAGCCAGGACCATCAAACTCCTCTCCCTCTGGCTTGTCATGCTCGGCTGTCCAGGGTAGGTACTGTGCCCCATACCACCAGAGCGCCTGGTAGGCATCTTCTAGCCACAACTCCTGCCATACTAGGTGTTCCAATTTCCTCACCCATTCCTCCAGGGGCTGCTCTCCCAGGAAGGGCATCCGCAGGGCTACTCGCTTCTGCAACCGCTGGTCTTCCTTGGGGAGTCTCTTGCCCCGCTGGTACTCCACAATACCCAGTGCCTGGTACCAGATGCCTTTACGGACTGCATCTCGGTCATCCATGGCACCCTCGTCATACTCCACTGCTGGTTCCATGCTGGTGCTGTCAGGGTCGCTGTACTGGGACATGCGTTGCCCTCAAATTGTAAAATCCAAAGAAATGGTGTCTCCTGTAGCTGTCCTTCTGGTTGTAGGAACGATCCCGCCGCTTGCCACCAATTGTAACGGACCGTTTAGCATAAAAGGGGAAAAAAACCATTTAGACGATAATCCCCCTTTTCAGAGACAGGCACAGCTACTGAATAATCACCAAAACTCACGAACCGCCAATAAGTGAATGCTCCAAACTCCCGAACGGCATACAAGGGAATAAGGTAGCACTTCAAATAAACGAACAGGAACCATACGAATAGCTGCTAGCAGGCGAACAGGAAAAGCTTCCAAGCGGCTTACACTCCTGGCAATCAGTCCTTAGCAGCATACAGTAAATCCCCCCAAAGACGAGACAAGGCTCCGTGTTGAGGGTCAAGCAGTGGTCTGTTTAATGAGGGCTACCTGCCCAGCTTTTATGCAGGTCTCCCACCTGGTGGACACTCCCCTAGGGGACCAGATGGAAGACTGTGACAAGGGACAGACACGTATACAAAAAGGACACACAGTCACAGTATATTCCCACAATGCATCCTGGCTTCCTCCCCTCTGCCCTGGGAGATAATTGGGAAGTAATTCAATTATCTCCCAAGACAAAGGCAAAACTCCATTACACACGTGGGAACACAAAACCAGCATAACACTTTAAAATGCACAAAGTAACGTTTACTACATAAAACACCGACATGTAACACATCCCCAGATAGCTCAGGTCTGAGTGCACATTATTAGGTGAATGGCACTCAGACTACACGAATACAGTTCAATCGCCATGGAGCCAAAGTCTTTACAGTCAGTTTCATACGAATGGGCTCCATGGGATTCCTATCTGGGGTATAAGACATTCACACAAAAATACCGAACACCGGGTCATTCGTGTGCTTTCACCGAACAAGAAGGGAGGTCGGCGGCTTCAGCGGTGTTCGCGCAAAACTGTGTCCGATTTTAGTTCCATGAAAATAGAGGCGAACACCGCTGTTCATTCGTATGGTTTAAAATGGCCGCGACCTCGTGTTCGGGATACGAACGGCGGCCACCCAGCGTTCATCAATTAAGCTGCGGTTAACCGCAGCTTCAGGGAGGTTAATTGCCGGCACACTCCAGCTCCCAGGTGGTCCAGTCATTCGTACGGTTGTTCGGTAGATTGAAACTACCGAACAACCGGCAGAAAAGCACGAATACAGCTTTTCTGCATGCAAAAATAAAGTCTTTTACAAAGGGGCCATAGTCCAAAGGCAGCAGGCGAGCAACCAGGCTTCTCCAATGCAATGTGGCGAGATTGGTCTCGTCACAAATATCTCATGACATTTTATTGTGCATTTATGAAACAATGACAATACACAAAGGGACAATGTACTGTGTTCTGCAAGAACAAGCACAAGATAATAAATAATTAATGGCCCTAGAAATGACTCTAGGTATAGACAGATTTATTATGCTGTTATATATTCATTATCTATAAAGTACCCTCTATGTTATTTGATGCTTTTAAATTCATACCAGGAAGAAAAATAAAACTCTAGAGCTCCCAGCTTCTATCTAAAGGTTTAGAAATGGATACATTCATAGCATTTTCAATTAGTATAGCAATAGTATAGAAAATTTATAGACAGAAGTATATATTCACAATAAATTCATGGAAAATAACTTGCTATGCGCTTATTATATAAAGTAATGTATTTCCCTGAACAAAGGGTAAAACTGTGCCTGCAAACTTTAATGGTGGTAAATTGCTTATACGTGTAAATATTCAGCCTTCCCACCTACCTGGAAAATGCTTGCTTCATGCAAAAGTGATGTCATGTGAGTGTTTAAGTATAATCATCAACCCATGGTACAGAGGCAAATGGACAATTCATGTTGATCTCTGTCAGTGTTCTGCAATTATGCTTCATATTGTAGAAATTGTGTTAATAGGTGTCCTCCAATTGCTCCCACTTTCATGTATTTTCCTCCTTCCAGCCATCTGACTTTTTGAATGACTATACTTTTTTAAATTTTACATTTTTTTTAAATCCATTATGTGCTGCAGTAAAAGATGAAAAAAAAAAAGATTTTTTTAAAGAAGATTTATTTATAATTCTCGGGTGTTAGAGAGTTCCCTGTCCTACCCCTCCAAAAAAAAAAAAAAGCAAACTAAAGAGTTAACATTCCTCTATCTGTTGGTAATGTACAATGCATTGGCAATGCTTCTCATAAATATTTTTTTAATTCAATGCTTCACTTCAAATTGGCACTTTAATATAGCACAAAAGAGGAAATACTCTGTTAACCCCTTGAGAACTTCCTCTTCAATGGTTGGCTAGTTCTTTTAATGAGTGTTTCCATTATAATACTAATCACAGTAAACACTCTGAGCATTATATTTTATGGTTATGTTTGGGCTTCCCTCAGGGCTAGGGTTAGAGTTATGTTTGGGCTCAAGTTAGGCCCATATAATATACTTCCATTACAAAAAATACATATTATATGTAATGTTTATTATTCATTAATAGATTGTTCATTAATATACAAATCTATGTATACATTTGCAAGACTGTTAAATCAGCTTTAATAAGAAATATTGTGTTAGGAATCGTTATCACAACGTGATATTTATTAGCAAATTAAAAATGACCGATTTTACAATCTTATACTTGTAAGAAATGAAGGTTCTAAGGTTACATGAATGAATGACAATGCAAGAATATCATCTACATTCATTCCAATAGAAAAAAATTAATTTCTCTTTGCAAGCGTTATAAACTGGGAGAGCCAGTGTAATTTCATATTAATTAACAAATTCTAGTAATGTACTGGAAAGTATGAACAATACAACCAAAAACTGATTAATACACTTTGGTGTATGCAATGAATGCAATGTTAACTAATGTTAACTAATGGTTTAAAATGGTTCAGGGAGGCAGAAAATATAACTTTCTGGATTTTTTAAAATAAAAATCTCTGTATCCATTAAACTCATCAATTTAATGATTCACACTGAGTAGATCAGTTTTAGCAGGGAAGGCCAGAGAACACTGAGAGGGCAAGTGAAAGGGCATGCATGTCATAACCCATCTTAAGCTTTTAAAAGTGTAGTTTGATTTTATTGATTGTTGTCTATTCAGAATTGAAAGCTAAGCTGTTGTTACTGTCTACATTTATATAACAAACTGTTAGAAGTTATCATAACTGTAGTTTCAAAAATAACCATAACTTATGTGAAAAATAGTATAGTTTGTATATATTTCCAATGTCTTTGAAAAAGTGAAAAAAATTCAAACTGGCATATCACATGGAAATACAGGAATGTTACAGTAATGTTTTATTTTTGTTTATTACGTGACACAAAGTCATTTTATGGCAAGACAGGAGGCTTCATATATGCCTAATCTTTCTTTACTGAACCTCCCAGGAGCAAAGAAACAGTTAACAATGATGTAAAAAATTCAACCAGAGTGCACAACAATGTCATATAGTGTCATCAAGTTCCTCCCAACTCCTCTTTCTTTGCTGCTTGCCACCCAGGTGAGTTTATTCTAATTATATTGCCTTATAATAATTTAATTACCATATTAAGAGCTTGTTTTCTCACATAAATTCTCACTATTTTATTATTTATTTATTTTACTTCTATTTAGTCCTTTGGATTAATGTTCAGTTTTATTAAACACAGTTTTGACTGTTTTGGGACCTTTTCTCTGGATTTTTACCTGTTATATGCCATTTTATTACATTAATTTATTTACCTAAACGGGCCATGCTTTCATCCGTGTGTTCTCTCACGATATCTTCAAAAAGAGATCGCGACCCAAATAGTATCAATCTTATTACTTTTGGCCGCAAACTCCATTTCCCAGAGTCCGCCCTCATACTTGTGTCGTCTCTGACATGCCCTTTTCCCCGCCTCTGCCAGACTGACAGCGGCCATTTTATTCCAACTCTGGACTTCCCGCCCTTTTCGCCTCAGCGAAACGGTCAGAAACTGTGGACAGCTGCAAAGCCTCTTACAGCTCTTGGTGAGTTTTGTCCAAATCATTATTTTATTTAGCGTTCAAATCACTTTGCAAGAGTTATTTTATCCTGATATTCATTACTCCTATTTGTTTTGCTGTACATTTATCAAGACCTACTTATTTGAATTTCATTCAATAAACTAGAGGGTTTTTGTGGGTGATTCCCACTTATCTATTGTTTTCATTTTTAATTTATTGTGGGTGACCCCCACTTGTTATTTTCTGTTTTAGGTGTTCCCCACTAATAATATTGTGGGTGACCCCCACTTTCTATTTAATATTTACAAATATTTGCAGGTGTACCCCACCTATTGATTTATTAGTGGTTAATTCCACTTTCCACTTTGATTTTGTGTGGTTATATTCCACCTTACTTTCTAATTGATTGTGTGTGATCCCCACTCACTCTATATAATAGTGGACTATTCCACTTTGTGTTGTTGTGGATGAACCCCACTGACCTTTATTAGTGGTTAAACCCCACTGTCTTATTGATTTGTGCTGCCGCGTTTACCCTATTTCTAAATTATAATATTTTGGTTAACCTCATTTCATTGTACAATATATAAATATATATATATATATATATATATATATATATGTATATATATATATATATATACATACATATATATATATATATATATATATATATATATATATATATCTTATCTTTGTTTACAAAGGTAATATGTCTGAACAATCAGAGTCTGCCATTTATTCAAAAATTAAGAGCATGGTTCTTCTCCACTATTGCGGAGCCAATTCCCAAGGCACTAGCCACCTTTCATTAACAGGCTTCTACTGAAGCTAACCCCACTATGCACCAACCCTCTGACTCAGAAGATTCTCATCTTTTAGATTAGGAGGGAGCTCCACTCAAAATGCCCTTGGAAAGGGGATAGTGTCTCTGCTGGCTAGGGCAAAGCTTCCGCCAAATCCATTAAATTATCTTTACCACGCTCTTCACAGGATAATTTAGACCCTCTAGAGGGCTCTACATCTAAGCTTGAGGGCCACGTGATGGATGATTATTAACACAGTTATTCTGATGAGCAACTTCCGGTGAATGCATCTCAAGATTCCTCAACATTGGAATTTGGTAAGGAAACCTTTATTCCCAAGAAACCCGCTACAGACCCGGATTCTGGTAATTCTAATTCCAAAGAGCCCTTCTCAGGCATCCTACTGGATGCTTCTGGCATACCTCTCTTTGACATTAGGGTTATTAGACACCCACGTTCAGCCGAATGGGCCCCACCAGACCATATTGCTAATTTATGTAAGATGTGGCTGTGCAAGCCTTTAGAAAAAGAAATTAGGGCTAAACTCAGAGCATGAATGCCCTCTGCCAACTATTCCAAACAAGGTGGCAATAACGGCAGAATTTGATCCTATGCTAGTGACGTTTCTTACGATATCTGGCAAATCTGGTGAAATCTTGGACATTGCGGGTCTAATCATTCAGATTTTTATTTTAGCCGATGAGGCTATCACCAGTCAAATGCCAATGTGGCGATCTCTACCAAGAAACGCAAGGCAGCACTGTATAAAATCGATGCTAAACTGGCAGATTTGCGTTCCAGAGAATCTGGACCTGAAGCCAGCGGCTTATTATTTGGAGACAGTTTCATGAGGGATCTCTCTAAACATGTCTTGGTGTTTACTACCTTAAATAAAGCCCATTCCTCATTACGCAGGGTCTTTCACTCTCAACCACAGCTTTTTTCTGGGAGAGCTGGTCGTTACAGAGGCCAAACCACAAGCAGAGCTGCTTTCACAGGCTACAGACCTCGTCCCACAGATTACTGGGATTCGGGAATAACCCGACCTTATCACCGACAGTTATTTACCAATAGAGGATCCATCCAGTAATAAACCTTCCTTTTTTCAATGTACGTATTGCAGGCTGATTAACCCATTTTTTCCAACAGTGGGAAAAGTACTTTCACAGGATCAATGGATCCTACCCACAGTCAAAGGTTTCACAATAGACTTTTTCACTTTCCCCTTCCTGGATACACCTCCAACACCAATATGGATGTCTATAACAGATGATTTAGCGTTGCAAACGGAACAGGGCAAACTCAGGTAGAAAGGGGCGTACGAACCTCGCTCCTTTACCTCCCTCAGCAACATTTTCCTTGTCCGCAAAAAGACAGGAGATCTGCACCCAATCATCAATCTGAAGGGCATCCATCTTCTCAGGAACCTACTTTGCGTGGGAGATTGGTTTTCCAGATTCATTCTCAAAGACACATATCTCACAGTCCCTGTTGCCCGCAACCATCGGGCTTTCTTTCTGTTCCTATGGCAAGGATAAATTTGGCAGTTCACATGCCTTCCTTTCAGCCTTTGCTCTGCACCATGGTGTTTCACAAAATTGAGGAAACCGGTTATGGCGTTATTCCATTCTCAAGGGATTTGTTCCATTATATATCTGGACAATATCCTGATCATGGCCCAGGATCCACACCTGCTCCGTCAGCACACAAACATGACAACTGCATTGTTACAAAACCTGAGCTTTGTTATACATTTTCAGAAATCAGATGGTCAGTTTCTCGGATTTCAAATAGATTCAGTATAGACGATTTTACAACTGTCTTCCACCAAAATCAAATCTATAAAGAAAGAAATTCTAAAATTATTATCAGCTCGACAGATTCGCCTGCGTGACTTAGCTCACATTATAGGTTTCCTTTCTGCCTCCATCCAGGCTTTATACCCACACTCTTGGCCAGAAATGGGATCATATGCGTTCCCACCTTTTCCATGATCCAACGCACCCTTATGATATTATAACTCCTTTGTGGAGGGCTCAGACTTGGTTCCCCACTCTTCTGGAATTATCAGTGAATTATCCACTCCTATTACCTCGATTCCCCAACATCCTCAAGAGCCCAGTATGGGACTGTCTTCCTCTCGCTCTTTAAGATCACCTCCATCTTGTAGCTTGGACCATTTTAGGGGATCTTGAAATGTCACAGGACTTTCGGAAACAGCTCAAGCACCCCTATAGGATTCATGGGCCCCAGGAACTAGACTCGCCTATCTCTCTGCATAGCAGACATGGGTTAGCCATTCTAAACTTCCTATCTACCCTCTTTGAACAGGGCAAATCCTATAGATCCATTAATGTGTTTTGATCTGCTATTTCTGCAGCTCACAATCCCATTGATAATTCGTCGACAGGAAAGCATCCCTCCGTTTGTAGACTTCTACGGGACATTCATTTGACCAGACCTCCTAACCCCAGATATGTTAATTTCTAGGATGTTACCCAGGTTTTTTCCTTCTTGGAATCTTAGCCTTCTAATGAGACCTTATCTCTACACCAACTCTCTGTTAAGTTGGCATTACTCCTGTGTCTTGTATCCTTCCGCACAGTCTCATTTGAGCGTTTGACAACCACGCTGTGGCTTTCACTCCTGACGGAGTTAGATTTACTATCACCAGATGTAATAAGACAAGTTCTTCTTCAGTTTTTTACCCATATTTCTTGGGCAGACCATCCCTCTGAGTTGCTCTTTGTGTTCCACATTATATTGATACCAAGGCTGCTTTGCACACTCCTTCTTGTCTGCTTCTTGTCTCTTATGTCAGACTGCACAAACTGGTCTCTTCTCCACTATTGCATATTGGATTAGATGGTTACTTACACAAGCAGGGATTGATCCGTCATTTAGGGCTCATTCAGTCAGATGAGCAGCCGCATCCTCTGCCTTTCGAGCAGGCAGTTCTCTATCCGATATTCTATCCTCTACGGATTGGTCCAGGGAATCCACTTTTCGCACCTTTTATTTCAAACCTATGACACATGCTGCTATTTCTATCAGAGAGGAGTGTTAAAACAGTTAATATGAAGACTCCTGTCTTGCCATAAAAAATTAGGGATTATTCTAGCTTTAGTGACCGAATAATCTAAATTTTGATTAACCACAGTAGGCGAAAAACTTTCCCTCCCTTACTATCTCACTCCCTCCCTTCAAGGTAAGTAGGGTACATATTTGTTACAACCTTATTTTGCAACACATGTCATAGGTAGCGCATCTTATTGATTATGATTAAGATTTTACAGTTCATTCACTTATATTTTAGCACTGGCCCTGCTGTGTGCCTCCATGGGCTGGTGGGCAGATCAAATATCTCCTTCACCGGCCCACAGGCAGTTACAAGCGGCCGCTGGCTAGGGAGGGAGGGAGGCAGGAGAGGACCCGGGGAGCTCTAACCAGCAGCTCAGCTGGGTTCCTCTCGCGGGATAGCAGCACGGCTCCCCCCCCCTCCCAGGCTAAGAAGGGAGGGGGGGATATATATATATATTTTTTTTTTTAAATACAAAAAAATACATATTTAAATAAACACTTTTACACTCACACACGCAGCAGCCTCACACAGCACAATCACACACAGCACCCTCAAACACACAGCACCTTCAAACAAACAGGACCCTCAAACACAGAGCACCCTCACACACACAGCACCCCCACTCACACAGCACCCTCGGACAGCACCCTCACACACATAGCACCCTCACACACACAGCACCCTCAAACACACAGCACCTCTACACACATAGCACCCTTAGACACAGACAGTACCCTCAGACAGCATCCTCACACAGAGCACCCTCACACACATAGCACCCTCACACACATAGCACAATCACACACATAGCACAATCACACACAGCACCTTCAGACACACAGCACCCTCAGACACACAGCACAATCACACACAGCACCCTCACACACAGCACCCTCAGACACACACAGCACACTCAGACTCACACAGCACCCTCACACACATACACAGCACCCTTACTCACACAACAACCTCACACACACACACACACACACACATAGCACTCACACAGCACCCTCACACACATAGCACCTTTACTCACACAGCACCCTCACATACACACACAGCACCCTTACTCAAACAGCACCCTCAGACACACATAGCACCCTCAGACACACACAGCAACCTCAGACAGCACCCTCAGACAGCACCCTGACACACATAGCACCCTCAAACACACAGCACCCTCACACACACAGCACCCCCACTCACACAGCACCCTCCGACACAGACAGCACCCTCAGACAGCACCCTCAGACAGTACCCTCACACACACAGCACCCTCACACAGACAGCACCCTCAGACACAGACAGCACCCTCAGACACACACAACACACAGCACACTCTCACACATATACAGCACACACACACGTATGTATAATATATAAAATAACCCTCAGTGAGTTAACAGACAAAGAAAATTAGAAACATAGAATGTGACAGCAGATAAGAACACACACACTACAGCACCCCTCACACTGCAGCACTACACACATTATGCTCCAGATACATGCTAGATCCCTAACCCTATATACACTCTGAATCCTCTACACACACACACACACAATCTCCTATGCACACTCTGGGTCCTTTACACAAGATCCCCTACACACACACACACACACACTGCACCATCTACACACACTACATTCCTGACATACAAACTCTGTATCCCCTATGCACACACTGCATTCCTTGTAAGCAAACACATACAGCATTCTCTAAACACACACTCTCTACAACCTCTACACACACTACGTCACCTATATACACATACACACTACAGCCTGTATGCACACACTCGCTACATCCCCTATACACACACTCTCTACAGCCCCTAGCCACACATATTACATCACAAACACGAATTAAATCGACCTATTTACACAATACCACATCACAATCAGCTCACTCTACAATACACGCAATCCCACAAGCAGGCTCCAAACACATGCACCATACGATTTCCTGGCCCTTTTGTCCTCTGGTATCCCACTTATGGAGACACTAGAGACAAGTTAAAAGCAAACACAGCGCAAGCATGTTATTACATTTGCTTGCGCTGTGCAGAACGAATATAGGGCCTTTTTCTCATGCTATAGCTCTTCAGCAGGGCTCTGCCCATTGAACCAACATGCTCACTTAGTGATGTCAAAACACACCCTCTCTGGCCCTGCCCCCTTCTCAGGGGGCCACTGTGATTGGAAAAAGGCCCGGGCCAATTTTTTTCCCAGTCTGGCCCTGGTGAGTCGCTACCAGGCAGGCAAACCAAGTAACTGCTACAGGGAAGGGGAGGTGAGAACTGAGAAGAACATAAGGGGAGGAGTAAAAAGAACATAGGGGGAGTAAAAAAACATGGGGGGAGTAAAAAAACATGGGGGAGTAAAAACATAGGGAGGGTAAAACATGGGAAGGGGAGTAAAAAATATAGGGAGGGATGAGGGGAGTAAAAACATGGAGGGAGTAAAACATAGAGAAAAACATGGGGAGTAAAAAATATGGGGGAGTAAAAACATAGGAGGGGAGTAAGAAGGACATAGGAGGGGAGGAGGGGAGGGGGAGGAGTAAGAAGAACATAGGGGAGGAGTAAGAACAACATGGGGGGCAGTATGAAGAACATAGGGAGGGGAGGGGGGAGCAGTAAGAAAAACATAGGGAGGGGGAGGGGGAATGAGTAAGAAGAACATGTATGTGTGTGTTTTAAGTATGTTGGATTTAGTTATTGTGCACTTTTTTAATGTATATTTGATTTTATGGTACAGTGGTGTTTTTTTGCAAATGTCCAATTGTTGAAAATGTTCAAATTTTAAGCACATTATATGCTACAGCAGTATTTGCACTGTAAACATTTTTTATTTATATAAAGTGTGGGTGAACTTAAACTGTATGGCTATGCTGTGGTTCCTGTAGGCTTTGCGTGCATGCGCGGGGGGAGGGGTGTCCATTTTGCTTGGGGACCCCAAATTCCTTAAAACGGCCCCGGGTGAGTACCATATGTAAATTCTCCTAGATAGCAAGGCACAGATCACAGTTTATGACATAAATAAACTAGGAATGGTGCAATTGCAGGGTATTGTATTCCCTTGGCAGTAAAATGGTTAAAAGATGGCCTTTCATAGAATTGCACCTCTAATATTCATAATAGCTTATTTTGCATGCATGAGGTGTAATGCTGCCTATGAAGATCTAACAAACTATTTTTTTTAAATAAATCACATTTGTATGTATATGTTAGTGGTTTAAATATAACAATAAGATTCACTGAACAAAATAAAACAATCTCTGCAATTAAGATATATTGTTTTTTAAATCCAATCCTTGCTTACTGAAAATTTAAATTATCTGCACTCATTTTGTACTTAGATTGTATCATCTTGTACTACTTAAGAATTTATTGAAATGTAATGTATGCAAAACCACTGGGCTGCATATGGGGCTAAAATTTCAGCAACATCCAGGCAAGGACCAAAAAACAAAACCAGTTGCATTATTTATGTGCCTTGAAGCTTCATTACATAATCAGTTTTTCTAGTACTAATCATTTACTTACCTTTAGTCCAAAACCAACATCAGTTCCCTTTTGATGTCATCAATGCAGAAGATATAGGGCCAACACAGAAGCTGTGAAAAGCTGTGTGCATTCATGAGTTTCTCCCAAATACTCAGTTTGGGTACCTGCAGGAGAGGGAGCACCAGATCATGAACTGTACATTTTACTGTGAACAGGGCAATCTTTAATATCACCAGGACCCTGGGCAAAGCATTTTCTTGGGTCCCCTGGGCACCCCTCACTCCTGAGCATGCAATCGCACCTTTCACATACATACTTACACAGACAGACATACTGACACACACACATACACTGACATATAGACACTGACATGCATATTGACACACACACACAGACACATATTCTGACAGGCATACTGACACACAGACACACACTGACAGACATACTGACACACATACCCTGATAAACATACTGACACACACTGACAGACATACTGACATACACAAATACCCTGACAGGCATACTGACACACAGACACACAGTGATAGACATACTGACACACACACACACACACACATACCCTGACAGGCATACTGACACCCATACACACACTGACAGACATACTGACACACACACAAATACATACACTGACTGACATTCTGACATACCCATTGATAGGCATACTGACACACACATATACTGATAGACATACTGACAGACAACCTACTAACACACACATACACTGTCAGACACAGACATACTGACACACAGACATACTGACAGATTCACACTTTTAAATCTACACCCCATTTCCTACCTTGAAGGATTGCTTCCCTGGTGTCCAGAATGGTGGCTGAGGCTGTTGGGGGTTGCCGACTGGCAATCCGGACCAGCCCCCCTCCTCTCTGCTTCCCTGGTGTGGTCTGTCTGGGAGGAAGTGACTGATGACACTCACTTCCTCCCATGCTGCCAAAAAAGCAAAGGGGCCCATGGGTGGGAGGGTGGTGGGGGAGAAAGTTGTCGAGGGCAGCGGGGCCCATGGGGCAGCTGCCTTGGGCCCCCTAGAAGTAAAAGCAGCTGCCCAGTTTGCCCCATGTTAAAGATGGCCCTGACTGTGAATCTGGTATCTGTTCACTGGCAGTTGATATGTATGAAATGCTCAGAGGTCCTACCTTTGAGATCAACCTTCATGGAGTGGCTTCAGTTGTTAATTACATGCTGAGCACAAAGAACATAGACTATAGATAACTGCATTGATCTCTGTGGCTGTGGACAGTAATTTGCAGGCTTAAATTTTATCCAAGTCTGTCGACATCACAGCGTGCTTGGGTATGAGAGAAAGTGAAAAGGATTAGATGCGTGAATCAAAGCTGTGCTTTCGACCCTTCAAATAATAAAATTGGACAGCATTGGGGATACAAAAAGAAGGAAGATAGTTAAAGCACTATAAAAACTCCAATAAAATGAGCCTGTTATAGTGCCTACAGTGTTCCTTTATCAATTTACGTATTTTGCAGACAATGCTCAGTCAGTCATATCTTGTGACTGTGGCACCCTGCACTGTATTTTCACTTGTGTGCTGTATAGTTTACTTGTACTCGGTTTTATTGGAGGGATTCAGGGAGTATTTCCCATTTTCAATGGCTTGCCTGCACTATTTGCACTTGGACATTCTCATTTATCCATCCTTTTTTGGCTATTTTAATGCTCAGAACAAGCCTGAAATAGGTCTGAATTTTAGTCATTGGATAGTGAAAATCGAGACCGGAATGCATAAAATTGAGGACCAGATACCTCAAAACCGAACTTGGATTAAAAATATTCAAAATTGTTGGCAGGTTGGGGCTCTATTAATAATATATGGGGGAAACCTAATAACCCCCTTTGAACTCCCCCCACCCACGAGAAGCAGATAATGGCTCTAAGTAAATATGCAAGCGAAAGTGGATATTCCATTGCTCACCCCCATTAGAGGCATGGACATGCCATTGCCCACCTTCAATTAGTGGCATGGTGATCCCATTCCCTGGTCCCCAACCTTCTAGCCACTCCTTTCCCAAGTACGAGACGAGCCTCTGTATTGAGGGTCAAGCAGGAATCTGTTTAATGTAGGCTACATGCCCGGCTTTTATGCAGGTCTTCCACCGAGGGACACTCCCATCGGGGACCTGGTGGAAAACTGGGACAAATTTCTGTAACAACCAATCAGAATACATACAGGTATAAATACTCCCACATGAGCATTACAGTCCCCTCCTCTCTATCTTGGAGGTAATTAGGTTAAGTGCTAGAAGTAACTCAATTACCTTCCAGGATAGGGCATAACCTCCATTTTATATATACAATAAACAAACATAAAAATACATAATTCCAAAACTACCGAACAGAATCCCCACATTCAACGTATCCCCAGATAGCTTGGATCTGAGCGCACAATATTATCGAACAGCGCTCAGATCCTATACACACAGTTCAATTGCCATGGGGCCAAAGTCTTTCACATAGTCTTTCATTATACGAATGGGCTTCCATGGGGTGGCTCTGTTCGCATCGTAATGTACCGAACGGCCTGGCGCTCGTATGAATGAATGAACAGATGAAGGAAGATCGACGGCTTCACCGGTGTTCGTATGAAAATAGTGTCCGTTTTTAGTTCCATAGATTCGTCAGCGAACACCGCTGGGCGTTTGCATGTCCAAGATGGCCGCCGCCACGTGTTCATTCATACAAATGACGACCACCCAGCCGATCATTTGACAATAGAAAGTGTCTGCAGTTAACCACAAAGTTCTAATGAGGCCAAGAGATTAAAAAGCAGCACACTTCCCTGCTGGGTGGCCGACCATTCAGTAGTTCTTTCAGCAAAAGGGGAATTAAGCATAGGGACCGTACGGACAGGACAATAACTGAACAAACAGATGAACCAGCATAAAATAAAAGTAATACAAAGACAGAGAGGTCTGTCACAGGGTCCATTCACCTGGATCTATGTTGGAATTACTAAATCAAGTATTCTTTTGCTGGATCTTTTAGAATTCAGTCTTGAAGATAATATTCTGTAAATCCCAAAGCAGCCTATTGTACCTCTTTGATGGCTGATGTAGGAAAATGTTTTCTTCAGAACCCATTGACTGATAAGATAGGGATACAACCTCAACAGTCAACTCCAGAATGTTCAAATGTAGATCGCTTATCTGAAAGGATAATTATCCTTGAGTCATAAAATTCTCAAAATATGCTCCACATCCAAGTGATATAGCATATGCCATGATCTTCTATCAGTCTGCTTCATCCATAGGAAAACTCTTCTCCAGGTTTCTGTTTTTCTGTAATTTCAATCTGATATTGAGGAATTAAAACCTATTCATTCTATTTCACTTTGCACTACATTAATTGGTCTAGAAAGACTTTCTTACAAGGGTGTTGTAGCAATTCTAAACCGTTCCCAGGGGACTCATAAAATCCCATGCCAAAACTCTTGTGTTTGAATTAAATTATCTTGGGCCTTGTAGCTGAGACAAACTTTCTTTTCTTTTGAAAAGGATGTGGGCTTTCATTTTATCTAACTTTACTCAAAGGAGCACTAATGCTGTTCAATAAATATACCCTGGATTTTTCCTTTGAGACAGCACCTCTTCTAAAGTTTTTATCCAGTCTGTCAATATACTGACTCCTTGATAGTAAAGTGAAGTACAAAAGAAGGAAATGCATTTCTAAGGTCTTCAAAAACATATATATATTGCTGCACTCCTCTTCTTGGGAAAGTTCAAAGTATCCCGAACAACAACAATGAACTTTTCCTGTGATTTTGTATCCATGGATCCATCCCAAGATTCAGATGCTCATCTTCTTTAGAGATGAATTTGCACAATTTTTTGGTCTGAGTTAGGTTCTGATAAGAATTTAGAAGCTCTGGTTCTCTTACTAGTGTCAGGTTTTATAGGTCCAGAATAGTTCTGCTAAGATTTGCTAGATCCATTGATTGAGTCTTTAAGATACCTTCTCCATGTTTGATGTTGTGCCACTTCTTCTGTACAATTCATGTATACATAGATTTGTTTCTACTGGCAATTCTAGAAATGCTCTGTTGTTAGCTATGACGTAATAAAAAGACTGAAAACCGTTATACCATTTCTTAGTTAATTATTAAATGTATTATCTATTTTTGTTCTTACAGCAAAGGAAAACGCTAACCCACAAGTGGTGTTGTCTAAGTTAGCCCAGAAGAGTTGTGTTGACTAAATAGCCATGGCATATCATTTAAAGCTTTATAGTTTGTTTTTGTTTTCTGTAAAATCACTATTTTTATCTTTTTTTTTAAGAAAAAAGGATCAGTACTACAGTACATTTAGTAAAATTGTAGTATATGAAATACATAAAATATAGTAGATAGCTAAGATTATAGATTTTTGCAACATAGCACAATTAAAAAAAAATTAAATTAAATCCATACTGACAGGAGATAAAGAAAGAGAAAAAGGAATGCAGAAGGATAAGGTACAACAAAAATATTAAAGGAGAAGGAAAAAGAAATAAGTACAGGGATCCACTTTCACACTTCAGTATTGAGGACTGTAGCTCAGCTTGTAGTTTGCCCCATACTTGTGAATTCAGAACTGTTCACTGTTTAGTGTTAAAACCCCACTGTGCTAAATGTATTTAAATGCACATCTGCAATCTCTGGGTCCAACACTGAATTTGAACTTAGTTTCTGTGTATTCATAAGTATAAAAAGTATTGGCTTTCATTATGTCTGATGTTATTTGTTGTGATACGCCCCAAAAAAATACCCCAATCACTAAAATTAAAACATCTGAACCTTATGATGTTTCATGTAGATTTTTATTTACTTCATTACAAAATATACATTAAAATATAACAGTATTTTAAAATATTTGTGTATTATAATAGATCTGTAATTTTATCATTATGACAATTATTAAAATAGTATTTAAAAATATTCTGATATTTAGAAATGCCAATATGATGTATGATGCATATTGCATGTGGGTGTATTATGTTGGTGTATGATTATCTTGTAGGCTGGAAAATAAGTTGATTTAAAATTAACTTTTTTTTAGCAGTCATGTATCATACCTTCTATCCATAGCATTGTCGTGAAACTTGAAATAACAGATATAGAAATACAACTACTGAGAACAAATAAACATATTAAGTTAAAAGTGTTTGTGTGACCAATATTAATGGAGAGTTGTATCTAATCTATTGGACTGTAATTGACTTTGTGTATGTGTATATAGAAAGATATACTCTTCTAGTCAAAAGATTTAGAACACCTTTATTTTTCCAGTTTTTATAAAAATATACACAATTTAAATCCAGTAAATTACCTGATTAGGCTAGAATAAAGTACTTTTTCAGAGAACAAGTCAGCAACTTACTGCCATTCTTCAGCAATGGAAGTAAATTTGTCTTTGAACACTATTGTTATGACATTGGACTGCAGGCTTGACTGGTCAAGTGGAAGTAAGAAAGTTATTGCTAAGATAATACAATAAAAAAGAGCATTGTCTAGACCAGGTATAGGCACCATTCGGCACTCCAGATGCTGTGGACTTCATCCCCCATAATGTCAAAGCATCGTGGAAGGTGTCAACCAAAACATCTGAAGTGCCGAAGGTTGCCTGTACCTGGTCTAGGCTATGAAGCGCTTTCAGTGGACTACTGAAGGCTGGAAGCTGTTATGGACTGTTGAATCAAAATTTTAAATGTTCAATTTATTGTGTAGGGTTGTTTGTATGGTATTGAGCAGTCCAAAGTATGGTTTCTGACTGTGTGCTACCAGCTCATGGAGGATGCAGGATGATCTGGGGGTCTTCTGCTAGATCCTAAATCAACAATTTGCCCAAAGTGTGGACATTCTGACCTAAAAATACTACAAAAGAATTTTGTAGCTCCATTAAACAATATCTGATATGTGTATAGTTGGTCAGGGAATCATCCCTGACCAAGATTTAATTTATATCTAGACTCTTTGAACATTGAGCTGGTTTGGGATAAACTGGATACAAAGACAGTAGCAGCTGCATTATAAGATTGTGTGGTGCTAGACTTTACTCCAAATGAGGTCTCACCAGTGTTCTGTACAATGGCATGAGCACTTCCTTCTTTCTACTGCTAATACCTCTCCCTATACAACCAAGCATTCCCTTAATGTATTTAAATGTTTCTATCATATCCCCCCTGTCTCGTCTTTCCTCCAAGCTATACATGTTAAGATCCTTTAACCTTTCCTGGTAAGTTTTATCCTGCAATCCATGAACCAGCTTAGTAGCCCTTCTCTGAATTCTTTCTAGATTATCAATATCCTTCTGAAGATATGGTCTCCAGTATTGCGTACAATACTCCAAGTGAGGTCTCACCAGTGTTCTGTACAATGGCATGAACACTTCCTTCTTTCTACTGCTAATACCTCTCCCTATACAACCATGCATTCCCTTAATGTATTTAAATGTTTCTATCATATCCCCCCTGTCTCGTCTTTCCTCCAAGCTATACATGTTAAGATCCTTTAACCTTTCCTGGTTAGTTTTATCCTGCAATCCATGAACCAGCTTAGTAGCCCTTCTCTGATTTCTTTCTAGATTATCAATATCCTTCTGAAGATATGGTCTCCAGTATTGCGTACAATACTCCAAGTGAGGTCTCACCAGTGTTCTGTACAATGGCATGAGCACTTCCCTCTTTCTACTGCTAATACCTCTCCCTATACAACCAAGCATTCTACTTGCATTTCCAGCTGCTCTATTACATTGTCTTCCTACCTTTAAGTCATCTGAAATAATTAGAATGTGCCTTCACCCCCTAAGAGATAACATAAGAAACATGTAAGTTTAGTAGTAGTTGCCCTTCAATGGGTCATCTTTCAGATATGAAGTCAAGTAAATGATTTGGTTGTTTGACCTCTGCGCGCTATGGTCATGTTCCGGAGATTGAGAAAATTAGATTCTGTTGAGAGTGCAAGTGGTTAAGGAATAATTTTAGTAATTCTATTTAAACTTCAGATATCATTCCTTCAGTGCATGTGTTATATTTCATTTTGCTGTTCTCAGTCTCTCTTTCTCCATCCTTCATATCTTGATCAGTATCAGACCAACAATAATTCTTATTCTTTTACTTGAAATACAAGTCGATTTGATTTCAGGCTATACAGACAATAGTTCCCAAACTATAGTGATGTTTTAGAATTTCACTTTGATTTGTAAATAAGCTGAAAAAAACAGAAACATTTAAGGGCTCCCCTTTAGAAACATAGAATGTGACGGCAGATAAGAACAATTCGGCCCATCTAGTCTGCCCAATATTTCGAAATATATTTAATTAGTCCCTGGCCTTATCTAAAGTCTAGAATAGCCTTATGCCTATCCCACGCATGCTTCAACTCTCTCACTGTGTTAACCTCTACCACTTCAGCTGGAAGGCTATTCCATGCATCAACTACCCTCTCAGTAAAGTAATACTTCCTGATATAATTTTTAAATCTTTGCCACTCTAATTTAAGACTATGTCCTCTTGTTGTGATAGTTTTTCTTCATGTAAATATAGTCTCCTCCTTTACTGTGTTGATTCCCTTAATGTATTTAAATGTTTCTATCATATCCCCCATCTCGTCTTTCCTCCAAGCTATACATGTTAAGATCCTTTAACCTTTCCTGGTAAGTTTTATCCTGCAATCCATGAACCAGCTTAGTAGCCCTTCTCTGAATTCTTTCTAGATTATCAATATCCTTCTGAAGATACGGTCTCCAGTATTGCGTTCAACACTCCAAGTGAGGTCTCACCAGTGTTCTGTACAATGGCATGAGCACTTCCCTCTTTCTACTGCTAATACCGCTCCCTATACAACCAAGCATTCTACTGCTGCTCTTTTACATTGTCTTCCTACCTTTAAGTCATCTGAAATAATTACTCCTAAATCTCTTTCCTCAGATGTTGAGGTTAGCAGGGTGTCAAATATCCTATACTCTGCCCTTCGGTTTTTGCGTCCAAGGTGCATTATCTTGCACTTATCCACTTTAAATGTCAGATGCCACAGCTCTGACAGTTTTTCTAGTTTACCTAAATCATTTGCCATTTGGCTTATCCCTCCTGGAACATCACCCCTATTACATATCATCAGCAAAAAGACATACCTTACCATCAAGACCTTCTGCAATATCACTAATACAAATATTAAAGAGAATGGGTCCAAGTACAGATCTCTGAGGAACACCTCTGGTAACTAGACCTTTGATTCGAATATACTCTGTTGACTACAACCCTCTGTTGCCTGTCATTTAGCCACTGCCTAACCCATTCAACAATATTGGAATCCAAACTTAAAGATTGCAGTTTATTGATAAGCTTTCTATGTGGAACAGTGTCAAAAGCCTTACTGAAATCTAGGTAGGCAATGTCTACTACACCACCCTGATCTATTATTTTAGTTACCCAATCAAAAAAAATCAGTAAGATTAGTTTGGCATGATCTCCCTGATGTAAACCCATGTTATCTCTGATCTTAAAATCCATGTGATTTTAGATGTTCAACAATCCTGTCCTTTAACATGGTTTCCAACACTTTCCCCTCAACTGAACTAAGGCTTACTGGCCTATAGTTGACCGACTCCTCCCTACTACCTTTCTTGTGAATGGGTACAACAGTCGCTAATTTCCAATCTTCTGGAACTACTCCTGGTAACAATGATTGGTTAAATAAATCTATTTATGGTTTTGCTAGTACACCACTAAGTTATTTTAATAACTTTGGGTGTATCGCATCAGGCACCATCGACTTATTTGTCTTTACTTTTGACAGTTGAATCATTTGGATTATTCACACTGCTATTACACCAGATTTTCATCGAAATGACAGTCCCAGACTGGGAATTATCCATACGTTCTTGAAATCACTTTTTCTTCTTGAGTGTGTTACTAATTTCTTCATTTGCCATTAAAAGATTCTAGTTTTACTTAACTTTATTTCACAGCTTTACCAGCATGTATCAAAATATCCTTGCATGTGGACATTTTGTTCAAATTTTCTAAACTTGTTGCAACTCAACTATGCTTACCTTATTATAATCGGATACAAATTATATGGATAACTGAAATGCAGCAATACCATTCTGGATAATCAAAACTGACTTTGTTGATTGGTATGTATTATACAATTTATTATATTCATATAATTTTTTTAAAAAAAATGTTATTCTTTATTTTTTAGTTTGACAGTTGGTACATGGCATATCAACAAAAGATGGTGACATAGATAATTTATCACTATATATGTCAGGGAAAAGTAATAGTTGGTGCACAAGGTGCATTATAAACATTACATTATGTCAAATAAACTTTTGTTGTTTATTGCTACTGGAGCCTATTCGGTTCCCAAGCCATCAAAGTAATTTTTTTAATGGGAACATGAGGAAATGTGAGAACACAATTTAACTACTGTTCAAAATAAGAGAAAGTGTTGACTAACCCCATACTTGAGTCTGGGCATACTGTTTTGTATTTTTAGTTATTTTATTTTATTAGTTGGATGCCCTGATGAATAGATGGAGTCATGTCTCCGGTGCAGCTCCGTACAGTATTCAGAAAGAAGAGAAAGTATGAAAAGATCGGAATAGATTGAGGAGAAAAAGAAGGCGATATATCGGCAGGGGTATATGTTGAGATGGAGCAGAGTATCTGGGGGGGGGGGGCGAGAAGCATTGTAGACTATTATATCGAGGTGGCTGAGGCATTGATGGAGAGAGCGAGGTTATTCATATTAGTTGAACTGATTTTGCTTCTTCTGGTTTATCTAATCAAAAACTGGAGTTTAATATACCTTGGAATAAAATGTGTATTTTTACAATTTCTGCAACTCAGTCAACTTATTCTGACTTTCAAATTAATATTAAATCTTTTTTTTTCTAGATTTATGAAAGTCTGTTTAAAAGTAAAATATGTCCCATAGTTTGTTCTTATATACCTGAAATTCAGACAGAGAAGGAATAAGATCCCACAAGGCCCTTGACAAGTTAGCAGTTTGGGAGCCCCTCCTCCATTCTTCACATAGGGATAGCTAATGGGGCAAAGTAAATACATGGTTCAGTGGTCCCTTTGTAAGTCCTGCAAACTAGGCAGGTCTTATAGTTAATCCTACACTGTATTCACAAACATTAATACATTCCTACAAAAAAGGCATACTAACTGGCACTATCATGAGAGGTAAAGGTAAATTGGAATTGCATTCAGACAACTCCCTTTGTAATTGAACGTATATTATTTTAGTTAGTAGAGAATAGAACAGATGTAAGTGATAGAGGAAAGAAGTATCCATTGAATTATCTTTTATTGAATAAATGAATTCCACAGATTCCCTTTGCCTAATGTGATATGGAATTGGACAGCATGGGAATATCATGCAAAGTAGTTTGCTATAAAAAAGTAATGATTGCAAGAGGGAACGTTATTGAGAGGATCATCATATACCTAGTCATTAGTGAGTAAAGAGTGATTTTGGAGAGGAGTGAGAAATACTATCAGATAAAGGAATTCTTTGCAATAATCCTTTTTATGTTTTCTAGTGTCACAGTCTCTAGCACTGTCCATTTTTGGTATTTTTGCAGGTAGTACCACTAAACAAGTTATTTAAATGGTCTTGGATGCCATGGAGAATTGCCTTCACACCTGGATTTCACCAGATAAACCAACTTGGGGTCATGTCTTTAAAAAAATAGACTATGTGTTCAAATTGGATTGGGTTGAGGCCTCCGAGAATAGGCAACAATGTTTTTTTCAATTCGTGGGAGCTATATATTTAATCTTTAGATTAGTATCACAAGAGTTTTATGTACAAAGCGTTTCAATTCACTCACTGGTACTCTCTGCAAATCTTTCACCAGAAGCTTCCGGGGGGACAAAGGGAAATCTATTTTATAACAGGAGTTAGTTATTTGGAGCAAACTCTGTTGTTGTTGTTGTTGACATTGCTATTAATTTAAAATGGTAATTTTGCTTTTATATATATATATATATATATATATATACACACATATAATATTGGAACTTAAAAGTATGCTTGATCTGGTTTTGTGTTATTATGGATTTATCTTGTATGATACATCTAAGGTGGTAATCATTGCAACCATGACACCTGTCCTTTTGACTCATTCAAAACAATAACACGTCTTTGGAAAAAAATACTGACTGAGCATCATGGGATAACAATCAGCAGTGCCAAGCTTAGTTATCACTTTCCAAATACAACACGATTGAACATTTGGTTTAATGAGTAAAAGGACACAAGAACCGCTTGAAATATAGTTTATTTGTAGACAGAAATGGAATCCTAGGCACAGTATTAGGCATTATAGAGAACACAGAGGCAATAGGTTAGTGTGCACTGTTCTGTACAAAAATACAGTCTGAATAAATTACATTTCTAGCTATAAGATTGGACTTTATTTACCGGTCAGTTCATTGCATGTTTAATATTATACACTCACATGCTATTCCATATATATCACTTTTATTTCAAACACATATGTCTCTCAATATTTAATTTATCTTATACTGTACTTACAAAAGTTAAACATAATTGTGCAAGAAACAGGAGCTAGATATTCAATGGAGGCACATAAACATGTTATGCCATGCCATATAAATATGAATAAGTACTGTAGCCCTGCTGGCATTATCATGACAATTAAGTATATAAAATAAACTGAAGACTAATCTTATTGTAAGTCCAACCCTATACAATGACTAATAAGCATATTACCAATGTTGTCACTATACACATAGGCTTCTTTAAGAAAGGACATACCATAGACGCATTGTTAGCAAACAACTGTAGGTGGCGCTTTGTGCCACTTTTTTGCATACAAACTTTTTTTTCTTAAAGTCAGTGATCTTTCAATAACTAAAATATAATTTTGTTGTTTTGAAGATGAGGTGCTTATCAAAAGGACACTCCAAAGCTTAGAGGTATAAGAATGAATCAGTCAGGCCATCGAGAAAAAAACAATTGCACCTTAGCAACTTACTCTCCTTAAATAAGCATTTATGAGAAAATATAGGATGTTACATTTCCTATTAAGCTTTTTTTTAAATTGATTTTTAATAATAATAACAATACACAAAAGAAAGAAATAAAGAAATTAAGGAAATGAATGCATAAGTAATTTTTGGTTATCTTAAAAAGTAAAACTTTAATGCATAAATAAGATGCATATACTAGGAGATGTATGTGTTTCTATAATACTCCCTGTAACAAATAAGGACATTTATGAATATATGTCATGTTGTACATGTGCACATGCTCACTACCGCTCTCATCCAAGTAAACAGAAGACAACAGATTGGCTGGGTAGATCTATATGATAAAGATGCAGATCACATCCCAGGAAAAAAAAATAGAGATGCGATGTTCATGTGGTTTTAGAATCCTTTTTGGAGTGCCCCTTTGTCCCTTTTATAATAATTAAAAATCTAGCTAAAGTTATATGCCTTTGTGACATAAATCTGTTTTGATAAACAGCAAACAGTACCTTTACGATGGCTAAGCATAGATAGTTCTTTTATATTCCAAATGTGTGTAAAGACTTTTCAGACTCTTAAATCGTAAACATACTTTTAGTTGAACACAAAACAAAGTGGTTCAATGAACTGATATTTGATGTTCTACTTTTACAGTATCTATATATTTTATTTAGCAACATTTTGTTCATGTATTTTATAAGCATCATGCAGTAAATATAATAAACAGTACAAATAATGGTGATGCTCTATATAAAGTAATATTGTGCTTGGTTTATGCAGCAATTGTCTTAGATTCCAACATATAGCCTTTCATTTATTAATTACCTCCCTGGTCCTTCTGCATTTATTAACACATCTTTAAGCAAGCCATGATTTTAACACATATTTTACAGCAACAAGAGGGGATGTCTCATCTTTTACATTCTTAAGATTAACTTGCATGGATTTCATTACATTCTTTTCAAATATCTACAGGCTTGCCATAGCCATCCATTTCTTGTCAGGCTCTTTTCTCTAAAGCTAGTGTTATTTTCTAAAGTGCTTTGTACAGTGTCAATACTCTCTATGCATTAACTTTTAGGTGCTATGTTATGTTTTACAATCAGTAGCAATCATGTAGTAGTACTTTACTATACAAACTTGAAAAGGTTGTTATGGAACTTCATTTCTAAGGATGCTTTGCTGGTCCTATAGTCCAACGGCTCTTAGAAGCAAGTATGTTTTAGGTGTGGACCAAACAATAAATACCATATTTACTCGAATCTACTGTGCCATTGAAATTAATGTGCATTCAAATTTTAAAGTAATAGAAAAAGGTACTAAAAGCAACAAGTGCCAAATACACACACCACTCCCTGTGTATCAAAACAGGCAATAATAATACTTATACATGTACAGGTACATATAGGAGATGGTCCATATAAAAACCTATAAAGATAAAAAAGATTATTCATCCTTCTGCTGCTGTTTTTTCCTACTTCTGGGGGATATTATTCAAGATTCTCCACAGAGCCTTCTGAGGCACCCTTGGGCACCATATACAGAGCCTGGCACGGCTCTGAAATCCGTGAGTGTATTCAATCACTTCCATATTTCCTTCTTCTGTATATACAGGCTATACTATGTACTCTTTTTTATCTTTATAGGTTTTTATATGGACCATCTCCTATATGTACCTGTACATGTATAAGTATTATTATTGCCTGTTTTGATACACAGGGAGTGGTGTGTGTATTTGGCACTTGTTGCTT
The DNA here is from genome assembly GCA_933207985.1 of Pelobates cultripes. Taxonomy (NCBI): domain Eukaryota; kingdom Metazoa; phylum Chordata; class Amphibia; order Anura; family Pelobatidae; genus Pelobates; species Pelobates cultripes. Next base: position 251,999,354 of record OW240912.1, on the reverse strand, counting down.
TTAGTACCTTTTTCTATTACTTGACTTTAGGGTGTTGGGGAACACCCTTTCCACTCCAACTGTGCTCCTGTTTTACTGTGTAAGCGCCATTCACTTTTCTTCCTTTTTGTATCCATTCAAATTTTAAAGCCTGGAGGCCAAATTTTTTTTTCCACTGGTGAATGTAATGCGCATTTGTACAAGAAGATACTACTGTACAACATGTAGGTCGATAAGCAAGAACCGCCCTCTGACTTGGTTGAAATTCGCCCATGTGAAACTCAATGGGGCATCGCAACAAAGATGTAAGGAACAGGTTAACTGAACACAGAAACCAAGTCTTGCATCTGTGTTGCAGTGATGCGAATTTTGCCTCAGCGAACTCGCGTCACATGCCCGTTGTATCTAATGCACCATTCATACTCTAATCTAATGTGCCACCGAATGTAATGCACATTTAAATTTTGGATACTTTATTTTGCCAATGAAGGTACACATAAGATTCGAGTATATACAGTGATATCCCTAAAATACTTGGATAAAGTTAGTAGAGATTAAGTTTGTAATGACACTAGTTTTGAAGTATATACACTAACAAATCTTCTAAATCAATTATATGACTTATTGATTCTATATATCTCTTTATTGCCAACTAAAAACAATAAAAATTCTAAATTGTGTAATCTGTAGTCTGATAGAAGTCATAGTGTATTGTATTTATATATGAATTGCAAGTGCTCACAAAAAAAATAGATAATCCTGGGGTATATCCACTAAACATTTAATAATAGCAGAATAATTATCTAGGTGTCACCACTACAGCTCTCTGTTAATTAAGTTAATAAAGCATTTAATTTCAATCAGTTGCCTTTTATTTATGTATCTTTATTTTAGTGTGTATAGATTATTTTATAAAGGTAACTATGATAGTTATTTTGTTTATACAATTAAGATAAGCATAAGGAAATGTGAATGTCAATTCTCTGTTTAAAATACACAAATCCCATACTGGTCAAAAATATTTACAATTGTTTATGGTTGCTGATTTTGAGATACTCTTTAGTTAGATTATCCTACATTAACAAAATACTTATTAAAAAAATATGCTACTAAATGCTGTAGATTTATAAAAAATGCACAAATCATATTTCTTTAGGCTGTGGTGTGTACACATGTGTGTGCTATAAATTAATTCAGCTGAATCCCATGTATACATTGGGAACTATGAGAGTGTGTTTTTCCCTTCTGCTAATTGTGTTATTTGTTATGGTTTCTTCTATTAAAATTCTGACTCCAACTCTAAACTATGTGAACACAAATACTAACTTTGGTTTATAAGAGTAACACTCCTATCATGCACCTTCTTCTATCCATTCTTTGCATCGATAAGCTAAATGAGAATGACATAATTTTAAAAATGCACAAGTGATACCTTTTTTGGGTAAGGTATCTTTCAAGCAGCTTAGTGCCCTTAACGCTTGAAAAATATTAATTTTCCTTTGCCAATAAATATATCAATTATACAATTATTTTGTTATGGTATTCTCATTTGGTTAACTAGCTAACCTGGTACCGATCAAACAATTACTGTATTTGTATACTGCAATTTATTGCTATAATGAGGTATAAATACAGACTACATAAGGGCAACTGCATTTACTTAAACAAGCATCGCAGACTACATACAGGCCAACTTTGTATATGGTACTAGGATTTTTGGAATATGCATTTTAAAACATAAATAATGATATATTAGAAATTGCCAGGATTGGCACTTTTGTGCAATATGATAGATTTTACACTTTCATTACCACTACTATATATGATTTATAATTGCCAATAAATTGCAGTTTCTTACACAAAATTGTTGTTGAAACATTTCACTTGCAAGTCATTGACTGTATATGTATATAAATATTGCTCAATTACTTTCAGTGACAATACATTTTATTTCTGTTGGATATCCTATAATACAGTATCAAAATATTTTATGTTTGCATTTTACAATAGTTCAATGCATATCATACTATGAATTGTTAGGTAATAATTCTGAAGAACTAGTGGATTTATTAACCAATATTCTATGTCTAATTTTGTGTTGCCTTTTTTATATTTATTGCGCACATTGCTGTCCTTGTGCCCTAAAACCCATTGTTTCTATGAGTACTGATGATCTCTGGGCAGGCAAGGGATTGTCTTGACACTGGTTTTGAGATTAGTTAACACTTTTTTACATTTACGGGTTGAGGGGGTTTAAGATACTCGAACACACTGTACTGTTATATATAAATGTATATGTATTTAGAACTCTGGAGCGTTTCCTTAATCATGGCGTGTAATGTAAAGTGTTACCTTTATGGATACAAAGTATTTGAAGGCTGGAACATTGAAAGCAAGACACATCTCTATTAACAGCTAAATTTGTAATAATTGTTTTATTTCCCCTACTAAACCTTTCTTTTTTAATTTGTTGTACAGAAAACCTTACAGCAAGATATCTAGCTCGATAGGACATGTGAAGTAGAATCACTAAACACAATAAAACCTAATTATTGATAAGTTCCATTAAAAAAAATAAAAAAAAATAACATGTAAATGTTCACAAAAACATGACATTTGTTGTTAAGGAATTATAGCTGGTTCGCTTGTTTCAATAGCTGTGTCACCTTCAAGCAGCTTAACTCTTATATAACCATAATGAAAGAAAATAATTTAAATGTTAAAGTTTACTATTAAAATTCTGACTCCAACTCTAAACTATGTAAACACAAATACTAACCTTTCATACTTTAATTCTAAAGAATTACTGATATTTCTAAAATTTGTCAAAAAGCAGTAAGTGATCTGTCTGCTTTTACAGTGGTGGCTGAAGTGGTTAGTAGTAAGTTCTTCCTCATCAGAACCTTATTCTACCTGCTGCCATTTTCTTCCTTCCAGAAGCTTCCTTCAAATATTTTCCAAATGCATTGCCATTACACAACGGTTCAGTGGGAAATATGGGGAAATCAGTCAATAACTGTAGAATAATGCTAATCTAATTCCACAGCGTAACTGTTAACATTCAGTTATAGTTTAGTTTTGTAGAATTGCTATACTACACAAACAATATATTGTATAGCTGTAAATTACAGAGGCAGTGGTAAAAAACAGCTTTTCATATTCAACAGTTTTCCAGGTAGATACTGGTACGCAGTAAGACCAGGAATAACTTTCTGATATCTCATGGAATAATGTGGTACCTACTCATTCAATTATATACAATTCAATGTGGTGAAGCACTAAGTCTGATATCAAGCATACATAAGGGTTCCTAAAATCATATTAATTGATGGTCCAGGAACAAAAGTACAAAGAAAAAAAGCCTGACACATTTCAGTGCTGAATATTACTTTTCAAAGGAATTCATGTATATAGAAAAGGATGAAAACTTAGTAGTTAGCAATTTCGTCTATATGTAACAAAACAATTTTTCCTTGCAGCTAATAATAAATTGGTAGGATGCATATTTTTCTAGTAGATTCTAACATATTCTATGTTTAACTCCTTATTCAGTCATTTTTATTGATTTACCAAAAGATTATAAAATATTTTCAAAGAATACCTACATAGAACTTTGTACAATTTACTAAAAATTGAGGGTGATAGTGTTCTAGTAAATCATACATCACTTATACTAGGTGTAAAAAAATATTCAAATTTTACAATACTTATTTGGCAAAAATAAAATATGTTGACTCAAAGCAGTTATTAAGTGAGCAGACAAAACAAAACTTTAGCAGACTGCATTAAAGTTCTATGTATAAGATCACATAGCTTTTTATTCAGATACATGAAGACTTTGATTTCCTTGTTGATATAATTCTAAATATCACATGATTAAGATTTAATGGTAGAATATTTTCAGACAGTTATTCTTATGTACATACTTGGCAACCACAAGGTGTATCCAATTTCTTATGGTGCTTAACCTCTTAACCAATGATGGTCCATGTCACCTAACAATCTAGGGCTGAATTCCCATAGCAAGCAAAACTTATTCTGCTTACTTAATTTTCCTATAGTCTTCAATAGAAGAATTTAGAAAGCAACATATATCCTTACTCTGCTAAAAGAATCCTGCCCTTAATCTTGGAAGATCCAATTCCCTATGGAATCTCTCACTTCTGTTGTGACAGAAATGATGTCCAGAAAAAAAAAAAACGTCTTCATGATCAAAATGTGATGATGGCATAGAATGTTTTAACTGGGCAATGCCATAGAAAACTGGCACACAAAACACCAAAGCAAGCACAGCTCACACAAGTTAAAATTGTTGTTGGTAAAAACTGAATAGTTTCCAAATTTGTTAGTGTCATAGTGTCAGAGCTAATCTTAATACAACCAGGCTACTGTATTTGTCTTATCTGCTGATTGTAATGAATCATATTATATTTTTTCAAGTCATGTAGCTGGTATATTCTGGTATTTTGGCATCTTGTCTACTGGACTAATACGGCTAATCCAATTTACACAAGTAATTTAATATATGTACGGTGGGTGCAATATACTGTCACATAATGTCTTGCAGCCCTTTAAATTAAATTATTGGGTAAACTAACAAAATATATTTTTTGTCACGAGAATGCACATAAGGGTATCAGTCATTCAGGGGATCTAAGCTAAACAAATATTAAGGCTTACTTAAAGTAACATGCACTTAATCAAGTAAGGCTTTGTAGAACACATGAAATTAGTTGATTAACTGCATATTATTCAAAGAAATCCCTAAAGCATGTCATGACTGATGATAACTTAGAACTGGTTGGATAGGCTCGGACTTAGAATACGCTTTTTCCATTGGAAATATCGATACGCACTATAGCAAATGTATATACCTTTTTTCACAAAAATAGTTCTTTGCAAGCTAACAATCAACTAAATTGTTTTTTTTTTAGATTTTAAACACTAAATCAGAGTTCAAATAAAAACAGTAAATGTATTTTCTATATTGATTTCTGTTCTGTCCCTCTTATCCTAAACAAATAGGAGTCATGTTCCCGCAAATGTTGATTAAATTGTATCTGTGCTCTAGATTGCTACTATATAAACCACAGATGTTATGAAAACTCTGAAGTCAGTTTCTGTTTTCTTTTTTTCCAGACATGACACAAACCTCATCCATCATTTATTCTTCCAATTTTCAAATCACAGCATCCAACTAAAGCAATCCAAGGAAGTGGTTAGCATAACAGCATGAAGCAGTGGAAAGATTTCTCCTTTTGGATTTTGTATGAGAAGTATCCTGGTAGGATTTAAGCATCCAATTCACTCTTGTGTTTTTTATGCAATTTGTAACGTGACAATGGGTGTGTAACTTCGTCACTTCTACTGATGTAACAAGACATTAGCATTTTTACAGTTTGGCATTTTTTTATTATATCCAATATTCCAACAGTTTCTGTTAGTGAATGTAAAGCTGGTTATACTATTGGCAGCCAAAAGGCAAGGGAATAAATCAGATGAGCAGATTCTTTTGATGATTCCGTTGTGTTTTAGAAAACATAGATAGAAAAAAGTTGAGTAATCCTATTTTTTACACTTTCGTTCACTCAACGCGTCTAGTAGTAGTCCTCATAGTTTTTGGGGTTCAGGCAGTAAAGTATGGCACCTCCAAATGAAAATATAGTTGCTCCCCAAGCCAAGCCGTAACCCCAGTTAAATTCATGATATATTTTTAACGTGACCGTTTCGATGAACTTGATTGGATACAACACAAGGCCGCAGACCTGGAGAACAACTGAATCAAAAGAAAAATATGTTATTCAAAATGATAGGCAGAACAGATGAAACATAAACTGTATGTCCAATCTCAAAATGTACTGAATGTCACTCAAGTGATTTGAACTTTGATTTATACAGTGTACACTTTATTATATTAAAATAAATACATGTGTATATATGCTATGGAATAGCACTAATTCATTTCTAGAGTAATGAAGATAACAACAAATACGTTCAAAGAATCTTCAAACATTGAGGAATTGATTCTGAAACAGTCTCGTACTGCTTAAAATATCTTTAGTTATCGTATTTATATTTGTATAAAATACAAATAAAAACATTACTAATAACAAAACTATGCAAATTGTATTGCTAAACATATATTTCCATGTTTTTTTTTCATGTACGTTAGTCGCACTTTATAAATTCTGAATAAATTGAAATGTTGCACAAAACCTGTATATTTTTGCTAAACAAACAAATAAATGCTAGATCAAAATAAGATAAATTGACTAATATGACATTGTAATGTACTTGAAGTATTTTGGGAATTTTCATTTAATGATTTGTTCACTTTGGAAAGGTAGAATGTATTAAAACTGATAAGCAGTTGATAGACTTGTGTTTAGACATGATTTTCATTTGATAGGAGTTTCTAATAGCTAGCATTCCCGCTTCTCAGCTTTATCTAAAGAAGCTTATTGAAGTGACTGGTATTAGAGTAAGCTCTCAAAGTCCCAAATCAGTCTTTACTTCCTCTTTGATTGCTTCTAAAACTTTGTAGAAGTCTGCGACTTGGTACACACAATTTCCCTTAGCAATCATACGGAAAACTTTTTTCTTTTTTCATTTACTCATTCAGGATTGCCAAATTGTACTATGAATCTGCAGATCACAGGCAAAACTATGATTCCCAAAGACATATATATGGCAACAACATTATTCATAAATGCCTTAAACGAAATACACAAATGCCAAAGATCAGAGAAGATCCATAACAGATACACTTAAATACAGTGCTTGTTATATATTGCTTAGAATACATCTCCATTAAGGAAACTATAAGCTCTTATGGTAAAATATATGGAACTTTTCCCTTTTCACTGTTAGCATTACATACAAGTTAACATAATAATGGTATTAGTATTTAACATGGGATTGGTAAGCACAGATAGTCATCCTGGACAATACATTTTTCCTTAGGAGTGGTACATGCTATTAGTGCATGTATGTCTCTCCATATTTTTGGCACTCAATTTGCAGGAAGTCTCAGCACTCTGAAGTGGCATGGGTTTACCCAGTTCCCATGCATTAGCATAAAGAAAAGCATTTTTACCACTTCACTTCCAGAATCAATTAAAAAAACTTTTTTTCATGTGTTTGTGTGAAATGAAATGTAGACTTTAAAACCTCAAACACCTTCATTTATACTATAGTAATGATTAACAGCTTCTCGAGGAACTTATTTAGCTGCTTGAAGCCAGCGATCACTGATCAAATGCCTGCAAGTGTGCAGAAAATGTCACTGCCTTCAAATTCAAGGTTTCAATGGGGCATATCATTCCTACAGTCAGCGAGGGGGGATGAGTGCATGGATTTCCCTTTTCACTGTTAGCATTACACTAACATTCCAGAATGTGATAAAGGTTGTTATCACAGTTTCAAATACTTTTAGTTTAGAAATACATGATTGCCATTTTTTAGTAAGCTGTATTAGTAATGGCTTCAGGGACCTTATAATTACCCTCAATCAAAATATTTGACAATTTAGTCTATCTAATTTTGTTACATCTACTGTATATGAGAATTTATTTTTTCTTTTATCCTAACATTTAAGACCCAGTGTGAAATATTGTCACAAAGTCTAAGGTTTTTATTTCCTATATTATTTTTATAAAATATGAATGAATAAGTGAACAATATAAATTTAGTAGTTTCCTAATTTTAAAATAAAAATTTTGTCTGAAAGACATTTTATATGCACAATTGCTATTTTGCAATATATATTTTGTATGCTATCTATGCATCCCTTGCTTGAATATATGTTATGCTAATATTTTTTTTAATCATAAAGTGCTTGGGTGTGAAGGGGCAAATGTGCTAAGGGCTAATTGGCTAATTCTGTGGGAGAAGAGATGTTTTGAACTTTTCTAAACCTGAACTTTCTGTTTTTAATACATTTATCCCAGGCAGATGGGATAAGGGAAAAAAAGGAAGTCCAAGACCTTTTTAGAACAATTTATGGTGTCTGCAAAACACCTTTAATAAGCCACCTTCATCTTTTTTTGTGCAATATAGCTATGTCAACTAGTATCTTGCAAGTAGATTTTAAAGTTTGCATAATTTGACACGTGTGGCTTAGTGGCTATACCACAGGATAAACAGAGTGAATCCTTCTTTAATTATACTTTTGCCTTTATAAAGTTCAGAGAATAGCCTGGCAAACTGTTCATGTGAGTAATTTTGAAAAAAAGACAGTTCTGCTCTAGTTCCCCAGAGTTATTGCACACACTGCTGTAAAAGACATAATATGGAGCATTAATCGTGGGACTTCCTGGGAACAAAAAAATAAAAAAAACACCAAGACCTATTTCAAGCCCCTGGTTAATGAATTTCTGTGTTGAGCATCTCAGTTGAATTAAATGTCCTTTCAAAGATATCTAGACTCTGTGACCTTTTTTCTTTTTGTTCACAAGATTGCATGTATTAGGGATTTTGCATTATACTTTAATCCACTGTACTTTAAAGTTTCATTGAGTTTTATATTAACATATTTATACACAAGAAACCAAGTTTTCAATTAAATTATGAATCAAACATGTAATATTTAAAAAAATTGCATGCTTATATACATAATTATGACCATAAATGTATTCCTACAACAAGGATTATAAACTGCTCACAAGTGGAAATATATTTGTATTTATAGTTGTTTCTTAAATAAACTAGCAAACAATTTGTTATTCTCTGTATTTTCAAAATCATGTAATGTACTGGACAAAAAAGCCTACAAACAATAAATAAAACAATGAATTGATTTGAAAGTATTTTTTGAAAAGTGATGTGATATTGGCCCAAATATGAAAAGTTCAATGAGCATTGTACCACTTTAGTTGCTACTGGAATATCATTAATAAATACATCCATGGCATATTATTTACAAGTAATGGAAATAACACCAGTACAAGATATAAAAAAGGCATTGCAAAATTACTTACAATACGCATATACCTGTAATCACTGATAATAGGTGTGCAATTCTGCCACTATTAACAGTATAGCATAATTTGAAACACTTTCACGTTTCAATAATTGTGAGCACCTAAAACCCCCCCATCACATTCTGTATTTCTTATCACTTGTAAAGTCTATTGCATCCTAACGCAGGTGCAATCAAAATTTTGTTATATAAGATGAGATATATCCTAGTCAGTATTTAAAGGGATACTATAGTGCCAGGAATACAAAGCTGTATTCCTGGCACTATCGCCGCTTCCCCTACTCCCTACCCCTCGCACCATATACTGCATATAAACTTAGTATGCTAAGGAATAAAAGAACCCTCCCTTCTCAGAAGTAACTCTTAGTCCACAGGATGATAACTTAATGGAACATAATATCTATAAAAATCAAAAAGAAAATTAAAATAAACAATGCGGCAAAATTATTGCCATATCTTGACTAAAGTGAAGTCCATCCATTTCTCTTGTTTTCAAGTATGTCCTGGGTCCAAAAAACATTGCATTGATACATTATGGTACAATAAAATACAAAAACAATATTAATACACAATACAGTATATATAAAATTTAACATAGAACAGGTAGGAAATATATAATCAACCATGACACATGCATTCTGTTTTGAGGTATGTAGAGAGGGATCTCTTAAAGGACTTAAGGCTTGGGGAAGGTTTTAAAGAGTGCGGGAGCTCGTTTCACAATTGCGGCACTCTGTAGCAGAAGGAGGATCGGGCTGATTTTTTTTTTGTATTGAGGTAGACTAAATAAAGTGCTAGTACTGGATTGGAGGTTATAAGAGGTGGGAACAGCCGAGGAGAGCATTCTGCACATGATAGACATATGCTGAAATTATTTGGTATAAGTAGCTGTGTGATGTAAATAATTCATTAAGACATTTACAATTGCAGGTGTAAAGCACTAATCTCCAGAAACACTTGTACAATTGTTTTGAGCTTCAATTAAAAACAAAAAGAGATTACTTTCAATTCAATTTATGTGCATCACGCATATTCCTAGTCAAAAATTACTTCCTAAATTGCATTTATAAGGGAAATTGTCATGTAGTCAACAGTGGCATCTCTAGGATTCATTTTTAGGGGGGGCACATGGAGGGCCAGGGACAAAAGTAGGGGGGCACATTTAACCCCGCCCTCACCGCAGTTGACCCTGCCCCTGCCGCATGTTAAGCACCGCCCCGACACAATGTGTTTTGGTTTTTTAATAATCCCTGGTGGAGGATTCATTATTTTCCACCAGGGATTATTAAAAAACAAACACATTACCCTTGATACAGTGCCATAGTTGCCAACATTAGAAAAAAATTTCCAAGGACATTTTGAAAGCACAGCTATCAATTACTGTCTGGGTATAATATCCCTGGACAGTCAGTGCTCTCTGTATAATACAGGGTTGTGTGTATAATAAATTGGGACAGTCAGTGTTCCCTCTATAGTGCTGCTCTCTGTATAATACAGGTCTGTTTGTGTATAATATCCCAAGACAGAGAGCAGCACTATACAGGGAGCATTGATTGTCCTGAGATATTATATACACTGTATTATACAGAGAGCAGCACTATACAGGAAGCACTGACTATCCCGAGATATTATATACACTGTATTATACAGATAGCTGAGCATATAACCCATGTCCCAATCTCTAGACTACTAGTACCTGTCAACAGCAGCTCCCAGATGCGTGTAACAGGGCTAAAGTGTGCGGCAGCTCACACAGATGATTCAGCGGTAAAGTGCACTCACTGGCAGAGCCAAACTGGGAATCCCTGGGAATCCAAAGCAGCCCTGCAAAAAAATGTATGCCATTCCTACAAGTCATATATATATGTATATATATATATATATATATATACATACACATATATATATACATATATATATATTACAGTAAGCACACAAGCTCACTGACATGTGCAAATAGGCTTACTGACAGACAAAACTCTCTGACTCAAAAACAAGTTTACTACAGACAAACTCACTTGTATAAACAGAAGGCTCACTACAAAGAAGTTCAGGGACACAAACAAGCTCACTAAAGACAAGCTCACTGACACACACATGCTCACTAAATAGAAGCTCACTGACACACACAAGCAGTACCATTTTAACAGAGTTAAGGGCCCCTGGGCAAAGCAATGCACTGGGTCCCTTCCTACACAACAACTCACAGGAACCTAAATTATTGTTAGACTGCTGAGTCCATACACACACACAGACTGCTGAGTCCATACAGACACAGACTGCTGAGTCCATACACACACAGACACACACAGACTGCTGAGTCCATACACACACACACACACACACACACACACTGCTGAGTCCATGCACACACACACACAGACTGCTGCATCCATACACACACACACACAGACTTTGCTGCATCCATACACACAGACACACACACAGACTGCTATGTCCATACACACACACATACACACAGACTGCTGAGTCCATGCACATACACACACACAGACTGCTGAGTCCATGCACACACACACTCAGACTGCTTAGTCCATACACACACGCACACAGACTGCTGAGTCCATACACACACGCACACAGACTGCTGAGTCCATACACACACACCCACAGACTTTGCTGCATCCATACACACACACAGACTGCTATGTCCATACACACATACACACAGACTGCTGAGTCCATGCACATACACACACACAGACTGCTGAGTCCATGCACACACACACTCAGACTGCTTAGTCCATACACACACGCACACAGACTGCTGAGTCCATACACACACGCACACAGACTGCTGAGTCCATACACACACACCCACAGACTGCTGAGTCCATACACACACACACTGCTGAGTCCATACACACAAAAACTGCTGAGTCCATACACACACATACACACACACAGACTGCTGAGTCCATACACACACACACTGCTGAGTCCATGCACACATGCACACACAGACTGCTGAGTTGCTGAGTCCATACACACACACACTGCTGAGTCCATGCAAACACACACATACACACACACACAGACTGCTGAGTCCATACACACACACACACACACACACACACACACAGACAGACTCTGGGCTGAGTCCATACACACACATAGACTGCTATGTCCATACACACACACAGACTGCTGAGTCCATACACACACACACACTGCTAAGTCCATGCACACACACACACACACACACACAGACTGCTGAGTCCATAAACACACACACACACACACTGCTGAGTCCATACACACACTGCTGAGTCCATACACACACACTGCTGAGTCCATGCACACACACACACACACACACACACACACACACACACACACACATGATTCAGTTGAGTCCATGCACACACACACTGCTGAGTCCATACACACATACAGACTGCTATGTCCATACACACACATACACACAGACTGCTGAGTCTATACACACACACACAGACTGCTGAGTCCATACACACACACACACACACAAACTGCTGAGTCCATACACACACACACTGCTGAGTCCACACACACACACACACACACACACTGCTGAGTCCATGCACACATATACAGACTGCTGAGTCCATGCACACACCCACACACAGACTGCTGAGTCCATGCACACACACACACACACACACACACAGACTGCTGAGTTCACACACACACATACACACAGACTGCTGAGTCCATACACATACACACCCACAGACTGCTGAATCCATACACACACACACTCACATTAAGCCTACCTGTCACTGGAGGCTGTTGCTGGGGGTCAGACAGCCATCTTCTGCAGCAGCAAGTACTGCTGCTTTACGGCGGGGGAGGGGCTTATGTGCAGAAGGCGGGGCTTGGTTTGGGGGCTGTGCCTGTGCCAGGGAGCCTCTCAGTGCTCTCTCCAGCCCCAGCATCTCTGCACAAACAGCACCCAGCGCTCCTCTGGCGAGACTGCCCTGCATTCCCTCGGGCTGTCACAGACTCACACACTGTTACAGTCTGAGGGAATATAATTTAAGAACATAGCCAGCAAGTTGCTGGCATTTGGGGGGGGGCAAAAGTGGGGGCACAGCATGATGTAGGGGGGGCCATGGCCCCCTCTGCCCCCCCTAGCGACGCCACTGGTAATCATAGGGACTAAATGCTTGGCTTTGATAAAAGCCCACCTTCTAAAACCTGTTATGACACCAGCAATTTTATACCTGAAACCGACAAGCTGTGCATAAAGATTTGTGTTGATATTTCTAGTCCATTGAAAGAGAGGGATCACTGTGACAGGCTTAAAAATGTGGAGACTGACCGTAACAGCAGATAGTATAATAACTAACATGGGTGGAAATTGAGCTAAAACACTATCTATTATATATTTCTTAGAGGAAAGATTTATCTTATTTAAATAAAAATATTGTGATAAAAGAAAATGAATCTTAAACATTCTCTTATTTTATTACAAATACTGATGGGATACTATTGTACCAATGATTAAAGGACCACTATAGGCACCCAGACCACTTCAGCACAATGAAGTGGTCTGGGTGCCAGGTCCATCTAGGGTTAACCCTGCCTGCTGTAAACATAGCAGTTTCAGAGAAACTGCTGTGTTTACATATGGTGGCTGCCTCATTGACAGCTGCTAGAGGCGTTTCCTTGCTTCTCACAAACAGTCCCTCGTTTGGTCTTTCGCATACCAGCCTTCACGTATTGCTAATTCATGCAAACATCTAACTCATACCAACGAGTAATTCTGTTGGTTCTTGGAATCGCAGGAAGACTCAGTGGTTTAGAGTGTTCGTGCAACTCTTCCCGATTGTCTTACACGTTTTAGTTATCAAATAGACGAATGTCAGATGGTTATGCGAACTGTGTTTGTTGCATGTTAATCTAATACTGTAACAGTTCCCTGAGGGGGTTGTTTTGTGTTGCAGTCAGATTGTATCCTATTTATTTTACCCTAAAGCAATTAAGTAATGTTATTTATTAGAGATGACTCACCGGTGGTTTAATTATACATATGTTTGCGTGTTTTAGATTCAGCTGGATTCGAATGGAGCCGTATATGTATCTCCATCTTGGACATCCAGCACAATAGTCATTTCTTGTCCAACCTTCTCCTGCCAAAGAGCTCATCCTTCTTGGCAGCGTTTTCCTTTATTGCCTCATGTCCTTCTGTGGGGTAGGTTACTTTTAATTATTTTGGTCCACGATATGGCCCATGCAGAGGCATATGTTCTCAGACACTATCCTACATTTTCTCAAATTTAGGTTGCTGTACAGGGTGACACACTTTGTCCAACCTTTTCCTGCCAAGGAGCTCATCCTTCCTGGCAGCATTTGCCTTTGTTGCCTTATGTCCTTCAGTTGGGTAGGCTACTTTTACTTATTTGGGTCCATGATCTGGCCCACGCAGAGGCATATGTTCTCAGACACTATTCTACATTTTCTCAAATTTAGGTTTCTGTACTGGGTGACATGCTTTGTCCAACCTTTTCCTGACAAGGAGCTCATCCTTCCTGGCAGCGGTTGCCTTTGTTGCCTTGTGTCCTCCAGTTGGGTAGGTTACTTTTACTTATTTGGGTCCACGAGCTGGCCCACACAGTGGCATACGTTCTCAGACACTATTCTACAACTTCTCAATTTTAGGTTGCTGTACTAGGCGACTCGCTTTGTCCAAGCTTTTCCTGCCAAGGAGCTCATCCTTCCTGGCAACACCTGGCAACTAGCAGGGCCTCACCTGTCACCTATTAGTGGAATTGTTTTGATGCTTGGCAATAGCTAGTCTACCAGTACTGATTGGGTTTCACACTAAATGGTGCTTTTATATTTCAGTATTTCCCAGGCTCCTGATGTCCTGGAAGAACTGTCCATTCCCAGCACCCAAGCTAGGTCTGGTACTCCTTCCCGCACAGCAGCAGCAGCTAACCTATCAGTGCTCAGTTCGTGGACAATACCACATATCACTGCTGTACTCCGCAGGAGGAATATTCCATTCCCGGCTACTGCCAGAAAGGCAGAGTTGTTCAGGCTCCTGAATGTTACCACAGACAACTCTGATGCTGAGGAGGGGCCTTGTGCATCCCAGCCACCTGATGTCCAGCCTTGTGCATCCCAGCCATACTATCATCCATTGGTCTAATTGCCTTGCCTACTAGACCCTCAGTTGCTCTCTCAACAGCTTCTGCATGTCCTAACCCGGGTAATTCTATAACTTCACTGAGAGCCCCTGAGGCTATAAACCCATCACATGTGGTTCCAGCTCATCTTAAGAAGCACATCCTGGAAGGCAGGGATGTTAACCTGGTTTCGCTCCTTTTTGCCTCCCAGGATGTTATTGAGAATAGGACATATGCGTATGGGGATATTTCAGTGGTGCTCAAAGCAAGAGACCCAGGGTTGAGTAAAAAGTTGTCTTTGCCTGAATTCATCCTGGCTTTTGGGATATATAGGGCTGTTTATTGTTCTGTTTATCCCGAAAAGAAAGAGGAACTGGTTGTGTACATGCATAAGCTTGTGAATCTGGGGTACAAGTACTGTGTTACTACTTTTATACGACTACCACCGTTCTTTTTCAGCAAAAGTGGCTGCAGCTCTTACTCAGTTCAACTTCTCTATAGATTGGAGTAGACTGGACACTGAGTTATTCTGCAGACACTTTGCAGGCCTCAGGACCCCGGCTTGTGCGGTTTGCCCGTCCACTTCTCACTCCACTAATATGTACCATAATTCAGCGGAAGTCTCACAGGACTTATCAGTTCCTTCTGCCCCCCCAAAGTCTGCCAAAATTGTGTTTTTGGGCAAGTCACAAGTCTGCAATAATTTTAACGCAGGTACATGTTGATTTAGTGCATGTAGACTGTTGCACATTTATTCCCATTGTTTCTGGGCTCATGCTAAAACCATGTGCCCAAATAAAATGTTCCGTAGACCTTACCTCACTTGTATTGATTTTGTTTATATTTCTGACCTGCTAAGGAGTCACCTTCACGACACTTGGTTCGCTTTTTTGGTTGAGGGATTATCACAAGGGTTTCACACAGGTATCATTCCCTTGCCATCTGGTACGCTTGAATGTAACAATTTACAGTCAGCCTTAACAGATCCAGAATCGGTGGGCAAACTGATTAGGACTGAATTGGACCTGGGATTTGTTCTCGGCCCTTTTAGGGCCCCCCTTTTTCTTCATGTATAACAAATCCTATTGGAATAGTCACTGGCAAATCTTCGCAGAAAAGAAGACTGATCGTTGACCTTCCTGCGCCACATTCCTACATAGTTACTAGTTACTACTTAACTCCCTCATACCCTCTGAAGAGTTCTCTTTACAGTACTCTACCATTAACAATGCCATCTGGGCCATTCTCGCAGCTGAGGAAGAGGCATGGCTCTGCAAAACCGATATTGTCAATGCATTTTAGTTACTTCCGATCCACCCTTCACTATAGCATTTGCACAGCATTGAGTGGCATGGTCTATATTATTTTTTAACCAGATTCATGTTCCGTTCCAAGAGTAGCCCCAAAATATTTGATATTTTTGCGGAGACCCTATGCTGGTTGCTACTTAACGTGTGCAGATACCCTATGGTTGTACATTACTTACGATTTCCTCATGATAGAAGACAACTCTCACCCCTCTCACAGTGTTGCAGATGCAATCGGTCTTTGTGAATCCCTGGGTAAACCAGACTCCCCTCAGAAGACTGAGGGTCCTGAAACGGTAATTAATTTTTTAGGGATTCAACTTGACTAGGTTTTTATGCTGTCCTGTCTTCCTTGTGATTATTATTATTATTATTATTACGTTATTATTTATATAGCGCCAAATTCCTCAGCGCTTTACAGTGGGTGGACGAACAAACATGTAGTTGTAACCAGAAAATTTGGACACACAGAAACAGAGGGGTTGAGGGCCCTGCTCAATGAGTTAACATGCTAGAAGAAGTGGGGTAAAGTGACACAAAAGGTAAGGATAGTATTAGACTAATGACAGTTACAAGAGAGATATCAGTCAGGAGCTATTAACAGTTTAATTGATACGCTTTTATAAAGAAGTGGGTTTTTAATGATTTTTTGAAGGAGTGGAGACTGGGTGAGCATCTAACAGAGGAGGGAAGTGAGTTCCACAGGAAGGCGAGCATCAGAGGTGGGAGTACGGACAGAAGATAGACGTAAGTCTTCAGAAGAGTGTAAGGGCCTAGACGGGACATACTTGTGTATTAGGGAGGATAGATTGGTGGGAGCATTATGTAGAGATTTGAAAGCAAGAACCAGAATTTAAATTGAGCCCTATATCTTACAGCAAGCCAATGTAGGGACTGACAGAAGGGTGAGGCGTGGCAGTGCGGGCGACAGGAAGATGAACCACGCCGCCACATTCATTATGGACTGTAACGGTGCAAGTTGGGGGCACTTAAAACCACTGAGAAGCGGATTACAGTAGACAAGGTGAGAAAGGACAGTGAAATGGACCAGCACCTTAGTTGCATCTGGCGTTAAGTAGGGTCGGATGTGCGCAATGTTTTTGAGATGGAAGCGGCAAGATTTGGCGATAGACTGAACATGAGGCATGAAGGAGACGTCAGAGTCAAAGAGAACACCTAGGCAGTGAGCCTGCGTGGTGGAACTAATGGTAGCACCATTGACTTGGAGACAAACAGACACAGGACACACCACAACCGACTGGTGTTTTTTTATTATTGCTATTCATATGATATTACTAATTATATTTTATTTAACCATTACGCAATATTGCCCTGACCACAAATTTAAGGCAGGGCCTGTAGTTGTTGGTGGGGCTTGGGGTCCCCAGGGCCTCAAATCCTCCCTCACATACCGTTATTGGCCTGGCGAGTTAACCCTCCCACCACTCGCTCTTTCACATCACACTCTATAGGTGGGCCCTCTTTTTTACAGGCCTACTGCATTGTTGATTTCGGCACAAAACAACCAACTGGTGTTTTTAAACTACGTTATTATTACTATTCATATTTACATATATATAAATATGCATTTACTGCCTCCTGTGATCCTATTTGTAGCTTTATAGTATATAATTTTAAAATTGTTATTATATATCAGTTTAATATTTCATGTGAATGTGATGTTCCTTCATTGCAATAGTAATACATTTATTGCAAATGACTGTACTAAATTCAGTGATTCATTAATAAAGTTACTTAATGGCAGTAGACTCAGCTCCTTATGAACTTCTGATGAAGTGCTAATTAGGCATGAAATGAGCTGGAAACTCTACCATTTTTTCAAAGTCAAGGGGTTTATCTGCTTTGATTTAGTAAGTATGTTGAGTCATAAATAGCATTTCAAAAATGCTGTTCTCTCTTGTTACAAGGATTTAGGGCTTTTCTGTAACAGAGCTCTCAAAGCAAGATTTATCCTACTTGTATTGTGAATGTGAATGATAGTGGGTCAGAGAAATGATCTGGAAGTCCCTTTCTGTAATTTGTGACATTAGAATTTTGCTCTTTGAAAAGGAGAGCACAAATTTGCATTTAATCGTTCATTAGAACTCAATTTTTTTTAAATGCAGACGAATAAAGTCAAGCTAGAAATTAGAGGATTTTTATAATTTGGCTATTCTCATCTATATTTTATAACTTCAGTCATTTTAATACATTGCATTTTCACATATTAAATAATCTTTCATTGAAAGGAATTAATGGGTGGTAGAAACACTTTTATAAGACACTTCCCAGCTATAGGTACATTTACTCAAGTTGGGCATTCAAATGGACATTTTCATCAGAGTATACTGGAGCAATTACGACACAAATTGCTCACTCCTGGCAGCAGAAAATTTCCATTAGACCCTATAGAGAATGTTGATTGGTCTAGATTTAACACTGCATACCGTTTTAGAATTGTTCAACTTATTCCCTGGAAAGATATGACTCAAAGTATAATTAACAACTCGAAATTAAAGAACAACCACAAAAAATAACCTAGCACATATATATATATATATATATATATATATATATATATATATATATATTCTTGTTAATTGAAGTTTGAGGTGTGGTGTAGTCTTCATGCAACAAAAATGTACTCTACTGAAATATAAAAGCCACTATGGACAGTTGAATACAGTCTTTAGAAACTCCGTGAACATTTGAGGATCCCACTAATGGTGCCTTCTACATCTATATGAGGCAAGGCAAGAGTTGGAGCAACAGGTTTGGAATCTTTTGCCACTGGACCATCTGTGGCTTCAAAGTGGCAGCCAAAAGGACAAGAATCAGTGCCAGTGTAAATAACAGTGAACAATCAGCGAAAGTGGTAATAAACGTGAAACTCAAAATTGATCACATACCTGATCATGCACAGTGAATTAATAAGAACTAAACAAAATAAATAAGAGTCACTGCTGACCTCCAGCATTAGTCTGGAAGTGGAAAAATGTCCCTCCTCACTGAATAAAAAGAATAATGAAGAAGGTTCCAAAACAGTCCAAAAATGCTTTACGCAAAGCGCTTTAATCCATTTAGGGAAAAAGGAGGGTTGCAATCAATCACAGAGTTTAGCACAGGGTGCACTGAGCATGGGTCAGCAAACCCCATATAATCTGTATGAATAAAAAAAATCTCAGACACTCACTGTGATTTCTTCAAGGCAGTTTATTGCAACGTTTCGACCTGAAACCAGGTCTTTATCAAGTTTGATAAAGGCCTGGTTTCAAGTCGAAACGTTGCTATAAACTGTTTTGAAGAAATCACAGTGAGTGCCTGAGATTTTTTTATTAATCCATTTAGGGTTCATAATATATAATGATATAAGGCACTCAACTTATGGGACAATGCCTGGGGACTTGGTGACAATGGGGACAATGCATTCCAAATCCTCTGACTGGAAGATCTGTGCCTTTCTCATTGTACAGTAAATGAATACTACAACTAATCTTAGTTAAATGGCCAAGAATTGACAATCCCACCACATATGCCATACATTAGCACATAACTACAGACAATCTTGAAATAAATATTTTTTCATACCTATTTGAACTTAGGAGTATGCAAACTAGCCAATTAGCTTCAGAGGAGGTATTTTATTTTCATCATTATTTTCAGTGGATTTGTGTTTGTTGCTTTATTTAATTTTTTTAATTGTATTGTCTGTCCCATGTGCTTTTACTCTAATATATGGGGTAGTATACTCAGCATATTTTCTCATACTAAGCTCAGAGGCTGTTGATTTGAAATCCTTTCTCGGTATTTTCTGTAGCTCTAAACAATATTAATTGTGCTAATTAGAGTAATTTGGTTGGAACAACCTTGCCTTTAGTGAACGCATGACTTCAGAGATTTTTTTTTCTTCACATTTCGATTTTGTAAAATGCTTCTGCAAGTCATTTACAAACAAAGGTGATGCAGAATTATCTTTTGTAAACAGACCCCATAGGCAACATACAATGGTGCTCATATTTTATGTAGGAGAAAATTAAAGCAATAATATTTTTATCAGACTGAAATAGCCGCACATTAATCCTTCCATGTTCAGTGTTTAAACCACATGGGATTTTTACCATGGCAAAAATATTTTGTTTACTATATCTTCAGCGTTCATGAGCACAGTTCAATGTCAGCTATTTGCTAGAGATGTCATTAGCAGAGTGGCTAAATTACTGTTATTAATAAGCAAAGAATAGAAAAATTCAAAGCGGCAAAGAAAAAGCTTCTTACATTGATAGGAAAGCAGCTACATTTAAATGCAATACTATTCTTCTTCGTGTTGTTGCTTCAAGGGCTTGCACTTACAAATTCATTTCTCTGTCTCAAGTGGTTAAATAAGCAACAACAAAAGCAGAAAATATGTGAATATAAAATGAGAAATGCTGTCAGCTAAGGCAAAATCATTTTCAGCAATTGTGTATGCTTTTTCAAAATATGCAGACAGATACAGAATGCATGTGTAGAGAAATCCAGGTTACATAAGGTTGTCATTTAATTGTAGCAAATGTTTTTTTATCTTGTAATATACCTAAAAGAAAAATCAATCAATCTATAATTTAGTCTGTGCCAAAGAAAATATAAAACCTATTATACTACAATAATTTATAAGCTGCTTTATAATTTATAAGAGAACAGAGTAACAATAAAAAATTGAAACAGAAACATTAGACTAAGAGTATTAATTGAATTGCTCTGTAATAATATAGATTACCTGCAGCAAATAACATCACCGCCACTGGTCTGTAGAAACGCCTGCGAGAACCCACGCATATCGAGATTAGGCCAACCAGGAATGCAATGAGAATAATTGCAGCACCTCCCAAGAGTAATGCAAGGGTAGCAATTTGCCAATCTACAAATAATAAAAGATACATTGTTATTGTAAAATTGTGTGGTGTGCTAAAACTGCAGATAATAGAAGCTGAAGCAAAGCAATCACATTCAATTGCAAAAAATAGAAAACAAAGAAGGAAACTAAAGCCACTTTTAGGTAGTCTTAACTCATCAACAAGTAGACATTACGACTTTATTTTGATTAATAATGATATGGTTTGTGTCCACCGAAATTCCCATTGTAAGGTCTTATATATCATAGGGCAGTAGTCCTAAACTAATTATCTGTAAAAAGAATCAAAATAAACATCTCCATTCCATACCCTCACATTTGCACACCTAACTGCACCACAGGCCAAAGTTCTTCATTGATTTTTCCTGGAACTAATTCTATTGGGTGTCCATATTCTGACTGTAGCAAAAAACATTTTCAAAGAATGTCTTTGGGAAAAATGTTGTGATTGCCTTGGCTATTTGATAGCTTCAAGCTAAAATGTATTTTCAGTTATTGACAATAGAAATAATATATTGCTTGTGATACTTGTGATGTTTTTTTTTCATATCATTAGGTGTCAACTAGTCAATAAATAAAGCTACAGGGTATTGTTTGTATGCTTTTGTTTAGAGTGTTTGTATACTTGAAGATTCTGTTGTTGATAGTGATGTGATAATGTTGATGTTGTGGTCTCTTAAGGCCAAGTTGAGAGGATAGAAAGATATGTGTCAACAAATGCAAGTTACTGAAGAAAAAATAACTGGAAAGCTACTTAAGGTAATCACCTCCTTTGATCTCTAACCGTATCAGGATCAACAGCACATGTTCCACTCACCTCTCCCAATTTCAGTACACTTTCTAAACAATTAATTAGGTGGCCCTTTTTATTTTTCAGGCACAGTCGTACATTGGTTCTGGCACATCCCAACAGAAACACGTATTTTACCTAAGTTATGTATTATTATGTTATGCCATTTATGTCCCAACAACAAATATGTATATACATTTGTGGTCGGGACACAAATGGCCGTGAGCTGTTAGAGTTAAGCATAGCATAACAATACATAACATAGGGAAAATACGTAATTCAGTTGGGGTGTGCCGAAAACAATGTACGGGTAGGACTGAAAAAGTAATTGTTTAGGAAGTGCACTGAAATTGGGAGAGGTGGGTGGGATACGTGCAGCTGATCCCAATATGAAGTGTATATATATATTCTGAAGAATGGACAATGAACAATCATACATGGTTTTGGGAAAAGTGATCTGCGGGTGCTACCTTGTGATTTAATGCATTGCTAATGTGAAATGGGTAAGCCTTAATTTATATTTTTGCAGGATATCTGCTCACACTTACCTAAAGAATGCTGTACAGCTTATGAAATAAGAAAACCTTAAAGTAATTGGAAACAAAACTGGAATTTCATTAGAATTGCATGTTTCCTCTGCATTATTAGAATTTTACATACACACATTCACATACAATGGCAATTACTAAAGCATTTCAATTTTCAGAATACTACGGATGATAAATGTAAAGTATTATATTCCCTCACTGGGAAAGAATTTTCCCATCTAAACCATGCCAGCTCTGCCCTGAATAGGAGTAAATCAATTTTAAACAGAACTGCCTTTCTGGCAGCTTTGGACAACTAGAGCATGTATGAGTTATAGTAAACAGAAAACAAAATAGCAGACACGTAAGCTTCTATTCACATGGAATACAAGTGAAAGAAAAACAAAAACAAAAAAGCTACATGTATCAGCAAACCATAAAACCCGTTTCCAACACTTTACTAGCTGACAGCAAGCAACACATTGATGAAACTGCGTAAGATAAAATCATGCTGTTTGTAAAGATCTAATTCTCATGAGGCTTGGGAATATATTATCTCATGCAGTTGAATAGTCTGTATTGACAAGTTACTGATGCATTAATTTTCCTATAGTTATATACTCGATTTGGATGTAACATCAACTTAAATGGCTGTCACTTAGATACAGAAGTTAAAACCCTAGAACATACAAATTGGAAACAAATGCATTTCTAAACACCCACATATGCTTTACAATGCCATAAACTATATCCTCTAAATGTAGATATATAACATTTAAAGGGAAGCTTCATATTTAAAAAACAAATCTAAACATAAATTAACAATGCACTGTTGCTATAGGAAGCATATTTCAGATTGCTGGAATTAAGGGTCATTCAATTTCCATAATGTAATAATGGAAACCACTAGTGATGGTTTGGTCCTAAAAGGGCAAACTTACTGTGGATTCCATAAAGACACCTAGGCGGACACTACAGGGGTGTCCTGGGGCTTAACCCCTAAATGATCAACCAAAAAGAAAGCTTGGATCACTGGATGTAGAAATCCAGTGATTTGAACATGTACTGGAGCTATAATGATAGAAATAGAGAGTAAATGTAGTTAATGATAAAAATGCAAAGATGTATATATATCAAATCCCTTGTCCAGACTATAAGGTCATCCCAATGTGAAAATAGTGTTACCAGCCGAATGGGATAAACTTCCCTGGTACTAAACCGTGACTACAATACACCTCAGACTCCTGACTTTAATATGTCTTGATTGGTCAATGTCTGTGTATAGTAACAGATAAATATCAATAGAGTCACGGATAGAGAGTCCTAATTCCTAAAAAAAACTGCCTGTAGACACTAGTAATATTGTCCAGACAGTAAGGAAATGTATCACACTCACAGTTAGAGAGTATAAAGATATCCAGTGATCCAAGCTTTCATACAATTTCCATTTTGCATTTATTCAGTTTCTTTTTGTGATGTTCACGAAGCCTAAGCTAATCGTTGTTGGAAAAATCTTTGCACGATAAAATATACATTACTACCTTTCACATCATCTACTCAAACATATTACAATGAAAACCAGGTTAGTATGACTTTAAGTTACCTAACAAGCATCACAGTCATGTCCTTATTCGAACAATCCAGCACTACCATTCAAGTGATCATAGGTTGATAACAACAGTATAGTGAATGCTGACACTATATAACTGGATGCCTGGAATCTAGTTTAACATTTAACCTCTTCACTGCCATAGCAAATGTAACTCAGGTCTTGCCCTCACCGGGGACAGACCTCATGTAATGACTCTAGCAAGCCATACAATAGCTCAACCACAGGCGAATAAAGGTACCCCTCTGCATGGGCTGGCAAGGTACATTTTAAGATAGGGTAAAAAAGATCCTGGGCTATAGGGCCTAACTTTCAGGGCTTGACACCCCTGCACATTCATTATTTTTTTAAGTTATAGCTTAATTTGTTTTCAGAAATATATGATATAATTATAAAACTACATTTATCTTACTATACACATTGTGTCTTGAAAATACTTTAGGCGTGGCACTTCAAATACAATCTAAGCGCTAGAATATAATGTTCTCATATATTTGTTGAAATCCCCAAATTTTTCCTCAATGCAAAATTCCAAAATGCCATTATACTATATAAAATGAGTGTAGGTGTGTGTAGTGATATATTGCTCGTTTTTGCTGCCCAGTAAATGTAAGTGCAGCCCACAATCACCCCAAACACTGCCTCACTTCCTGAACCTCTCACTATGTGTGAGTGTGTGCAACTCATATACTCACACTCTCTTACTCACACTTACATTTTCTCTCTGTTGGAGTGGCCCATTACCTGTTAAGCTCTTCACCTCACTTATTAATCACAACTAATGTATGCCTTACAGCCAATCACAGGAGATGCCAGGGAGGGGATAGGAGATGCATATGAGGGAGGTATGATATTGTGGTAGGCGGGTACTGAGGTGTGTGATACACACAGAAGTAGTATGCCAATTGCCAAACTGACATAAAAATACACCACGCTGACTGAAAGCCACCTAGTCACAAACAGCAGACCAGCAAAAGTGCACTACTAAAGCACTCTCTGTATGGCCCTCATCACAGTGTTAGCGCAACTAATGATACGCTGGCACTATGCTTGCTGTGATAGTTGCCTGGTGTCATCAAGAGACCAGGGAATCAACCTTCATTGACAGGACCTGAAAATAGGGACTAGATACTAATAGGGACAAAATCAGGGATGTTGTAAGGAGAAGGGCCTAATGCAAGACCTGAAGATGTAGGGAGAAGGGGGCAAACTGCTGATTAGCACCTAAAGCTTCCTGCTGAACCCTCTGCTCTCCCAGCTTGGTAAGGATGGCTGGTTGCAATCATGGCAGTTGCTGCTGCACCTCCAAACTACCCAGATATCACGAAAGTGGACTTTTGACCCAGCCGAGACAGTGGGGAGAGTGTGGAAGTAAAAGGGTTAATGACACCAGACCCCTGGTTACCTGTTGTTAGTCCCAGCACCCACTAAATTAACCCCTGCAATCCCTTCTACACTAACACCCTAGTACACACTTTAATGCCATCACCAAGACTTTATATCTGGGCGTCTTAGGTTACCCCACACAGAGTAGAATTATAGTATCACAACCTTACTTTACTGATCAGACATATATAATTAACCCTTTTGGTAATGTGTTTTCCTGAGCTTTCCTCAGAAGAGTGAGGAGAGAGAACAAAGACACAAGCTGATTAAGTAAACATTAAAACTGATAAAAAGATTTACAGTGCTGTGTACAAAAATACAGAAATAAAATGACAGAGAAACACAGATAACAAAATGCAAAACAGCCTATAAAATAAAATGGGAGAAAACACAAGAAATCCTTACATATATTTAGCCCTTATATATAATCCTTGTGGGAGATTCAGATGTTACAGGTCTCCAAGTAGTTGTTGAAAAAATAAATCTCCCCCTGGAAAATCCAACATTCTCATTATATAGCTCAAACTAGTTGGGCAGATCAGAGGGGTTTGGCCTAGCAGTTTATTGCCCTCTCCATATTTTCCTAAATTATGTTGTCCTTTGAAGAACCCAAAGTCAGAGCATATTTTTTTTATTACTGCTATTTATAAAGCGCCAACAGATTCCGCAGTGCTGTACAATTTGTGGAGAACGTACAATATACACAGACAAATACAAGAGGTAGAGAGAGCTCTGCCCATAAGCTGATATCTAGCCATTGGAACTATTTTATACAAAGTGCACAAATACCTTTTACAATGCCTTATTTCCAGCTCTGGTGATGGTTATCTAGTAGTTTTATGGCTTGGGCCTGGTGTAAGATCAAAGCCTACAATAAATGTTATCCTAATGTTTACAAGAACAACTCATAACATATATCAAATGCCAACTCATGCTTTGGCATGACACCAGACATTTTTGATCTTGCTGAAAATGTGCATGCTAGATACAGGTGCATATACAAATTAAGTCATATATTATAGCATGTTAAGATGTTATTGTACATGGAGAACAGCCCCTTCTATTTATAATGGTCTAAAAATCACAATATGGTGCAGAGCCACTGGCAGTCACTTTACAGTGCAAAGGACGGGAGGGGAAGAGATCATATGTATTCTGTTAATCTAAACACAGCAAATAGAATGGGTGTCATTAAGTGACAATAGCATTTAGTGACAAAAATGCTGCACCAAGACATACACCACTTATTAACACGTCCTTTGTTAAAACATTCTATCTGATATAGGCTTGACAACTTGTAAAACTGCAAGCTTCAACTTTTTATACTACGTAGGTGTAAGGCTCTTCCATATGGACAGACCATTCCTGTGTTAAAAAAGGCTGGCTAAAACCAGGAGTTGTGATCTGTCATTTACTCTGAGAATAAGACACTTGTCAAATGTGCCATCCACTGTCCACTCACTTGCTCAATATTACTGAGATGCATCTCTG
Organism: Pelobates cultripes; assembly: GCA_933207985.1. Taxonomy (NCBI): domain Eukaryota; kingdom Metazoa; phylum Chordata; class Amphibia; order Anura; family Pelobatidae; genus Pelobates; species Pelobates cultripes. The sequence continues at coordinate 251,972,260 of OW240912.1, read as the reverse complement.
AAAAACTACCTGGATTCTGACAATAGACTAATGTAATTTTAAAACTGTTAGTGAGTTAACTCATTCTGTTAGACATCCCAAGAGAACAAGTGTCTGAGTCACAAACGTAGGTGTGTGGCAGGTACAGCATGACATTGGGGAATTAAATGTCAACCACTGCTTAATCTTTAGTAATTTGGACATACCCCATTTGCAATTCCTTGGGTTGTCTACTTTTGCAAATGGTATGCCATCATGGGGGTAATTCTCATTCCTGGGCTACCACACGGTCCCAAAGGTAATATTACTAATTTGGCAAATATCAATGTGAAAAAAAAGAAAAATGGAATGTGCTATATTTGACTCCGTAACTTTCCAAAACACCGAAGATTCTGTTAATGGAGGGTACTGCTGAACTCGTGAAACTTTGCTGAATACAAATATGTGTATTTTATTGCAGTAAAAGCTAAAAGTATTATGACATTTACAGCTAAAATGTCAGGCGGAACTACAGATTTTTTTAAAAATGTTAATTTCTCACAGTTTTTTTTATTTTATTCATAATACATTATGTTTAGTATATGAATAGTTCATGTGCAATTAAAGCCCTGTTTCTCCTGAACAAAATTAAATATAATAAGTGTGGGTGCACTTAATATGAAAGAGGTGAATTACGGTTGAACAGACATATAGCGCAAATTTCAGTTTTTATTTACATTTTGTTTTGATCAGAACGTGTACTATTGACTCCGTCCTGAAGGGGTTAATAAAGGTATGGGAAGGAACAATGAAAAAATAGGGGTGCAGAACAGACTGCTGCCAATCTTATTTGGAGTTCAATTTGCAAGCCTCTGTTTGCTATGCAAATAGCACTTTTCTTTCTAATCAAGCCACTGTGTAGTCTACTTTATGCCATTCTAGGGAAGATATGCAGTTTATATGAAGGGTTTTGGATGGAGAGGTTTAATAATTAGTTCAAAATTTGCTGAATGATATGGATGAAGGTTCTTGCTTTAATAATGGTTCTTTAGTTATCAAAAAACAATAACAAAGATTCAATATATAAAGTTTCAACAATTAGATATACAATGTAAAATTAAATATAATAAAATAAATGCAAATACATATCATGTAAGTTGCTGTAAATTCAACCACAATCTCACCTGATATGTGAAAGCAGAATTCTAATAACATAAGATGTGAGGGTTTGAAATCATATTATTATTATTAAAAGTCAACATACATAAATGTAGGTGTCCATACAACAGTACAATTGGAACAAATTCATTATATATATATATATATATATATATGAGTTTAGGCTATTGGATTTCTCCTGATAATTCTGTAAATCAACACTTAAATTCATGTAAAGTGACTATCAATAAATTATTTTAAGCGTTAATTACTTATTTTTGTATATTTGTATTTCTTTTGTATCACACAGCCATGTTACAAGACTGCCGCCTACCTCATGTGTTCCTATTAAGGGCTAATAAATATGTTGGGCAAGCATGTCAAAAAGCATGTGCTTTCCCCACATTGCAGGTGCCTACTCTGCTAAAACTTACCGGGCCGGGGAGGAGGGCCAGCGAGGGAGCTCAGTGTTCCTGTTCCCTCGCGCGCGCCGTCTGTAGTGAAGCTGGGCGCCGGCATATGACGTCATTCACTAAACCGCGTGAGGGAGCAGTGAGGAGAAGATTCCTAGGGAGATGCCCCACATCAGCTCCAAACGGTAGGGAGCAATAAAGTATGTGTGTGCAAGAATGTGTGAGTGTGTGTGTCAGTGAGTGTTTGTGTCAATGAGTGTGTGTGTTTGTCTGTCAGTGTGTGTCTGTCAGTGAGTGTGTGTGTCTGTCTGTCAGTGTGTGTCTGTCTGTCAGTGAGTGTCTGTTTGTCAGTTTATGTGTCTGTCAGTGTGTGTGTGTGTGTGTCTGTGTCCGTCATTGAGTGTGTCTGTGTCTGTCAGTGAGTGTGTGTGTGTATGTCAGTGTGTGTGTGTGTGTCTGTCAATGTGTGTGTGGGTCAGTGTTGCATTGGCTGCGACTGGACAGTGGAGTACCTAGAGGTGCATGGATGCACGCAACGCCACGTCACATTCCGACATGACATCAACGTGCTCCACCTTCATAGGGTTTCAAGAAGGATCCGCTTTGACACAGGGTGAGAACCAGGGCCGGACTGGGAAAAAAATTAGGCCCGGGCATTTTTCAATTAGAGCGGCCCCCCAAGAAGGGGGCGGGGCCAGAGAGGGTGTGTTTTGTCATCACTAATGACAAGTACACCCCCTCTGAAAGTGAGCATGTTGGTTCAATGCGCAGAACCCCGCTGAAGTGCTCTAGCATTAGAAAAAGGCCTGTATTTGTTCTGCGCAGCACAAGCAAATGTAATAACATGCTTGTGCTGTGTTTGCTTTTAAATTGTCTCTGGTGTCTCCACAAGTGGGATACCAGAGGACAAAAGGGCCAGGAAAGTGTATGGTGCATGTGTTTGGCGCATGCTTGTGGGATTGCCTGTGTTTAGAGTGTGGTGTGGTATTGTGTAAATAGGTCAATTTTGTGGTGTAATATGTGTGGCTAGGGGCTGTAGAGAGTGCGTGTATAGGGGCATAGTGTTATAGGGGATGTAGCGAGTGTGTGCATACGGGCAGTAGTGTGTGTGTATAGGTGATGTAGTGTGTGTCACTTATACACACACACTACTGTGTGTAGAGAGGGTGTGTTTAGAGAATGTTGTATGTGTTTGCTTACAAGGAATGTAGTGTGTGTGTAGGTGGTGCAGTGTGTGTGTGTAAGAGATCTAGTGTGTAAAGGACCCAGAGTGTGTATAGAAGATTGTGTGTGTGTGTGTGTGTGTGTAGAGGATTAAGAGTGCATATAGGGTAAGGGATCTAGCGTGTATCTGGAGCGTAATTATTGTAGTGGTGCAGTGTGAGGGGTGCTGTAGTGTGTGTGTGTGTATATATATATATATATATATATATATAATATATTTGGATGTATTGTATGTGTGAGGTGCGCAGCGTGTTTGTGTAAGAGGAGTGCTGTGTGTGAGGGTGTTTTTATCTGCCTTCACATTCTGGGTTTCTAATGTTATTTGTCTGTTAACTCACTGAGGGTTATTTTATATAATATATATGTGCTGTATATCTGTGGGAGTGAGGGTGCTGTCTGTCTGAGGGTGTTGTGTGCGTCTGGGGGTGCTGTGTGTGTCTGGGGGTGTGCTGTGTGTGTCTGGGTGCTGTGTGTGTGTCTGGGGGTGCTGTGTGTGTGTGTGTCTGTTGCTGTGTGTGTGTCTGGGTGCTGTGTGTGAGTCTGGGTGCTGTGTGTGTGTCTGGGTGTGTGTGAGTCTGTGTGTGTCTGGGTGGTGCTGTGTGTGTCTGGGGGTGCTGTGTGGTGGGGGCTGTGTGTGTCTGGGGGCTGTGTGTGTCTGGGGGCTGTGTGTGTCTGGGGGCTGTTAGGGAAATTATTTTAAATATACATTTTTTTTATTTTATTAATAATTATAATATTATAATAATTAATAATTATTAATAATTAAAAAAAAAAGTTATGCCCCCTCCTTCTTACCTTTAGCCTGGGAGGGGGGGAGCCGTGGTGCCATGAGGGGGGGGCCATGCTGTCATGCTTCCCTGGTGGTCCAGTGTTGAGAGTGAACTCCAGCCTGCAGGCTAGAGTTCACTCTCGCGAGATCTGAGCGTTGCCGCGGTAACCGCGGCAACGCTCAGAATCCTGCGAGAGGACCAGGTGGAGCTGCTGGCTAGAGCTCCGCCGGTCCTCTCTCCTGCCTCCCTCCCTGCCCAGCCTGCGGCCGCCTGTGACACTGCCTCTGGGCCGGTGAGGGAGATCTTTGATTTCCCCACCGGCCCATGGAGGCACACAGCAGGGCTGGCGCTCGGGTAGTGCTGGCCCTGCACGGGCTGGCAGGGGAGATCCTGTGATCTCCCTGCCGGCCTCGGCCCCAGCCCCACGGCCATCGCGGCCCACCGGGCATTTGCCCGGTATGCCCGATGGCCAGTCCGGGCCTGGTGAGAACTACGCCATTTGGGGTATACCAGAGGCCGGACTCCGGAGTCATATACTGGCAGTGGCAATGTGAGTGAAGTCTGCTTGTTGGCTAGAGGGGGATGCTGGCATTTAATAGGGGGTGGGGGATTGGGATTTAGTATATGGGGGTGTTGTGGTTTAGTAGAGGGGGATGCTGAGGGTTTTTTAATACTGTAATTTTCAAAATAAACCAACATTTCTATGAAAATTTTATATATTTTTTTTTTTTTGCGGCCCAGATAAACCTAAACCTTGTTTATGTGGCCCGTGCTAGACTTTGAGTTTGACATGCTTTTAAGATAGAGGGGAGCTAGAATCTACCAGAATTTAACTCGGCTGATTTAGTCCCATGTACTCAGCCCCTAATGCAATAATAACACATTGTTACCCAATTACAGCCCTAAATGTATTATTTATTTTATTACTGGTATTTATAATATTCCACAGCGCTGTACAATTGGAGGGTAACGTACAATATACACAGACAAATACACACGGTAGAAAGGAGATCTGGCCAGTTCTTTTACACAAAGTGCTTAGCTAGATAGCTTGTAATCTTATAATCTAAATTATAGGATGGGGATTTAAAACAAGAGGTAGCAGGGGTTGAGACAAGAGGTACATTATTTTTTTCATAGTGTTCTAATAGATTAATGGAAATGCAAAACATGGTAGTATATATATATATATATTTTTTTTTAAACTGAAAATTTACAAGATCATGGGTATATACCGTACAGGCTCCCCCAGGAAAGAAGGGGGGTAGTGTCAGGTCCAACCCAAGATCTTATGTACCGCAAAGAGACTCCAGGGATCTCGAAGGGACTTAACCCCAGTGTAAAACAAATACAACAGACAAAAAGAAAGATGCCACTAGTTCTCAGTGCATAAACCTTCCAGAGAACAGCTGCATCGCCTGGAAATATATATAGCTATGTAGTAGTGATAATAAACTGGCTAAAACATATATAATAATGACTACTGGAGACCAAATGTAAGAAATAATAAATAAACAAACAGTAATATGCAAGTGGAACTAATGCTAATATGCCAACCAGAGTAATAGGTCAAATAGGGATATCATAAAAAATTCAAAAAAAAATCATTGTTAGTTGTATGCACCCATACCGGAAATACAGCTTTATTAAAAGAAATGCTAAATAAGGATGGGTCAAACGTAATTATAATACCCTAATACAAGACTGTCTCTGGATAGTCTCTACCTATTCCTGTATGTTATCAGTAAGATAGGTACTGCGCTTATATTGGGAATAGAAACCCCCTCTGTCTAGAGCAGGGTATAGTGTAGGTTTAAACACAGACCCAATCAATCAATAATTAATCATCATAAAATAAAATGAATTCCAAACAGGAAAAGGTTCATAGTAGAACACAGAGAGAGATGGAATTTAGTTAGAAGGTCAGTATCTAGAAAACCGACAATGTTCAATTAAAAAGCCTCTCTCCCTGGTAAACTCACTAGATAGGCATAGAAGCAGAGATGAGATAAGTGACAGGTAAAGTGAAAATCAAAATCAGAAGAAATCAAAAGAATCCCATAAAGCTAGTGCAAATCATGGTGCTCTAAACACCAGTGCCCAGTGCTCATAAAGTATGAGAAAAACGCCTGACGCATGTTTCGGTGCCTTAAGAGATGCACCTTCGTCAGGGGCCAACATGAAACTAATAAGATCTCGCTTAAATACTATAAACACCAAAGAGCATGAATACCTGTATCCAGTGGGGTCTAGGGGATTATCCCACATGTGTGTCCGATTACGGTAAACTCCTCCGTGTAGCGTGTATAGGACCCGGTCCACGTGATGTTCGTGGAGAGGGGCCAGGAGACGCAAATGAAATTCCAACGTATATACTCAATTACGAGGTGAATGAGTTTCCTCGGCTGCTCCAAGCCAGTAGATTGTAAAGTGGGCGGAGCAAGCGGAATTGTATGCAAATTCTACATGTCTACCAACCAATAAGTGTAATGTGGGTGAGTCCAAAAAACGGATTGAGATGACAGTTTGGAATGACAAAATACAATGACCCTGCGGGCAAATAAAGGATTTATGTATAGATATCTTCTGTTTCACCACATAAAGGCCAGGGAAAAGATTATATATACCACAAAAAGGTGGCTAAATGTGATCCATAAACGGATTCTACTGTGTGTATTCTTGGGGTAAACATATATATATAATCAGTTGACTACATTATATTCCTATTCATTGTCTATCTACTCTGCCTAATATTGGAATCTATATATACCGGCAGGGTAGACTACAGAGAACTCTGTCACCATGATCATAAATAATTATAGGTATGCATATGTATAAAGAAATATGCATATCTGAATCTATCAATAAACCTCCAAGGTAGGTATTCATGTCTAAAATGAATTGAAAATTAAAATAAATAATAATGTAGATAAATAAGTAATAAACACTAATAAACAAACAACTACAGATGCTATAATACAAAATTTACAAGTGTATCAGGCATATATACCAATTTGAATATTAATATAGAATATAATATATATATATATATATATATACATGGTGTCTCAGATGTATTTAGAGACATTTAAGTTATTATTGTTATAGACCAGATCAAAGTCCCTCTATTATACACTAATCTGATATAAAGGGCGTGTATGAGAAGCCTTCATTGAGACCAAGAGGTGAGAGAGTTTTGAGCTTATAGATCCAAAAACTCTCTCTTTGTAAGAGTCTTTTGTTTAAGTCACCTCCCTTGGTCCCAATGTGACATTTTCAATGCCGCAAAATCGAATCCCTTCAGATGAACCCCCATGATGTAATTTTAGATGTTTAGAAACTGGGGTGTCTATTAGTCTTTTGGGATTCACTGAGTTAACATGTTCCCCTATTCTCAACTTGAAATTGCGGGATGTTTTGCCCACGTATAGTTTGCTACATGAACATGTAAGTAGATATACCAGGCGTTTGGATTGACAATTAAAAAAATGTTTAACCTTAAATTCCTGAGTATATGATGAGTCTGGAAAAGTTTTAGATGGTCGGCATATAAATTTACATGCTTTGCACTTTCCACATTGATATGTACCTATGACTGAAGATTTCAACCATGTTTGTTTCTGAGGGGCACTCTTAAAGTGGCTAGGGACCAAAATGTCCTTGATATTACGTCCCCTTCTTGCTGTCACTGATGCCCTAGGTGTAATCACTCTATGTAAATGTGGGTCTTGGTGTAGAAGGGGCCAGAATCTTTCCAAAATCTTCATAATCTCATGCCAACTGGCATCAAAGTTTCCTATGCATCTAATGATCTCTTGTGATGATTTTAGATTGGTCTCTTCAACTAAAAGATCTTTACGGTCTACAAGTAATGCACGTTTATATGCATTTTTTAGGCATCTGTTTGGATAACCCTTTTGTTTAAACTGATGCTGTAAAACCTTAGCCTTAAGTTTAAAATCTTCTAAATTAGAAGACGCAAGTACTGTCCAATTGGTATTCCTTTTTTTAAGGGAGGGGGGGTGGTCCAGTTTAATAGGTTGTTAGTTGCTGTTGGTTTGCGAAAGAGTGTGGATCTAAGTTCTCCTTCATCTGTCAATGTAATGGTGATATCTAGAAAATTAATTTTCTTTACCCCAATTTCGCTGGTCAGTCTCAAATTGATGTCATTGAGGTTTAAAAAATTAACAAATTCTGGGAATAGATCAGAGGTGTCTGTCCAAATAATCAATACATCATCGATGTATCTTTTCCATAATTTAATGTGTCTTGTGTACTTCTCCATATTGTCATTAAACACCATGTTTTTTTCCCACCAGCCCAGGTGGAGGTTAGCATATGAGGGGGCACAAGCCATCCCCATAGCTGCCCCTCTCACCTGGTGGTAGCACTTTCCTTGGAAAATAAAGTGGTTATGTGTCAGAATGAACTGCATTAGATCTTGAACAAATTCATTGTGTCTTGTTCAAACAACTGGGTTGCTATCCAAAGATGCTCTAAGATGTTGCAAGCCCACTTTGTGTGGTATAGGGCTATATAGGCTCTCAACATCAAGGCTACATAAAATGGCCTCACCATTAATCTTGATTCCTCCTATAATGTTCAATGTATGCTTAGTATCTTTCAAATATGAGGGAAGTTCACACACCAGTTTCCTCAGGATCTGGTCTACATATAGACTAGCATTTTGAGTCAGGTTACCTCTGCCAGAAACAATGGGCCTTCCATTAAGTATTGGTTGCTGTTTGTGTACTTTTGGAAGAGCATAGAATGTAGCAGTTACAGGTTTTTTTACGAATATAAAATTATATTCCTCCTTTGAGATCAAAAATAAAGAGAACGCTGTGTCTAGAATGATTTTTAATTCCGCTAAATATTTCTTAGTAAGATCGCCCCTAAGTACTTCATATGTGTCACTGTCTTCAATTAGTCTGTGCACCATCGAAACATAATCTGATTTATTTAGGATGACAGTATTACCCCCTTTATCTGATGGTTTAAATATCACCTCGTCCAGTTCTTTAAGATGTTTAAGGGAGCTATTTTCTTGTGGGGAGATGTTGCTATTAGGCTGAACCAAAAGATCTCTATGGTTAATTTTGTCAATTTCATTGCATGTTAACTCCACAAAAAGGTCTATATACTTGAACTCAGCTAGATGTGGGGTGAACCTGTTCTTTTTCTTCAACTGTGTAAATGGTGGTTGCAATTCAGTAGAGCTATCGCTACAGATGAGTAGATCCACTAGGGTGTCTAATGCGCCAATAAATGAGGCTTGTAGACCTAAACTTTTTGCTCTTTTTTCATCGTGAATGCGGTGAAATTTGTGCAGTGCTAATTTTCTTGCGAATAGGTGTATGTCCTTTGTCCAGTTAAACTTATCAAAGTTAGAAACGGGAACAAAGGACATACCATGTTGAAGGAGTTGTAATTCTATTTTAGTGGGAGCGTATGAAGATAGATTAATAATTTGATTAGAATCAGGGGCCTTTTCTAGTATCTTTTCCTTCTGAACTGTTGAGAAGCCGTCATTCTCAAATTCCGCTTGCTCCGCTCACTTTACAATCTACTGGCTTGGAGCAGCCGAGGAAACCCATTCACCTCGTAATTGAGTATATACGTCGGAATTTCATTTGCGTCTCCTGGCCCCTCCCCACATACATTACGTGGACCGGGTCCTATACACGCTACACGGAGGAGTTTACCGTAATCGGACACACATGTGGGATACTCCCCTAGACCCCATTGGATACAGGCATTCATGCTCTTTGGCGTTTATAGTATTTAAGGGAGATCTTATTAGTTTCATGTTGGCCTCTGACGAAGGTGCATCTCTTAAGGCACCGAAACGCGCGTGGGGCATTTTTCTCATACTTTATGAGCACTGGGCACTGGTTTTTAGAGCACCATGATTTGCACTAGCTTTATGGGATTCTTTTAATTTCTTCTGATTTTGATTTTCACTTTACCTGTCACTTATCTCATCTCTGCTTCTATGCCTATCTAGTGAGTTTACCAGGGAGAGAGGCATTTTAATTCAACATTGTCAGTTTTCTAGATACTGACCTTCTAACTAAATTCCATCTCTCTCTGTGTTCTACTATGAACCTTTTCCTGTTTGTAATTCATTTTATTTTATGATGATTAATTATTGATTGATTGGGTCTGTGTTTAAACCTACACTATACCCTGCTCTAGACAGAGGGGGTTTCTATTCTCAATATAAGCGCAGTACCTATCTTACTGATAACATACAGGAATAGGTAGAGACTATCCAGAGACAGTCTTGTATTAGGGTATTATAACTACGTTTGACCCATCCTTATTTAGCATTTCTTTTAATAAAGCTGTATTTCAGGCTTGGGTGCATATAACTAACAATGAATTTTTTTTGAATTTTTTATGATATCCCTATTTGACCTATTACTCTGGTTGGCATATTAGCATTAGTTCCACTTGCATATTACTGTTTGTTTATTTATTATTTCTTACATTTGGTCTCCAGTAGTCATTATTATATATGCTTTAGCCAGTTTATTATCACTACTACATAGCTATATATATTTCCAGGCGATGCAGCTGTTCTCAGGAAGGTTTATGCACTGAGAATTAGTGGCATCTTTCTTTTTGTCTGTTGTATTTATATATTTTTTTATTTCCCTATCTGACTCATATAGCTACAGAGCTCCAATAGAAACTATGTGACTGCTTTATTTGTCCAATGGTAGAACAAGACCTGCTCAGAGTGACTCTTTAAGAGATTATAAATGGTTAATATAATTTTTTTTAATCCAGACAAAAAATCTGCAGACTATCAACAAGATCATGAATTATGATTTATAGGCATGGCTGTGTGATAAACCAACCAATTTAAGTTATTTCATTTTACAACTTTCTATTCTTTTATAACTTTAAAAACCATTCTAATCACACATAAAAGCCGCTATTATCTATTCTCATTACTTACTTTTGAAAGTTATGCCAATAATTTATAGGCTCTTTCCAGAGATGAATCTGAAATGTAGGAAGAGTTATACTTAGTGGTTTATTAGGGCTTATTGCAGTTTTCAAAAAAAGGCATTTTATTTCAAAGTATTTTTCCACAATTTAAAGCATTTTTCCTACTTCTCCTATTTTTCATAACATTCAAGTATTAAAGCCTAACAAAAAACTCAAACGTTGGAAGGGCAGAAAGCAGGACTATAGACTGGAGATTGCCAGATATGCATATCACATCATTGTTAATTGCAGTGGACATGTCATGATAAAACTTTAGTATCCTTCCTGACATGCATAAACAGTGATCATGCTAGTTTTTTTCCTCATGTTGTGCCCATGCACAGAGCACTGCTGATTTGCTCCTCTATAGGCAAACTTTTTCACCTAATGTGGCACTTGAATTGCAGTTAATGGCAGTTTTTTTCTGAAATCTCCAGAAACAAGGTACAGGGCAATAGAGGCAGCAGGGCAGTGAGCACAAATTGGACTTTATCACCCAATATAGGACAGTTTGGGGAGTTTGTAAAATTAAAGTGAAAAAGCATGCTTACAATTCTATAATTTGTTCTTGAAATCCAATGCCATCAAAACAATATATGTCAAAATGTAATTACCTACACTTTTATCAGTAGGGCTGTTTAGCGCTACAAATGAAAAAATATGTAGGGTATCCAATAATTGCATCAGAGCCAGTACGTCCATAGGACAGACAGGGGCCATGGCCCCAGGCGACACTTTAACATGGGCGGCGTTTTGCCGCCCTGGCCGTTAGAAGCCTGGGCAGCCTCTGCTGTATATATATGCAGCAGAGGGGAATCTCTAATTGGACGATTTAGGAGGCCATCTAAATCGTCTTAGGGCAGACTGATTTGTCGGGTCCTCGGTAAGTGACCACAGGTTGCCCCCCCACACCCTGCCACCCACCACTGTCACCCCCACACTGTCACTCTCACATCCTGCCCCCCACCACTGCCACTGTTACCCTCACATCCTTCCCCCCACACTGCCACTGACACCCTCACATCCTGCCCCCTAGACTGTCACTCCACACCTTGCAACCCACCACTGTCACCCTCACATCCTGCCCCAACCACTGTCACTCCCACACCGTGCCCCCACACTGTAACTGTCATTTTCACACACTGCCCCCCCACACTGTCACCTTCCTATACAGTGCCCCACTGCACTATCACCTTCCTAAACATTGTTTCCTCTATACTGTCACCTTCCTACATAATATGCCCCCTCCGCCCCCCTTCCAGCCCACAGGTAAGAGGCAGGGAGGGGAGGAGAAGACTAATTTAATTTAAACTGCTCATTCCCCCAGCATTTATCCAACACTACACACACTACATGCATTATACAGACACTACTACATATGCAGGCAGTACATCCACTACACAGACACTGCATCCACTAGACACACTGCATCCACCACACACACCCTGCATCCACTACACACACTACCTTCACTATACACACACAGAGATAATGTATTCAATACACAAACTGCATACAATACACACTATTGTGACACACCATGACACAAAAACAAACACAGCATCCATGACACACAGACACTGTATCCTAGACACACAGACACAGCATCCACTACACACACATAATGCATTCACTATACACACTGCATCCACCACACAAACAGACAATGCATTCACTACACACACACTGCAACATAATGAATGTTGAGGGGGGGCAGCATTTCATCCTTGGACCCAGCACAATGTCTTGGGATAGCCCTCACTAGCATAAAGCCCTTAGGTAACCGATTGTGATGCCAGGAACGAAAGCTATTGGTTCTTAAGGGGTTAAATACAGTTGCTTTTACAGAGTTTTTACATGAGTCTAGGGACTGATTCATCAAAATGAAAGTATCACTAAGCATTATATGAGATTTGTTTTTATCAGCTACTTAAATGTAAAAATAAATCCAACCATAAATAGCTAGAAAGTGTCATTTAATCATGTGTAAGTAGAATGAATGAGACAGAATTTTGTAAAATATAAAGTCCCAAAGTATATGGGTAGTGATACAGAATTTGTACTTTTGTCTCTGAACAGTGAATCACAGACATCCTAAGTGTCCCAGTAGGTCCAGGAGACTCCCACATATCTAATTAGGCTCCCTGACACCCACACAACATGTGTAATATCCCTGAAATTACACACAATCTAACATAAAATATGTGTCAGATTGTGTGTGTTTAATTTCCAGGATATTACACATTTAAAATGCCTTTAATAACTGCCATTTCAACCCCCTACTGATTTCTCACCCGGTGGGTGTTATTTCTGAGCAGGGATCCAATCGGGTGCCAGGCCCTTTAACCCCTTAAGGACACATGACATGTGTGACATGTCATGATTCCCTTTTATTCCAGAAGTTTGGTCCATAAGGGGTTAAAAGCCTGACCGGCCCCTGCAGTTCCTGTTGACTGGGAGGAAGGGGAAGGTCACTTCCTTCCAGTCAAAGAGAAAGCCGTGTGGGAGGGAGGAGGAGGAGGCAACAGCACAGGAAGCATGGAGAGGCTGGAGTGAGTAGCTACATGCTCACTCCCATCAGACTCAGCCATGACCCCAAAAGGTAAGCTAACAGGTGGCTGCAATGTGTGTCAAATTATGTGTGTATGTGTCAGTGTGTATCTGTGTGTCAGTGTGTATATGTGACAGTGTGTGTGTGTGTCAGTGTGTACCTGTGTGTCAGTGTGTATATGTGCCAGTGTATATGTGTGTGTTAGTGTGTATCAGTGTGTATTTGTGTGTCAGTGTGTATCTGTGTGCATGTGCCAGTGTGGTTATTTATGTGTCACTGTGTATCTGTGTGTATATGCCAGTTTGTGTATTTGTGTGTATGTTCTAGTGTGTACTTGTGTGCATATGCCAGTGTGTGTATTTGTGTATATGTGCCAGTGTATTTGTGTGTATGTTCCAGTGTGAACATATGTGTTTATGTGCCAGTGTGGGCATCTGTGTTTGGATGTATGTGTTAGTGTGTGTACGTGCCAGTGTGTGTTACTGAGTGCGTGTGTATTTGTATGTATGTGACAGAGCATGTCTCTGTGTGTGAAGTTGTGCATATGCCAGTGTGTGTGTATCATTGTGTGTATCTGTGTGTCAAGGTGCATGTGTCTGTGTGTAAATAGTTGTAATATGTTGTGTGTGTGGAGGCCCTCGTGTGTGTGGGGAGGGTGAGGGGGGATATGTGGTGGTGGGCAGGGGGTTTCGGGGGGTGGGGTGGGAAGGACAGCCACCTCCCTGAAATGAGGTTTTGCAAGTTGGGATGTCTGGAATCATAAAAAAAGAAAAGAATTTCGTACAGGTGAAATATTTTAATACGTGTTTTACATTTTTGGGAAAAAAAGAAAGTGCTATTGATTTCTCATTATATAAGTAACGTGACCGCACCCTTTGAGCATATATGAATATACATTTTTCTCACACAAAGGTATAGAAATTATCAAAAAAGTATGCTAAATATTTGTGATATATCACAGCTTTTGTTACTGTATCTTGAAACCGAAAACCCAGTGTTTTAAAGTTTTGTAAATAATTGAATATTATGATATCCGCTGAAATCCTTAAACAAAAGCTGAAAATTATTTATAATAATGAATATTTTAGTGAGACTAAGGGGCCCAATATAACTTAACTTTTATTATATAACTGTCAAAAACATTATTAAATAAAGAAAAAGAAGTATGGAATTTTGTATGGGCCTTACTAAAGGGACTCTCCAAGCTCCAAAATCATAAGAGTTTAATGTAAATGGTCTTCATTCCTAATTGCTGTCCCAGAGAAACAACAATGTTTAAGTTAGTCTGCCTCCAAGAACATGTTTGTGTTTTGTAGGCATTCATGTTTAGCATCATGATTCATGACCACCAAACAACATTTAAATCTCCACATGCTATGAGGAGAATCCTGTGACAAAGTGACGATTACCACGCATGCGTAGCAGGGACTTTAAAGCTTCTTTATGGAAAAGTATTGGATTGACCCAAGATCACCCTAGTGGTTCCTCTGAAGAAGGCAGAGCAATAACCCCCACATGGACTTGTCTGAATAAGAGGCAAGTTTCTCTGTCTTGCAGAGTTCCTTTAATTTTGGATAGGTGCATACCTTAAATGTGAAGGGAATCCAATAAAATGTAACAGCTGTGAAATAAGAAGTATGTCAACGGAAGAATAATAATACACTAAAAGTGCTTATTCATCTGTTTTACAGAAGTATGTGTGCCTACTACCAAGTCACCTGCTAATATCACACGATCTGTCCACAAACAATACAATTGTGTTACTACTCTAAATGCTCAAAAATCAAACACAACAAAGTAATTTGTCTACTGCCTGATTTGTCTACTGCCTAATTCTGAAACGTACAATTTATATTCCTGAGATAGAGATTCTTAATACACCAGTCTGTCTACACTAAGTAAACATTATAATTGGCAGCTAATGGCAACTGGCAATGCTGGCAAAGGCTAGAATCTCCTTGCGATTATCTGAACATTAGACCATTATATTATGTATGTATTCCACTTAAATCCTATTTCAAACCCTGTTCAAAACGTTTCCTGCCAACAGATAGAACTGCTAAGTTAGGAGGCACACCAGCTCTTACAATGTTATATTTTAAATCAATACTTCACTAGCTTAAATTTTTAATAGCTCTCTTGTAAAGTGGCTATACAGCATCCATACCAGATGCACCTGCCACTTACAAATTGCTCATGCTTGTTCAGGTTCTTCCATTTTTTTTGTCAAGACCTAAACAGAAATATCTGAATATATAAAACAATGGAAAACAACAACAAGATTATCCACAAAAGAATTAAGTAATCACTTAGAAGAGTTGTTATTATTGTAGAAACTTTTATTCACACTTCATATTTCACATGGGAGGCATAAAAGTTGCCAAATGTTACCACCTGACACTAGGCTTCATATTTTGCATGAAATTCTCTTTACTGAACTCCAGCAGCACAGTTTAATCATAAAACTAACAACCAATCAACAAAGAGATACCATGTGATATCGCATCCTCTTTCTTTGCTGCTCCTGCATTGATGTTACAGGTCAGAGTATTTGCTCTTACTGCTATTTCCTTTACAACACCTGTCCCTATCATTTCACATTTTTCTCACGTTTCTTTTCCTCAGGGCATTTGTAGCAGTCTATATATGTTATGCAATAAAACATGCCAGTGAGATAGCTCAGTGGGATAATGCTTCAACACTTGAATCTGTTCAACTCTTTGTTCAGGGTCAACTCAGCCCTTCATCCTTCTGAGGTAGATAAAACGAGTACCATTAAATTGGGTAATAGTAACAACCCTGGATGTGGGACAAAATTAACATCCCCAGGACGTACTTGAAAACAAGAGCAATCTGAATGAACCTTTTATGGTTATATACTTTGTTATTATCCAAGAAAACCCTGTGGGTCAGGATTCATTGGTTTGTCACATTCTACGGGCATTAAGTTGTCTCATTCCCCAGCACTGAACTATTTTCTTTTATGAGATGTTGACGTGGTTTTCCATTTCCTTCGCAAATGACCAGATGTCACTTTGTTGCTTCATAATCTTTCAGCAAAGCTTACAATTTTATTTTGTTTAGTCTCTTTCCAATGAGTCACAGATGTTAGAGCTTTTGATGTTGATGGTTCCTCCTTCTCTCCGGATGGCATGAAGTTTTTGGTCTTGTGACGTACTAAGCAAATTATTCCACAGTTATACCTGTTTTTCCAAGCGTTCCTCAACTTTGCGTTGTTAATGCAGTATGTGGTGGTCACTGTCCCTTGTGGCATTCGAGATCCTGTTAACTCCTCATTTCATCTGTTAATCCATGCTACCAGTATTAACTACTACATTGAGGAGATGAATCCGCTGGCTCCTCTCATTAGGGGGGCAGACTCTAATTTGTGTGATCATTCGATATGGGGTGTAGCAGTACTGCCAATTTTTTATGCAGGGGTGTCTCTTGATGATAGTATCCGTTCTGCGCATTGGACCCGGGGAGATACTTTTTGAGTTTTTATTTTGTCCTTCCTTCAACACTTCTTTTTCTATACTTCCACAGTGTTAAACATCCTAAACATGAAGCCTCCTGTCAAGTGGTAAAATTGTAGATTATGCTAGCGTAGGGTACCTATAATCTTAATTTTAGTAATGATAGGAGGGGAATATTTTCACTCTCATCTTCATTCCACCCTTGCATTGTTTAATCCCTATGGTTTATGGGTTTTAATTGCTTTTTATATTATTTTTTTTGTATGTATTTGCTATGTGGGTGGTTATATAGTTATTTGTTCTCTATGTTAGTTTTGTATAATGTGTTTAATTTTTTTGTTATTATAGAAAGTTTATTATGATGATATGATGTCATTTTGGATACCTTGCACATATTTATGTTTCTTTCTGTGTGACCTTCACTCGCCTACAACCCGAAGATGGTTTACAAGTTATCTACGGTTACACTTTCTGCCTGTCTGAGGATCTCACAGGACATGTTCAGTTGATCTTATTTATTCCATATTGTTTATGTATATTTATTATTTGTTAGTTTGCATCAAAGAAAGAGGAAGTGCTTGGGCTATCAGGGCCTAAGATTATATAGTATCTTTTTTCTGATTGGTTGTTAGTTTTATGATTGATCTATGTGCAGCTAGAGCTCAGCAAAGAGATTTTAATGCTAAATATTCACCTCCTGCTGTATTCGCTGTATTGTGTACCTGTATTTTACACAGAGCAGTGTGTGTGTGTGTATATGCAGCTGTGGGTCAACAAAGTCGGGGGGGGGGGGTGCAACTCTATAAAGTATACAGTATAGTTAGGTGTGAAATGTATTCTGTGTGGTAATCAAGTTAAATGCTGCACTGTGAGTGACCACCTGCTGTGGGAGCCAGCAAGTCTATCTACTACAGCAAATAGCTGTGTTGATGTAACCAGAGATTGCTCTGAAGGTACAGGAGGTCTAAACAAGAGGGGGCACATATAGGGTCTTGATATGCCACACCTGTGAGGTGGATGGATTATCTTGGCAAAGGAGAAGTGCTAACTAACACAGATTTAGACAGATTTGTGAATAATATTTGAGAGAAATAGACCTTTTGTGTACATAGAAAAAGTCTTAGATCTTTGAGTTCAGCTCATGAAAAATGGGGGCAAAAACAAAAGTGTTGCATTTATAATTTTGTTCAGTGTAAGTGAGTCAGCTAATCCAAATATGGATGAAGTTGATATTTGCTAATGTAGAATTGGAAATGATGCATTAGCAACAAGGTGAGTTGGCCCAGAAATAGGTATAGCACCTTTAATTTAATAGCACCATAACCACTTTAATTAAGTCACATATTTAATATTGTTTTTGACTATCTAGTTATCATGAAATAATATTATCAATTACTATGCTGATGTATTTCCTCTTCAAGTATAAAACTCAATAAAAACTTTTGTCATAAAACTGGTTTCAATATGAATTGGGATAGTGAGACATATGAAAACATGTAGGTGAAAATGAAAATACATATTAGAAAAATCAAGAGTTGTAGGAAGAAGCAGGAATAAAATACCCTAGGACAACATGTTGAGACATGGACTCCACAAGACCTCTGAACCTGTGGCACCAATACATTAGCAGCAGATCCTATAAGTCCTGCAAGTTGTGGGGACTCCATGAATTTATTGTTCCAGCACAACCAACAGATGCTCGATTGAATTGAGATCTGGGGAATTTAAAGGCAAAAGCAACACTTTGAACTCTTTGTCATTTTCCTCAAAAAGCCACTTACCTGATCTAAAATATAATGTGGCTCATCAGACAAGACAACCTTCTTCTAATGTTCTATGGTACAGTTCTGAGGCACTTGTCCACAATGAGGATGGTTTCGGCTGTGAACCGGAGTTATCATGGGCACTCTGACTGGTTTGCAGCTTCACAGCCTCATATGCAAACTGTGATGCATTGTGTGTTCTGACACCTTTCTATCATGGCCAGCATTAGTGTTTTCAGCTATTGGAGCTACAGTAGCTCTTCTGAGTGATTAGACCAGATGGGCTAGCCTTCGCTCCACACGTGCATAAATGACGCTTTGGACGCCATCACCCTGACACAGATTCACCGGTTTTCATTCCTTGCACCACTTTTGGTAGATACTAACAATTGCATACTGAGTACAGTCCACAAGGCTTGCTGTTTTAAATATGCCAGTCGTCTAACCATCACTTTTTGGCCTTTGTCTGAGAGATCTTTTCTCTTGCCCATTGTTCCTGTTTCCAACACATGAAACTGACTGTTCACCTGCTGCCAAATATATCCCATAACTTGAGAGGTGGTATTGTAATGATATAATCAATGTTATTTACTTCACCTCTCGGTGGTTATAATGTTGTGGCTGCACATGTACGAACATACATGTTTTGGAAGTAAATGTTTTAAATAGTATTTTATATATTACTTCTGCATATTTGTTCAGAGGCCAACTGATTTTCATTGACCTTGTATGTACATGGTACAGTGACGATAAAATTTTATCTGAATTTATTTGAACATCTCTAAATGTGCTCTGTTATATATTTTAAAATTAAAACGTCTCCTGCTTTTATCAAGAGAGTAAAAGCTATTAACTGGAGTTTTCAAGAGGACAATGAAATCAATTTAATGAAAATGCAATTTGAGAAATTATAACATTCACAGAAACTGTATATACAATGGCATATTACATTATTGCTTTTACTATATTGTTAATGTTTAATTTTTTTCTCTCTATGAATTAGAAAAATGCATTCTATCCAGTCATTATTATTATTATTATTGCCATTTATATAGCACCAACAGATTCCGTAACAGATTCATAATGATAGGTAAAATAAAATAAAAAATACTTGATTGTAAAATTTGCTGTTAAATGTGCGTAGTTAAAAGAAAGGATAATGGAATGCACACAACTTATATCTTTTAAATAAATCATTTATAAATGCAATACTTCAGCACTAAAGATAAGAAAGGAGCTAGCAGACAACAGATAAACACTGATAACAACTACATGCATATATTTATTTAAAAAATTACATTACATAGACTAGTATCACATCATTGAGGGAAACAGAATAATACGATCACTGCTGCAATATCCTTGAAAGAGCAAGTGTTCAGGTACACTGGAGCATGTGTCTTCTGCAAGCAATCACTCACCTATGGCAACATTCTATATTTCTAATAGCCATGTAAGCATAGTTAGAAGCCTGATGCTGACTTTTAGAAACATAGAATCATCCAATGAGGTCCCTGCTACA
Source organism: Pelobates cultripes (assembly GCA_933207985.1). Classification (NCBI taxonomy): domain Eukaryota; kingdom Metazoa; phylum Chordata; class Amphibia; order Anura; family Pelobatidae; genus Pelobates; species Pelobates cultripes. The sequence goes on along the minus strand of OW240912.1, from coordinate 251,952,426 downwards.
TTCCCCTCATGTGTCCTGGATTTGGGGGAACACTACAAATTTTGGACACCTGTCTGGCTATCACAATCCTATTCTGGTTGTACCAGACAAAAGTCCCTAATAATTGCAATGTAAGCCTGTCGTTAACTTTTGCAAAATTGAATAAACAGAAGTCTCCCTAAGGTAGTTCACATTCAGCCTTGCATGCATTTAGATTAATTTGACATGTTCATTTTTGGGAGGATTTAGGGAAAACTCACACTTTTCTTTAAAATGTTATCAGTTTTCTTGCTAGTATGCAAAACGTGGTAGAAATGTTTTTATGCTGTGTATGTCATGGTTACAGGCTATACAACGGAACTCTTCAGATGATCGAGATTATATAACACAAGCAAACAAGATCAAAATGCAGTTTCTACAAAAAGGATATAAAGAAACCAAACTTCAGACAACTTTAGAAGATGTCCTTAGAATCCCAAGAAAAAACACTTTGGTATATAAAGATAAAAAGAAAAACCCAAAATGGGACAATAACAAGATTCCGTTCATATGTAGTTTTAATGGAAACAATAGGAAAATAATCATTAATAGACATTGGCATATTTTACAAGATGATTCTGTCCTTAAAAATATTCTGCCAGAAAAACCTAAAATAATCTATAGAGGAGCTAGGAATTTAAAAAGCACCTTAGTACAAAATTGCAATAAAGAACCAATATTTGACAATAGAAATTTCTTTAGTATGAATAAAGGCTTCTATGGGTGCGGATAACTTCTGGCGTGTAGGAACACGAAAAGTAAGAAACGATATATAGTAGATATGGAGCCTACTATAAATCAAAAATTTGAAATAAAGGATCATTTAACTTGTCACTCCAAGGGAGTGATTTATGTTCTGAAGTGCCCATGCAACCTCCTATATGTAGGTCGAACAATTCGCAATTTGAATACAAGAGTGGCAGAACACATAAGAAACATAAAAAATGGAGTGGAGACACATAGTGTCTCAAACCATTTTAAAAAAAGTCACAACCAAAATCCTGAAGGAATGTTTTTTAGTGCTATTAAGCTTGTAAAAAAAGACTGGAGAGGAGGAGATTATATTAACAAAATATTAAGGGAAGAAATGAAATTTATTTTTAATTTTAACACGATGACACCGCATGGGTTAAATAATGATTTTGAACTATGTAATTTTATGAACTAATACTGCTTTTTTTTTAAATAACCATTTTTTAGATATTTTTAATGAATACATCATTTGTTTTTAAGATGTTTTTTTTTAAATGTTTGGATAAGCCAAAATAGCAAATCTTTATTACTTAAATATGCATCAAATTAAATAAGATGTAAATGTATTATATTTTATTTTACTTTTTCACTATTTTTTTGTGTTTTAAAGGATCACAAAAACTACATTAATATATAGATAAATGCATAAGAAATGACTTATAAAGTGAAAAAAATAAAACAAAGAAAAGTGAGAGGAAACTAAAACAGCCAACTGAGGAAGCCTTTTTACAAGGCGAAACACGTTTTGGACTTTTGATTTCTATCACTGGCTATACAGTCTATCCAGACATTGATCTGGTATTTATTATATTTTTTATGCTATTTTATGTTTCATTTTTTTTTTAAAGCAATAAAGCACCATTTAGAAAGAATTTCCTTTTTACCTGGCATTTTTTACTACTATTGGAGTCGGCCAAGAGGGAGAATATCAACCATTTGGATAAAGAAAAGGATCTGGACATCCTTGAATGGTCCAGAGGCGCATACTACCTGAGATATATGAGGGTATGACTCTAGGCTTGTGAGTAACACTACTCTCCTATTTTATAATTGAAAGTTTTTAATTACTGTATTGCACTATTTTCTGTACAATTTTGTTTTGCAGAATATCTGTGGAATTATTTAGAAGCTCCACCTTTTCTATATGTATGCATGGTTACAAGCTGTATACCCTATTTGTTTAGTTTTTTTTCTACTTATCTCACATGACATCTCCATTGCTTTGATTATGTTGAGATATAAATTTTTCTATTTTATATACATATTTGGTAGAACTGAATTCAGAAAAGCTGCCCCAACCAAGATAGCTAAAAACAGAGGGTCTAGTAAAAAAGACGATTTCTATTCTGAATGCTTTAGTTAATTTGTGGGTTTCATTCTGCTGCATATGTACCTGAAATATTAACATTATTCTTTTGTTTTTGCATTCCAGAGTATCGTTAATTAATTAGTAGGTTGTAATATTATAGACTGTTTAAAATTAAAATGCTTTCCTAATTAACAGCATTAACAGTACTGCTTACACACTTCTGATTAATCGCCTTCTATTTCTACATTTCAGCAAGTATATCATATTCCTCCCTTAATGGCCTGTATATGTTGAAAGGTATCTACTATTTTGTTAAGTAAAAATTTTTATAATCAAAGATGAAGATGATTTAGACCACAACAAGTAGTGCACTAAGAGGCTAGACAGGAGGGCGTTCCACACTATTTAACAAGCTGGAGGGGTCTGCCCACAGCAGTCTTGTTCCGTCTGTCACTCTTTCCAGGTGTTCTGGCAGATTTCTGAACACGTCAGAAATCTTGACTCATGTCACTGTGTATGTATCCTACTCTGCTTGACCCGCTTCAGTCTCATGGCTCAACCCAAAGTATTCAATGATTTAATCACTGCAAACTCTATTGGTCACTATTCTATCCTTTCTGCTTGTTTTAACACTGTTGATCATCAACAAGCGGCACACATACATACATGCCAACATACATATTCACTCTGAGTGGCAAGGGACCTAGGTATGCCTCTGACTACAACTATACAACTATAATAAATGACCCAACACGCAGTGTTTATATAAAATACACATTAACGAAGATTCTAAGGTCCTTAGAGTGTTCAGATTTAATGGAATGTAGAATGGCCAAGAAAAAGCCGTGGTCAAGGGTACAGAATGAGACAGAAATGAGGAGACGGGGCGTGGCCACGACCTTGACCAAGATGGCTGCTTAGACCGTGTGCTCCGCTCCACTATCACCCCTAAACGGCGATTGTACACCGCTACAGGCGACAGATGGGTCGCAACAGGCGCATGGAGCCCTCTCAGACACCGAGGGGCTCCCAACAACACCCCTCTCAGGGCCTCATGGACCCCTTTTTACACCCGACACCCGATTCCGGAAGAGAGCCGGCGGGCCCGGGCTCAACGCCACCGTCCCCTGCCTCCTCCTCGGGAACAGAGCACTCCTCCCTGGATCGGATAGGTGAGGAACTCTGATCCATTGCGGCCTCTATGGCCACAAAAACCGACTTGCTGACACTTACCACCACGATACAGGACGCCTTACGCGCGGAGATGGCAGGCATCAGGACGGAAGTGACTGCCCACGGAGCCCGCATTGAGGCCCTGGAAACCGCAATGGAGACCCAATCCTCCAGGATCTCATCGACTGACCTGGCAATTACGCGGCAAGGAGACATGCTCCTTGATATGAGGAGACACCTGGAGGACCTCGATAATAGAGGCCGCAGGTGCAACATCCGGGTTAGGGGGGTCCCGGAGACAGAGGGAGGGGAGAATGCGGCGGAGGTCCTGTCGGGCCTTTTTAATATGCTGCTACAGGCTGAGGCCCCCCAACTTTTTGAATTCGAACGGGCACACAGAGCTGCACACCCGCGATCCATTGAAGATGGGCCGAGGGATCTCATTTGTTGTCTCCACTCCTTCCCGGTCAAGGAAGGCCCGTGAACGCCCAGAATGGACCTATCGTAATTCTCAGGTCTCTCTCTATAATGATCTATCTCCCCTCACGCTTGAGGCCCGAAGAGCTTTAAGGCCAGTTACAACGGCATTACGTGAACGCCACATCGAATATAAATGGGGCTTCCCCTTCGCGTTGATGGCTCGCCACCATGACACCTGGATCTCGGCGAGATGGCCGGTGGAGATACCACGCTTTTTAGAAACCCTGGAGCTGCCGCCTATCCCGGTCACGAACTGGGTCCTCGGTCCTGCTGGACAGGGCCCGCGACCTCAAAGAGCTCCACGGAGGCGCAGGGACGGATCCCCTCAGAGGTGGCCCCCCAGGCGGCGCATGGATCAGGAAGGCCAGGCCGAGTGAGTACCTACCCCCGGAGATGGGGAACCTGTGCCCGTATCCCTGGCCCCAGCTGACCCGTTGATGTAAACCCAAGAACCTACCCTGGCACCTAAGTCTGATCCCCCCTAGACCGAATTTCCTCCCCCCTCCTCCCCACCGTACGAGCTGCCATAGACTGCACGCCTTTATATGCAACTGCCTCCTAACATTCAGCCACCAGGTGTGTCCACGGGATGAAACTACACCAATGAACCCGAAGAACGCATTTGTATTATAATGACGGTGAAGCCTTAGAGCTGCACTTCGTAGGCATACTCAGACACCGATTTTACTCCATCATTGCCTCCTTTTGCTCCTCCTGGACTTCCTTTTCATGTTCAGCCATCACGTGGGCGACATAATGCCTATGAGCTTTAATCCCGTAACGACTGGTGAATACATAGAAGGTAACTTTGGGGGAAAATATGGACTATTTCAGTGACAAGACTACATCGCACATCTAAACGAGAAAAAAAGAGGGGGACCCCAACCATTACCTAGGGAACACAATGACGCAGCGATATTTGTTCCCTCGTTACTTAGTGGACCTCACGCACTTCGGGGAGCAGCTGTGGACACTGGGGCACTGCCTACCGGTTCACTCTTTGGGAACAGGGAACTGCCCACGAGACCACCCTCTGACATCATCTCATGCAGTGAACGACTGCGAGCTGGGGCTCATGGGTCGTAGAAGTGGACACACAACTGCCTCCCTCACCTCCGTGACGGGATAACCTCTTTATGTTTACTCTGCCCCAAGAGCTCCCAGTTCCACATGCTTATACCGTCCAACACCCTTTCTGAAGGATGATTGCAAGAACAGCCATTATTTCACAAATGCCCAAACTGAGATGCTATGCAGCCGTATTCGTCACACATGGCTTCCTTGATGACATTGAGCTGGCGATTTGGTGATCTGACCTCCCTTTACCTGCCCTACTAAATTTTTACTGGACAATCGGGAAGAACCTGCCCTTCCATATAGAGACTTGCCATATTGTTTTGGACTTTTTACCGATTACGGTGTTGGCTACTTATGCTACTGGTAAGCTTTGCTTGTAAGTTACATGCTGGTCTGTATGACCGTGACGCAATCAGATCACGGCTGTTTTCCCCGACACACTTAGCAAGGCTATCCACCTTGTCCACACCTCACCCACTCACATCACTATGACACCCCTCTAGATTAAGTGGGTGGGTATGTGGTAATGGGATGCGGGGTCGATGGGTCAACCTGGACTGTACAAGGGACACTTACCATGCCTTATGCGTAAGGTCGCCCCGGGTACTGATTGGGAGTGATACACCACACGGAGTCCGAGGGGAACACACCAGAGAAGTGCACGAACTCACATTGCGGTACATACTACCTCCACCCATACTGCATACGTTGGAGATGGACAGACCACGTGTAAGGGGGACGAGGGGGACAGCTGTCACTCGAACTCGGATTAACCACACGACCTCATTTGGACCCAATGTACGCACACAACTGGGATGAGGGGTTGGACACGGGACTGACGAACACTGCCTATACAAGGCAAATACTGACCTCTCAAACACGGGACAGACAATGTAGGAAGTGCCTTTACATAGGGGGTAGGGACTCAGAACTCCTGGGAGGGGACGCTGCCAGGGAATTACGGGACAGGTGGGGGAAAATATACCGGTCAACTACTAACATGCTGTGATTGTTATTATGCTGTTATGTTGCTGCTCATGTTGTTGCTCTGTTTATTATATTTGTTCATTTATGCACTAAATCGCCTCATGGAATGTGTATGTTCAGCAAACACGGGGTGTTCTGTGGACGGATACTTCTCCTCCACAACCACTTGATATCACTTGGTCGGGTACTGACCCACGTAGCCCCACCCATACTTGTGCTACAGACGCGCGACGGACCACAGTAGGACACTGTCTAGAGGTCTGGTTACCAGGACGTGCTCCTTGTGCTACCCGCCGCAGCACGTGTCGCCCCACTTCTAGGGGTGGCACAAGAGGGGTACCTCTTACCCCGGCGTAGACACCCATTAGACGGGAAGTTTACTCTACTTTTCTCTTTTCTTTCTCCCTCTGTCCTCTAACCCACCCCTACTTCTGTCCACTCCCATCTCCTCCTGCTCACTTTCCCTTACCTGCCATCTCCCCCCCTCCTCACACCACCTTACCCCCACCCCCACTGCCCACTAAAAAGCAGACTTCTTCCCCCACTTGCACCAATTGGCCTGCCGCGGGAACCTGCGCCCTCGCGGGGTGGTTGGGACCATAATAGGGTGGGAGGAGGTTTGGGAACTTATCGTTCACCACATATAACCCTCATACGCTAAAAACCATGGCCTACCAGCTGGCACCCCTGTCTGTCCTCACTCTTAACTGCAGGGGATTGAACATCCCAGAACGGAGGACCCACCTTCTGCGCGAGCTTAGGAAACGACACACATCGGTGGCGATGCTACAGGAAACGCATTTTCGATCCGGCGCATCGCCTACTCTCCAAAATAAATCATACCCGACAAACCATTTCTGCAACCACCCCACGGCAAGGAAGGCAGGTGTAGCTATCCTGCTGTCCGCGGAATTGGAGTTCCAGGTAATGGATACCGTTACCGACACACAAGGCAGATACCTCTTTCTGAAGGGGGTGATAGCGGGCAAATTATACACCTTCGCCAACATTTATGTTCCCAACAAACGACAAGCAATGTTCTTAAAAAGCACCCTGGCAAAATTGAATGACTTCTCAGAAGGCATCCTAGTCCTCGGAGGCGACTTCAATGTCCCACTGGACCCCATTCTGGACTCCTCCACGGGGCACAGCAGCATTTCACAATTGCACTTACGAGCAATCCGGAGAACCCTGGGCAATATGGACCTGGCCGATTGCTGGAGAACACTCAACCCTTCCATAAAAGACTTTACATACTACTCCGCCACTCACGATAGGTACTCTCGCATCGATTACCTTTTTATCAGACAAGCGGGGTTATCACGAATAATGTCGGCCAAGATAGAGCCCGCTACATGGTCGGATCATGGTCCCGTGGTTATGGAACTCGAGTCTCCACTTTTTCGCCCTTCTAGGTGGACGTGGAGACTCAATGAGACCCTGCTCCTAGACCCTGGCACGCGGGAACAAGTTTCACAAGCCCTAACTCACTATTTCCAAGATAACGCATCACCGGATATCTCCAATAACGATTTGGGAAGCCCACAAGAGCGTCCTGCGGGGCACGCGGGGCACGCTCATACGCATAGCTACACATAAGAAGAAAGCAGCGATGAAGGAGATGGCTAACCTCTACAGACGAATCACTGAGCTGGAAACCCAGCATAAAAGATCGCTCCTCCTGGAGACATATTGGGATTTGATGCAAACCAGGCGACAACTAAAGGAGCTCCTTATGAAACGCCACCACCGCTCCCTGCAACGCACTAAAGCATTTTTTTCCACCCACGCTAACAAGGGGGGGCGATTCCTTGCACGTCTACTGAGGTGCCAGATACCCCGCACCCAGGTTCGCAAATTACACCTCACCTCAGGCGAGATCTTTAGCCTACCGGTGGATATTGCAGGGGAATTCCAGCTGTTCTATCGATCCTTGTACAACCTGGATGCGGAGAACACGCAGGCGCATTCGGCAACGATAATGGCGCGCACACGGGATTACCTCCATGACACAGTCGAATCAACCATCCCACCCGATACAACCACCGACCTGGAGACCCAGATCACGGAGGATGAATTGGCGGCAGCACTAAAGGCAACCAAGAAGGGGAAGGCACCGGGCCCGGACGGATTTTCCGCAGGTTACTATAAAACATTTTCATCAATAGTCCTACCATGGCTCACAAAAGCAATCGCTGATGGGGGTCGCTTCGGAGCCGAATCCTTAGCGGCCACTATCACGGTTCTTCCTAAACCCGGAAAGGACCCATCGCTTTGCGGTAGCTAACGTCCGATCTCGTTGCTGAACGTTAACACCAAACTGTTTACAAAAGTACTGGCTACCAGGCTCCAATCCATCCTCCCTGCTCTCATACACAAAGATCAAACGGGATTCATTCCAGGTCGGGAGGCGAGAGATAGCACACTTCGGCTCTTCACGATACAACACCAGGCGAGGAAAACGCAGCAACCCCTTCTCCTGATTTCCACAGATGCCGAGAAGGCGTTTGATCGTATGAAATGGCCATATATGTTCGCCACCCTTGGCCAGATGGGACTGGGACACCGATTCCTCACGATGATTCGGGCTCTGTACGATAAGCCGCGGGCAGCGGTGCGAGTCAACGGCGCACTCACCGGAGATTTCGAGATCTCCAATGGTACAAGGCAGAGATGCCCCCTGTCCCCGCTACTCTTTGCTATCTCGTTAGAACCCTTGCTTCAGAGGATACGCCAGCAACCCGATATCAGTGGCTTCTCATGGCTGGGCACAACGCATAAGGTAACCGCATATGCGGACGACCTCTTGTTCTACATAACAAACCCTCGAATTGCGATACCCTGCTTGCTGTCGGAATTTGAGACGTTTGGTTCGATCTCGGGCTTCAAGCTCAATTTATCAAAATGCGAAGTACTAAATGTGTCAATGCCCGAGGGCAAATACGCGGCTCTGGAACCACTGTTCCCGTTTCGGTGGTGCTATCAAAAAATGAAATACCTTGGGATCTGGATAACCCCACACCCTAATGATCTATACCGACACAACTTTACTCCCCTCCTGCAGAAAGTAACAGAGGACTTGAAAAGATGGGCGCACCTGCACATCTCATCTCATGGCATGGGCGGGTAGCGGTTCTAAAGATGAACATCCTACCACGGCTGCTTTATCCGTTCCAAACGATCCCACTGGCCCTACCGACCACCTTTTTCTCTGCATTAAAATCTGCGGTCATACGGTACGTATGGTGAGGGGAGAGGGCGAGATTACGATATGACTTACTATGACTTACTCTGTCTCCCCAGGCATCGTGGTGGACTAGCGTTGCCCGACTTCAGGAAATATCACCAGTCCTGCAACGTATAATTGAGCTGCACATAGAACCTCAGCAAAAGCAGTGGGTGGCATTGACACGGGACAACCCTGACACCCCTGTGCAACCAGCCGTCTGGGGAGGGGGAACTAGAAAAGCATTGTGAATAACTAACGAGGGACTGCTGGAACAAATGCTATACACCTGGAACTCCATGAGAGAGGCAACCCATATCTCGCCTACACCTAGTCCAATGCTTTCCATCACTCATAACAAAGAGATAGGGGGTGGATTTCCGCCAGCGATGTGGCCTTTTCTGGAAGGACGTGACTGCGTTCCAATCCACACAACCCTACAGAATGGATCACTGCGCTCCGTTGACGCCCTATTAGAGGGACGACCTTGGACACCATTGGCAATACTCCGTTACCTACAGGTGAAGCATTACCACAATAATTTGTGGGACAAGGAACGATTGCACAGGGATCGTACATGGTTTGAGGACTGCTGTGAGAGGAAGATCGTATTGGATAATGCTATCTCTATACTTTATCAACACATGCTGATGGGGCACCTGACGGCGAATGCAATGTTCTGCAGGCAATGGGAGGAGCGGATGGACACAACCTTCACACCACAACAATGGGACAAGGCACTTCTGTGGCAACACAAGAGCTCAGTTAGTTCTCAATATCAAGAGACGAACTATAAACTGATTACCTCGTGGTACAGGACCCTGGTTCTTCTACACAGGATCTTCCCAACTGTTGCGCCTACATGCTGGAGATGCCAGAGGGATAGAGGGACGATAATGCATATATGGTGGGAGTGCAGCGAAATAACCCCATTCTGGGATCTGATCAAACGACGAATAACAGATATATTAGGCGATATGACGGAATGGTCGGCTGCTCTGGCCCTCCTACATATATCACAGATGCCGTTATCCTCCTATAAGAAATCAATCCTCAGACATCTTCTGAATGTGGCCAAGTCACTCATCCCATTATACTGGAAACGGACGGAGATACCCAATGAAGAAGACTGGATTCGCAGGGTTGAGGATATCCAAGGGGCTGAAGCACTACAGGCATCCCTACAGGACAGAGGGGATAAACATGCCGAACGGTGGTTTCCATGGTTCACTTTCATATCACAAAATACGAGGAGCTAAGGCGGCGACCCGGCGGCACACGTGGGGGCGCAGGGCCCTCCGGGGCAGAGCCAATGTGCACTTCCCAACATCATAACCCCCCACCCACGTCTTCAGTAGAACGGGTACACCTCTGCTACCTCTTCATTCTCCCTCGCTTTTGGCCATATATCTAAACTATCGCTACTGAATGGTTGAATGACCTGTTGGACCCTAACACATACACCCGAATGACGACGGAGGTCACCCTCCGAGCTCACGTAGTTAAGTGACATTGAGCTCGCTATATGTTAGGCAGAGTGCAGTACATTTCGAGGGGACGCACTACTCTATTTCACCATACCCTAATGATGTCTGCTTGGTGCAATTCTAGAAAATTATGCCCTCCCTCTTTTCCCTTCTCCCTCTTTTCTCCCCCTCTTGTTACTCCTTTCTACTTAAACACCCAGAGACACACATTACCACGACAGGAACCCTAGCACTCTTATGTGCGGTCCGCACGTACGGGGATAGACTGAGACGTTACATGCTTGTGGAAAAGTGTATGTAAAACTGTTTGCATAATCTCTTATGTTATAATGGGCGAGTGCCCTACAGCTAAATCTTGTGATAAGCTCAAGCTCCTAAATTAGGTCTCTCATCTCCCCATATTCCTGCAATGGTGTTTTCTACATAAAAAAAAAAAAAAAAAGGGAAAAAGAAAAAATGAGGCCAATAATTGTCTAGAGATGTTATACACTGCATTGTAATATCACTGTTTTGTATGGAACTTTATTGTGCCTTGTTATTACATTGTGTATTCTTAAAATTTCTTCACTCTAATAAAAAGAAATTGATAAAAAAAGAAATGAGGAGACAAGCCAGTAGATCAAAGATACCAGAAATTGAGTAGTCAAGAACCATCCAAAGTCAAAATACCAAATAAATCACAAGATAAAGGCACTCTCTGATACAACAAGTAGAATCCACGACATGGCACTGTCAAAAAGCAGTTTGAGATTTAAATAACCCTAGGAAGGTTATTGGTCAGAATTGACCTTGTGACCCCAAAACTTGAGTGTGCGGCGGTGATGCAACAACACACACAAGATCGCATAATTGCTTTGATGGTCATGGGTGGGACTATTAGACCGCCATTCTGGCCAGGGGCTACATCATGAGTGGATCAGGCGCAATCTGCTCCCATCAGGTACGGTTATGCGATTGCGCCTGCTGGGCGCATTTACAATAAATCCCAGTAATCGTCCCCATATACTAAATCACAGTAAACCCCTTGGCCATTTTGTCTGTAATTTTGTGTGTATCTCAAATTACAATACATTTTTTTTATGTGTTCAGTTTTTTCTGCAAACTGAAAGCATCAGTTTCATTGGTTGCAATAAATACAATGCTTATTTAACTGATACTATAATGGAAAAACAGGCATGTACATTGTCAGGGTTATTATAAGAATACAAAGTTAATTTCAAGTATGAGGTCAAAATAGCGAGATAGGAAAAATTCTCTAAGACAGATATTTTTCAAGCTTGGCTATTTTGGTCTTAAGTGTGAAATTCACTTTGAGTTCTCACCTTAGTAAATAACGCTGACAGTATTGCAAAAATGACAAACAATTGTTTAAAAATGATACAAATAGGGTTATTCTCTAAAAAGAGAACTGTTGTTAATTCATAGTGAATGTCAAATTTCACACCAAAGTAACCAAATTGGAAACAGCTAAGTTGGGTAATATTTTTTTCTGTTAGCTATTATTGCTATATATTTGAATGATTATGAATTCACCTTGAATTTCAAACAATTCTCACTTTTTGGGCACATTAATTCATTCCCTTTTTCATGTACAGTATACTGTTTCTAGCCTGGCTGTGTAAGCTTGATAAAACAATCTTCACAAATGAAAGGAAGTGTGGTAAGTAGTAATAATAACAACTAACCATAACTCTAACTCTGTCTGATTATCATTGAAATGTATATAATAAACGTATTGCAAGCAACATACCAGGGAAATGTAGCCTACATACAATGTCTAATCCTTTTTCTTTGTTTATGTCACTACTTCTGTGTTTATATAGATATCCTCATAACCATGTTTCTGTCTACCATTTCATACCTCTGTGCATCAGACATGTCACAGTTGGTCAAAAAATAATTCAATTTATTTTATTTTATTATAAAATTATATTTTGTTTCTGTCTCATTAAAGCATGATTTTATTTTTAGCTATTTAACAAAATTAGCATGACGTCTTTTATCTAAAGATCTGTTTTGGTTTTTTTTATGTACATTTTCACCTAATTAAATTACATTTGGATGTTTATCACAAATGCAAAATGGAGATACAATCATTATTAACGTTTAGAGTACGATTCTGCTCTAGGCGAAATGAAAAGCTTTCATTAATTTACAGTACCATTTAACTCTAGAATAAAAATCTGAATTAAGAAAATTAAAATCAGTGGAAAAGATACCGTGTACAAAATAAGGAAGGACATCATACTCTTTGCTCAATCATCTCTGAAATCAGCTGGAGCACCGAAAAGAGAAAACATTATATCCCATTGTACAGCGCTATGAAATTTGCTGGCACTATATAAATAATAAAATAATAATAAATAACAATAATATTGCGGGTAAAATAGTAATCTTTTGCCATTTGATAATTAAGATCAACTAATTTGCTTTGTATTAATTTTAAATGTTTCTGCTACTTTTATATGCCCACTATAGAAAAAACAAATGCTGTATCGCACACAAAAACAATTGTTTAGACAAAAAAAAAAAAATGTTGTTTGTTTTTTTAAAGGAAGTGTAATCTAATGCCCTATTGGTATGCAGTAAAAGAGTAGTTCCGCTTGTAACTATTTCCTGTATTTCAGAGAATATATTTATCTAGAAACAATAACAGGACAACATTCCTAGACTTCTAGACATAGCCTGCCAGAATCACAATGGCAAAGAGTACGCTTAATTAACCTTTTGAGGTTGAATATTTTTTCTGAGATATTAATACATGCTTAAATACACACGATAAGCATTTCCTTTAAGCCTTGCAATTGCTGAGAGAATAACACACTTTAGGGTTTTAGTATGTCCAGTGAATCCCTAAAAATTACAATAGAACCCACAATGACATAGTACCTCTCTGATGTCTGACTCCTAATTTCAGAAATGTTAACCCTGATACCTGATGCCTGACTCCTAATATCAGATGTCTTACTCTTGATACCTGATGCCTGACTCCTGATATTGGATTTCTTACACCTGACTCCTGATATTGGATTTCTTACTCCTGATAACTGACTGCTGTTGCCTGACTCCTGCTATCTTGCTATTTATACCTAACTCTTGATACCTGAGGTAGGATGGAGTTTACAATGAGGAGGTATTGAGTTTCGATGGATAACTGTTTTGGTTGCAAGATAAGTTGTTTTGGATGCAAGATGAAGGATGTTCTAAAAGGTACATTGTACTGGGAAATGTAGAGGTGCATTTTTAGTATTGTGGTGTACCTAGTCATACTGGGATCTGCCTGCCCTAAAATGTTCAGAAGCTCCTAATGATACCCCATAGTAATGGCACAGTGTTACAGCATGACATACATGTAGGCTGTCAATAAAGCACTTAGTGGTGGTGTTGTTCTCTTTATACCGATGGACGCTAAAGGAGTTTAAAAAAATAGCAATACACGATCATGCTTGCAATTACCATTTCCCATGCAGCAGCTCCTCACCTTTACATATTTAATCTTTATCACTGAGGCTAGTGGTGTTGTGGAGAGAGGCACTGAGGCTAGTGGTGTTGTGGAGAGAGGCACTGAGGCTAGTAGTGTTGTGGAGAGAGGCACTGAGGCTACTTGTGTTGTGGAGAGAGGCACTGAGGCTAGTGGTGTTGTGGAGAGAGGCACTAAGACTAGTGGTGTTGTGGAGACCGGCTTGGAGACTATGGTGAGGCCTAATAGAAAGCAGTTGTTGTTGAGGGATTCCAATATAAGAGGTGTGGAGATGGACTAGGATTTGGCTTTATTTCTCATGGTAGCTCTGTTTGGAATGGAGATAAGCTGTACAAAAAAGATGGTTTGCATCTTTCTCAAAAGGGAACAAATGTTCTCAGTGAGCAGTTCAGAGGTTTTGCTAGGATGTATTTAAACTAGGAGGAGGGGCAAAAGGGTGATAAAAAATCAATCCAATTGTCCCCCAAAACAAGGACAGAAGGTGCCTGTAGCAAGTGTGTTAAAAAATAATAAGCTTAGAGTCATGTCTACAAATGCTCGCAGTTTAGGGAATAAGATCCATGAACTTGTGGCAATAATGGCAACTGATAGTGTAGATTTAGTCGCTGTTACTGAGACATGGTACAATGAGAAAAATGACGGGGACATAGCAATACCAGGGTACTCTTTATATAGGAAAGATAGGGAAGGCAAGAAAGGGGGAGGGGTGGCCTTGTATGTGATGTGAAGGATAGCATAAAATCTAGCCTAATAAAAGTTAGTGAGGTAAACATAGAGTCCGTTTGGGCTACGTTAGAATTTGGTAATCACACAGTAACTCGTGTAGGTGTGATTTATAGGCCCCCAGGACAAATTGAAGAGTTAGATAATCTACTAGTTGAGGAAATAGCTAAAATGACAATGAAGGGGGAAGTTATCATTATGGGTGACTTTAATCTTCCTGATGTAAATTGGAAAACAAAATTAGCTACTTGTGCCAAGAGCACACATATTCTAAACTCCCTACTGGGATTGTCTCTAAAACAAGTTGTTGAGGAGCCAACTCGTAAAGAGGCCATACTAGATTCAGTGTTAACAAATGGAGATTTGGTATCAGATATTACTGTAGGTGAAAGTTTAGGATCCAGTGATCATCAGTCAGTGTGGTTTAATATAAGAACAGTGACAGAGTCACACCACACAAAAACAAAAGTTTTAGACTTAAAGGTAGGCAGACAATGTAATAGAGCAGCAGGAAATGCTAGCAGAATGCTTGGTTGTATAGGGAGAGGTATTAGCAGTAGAAAGAGGGAAGGGCTCATGCCATTGTACAGAACACTGGTGAGACCTCACTTGGAGTATTGTACACAGTACAGGAGACCGTATCTTCAGAAGGATATTGATACCTTAGAGAGGGTTCAGAGAAGGGCTACTAAACTGGTTCATGGATTGCGGGATAAAACTTACCAGGAAAGGTTAAATGATCTTAACATGTATAGCTTGGAGGAAAGACGAGACAGGGAGGATATGATAGAAACATTTAAATACATAAAGGGAATCCACACAGTAAAGGAGGAGACTATATTTAAAAGAAGAAAAACTACCACAACAAGAGGACATAGTCTTAAATTAGAGAGACAAAGGTTTAAAAATAATATCAGGAAGTATTACTTTACTGAGAGGGTAGTGGATGCATGGAATAGCCTTCCAGCTGACGTGGTAGAGGTTAACACAGTAAAGGAGTTTAAGCATGCGTGGGATAGGCATAAGGCTATCCTAACTATAAGATAAGACTAATGAAAGTATTTAGAAAATTGGGCAGACTAGATGGGCCGAATGGTTCTTATCTGCCGTCACATTCTGTTTCTATGTTTCTATGTTTCTATCACTATGCAAAGTCATAAAGATTTAAGAAATGGAAAATGTATCCAGAAATAACTTTTCATTTTAATTAGCTCAAAGTAGAGATGTCCCGAACAGTTCGCCAGTGACTAGTTCCTAAGGTCCTCCCCCCTGGCCCCCACCCCTGAGCGGCGGGTGGGGGCCATAAATACTAAAAAGGGGGGACACCTAAGGTCCTCCCCCCTGGCCCCCACCCCTGAGTGGCGGGTGGGGGCCCTAAAAAAATGTGTGTGTCCCCCCAGGTGACTAGTGGTCCCCAAACCCCTAGTCACCCCCTTGTTCACCCGGCGAGGGCTCCACGCAGACTGAGCTCTTCAGGGCGGGGGAAGGCTTATAAAGCCTTGCCCCGCCCTGCACATGGATTATTTTTTTTGCGCTCTTTTTTTTTTTTTTATTGCGTCGGTTATTATGGTTTTTTTATTTGGCCTTTTTTGGGGCTGAAAAAAGAAGATTTAGAAGAAAGAAAACATCGAATGATAAGTTTTTTTTGTTTTTTTTACAGGTACTTAGTTAAAGGTCCCCCCCCTCATTATTTTTAGGGTGAGGGGGGTAGGTAGGGGGTTAATTTTTTTTGGGGGGGAGTGGGTGACTAGGGGATTGGGGACCCCTAGTCATCTGGGGGGGGACACATTTTTTTTATGGCCCCATCGCCGCTCAGGGGTGGGGGCCGGGGGGGAGGACCTTAGGTCCCCCCCTTTTTAGTATTTAGGGCCCCCACCCGCCGCTCTGGGGTGGGGGCCAGGGGGGAGGACCTTAGGTCCCCCCCTTTTTAGTATTTAGGGCCCCCACCTGCCGCTCAGGGGTGGGGGCCAGGGGGGAGGACCTTAGGTCCCCCCCCATTGTGATTTATTTGCCCCCACCCACCGTGCAGGGGTGGGGGCTGGGGGGGAGGACAGTAGGTCCCCCCTCATTATTTTTATGGCCCCCACCCACCGCGCAGGGGAGGGGGCAGGGGGGAGGACAGTAGGTCCCCCCCTCATTATCTTTATGGCCCCCATCCGCCTCCCAGGGGTGGGGGCCGGGGGGAGGACAGTAGGTCGCCCCCCTCATTATCTTTATGGCCCCCACCCGCCGCCCAGGGGTGGGGGCCGGGGGGAGGACAGTAGGTCCCCCCCCCTCATTATCTTTATGGCCTCCACCCGCCGCCCAGGGGTGGGGGCCGGGGGGGAAGGACAGTAAGTCCTCCCCCCCATTGTAATTTATGGCCCCCACCCGTCGCACAGGGGTGGGAGCCAATAGGTTATTTTTTTGTGTGTTTTTTTTTTACAGTGAGCAGCCACTGGCTGCTCACTGCTTACTAGACATGCCCCTACTCGCTGCATAGCGAGTAGGGGCAGAATTTACTAATACTAAGTAATCTTTTCTTAGTATTAGTAAATGTGGCTGAAAGACCAATTTAGGTCTTTCAGCCTTTTAGTAGAGAGCTCTCCAAAACCGTGGGAATTAGGGAGTTATCTACTAAGCGGCTGCAAGATGCAGCCGCGGATCGGAGTTTGCATGCCACAGTCCAGGTGTTAGTCCCCTTGAAACAACTTGTGGGTTTTAAAATTCGCCTGCCTATTGAAGTCTATGGCGGTTTGCCCCGTTCGCGGGTTCGCGAACATTTGCCGAAATTTGCGTTCGCCATTCGTGAACCGAAAATTTCATGTTCGCGACATCACTAGCTCAAAGTATACCTTACATTGTATTTTGTAAAAAGCCATGGTGAGCAATTCAAAATAACATCTTAGTCCCAATGTGAAAAGAAAAAACAAATATGATTATTCTTTAATTTTGTGTTTGCATCCTTAGTCACTGCAGCTTTTCGTAAAATGGATTTGCAAATTGCTACTGAATCTACTGTCAATGCCAAATGCTGAATATTTTAGTAGCCTTACCAATTTTCCTTCATTACAGCATCCAGTCAATATGAAAGGAGCCATTGTCTAATGCAACACATGGTTATATTACAGCAGGCTTCTGTCTGGAAGCTAAAATATAAATGTTTTTTTCTTTCCATGTTCATAATTGTTGCATTTGTTAATGCTGAAAACACAGTCTTGATTGTATCAATATATAAACAAAAATTGATTATTGCTTCTATATATAAATGGTTGGTTTATCGCTGAATGTGAAAAACAGCCATGTCGAAAATCCCAGGTTGCCTCCAAAGAAAATTATAGAGTGCACTTAGTTTTCATTTTCAATTATGATTTGTAAATAAACATATTTGTGTTTAGAACGAATTAGACTACTGGGTAGAAAAGATATGGCAGAATAGTGAAACGTTTTCTCTCCAATAAGATAGAATATGGAACATTTTGCAATGGGAAATCACTTTTGAAATTTGTATTTTAAAATCCATACCAGTAAGTTGTTTATCTGTTGCATAAGATATAGTTGGATTCTGTGTAGCAAGAGATTATGAACAGATTAAAGGAATATGATACATTATATGTCTAACTCTATAGTATTCTCCTCTGCATTTAGTTTAAAGGAACACTGACATGTTAGGGATACAAATCTGTATTCCTAACTCTATAGTGTACCTGTATAGTTTAGGGCCCCCATTCACCATAAACTGAGTAAAACCATGTTTTACTTACCTTTTTCCAGTGCCAAAACCTCTGTGGCACTGCATACTTCTACACCTCCCACAATGTCATCAGTGGCGCTGATCCAATCAATGCTTCTCGTAAAGTACATCCAATGCTTCTCATAGGAAACATTGAATTCAGTGTTTCCTACGTGCTGCCGCATCACATGACCAAGTTTTACTCTGTCAATGCAAAGAATGCACCTCAAGTGGCTGTCTGGAAAACAATCACTAGAGCTGTGTTTAACCCTACAGTGTACAAAACTGCAATGTTTTACATTGCAGTGTTAAAATGACAGCGTCACTGCACACATATATAAATATAAATTTGATTCACATTTTTTCCAGCGCTGAGATCCAGTCCCTGCAGCCACTCTACCATCTTTCACAACATCATGCTGACACTCCTCTCTCATCCAATCCAATGCTTTTTGTAGAGGATTATTGAGGATGAAAAGTACATATACAGCCAAAAGTTTGACTTGGTTCTCACAGTTGAAGCACCTCTAGGTTGTCAAGACGACAGCCCCTACAGACATATTTAACCTTGCAATGTAAAAATTGCCGTATCAACTAAATGGCAATGTAACCATGTGTTGCAATCCACCATGAGAAAAAAATATGGAAAATTAACCCCTTAAGGACCAAACTTCTGGAATAAAAGGGAATCATGACATGTCACACATGTCATGTGTAGAGATGTCGCGAACTGCTCGCCGAACTGTTCGCGAACTGTCCGCCGGCGAACAATAGCGTGTTCGCGTTGGGCGAACATATACGATTTCCGGTCCGCCCCCTATTCGTCATCATTGAGTAAACTTTGACCCGGAACCTCACAGTCAGCAGACACATTCCAGCCAATCAGCAGCAGACCCTCTCTCCCAGGAAGTGTCTGCTGACTGTGAGGTTCCGGGTCAAAGTTTACTCAATGATGACGAATAGGGGGCGGACCGGAAATCGTATATGTTCGCCCAACGCGAACACGCTATTGTTCGCCAGCGGACAGTTCGCAAACAGTTTGGCGAGCAGTTCGCGACATCTCTAGTCATGTGTCCTTAAGGGGTTAAAGCAATTTTCTCTTTATTCCATGTTATTTCAGTAAACAACAGCATATAACAATTTTCTCAAATGAACAGGGAAAATCATCACACTATGCATACAGAATGGGGGAAGGAGAAAGACATGCCACATGCCAGTAATCTAAATGCTTTTCACATCTGCACCAGATGCCAACAGTAACACCATTATTGAAATTGAATCCATTTATAATGCCCAGGTTCAAATCTCCCCCTGACTGGGATCACCATTAATTGATTAGATCATTGATCCCAATGAAACAGATCCACCCAATAATTACCAGATCTATATACATAGATCACATTTCAAATTATATTACAAGGCTGTGATTAAAATAATGTCTTTACAAGTGTCTTTTTTGTTGTTGTTTTGTTGTCATTTCCAGACTTCTCTATCTGGTGTGACAAATATCTCAGGTCTAACTTGAGAGGATAAAACAATATGTAACTTAAATGCCAGTTGAGTGGTTGGTGCACAGAGGTTTTCATCATCATTTTAATTTTAAGAGCTCCAGGCAAGCAGGTATCATGCACATTTTATTACAGCTACATTATTCTACAGGATTGCATAACAGTATAACTTAAAGAGTCATTCCAAGCACCATAGCAATTTATGCTCCTTTCATGGGTTTTTTATTAAGGAACTCCCCTATCTTTGACTATTATAGCTGCTTTAGATTGCAAAATGTACATATGTACCTCTCCATCTGCAAGCATGTGTGGCTGTATATAGTTACATTAATAAAAGAAAATGTTTGGTTTCTTAGCAAGGTAGTAGAAGCCACAATATGAATAAACGTGCTTTGCAAGGTAATAGAAGTCTTGTCTTGCCTTTAATTTCCTTGTGCACTAGTTTATAACAAACTACTGATGGGTGCTTAGCACTATATAAAACAATGGCTGCTTGATAGAATGGGTGCTTAGCACCATATACTCATTAAAAACAATGGTAGCTTAAAAGAATGGGTGCTTAGCACCATATACTCATTGAAAACAATGTGGTAGCTTGATAGAATGGGTGCTTAGCACCATATACTCATTGAAAACAATGTGGCAGCTTGATAGAATGGGGGCTTAGCACCATATACTCATTGAAAACAATGATAGCTTGATAGAATGGGTGCTTAGCACCATATACTAATTGAAAGCAATGGTAGCTTGATAATATGGCTGCTTAGCACCATATACTCATTAAAAACAATGGTAGCTTGATAGAATGGGTGCTTAGCACCATATACTCATTGAAAACAATGATAGCTTGATATAATGGGTGCTTAGCACCATATACTCATTGAAAGCAATGGTAGCTTGATAGTATGGCTGCTTAGCACCATATACTCATTGAAAACAATGGTAGCTTGATAGAATGGGTGCTTAGCACCATATACTCATTGAAAACAATGTGGTAGCTTGATAGAATGTTTGCTTAGCACAATATACTCATTGAAAACAATGGTAGCTTGATAGTATGGCTGCTTAGCACCATATACTCATTGAAAACAATGGTAGCTTGATAGAATGGGTGCTTAGCACAATATACTCATTGAAAACAATGGTAGCTTGATAGAATGGGTGCTTAGCACCATATACTCATTGAAAGCAATGGTAGCTTGATAATATGGCTGCTTAGCACCATATACTCATTGAAAACAATGGTAGCTTGATAGAATGGGTGCTTAGCACCATATACTCATTGAAAACAATGATAGCTTGATATAATGGGTGCTTAGCACCATATACTCATTGAAAGCAATGGTAGCTTGATAGTATGGCTGCTTAGCACCATATACTCATTGAAAACAATGGTAGCTTGATAGAATGGGTGCTTAGCACCATATACTCATTGAAAACAATGTGGTAGCTTGATAGAATGGGTGCTTAGCACCATATACTCATTGAAAGCAATGGTCATTGAAAACAATGGTAGCTTGATAGTATGGCTGCTTAGCACCATATACTCATTGAAAACAATGGTAGCTTGATAGAATGGGTGCTTAGCACCATATACTCATTGAAAACAATGTGGTAGCTTGATAGAATGGTTGCTTAGCACCATATACTCATTGAAAACAATGGTAGCTTGATAGAATTGTTGCTTAGCACCATATACTCATTGAAAACAATGTGGTAGCTTGATAGAATGTTTGCTTAGCACCATATACTCATTGAAAACAATGGTAGCTTGATAGAATGGTTCCTTAGCACCATATACTCATTGAAAACAATGGTAGCTTCAAAGAATGGGTGCTTAGCACCATATACTAATTGAAAACAATGGTAGCTTGATAGAATGGGTGCTTAGCATCATATACTCATTGAAAACAATGGTAGCTTGATAGAATGGTTGCTTAGCACCATATACTCATTGAAAACAATGGTAGCTTGATAGAATAGGTGCTTAGCACCATATACTCATTGAAAACAATAGTAGCTTGGAAGAATGGGTGCTTAGCACCATATACTCATTGAAAACAATGGTAACTTGATAGAATGGGTGCTAAGCATCATATACTCATTGAAAACAATGGTAGCTTGATAAAATGAATGCTTAGCACCATATACTCATTGAAAATAATGGTAGCTTGATAGTTTTCAGACACTTCCTAGTTCACTGATGGATCACTGCTGGCGATGAATATCCTGGAGTTTTCCAAGGTAAACATTTAATTTGTTTTCCATCTTGTTGTTAAATTCTGTGCATGCACATTTAAAAAAAATCAAAAATGATACTTAACTTCCATTAATGTCTTTTAGCAAACCATTATTGAGCAGTTTGTCAGTAAATGACACTATACTGGCAACAAAAACCTGACACCTCTACTGTCACTGAGTTATTGCAGAATTCTAACTTCATATATATATATATATATATATATATATAAATCCATCCACATTTGCATGGCAATAATAGTCCGTGAGCACTGGAAGCAGTTACGCATTCATGCTTTGGACATAGGGGTACTACAAAAAAACTATATATTCTCAGAGCCATGTATGTGAAAGAGGAAAAACGGCAATAAAAGTGAAGTGAAAATGTCTTAAACTGACCTTGGTTTCATGAAATTGTCAATTTAGAACTCAAATCAATAGGATTCACAAGGTCACAAAGTCTTTGGGTGTCTAAATATAAACACCTCATAAAATATTAAAATCACTGGCTTTAGCACCATCAATAAAAATGTCTCTGCTCATACAGAACATTAGAAATGACAGTGCTTCAAAGAAGCAGTCACAGAAAAAAAATAATGCATACAATTACATCTGAGAGTTGTGTAGAGTAAAAGTAAAAGCCTACCCAAATGCACTCTTGTGTTCATCTTCTTTTAGAATTAAATTAATGCTTTTTTTCTGTGAAAAAGAGGTCTCATAATAGTAAAATAGAGTATTACCCATTTAATTGCTTTATTTATCTGTAGACAACATATGTATGATAAGCCTGAAATGTGCACAGTGATTTTACAAGAATTCTATAGATTTGAAGACAAGAACAGGAACACTACTCTATAGTTAAATGTAAATCCTTATTCACCTGCACATACCTAAGAATACAATAAAGCACAAAGAAAAAACTTTTTCAAGATAAAGACCTGTGAGTGCTGCAGTTATTTTTTTTATTATTATTATTATTTGTTTGCTTATGTCTGTGACCTGGATGGACACCTGGGCGTAAGCAAGGTATTACAAAGTAAAAAGAGATCCAGAATCTAGGTTCTATAAGAATATCATACAAGTAAAAAGCTGCCACTCAAAAATAGGCACACCCCAAAAAGGCCTATAGATAATAAGTGGAAGATAAAAGAAAGGGGAGGGTGCAAGTCTCCCCTATTGAGGGCGCTAAATACTAATGACAAGAGGATTTATAATTGAAAATCCAAAATTTAATATACAAAATATAAAAACAAATAAAGCAGTGCAATTGTAAGACCAGTTATAAACAAACACCAACCACTAGCTAGCAAGTATAAGGATACTACACATAGCCCTAGGTCGCGACTCTTAGGGCTGGAAATACTTGCAGCTCTCGACACAAAGGTGGAGGTGAAAGAACTGTCTCTGGACTGCTGTCTTTCGAATCTCAGGCTCAACGCGTTTCGTCCCGCGCTTTTCGGGACTTCCTCAGGAGCTGTGAATGCTGTTTCTTTCGCCGGCTTTCTCTCTTTTAAATCCTCAAAGATCTTCTGTCTTCGCGCCAAAACGACGTCTTTGCGCATGCGCACACCGACACAGATTTCCGTTCAGCTACGGGTACCCATATAGACCAGTTGCTATCGGGAAATCGTCGGCGCGCATGCGCTGTCAATTTTGAACACACAAAAAAACTTTATTAGCACTGAGTGCTGGACACTATATAACACCACGTTTGTTAAAAGTGACCAAAAAACTCATCACAGTTGTGCCTACTTTCAACATAGTGAACGAATCCTTGGAGTTTACCACAAATATAGCAAAAGTGTGAATAGACAATATAAATTATGAATTATAAAATCTAAAAACAATAATATCTAAAAAGGCTGTGGATGTAAAGTGTATTGGATGTACATTACATTTGCGGTAATCCTTACAATCTAAATGAGACAGTAAAGATAGATATCTGAACAATTAGATGGAAGCACTATATTCTATAAATTCTTGATAATTTTATGAATAAATAAATGAGTAAATTAATTCAAACCCAATCTGTTTGTATAGAAGATTATTGGTCTTAATAAAAAAAGGGAATGGAATAATTATTATGGGAATCCGAGAATGGCAATCATAACATTAACCATATATAGGTATTATACAGAAATATAAAGATAAAAAAAATAAATAAATAAACCATAAGAAAAAAGGGGACCAATTGAGTTGACACAATATATTACATAAAAGCCAAAATGTCTAGGTCGGTGTTCAGACCTAGAGGAGTTGAAGACTTCATTTTATAGATCCATTCTGTTTCTTTTCTAGCCAAAGTTTTAGTAGTGTCCCCGCCTCTCCAATGTGGAACAACCAGATCGATACCTATACAAATAAAATTATTCAGAGAGAAGGTAGAACAACCATTACAGTGTCGAGGTACACTATGTTTTTCGCTTTTCTTTTTTATACCATTAAAATGCTCTAAAAGTCTCTCATGCAATTTACGGATAGTTCGACCTATATACTGTATTCCGCATACACATTCTAGTAAATATACAACATTTTTACTGCTGCATGTTATAAATTGTTTTATCATGAAACTCTCGTTTGTAACTGTACTTTTAAAAGTTGTCGTTATTCTTTTTTGAAACTTACAAGTGCTACAGTTTCCACATCTGTGGAAACCATTAGGTTTCTTTTTTAAAAAAGTATCCTGTTTATCTTTTGACGGTACTTTTGGTAACATACTAGGTGCTAGAATTGTTTTTAAACTATTGGTCTTTTTATACACAATTTTTGGCTTCTTAGGTAATATCTTGTGGAGGTAAGTGTCCTGCAATAGAATCGGCCAGTGTTTTCTAAGGACTTTATCCATTTTATTTGCTTTATTATTATATTTAGTAATAAATGCCATATCAAAAAAGTTCTTCCCAATGTTGCTATTTTTTGGTTTTACTTTTAAGATCTCTTCCCTTTTTTTAATTATTACTTCCTCTTGACTTCTTTCAAGTAATTCTTTAGGGTAATTTCTATCTAAAAATCTTTTATTTAGAACTTGGACCTGACTATTAAAATCCTCTTTGTTTGTACAATTCTTATATAACCTAGTTTGCTGACTTTTAGGAATATTTCGTAACCACACAGGATTATGGCAACTAGAAAATTCGATAAGGCTATTGCAATCTGTGGGTTTAAAGAAAGTTTTACTGCAGATTACATTACTCTCTATAAAGAAAGTTAGATCCAAAAAATTGATCTGTATATCTCCCATTTCTTGGGTGAAAATCAACCCATAATTGTTAGAATTTACATAAACCATAAAGCTATTAAACAAATGAACATCTCCCTTCCAAATAATAAGAATATCGTCTATGTACCTTCTCCACAGCACCAGGTTTGCCCCAAAAGGATTGTTGTTCCAAATACATCGTTCTTCCCAATTTGCTACAAAGATATTAGCGTAGCTTGGGGCAAACCTGGTGCCCATGGCGGTACCACAGACCTGCAAATAATGAATACCTTCAAACCAAAAAGAATTCTTATGTAGAATAAAATCAATACATTGTAAAATAAATTCACTCTGTCTTTTAGACATTTTATTATCATTATCCAACACCTCTTTTACAGCAGCTATTCCTTTAGTGTGGTCAATGACCGTATATAGTGATGTAACGTCTATCGTGACCCATAGGTAATCTTCCTTCCATTCCATTCCTTCTAGTTCTCTAATAATTTGGGTTGAATCTTTTACATATGAGGCTGCTAGAGTGACATATTTTTGTAGATATATATCTACATATTCAGAAATGTTACTTGTGAGGGAATCAATACCACTAATGATGGGCCTTCCAGGTGGATCTTCCAGGGATTTGTGAATCTTAGGTAATTGATAGAAAACGGCCAATTTAGGGAACTCAATGTAAAGATATTCAAACTCCATTTTTGTGATTATTTTCTGTTCTAATGCTTTAGATAATATGACATGTAGCTCCAACTTAAATGTATTAGTTGGATTTTCTTTCAAAATTTTATAGGTTTTTATATCACTAAGAATTCTATTTGATTCTCTCAAATATTTATCTCTATCCATAATTACAATCCCCCCGCCTTTATCGGCTTGTTTGATGACAATTTCTAGTTTTTCTTTTAAATTTTTTTATGGCTTTTTTCTCATTTGGGGACAAATTTTCTTTCCCTTTTTCACTTTTGAATTTCTCAAAATCATTTAATACCATACTACAAAAAACTGGAATATAGTCTCCTTTATCCCAGTTTGGAAAGAATTTTGATTTTGTTTTTAAATTCGAATTCACTATTACAGGTTCATTTTCAACATTCTCTAATGGTACATTTTCTAAATCAATAATAAAGGAGTTAGATCTCACAGTATCTTCAGCTTTTCTTTCAAAAAAGCGTTTTATTGTTAACTTTCGAAAAAATCTCTGAATGTCCATAAATAATTCAAAATGATTGGGATTTTTTTGAGGGGCAAATTTTAAACCTTTTCCCAGTAATTTGATTTCTTCCTTCGTTAGTTTATGTTTTGAAAGATTAAATATGCCTAATTCCTTTTCATTTGAGACCTCTGCTGTTAGCAAAGTGTTTCGTCCTCCTCCCCTTGTTCCCCTATGTCTATTCTTTGTTCCATTAGACGTCTTCTCTTTATCGGAGTTGGTGTTTCTAGAGGTGCAAATCTGTTTCTGTGAACCCATAAATCTAAATTCTTGGGAGGTTGTCTTACTTGGACTGATTTTTTTGGACTTTTTTGTGTGGTTCTCCTTCCTAAAAAAACATTACTATTAGCGGATCTATCTAATCCATACTCTGTTCTTTTCCCAGTAGTGGTGTTAGAGTTAACTATTTTATAAGTATTTTGTACCCTATTTGTTTTTTCTTTTTGATTTCTACTTTGGGTTTGTTTTCCTTGATTGTTAACATAATTATCATACTGAGATCTTCTATCATAGCTGTAATCTCCAGATCTCTTTTGTTGGAACTTTTTAAATTGAAATTGAGATGAATTACGATTTCTATTCCATTCATATTGAAATCCTTTTTCAAAATCTTCCTTATCTCTTTTCAACTTACTGTCCTTCCTAATAATAATCGTCTCTTCTAATTTTTCTATTTTCATTTTTAATTGTAAATTATATTCTTTTACCGACTCCTCGCTAATTTCCTTATTAATATCAGCCTCCAATATACAGATTTCCTTTTCGATTTCGGCCAAAGCCTTTGATTGATGTTCTACAAGTAGCTCTATTAGCTGCAAAGAGCATTTTTCTAAAATCTCATTCCACCTAGACATGAATCTTTTATCTTCATGTCCATATGCAGGGGACTTATTTATCCTAAGTCCCCTGGGAATGATACCCATCTTTAAATATTGTTGAAAATATTTTACTTCCCACCACTTTTTAACTTCTTTCTCCGCCAATCTTTCTAATTTATTAAAGAGAAAAGTACTATTAAATTGTGGGTTTACATTTTTTCCAAAAAATATGTTGTCTGCTTTTTTATTTCTGGCTTCTCGCATGGAGGTGGTCATTAATCTGCAATATGCCATAATCTAAATAGTGTCTAATTAATAGACCAATATAGGAAAATAGAAGCACTAAGAGCTAAATTATAACTCAAACTGTAGAAACAGTACCAGAGGAGATACTAGGGTATAATAGTTCCAAATGGATATACCAAGATCTGGATCTAAGGAGTGTTTTAATGCGCAAATACAAAGTAAAAAGAGATCCAGAATCTAGGTTCTATAAGAATATCATACAAGTAAAAAGCTGCCACTCAAAAATAGGCACACCCCAAAAAGGCCTATAGATAATAAGTGGAAGATAAAAGAAAGGGGAGGGTGCAAGTCTCCCCTATTGAGGGCGCTAAATACTAATGACAAGAGGATTTATAATTGAAAATCCAAAATTTAATATACAAAATATAAAAACAAATAAAGCAGTGCAATTGTAAGACCAGTTATAAACAAACACCAACCACTAGCTAGCAAGTATAAGGATACTACACATAGCCCTAGGTCGCGACTCTTAGGGCTGGAAATACTTGCAGCTCTCGACACAAAGGTGGAGGTGAAAGAACTGTCTCTGGACTGCTGTCTTTCGAATCTCAGGCTCAACGCGTTTCGTCCCGCGCTTTTCGGGACTTCCTCAGGTAAGCAAGGTATTAATGCCATCTGTACAAAGTTTCTATCTGTTGTATTAGTTGTGTGTGTGTGTGTGTGTGTGTGTGTGTTTGTATATTAAGTATAAATATTAAGTAATTAAAAAATAATAATAATTATATATAAACCATATAATTAAGTCATATGAACATATAAACAACCTGAATTTGAACATTCAGTTTTTCATGTGTGCTGAATTATTGCTGCCTGTATTTTCATGTGTGCTGACTTATTGCTGCTTGTAACATTGTCCAGTGCATAGCTAGACAGAATGATACAACACATTATTATTTTACTTTGAAAATAATTTAAAGTGGTCTGTGGGTAATTCAGACTGAAGACAATAGATGATTGAAGAAGAACTTTGATATATCCGGTATAATAAAGGGAGGGGAGATGTGACCAAAATCGGTGCCATGTTTTGGAGTATCAAGGCAGGCTTGATCATAACTTAAAACCCAAAATGAAGAAAGTCAAAGAGGATTGGTGCTCAAGGAAGGAAAGAGCTCTAGAGATATTAAGTTTCAAGAAGCAGGCAGTCATTCAGTTAAAGACAAAGGAGAGGTAATTTATGAAACAATCCAAGAGAGAAGCAGAGAGACCAGGAGAAATGAAGAGAGATATATATGACAGCCATCAGCATGTAACTGGTACTGGAATTCATTGAGGTTATTAGATTGCCGCGACAGACAGTATACATCACCGATAGGGCTAACTTGCAAGCTATAGCAATGAGCAGACTGTGAGAAAGGTTATTGAAACTAGGCCACTGGATAATTTGTCTCTATTTCTAAAAAAGGATAGTCACCAGAATAATTCCTACATTATTAATTGCGGCCATCACCAAGAAGGCTTCTTAAACTTGTGCATCTTTGGTTACCCTAAATTATTCATTAGGTCACAGAAAACAATCGCCTTTTAGTAAAACAAAGATATTTTGAATGATAAATAACTTTAACGACATCCCAAATGTATCTCCAAAGACTATGAATTTAAAATGCAGCACAACAGAATACCTGGTATTGTTTAATTTTGTTTCAGTAAAACAGTTCCCGTTGCTTTTGGACCAAAAATATTAAAATAATACAAAATAAAACTGCAAAACCTTTCTTAAAGGAAACTACAGTTAAGTCTGGAAATATTTGAACACTGACACAGTTCTCATAGTTTTGGCTCTGTACGGCACCACAATGGAATTGAAATGAAGCAATCAAGATGCAATTGAAGTCCAGACTTTCAGTTTTAATTGAAGGGGTTGAACAAAAATATTGTATGAAACGTTTAGAAATGACAACCATTTCCATACATAGTCTACTTAATTCAGGGGCTCAAATATAATTGGACAAATTAACACAATCATAAATAAAATGTTAATTTTTATTACTTTATTGAGAAGTATTTTTGCCTGAAGTCTGGAATGCATGGATATCACTAAATGCTGGATTTCCTCCTTTGCCAGGTTTTTACCACGGCTGTCTTCGGTTGTTATTCGTCATGGGTCTTTCTGCCTTTTTTATTGTCATCAGCAAGTGAAATGCACACTCGATCAGGTTGAAATTGAGTGATTGAATCAGCCATTGCAGAATATTCCACTTCTTTGCCTTAAAATCTCTTGGTTTGCTTTTGCAGTATGTTTTTGATCATTGTCCATCTGTAAAGTAAAGCGATTTCAATCAACTTCACTGAATTTGGCTGAATCTGAGCAGAAAATATATCTCTAAATACTTCAAAATTAATCTGACTTCTTCTGTCTTCTGTCACATCATCAATAAACACCTGTGACTCAGTGCCATTGGAAGCCATGCATGCCCATGTAATCACACAACCTCCACCATGTTTTACAGACGATGTGATATCCTTTGGATAATGAGCCGTTCCAAGCCTTTTCCATACTTTTTTCTTATCATCATTCTGGTACAGGTTGATCTAAGTTTCATCTGCCCAAGGAATGCTGATCCAGAACTATGCTGCCTTTGTTATTATTATTTTTTTTAGGCACAGTCTAATCTGGCCTTTCTATTCCTAAAGCTTATGAATGGTTTGCACCTTACGGTGAACCTGTTCTCTTATGAAGTTTTGGTAGACTTGGCTTATGATATGCCTACTTCCTTAAGAGTGTCTTTATCTGGCTGAATGTTAAGAAGGTTTTCTGTACCATGGAAAGGATCGTATGATCATCCACCACTGTTGTTTTACGTTGACGTCCAGGCCTTTTTGTGT